>CM050651.1:51070247-51670247 GCA_027574665.1 Rhynochetos jubatus | reverse complement strand
GTACAAATGCTTAGCAAAATTCATTTTCTAGCTTGGCCTGGCAAACGTTTGCGAGATGGTGAGACAACATTTACTCTTACCTGCCCCCTGAATCAGCTTCCCTTTATTTCAATACCTATGAATACAACATTATAACAACTATAATCTAGGAGCTCACGGAAAATAATTTGTCTGTCATGGGCAATAGTAACCATTTCTTGGCAACCCTGACATTTATTTTCTGGGCAAGTTGCAAGTTACGCTGCTGTGTTTGCCAGAAACGGTGTCATGAAAAAACCACCCTCGTGCTGTATGCTGAATTCTTTGGTTTATGCAGGGAAGTGCCAGGTGCTGGGTTTATTTGTACTGTATGTATTACATTCAGAAATTATTTAGACTACTTTCATGAGGATGAAACAAGAGATTTTATTTCAGTGCAGAACCAGGGACATATTCTGCAATAGCAATGGCTTAGACATCTTGCAGTTGGTATTTACAAGTTGCGTCCATCCTTCTCAGGCTCAAAATGCAACGCATCTCTGTTTTGTCGGGTCTCCCAGTCATTGCTAAAGCTGTCAGAAGATTATAACTGGAAGAGGTTGTCCCCTTTCTAAATCATCCCTCATGTTCTTCTGCTGTAACTAAGAAATTTGGATTACATACTGCTCTTGTTGAGAGGAACAATACAATCTCTCAGACAGTTTTTGTTTGTTTTTGTTTTTATAGAGTATTTTGGGCACAGGAGTTAAGTGACATAATCTCATGTCTTGTGGAGAAGCATCTAGGTTAACACAGTTGTTTCATTAGTAGCTTTCCATCGGTCTCTTCTCCACACCGGCAAGCTTTATTTGACTGGCTTGCTGCAGCACCACAGTACCCACATCACAGCTTGGTAAAGGGCACTTCATTATGTATCTAAGGCCATTAAGATGTATGCATAAAACCTAATACATTTCATCACCTATAATTCAAGACAAAAGTTCTCAAATAAAATCTCTGAAACTATTGCAGTCATACAGATCTTTTGCTTCCAGTACTCTTTTTGAACTGTTGCAGCACTGAAAAAATCTTTTTCCCTCTCTCACAGAAACAGTGTGTAGGTGGTCTGCTTTCAGCAGTTCTTAATGGATTGCTCTGACTGGGAATTTTTCCTTCTCAATTCTTTATAGCTCCTGCAACTTCTCATAACTCGGAAACATATTTATTTTTTAATGTGGAAAAAAGTAACGGAGGACATAATACATACATATATATATATATTTCTCATTCATTCACTTCCCTGTGGTACTGCCAATCTCTGCATTGAGTATAAAAAAGTCTAAAGTTTCAGATTATGAAAGTTTTGATGCAAATGCAGATTCAATTTATCCTGCAAACTTATGTCACTATCACCATTGTTGGTTTCTTTTCAGAAAAAATCATTACATTTAAAACTAGAAATAATTTCCTGTTTTGATTTATTTTTAAAATAAAAAATACATAAATAGCTCATATAAAACATACTGGTTGTGTTAGGGGGGCATATTTTATCAGCATATCACACCAATTCTTTGTCTTTTAATTTTTCAGTAAAAAGCAGTTTCAGGTCTTAAATTTAAAAGCAACCTGAAATAGCAGTTATCCAACCAGTTCTAATTGCTAACTTCCTGAAAACATTACACAAGACTTTCTGTCGCCAGATCTTGTTTCGGGTTCTCTACTTACATACCCAAATGTTTTATGAACTTCTTTTGGAAGACTTTCTGTAGGAAACAATTTATCTTTTAGATTTTCTTTTCCCCAAAACATCTCATCAGCAGTTTTCCTAATGTTTTTGAGCTTTGACTGTATTTTCCTTCCAGATATGCATAAGCTGTTTCATTCTGTTAATAAAAATACACTTTTCCCCTGATGGTCCTAATCCTGGGACAGGACAGTTTCAAGTAACCCTTTCATTCAGTCATACTTTGTTTTACTCCTGACCAACCTGTAACGCTTTTATTAAATACAATGTTAGCTAAGTTTCAATATCAGCTGATGGCAGGAAGGGAGAGGAGAAGGACAAAAGTCCCCTCTCTGCTTACAATTGCCTTTACAAGAGGTCATCTTCAGTGTCTTAATTATCCGGATGGAAGAGCTCTTTAGAAAATCAACTAAAGAAAAACCTTGGTGGAATTAGAAGAACATCCTCCATCCAGAGCTCTCCTGGAGCATGTGTCCTCCCCTGTTGCAGTGCTCCAGAAAGCTCCAGAGCCAAAGGCTTGAGTGTCTGCCCTGTGTGCCCCACACTGGTCAGAGAGAGCAGTTCAGCACTCACAAGAGAGCAGCTGGTTTGCAAGACAGGGCATTCGTATCTCCCTGAAGCCTTCCCAATATGTCTATCAATATATATTTCCACCTGATCTTGTTTTATCTATTAGCAGTGAAGATGAATATCAAGGAACAATGAAATTTTATGCCTCTGCATAAGCCCATGGCTTACAGTGCCTCAGGATTGCAGGATGTGTTGCTCTCCAAGGCATCCTTTAAAAGGACATAAAGGCGTTTCTTTCCTACAAGAGCTCATACTCATCCGATGCCAGCAGAAGGATACATCTTTTCTTGATTTACCTGGAAGTTCCCTGACTGCCTTTCCTGGGTAGCCATGAGATTCTCTCAGAGATGAAAGGTCTGCGCCTTGGATTTCAGGGAGTTGTGCTTCCTTGGCTGCAAGTGCAGCCAACTATTAGTCTGAGCTAGCAATAAATGTGTGACAGAAAGAAGCCTCCAGTATTCGTAGAGATTGCTCTGACAGGCATCTCACTTGGACAGATAAAGCACTGGAACCTCTCACCCCAGGTATTCTGAAAGCAATAAAGCAAATATTCCTGTGCAGAATTAAACAAAAACCACGCAGAGAGCTTTGAAGGGAGTCCATGTTAACCTAGCCCTGCTCCCAAAGGAAGACTTGGTTTATCTTTCAGTGCTTCCCTGTACCGCTGAAAATCTCTGTATCTAGGAAGGTAGGCATAGACTGCACTGAAGAAAGCAGTAGTCATCTTTTTCACTCTTTGGTGATGAGAATGTGAAGTCTTACACATAAGGGCAATAGATGGCATGGCAGTGGCCCCAGGGCTGGACTGATCCTGGCTTGGAGTAAATTGCTTCACACATTCCTGCACTAACACCTGTCTGTGAAAGTGAGGATAACAGCATTGTAGCTTTCAGAGTTTGCAAATTAATGGACATGAACCACAACTGAAGTATAAGGGAAGCTATATATCCACATTGCTATATTTCTATATAATTCAATCATACACATATATATTTATCTAGATTCCAATATTTCTGTCTGGGCTTATGATTTAATACAACAGCAGATAATGCATGTCACTAATTTATAACAAATAATTGATTCAAATAGAATCACAGACTGGTTTGGGTTGGAAGGGACCTTAAAGATCATCTAGTTTCAACCTCCCTGCCATGGGCAGGGACACCCTCCACTAGACCAGGTTGCTCAAAGCCTCATCCAGCCTGGCCCTGAACACTGCCAGGGATAGGGCACCCACAGCTTCTCTGGGCAACCTGTTCCAGCACCTCATCACTCTCACTATGAAGGATTTCTTCCTGATGTCCAATCTAAATCTAACCACTTTCAGTTTAAACCACTTACCCCTTGTCCTATCACTACAGACCCTTGTAAAAAGATCTCCCCCCGCTTTCTTGTAGTTGTATTGCTTTCTGCTTTTTTGAATAGCAATAAGACCTCTGGACTGACAGTACCTAACACTGAAATAAATCCCTGCTGAAACCATAGCCTGACTATGAAACACACAATCTGTCTGAGCCAAAAGCTAAGCAGAAATGTTGAAAAAGTGGCATCCGTTTGGAATGAAATCACTCTGATAGAAACTTACCATGTAAAACAAGGATGGATTTAGGCCGGGGAAAACAGAGTGGTTTATATAGGACAAAAGATCTCTTTAAGTTGCATCCTAACATAAGGACGGCACACTCCATTCACTGAAACTAGACTTATTTTATAACACACATTTTCTTCAAAGTATGTTTGTACCTTCATGCTTGCAAATACTTAGATCAAGTGAGGTAAAATTGGAGAAATTTGTTTGTTATAAAAGCTAATGTACAAAAAACTGCCTTCTGAATTCAACCTCAGTTGAATTCCTTCATATAGAGGTTTAAATCCAGAAATCTATAAATTCTGCCAATATTTTCTTATAGCTTAAAAAAGTAATATCCTATATAAGAGGAAGGACTCGGTCTTTTTCCATTGCATTTTTCTATTGATTATCTTCAATTCTAGCACAATAGTTACAATTAATAGAGTCAAATGCAATCAAATAGCTAAGGATATAGAGCTAAAAGGAGCAATGTATTTAGGAAATAGGTTGTCAACAGGTAAGGCACAGAAATTCCAGCAGCAACAAGCAAACCTCAGTGCTATATTACTTTGACAGGGAAATAACCTGTTGCTTGGACTACCTTACAGGATTTTCAAGAGTTCATAATTCATAGCAAAAGCTTTCACTCTTTTGAATATTCCTGTGAGTCTTTAAGTGTTACGAGTATGACTCAAGATTAAGTCTCTGGACAGGAAAAGAAACAGACTGTGTAGCAATTAATGATGATCAGTGGACAAACAGTTGTTCTTAGATACCCTCCCTTCTCATTACTGGCTCTCTGGAGCACCTGAAGCACCCAGCATGGGCTGGTGGGAGAAAGCAAGTGATGGGAGAGGAAAACAATGCAATGCAGATTTCTGTAGCAGATTAGCATTCTGAGGAATACAAACCTTATTCTTTTCCATCCTGGTTTTATTACTAATTCCATACATGCAAACAAGCAGCATCTCAGCCCCACTTACAAATCAACTTCAAGTCTTAGTAGCAGAGCTACTTATCCAAGCTCTGTGGGGGACTAACTGGTTGAATACTCACTTATCATTGTCAGCCTACCAACCTCATTATTATACTTCAAAGCTATTCCTTTATTTTCCCCCTGGGATCCTAGAAAACAAAAAATTAAACAATAATCCAAAAGCATTCTGCTGGATTATAGAATAACACTGGTAAACCTAAACCAAAAAGTGAAGACTCTTTATCTTCTTCTCACTGTCTTCTTCTTCAGAAAAAAAAATTAAAACTTTCCCTCCAGCCTCCAGAGCTAAATTTCCTTTACTAAATACCTCTTTTAGTAGAAAACTGCCAACACCCTATTTCAGTAAAACAACCACTAAAAAGGTGGGTTTGCTTTCTTTTTACTTCTTTTATTACCTCAAACTCCCCCAGTTTAACCCCCAAAGATGTGGCCAAGGTTTTTCTTTTTCCTGTATGTAATTATATATTCAGCTATTCTGTCATCTGCCTTTTCTAAAAATCTTCAACCTACTTCTGACATATAACAACACATCTCCTTATATAACCATAAACCTTCCACAATTAGCATTCCAGCTCATACTTCCTTTAAAGCTATGGTACCTCTCTAATTCCATTACCCATAGCCTAACTAGGAAAAAAAAATAGAAAACATAAAGAGTTTTCAACAATAGCCTTCAAGAACTTCATACTTCATCAAGACCAAAATACCAGCAAAAAACATTATTGTTACCTAAGCCTTAATCCAAAGAAAACTCAAAATATATAATGCTCTGTCCAGTCCTCCCAATACTCTTAAACATACCACCTATTGTAACCCACAGTCACAGTGGCACAAATCCAAACAGGCTTTCCACATGCCTGCTTTCTACCTCTTCATTAATTTAATCATGAAAAGTACTAAAATCAGCCACAACTCATCCATCCCACTGATTTACTTTATTACGTGGCTACTTTATTTTTACAAGTGGTTCCACAGGAACAGACCTTGAGCTGTTGCCGAGTCCTAATACAACAAATGGGTCAAACCCCTTCTAGCCATCCAGAACACTGTACCACCCAATGATTAAGGTAATACTATACCCTAAAAATGCTGCTGAAATCTGACAAACCACTGACATACATAGTGTTAGACCCCATATCAGTTATCCACATATGCCTACCAGCTGTTCCCCTGATTAACAGCAACACAACAAAGCCACCTATATAGACGAAGCATTTCAAGAAAAGGCTTAGTTCTAGTTAAACAGAATAAAGGTACCCCAATAACATACCCCACAACAAATCAAGAACACTCCCCCAAATTTACTAAATAGCCACACCCAAAACCAGTACCAAAGCAATGGTAAGAAGGAAGTGTTTTTACCAAATAAATGGGGAAAAATATATATTAGTTTCCACTTGCATGTTAACTAAGACTGATAGTGTGAATGCAGTAGTGGGGTTTCAACCACAGAAACCTAAAGGCATCAATCCCTTAAAAAAAATGCTATATGTCCTTCCTTTATCCTCCAGCTCCCTTTAACATCTACATAAATGCTTATTATAATGAATTATCTGTCCTCTGGCCAAAAAAGCTTGTTCTCTGCCCTTACCCGTCCCTCTGTATTCACCCAACAACTCTATTGTGGCTCCTATCTGTTCAAAGAAACATAAAATGTCCAATTAATTTTACAGTTGTATGTCTATAACAGTTTGTCATAAGTTATCACCTTCAATGAGGTTAAACATTTCCCAAAAAAATCTTCACAATTCCCTCTCCACTCTCCATGTCAACTTGGGCCAGAGATAAAATATCACCCTCACATCCTACTTAGTTTTTCACTTCTTCACATTTATCACTGCCAAAGTGGCTGGGTCTGGGCCCTTTTTGTAACTTTCTTTGTACAATAAGACAACTATGGCTACTCATGGTTGGATAATTAATTCTGAATTTTCACCTAAAGCCTGGATGCAGAACTCTCTCAGCAAGAACTCTGTCTCCAGAGTGAATGCAGCTACTCTCTTAATACAGAATCCTTATTGCTGAAAATAAGTGCATATTTAAGTGCAATTATTACGAATTAAACACAATTAAAAGTGGATCCCTGAATAATTTTAGACAGCATCTGTCTGGGGATGGATTTGTTGGTGATGTAAATAATTTCTTTTGAAATTAAACTTCACTGAAATCTTATGCATATAAACTGTTAGAACATTTTTTTAAATGGCAGTTCTTTCTTTAGTACTGAAGGCTTCTTCTTTAAGGGGTAGAAAATTACATATTATCACAAAGAATAGAAATCTATATTAAAAATTATCTTTTGTATATCGATCTCCTTTGTTCCAGATATCTCCTATGTTTCATTTATCACCTCCCATATTTTTTTTAAGTCAGCTCATAATTTGCCAACAATTGCACAGCCCTTATGTTAATGGCTTGGCAATATATATACATATATATAATCAATGTTTGCAAGAGAATTTTAAGAACAGTGGAAAGATGATTTTTGAGTACTGACAGGGACCTCATAGTCCAAAAAAAGAAACAACTAACAGACAGATAAATAGGTATCTGCAAAATCACAAAAGTTATGATTATTCTCTGTTACTCACTGTTCAAAGGGCGGGGAATTAATTTATCAGGCCGTAGGTTTTAAGCTAACAATAGAAAATACTGTTTCTCATCACATATATTTGAATTCTGGAACTTCTGGAGACATCATGCTCAAGAAGTGAAAGGCAAAAGCATAAAAGAGTTCTAAAGAGACAAATTCAGGGAAAACAGGTAGAGGTCTATTAAATATGATGGTCTAGTCACCTGCTGATAAAATCCTCAACTTGAAGTATTTCTCAGTAACTTCCTGCTCCTTACATTAGCCGTCAGTCATCCTCTACTTAGGCTGATGCTCGACTCGCAGTAGTACTTAGATTTGTGATCTGACGCAGGATGGCACTTGACTTACTAATATTTGTGAGTGTGACATCAAGATAAATTAGATGGTTTTCCATTAGAAACATATGAAAACTGTATTTTTACATCACAACTTGGGTTTAAGGTTCCCTCTGTAAATGAATAATTTAGAATAAAGTATATTTTGGAGACACTGCAACTTTCTCTGAATCAAGTATTATAACCACAAGCTATTTCAGACTAAAGGGTAACCTCACAACTGCGCCCTGTTAAGCAAGGGAAACTATACAAGACAGTGAAAAGGAAAACAAAGGAAAACAGCCAGCTGTGTTCACAGCATCAAATTGAAGGGTTGAAGAAAAAATTAATCCAACATATATTTAAACATCAGTTCTATATGCTTTGAGACCTCAAGCTCCCAGTGCTTTCACCAGGATGCCGTTGTCCTCATGTGATGGTACTACCAGGTCTATAGACCCCAGCACTAATTTATTTGCATTGATTTAGAATGGCTAGATCCTGGCAAAGAGGTTTTTTCATTTTTAAACCTGTAAGGCCCTGACACATGAACACAATCCTTCAGTTCCTGTTTTGTGTGGGGGTGTTAGGCAGCCGAACACAGATGAATTGTAAGCATCTAAAGCCATTTGTTTAGCAAACCAAATGTTTGCTTTATTGTTTTCAAGTAATCAAAGAGCACCTGCTTATTTCTTGTTCTAAGCTAATCAGACAGAAACCAGTATTACAGCTCTAACACTGTCATCCTGGTATTTATAATCCAGGCCGTGCTGGGTGGATGTTTATGCAGAGCATTGCTTCTTTGGGCAGGGAAAGCGGATAACGCAATAGGAATCTGAAAAGCAGTTTTATTTGAAGATGAGCAGCGTGCAGTCCTCCCCGGGATGCCAGGTCACACGTGCACTATGCACATGAAGCCCCTCACCCAAATCATTGCAGCAGTGTTCGCAACGCCTGGGACAAACCTCACTAGAGCAGCTAGAGGTCAGAAAAAAACCCACAGCTACCATATTGCTCCTTTGCGGGGACTTACAAGAGTTACAAGCCCATTTTGCAAAATTCATTGGGTACCTGGTGAGTAAAGGTTCAGGACCAGTTCCTGTGTCATTCAATTTGCCAATTCACTCCTGCTATTTGTTATTGTAGCTGCACTACTGGTCTCCCAAATGGATTTTTTTTTCCCCAGCTTGAATAGATGGATATACCATTTGCTAACCATCAGGATAACAAAAAAAGAATACCAAATACCAATTCAATTTATTTTTTTACTGCACCATCCTTTCAGACCAACTCCATATCAACTGTAGCTACCAGGAGTCTTATCTTCAATTTTTATGAGTCCTGGGATTTATGTACTCAGAAGGACATAGCCAGTGAGTTGATGGGATCACAGGCGGATATCACTGAAGGTCTGTTATAATTTATGTCTAAAACCTGCCAAATTTGAAAAGTAGCTACAGATATAACTTGAAGATTTAGCATGCAGGTAAGCTTTACAAGCAGATTTAAACCTTGACATGAGAAATGTTAAATCTTCTGAAGGAAAATTGTATCAGAAACGATGTAACTTCTAATAGGAAGCAGCACAGAACTGACATGTAGGCACCAAAAATCAGATTTCTCTGCCCTGACCCAGAGGTGCAAGGAAGGATTTTTAGGTAAGCTGTACAGGGCTAAGTGTGTTATTAATTTAAAGCAAAAGGTAACCCAAACAATGCAGCTGCATTTTATCTTTACCTACTTCCCACAATCATAGAATCATAGAATCACAGAACAGTTTGGGTTGGAAGGGACCTTAAAGATCATCCAGTTCCAACCTCCCTGCCATAGGCAGGGACACCCTCCACTAGACCAGATTGCTCAAAGCCTCATCCAGCCTGGCCTTGGACACTTCCAGGGATGGGGCATCCACAGCTTCTCTGGGCAACCTGTCCCAGTGCCTCACCACCCTTTCCAGGAAGAATTTCTTCCTGATGTCCAATCTAAATCTCCCCACTTTCAGTTTAAACCTGTTACCCCTTGTCCTGTCACTACAGGACCTTGTAAAAAGTCCTCCCCAGCTTCCTTGTAGACCATTCAGGTACTGGAAGGTGCTGTAAGGTCTCCACAGAGTCTTCTCTTTTTTAGGCTGAACAAGCCCAATTCTCTCAGCCTTTCTTCATACGAGAGGAGCTCCAGCCCTCTGAGGGGGGACAATAATATACTGCTATCAAATATCATTAGATGCTAAATTTTGTCAGAGCATAAATCCCTACTTTTGAGGGCACAGCATAAGATGCATAGATCTGTGGCGAAGCATTTGCACTAGAGTACAACTACGTGACTGAACCTGCTAAATGGAAGCATGAGCTTTTTTTATCGGTGTAATTGGATTAAAATTTCTGTGCTTAGTTTTCTATAGAGTTAAGGACATGAAAAAAATATTTTTAGAATCAGGGTCTCAGCGGTGCAGAGTGTGTTATGTTTTACACTGGAGGAATACATTAAACACTTATTCTGTGTGACTCTTCAATGACTACAAGAAATGCCTGCAAAGGCAGAATACAGCACAGAGGCAAAAATCCCCAGCTTCACACCAAGATGAAAACTCCAAATTCTCTGCCCGCTGGTAGGTTGTTATACTTACCAATGTTACAATACTTTCCTGCATAATTTCCTTTGCAATCACATGCTATTTTCCCACTGAAGGTAACCATTTTACATTCTCCACCATTCATGCAAGGATCGTGAACACAACCTGCAAGCAGAAACCAAAGATCAAACCAAAGGTACAAACTATTCAAGATAAACAGTCAGTTTTAACCTACTTTAGTACCCATTATCTGTGCATATACATTTTGGGGAAGTTTTTCCTTTTCTATTCACCTGAGACCTACACCTTATATAAACCTAAGAAAAGGAAACTGCTGAATTCTGCCTACTGAGGTCTGTCTCATTGTTCTTACTTTTATTGGATGTCAGCCTAGCTATTGAAAAATATTACCAATGAACAATAGGTAAAATGGGGGTGGTGATTATTATTACTAGTGGTGATGGTGGTGGCATTAGCATTTCTTTCTGTACAGAGGGTTCTGCCAATTCCAAGTTTGCCGTTGAGCTACATTAAAATTCATAATAGCGTATCCAGCAGGGAGCTCAGTTAAATGTTTAGAATTTGTGACCAGGAAGTATTAAGTCCTTCCCAACACTCCCATGGACTCCCAATGTCCTAGAAAGCCACTGACTCTCTCCATGCTTTCATTTCCAGTTCTGTAATATGGAAATAAAAGCACCTACCTATTTCAAAGGGCTCAACATTTTACTCAGTATTATGAGTTACTTGGGAGTCTGGCCCTGGGTAAAGGTCAGTCAGACTGAATAAGAGAAGAGCCATACCAGAGCACGTATATAGGTGAGGCATATGGTTTGCTTCCCAGCATCTCTCCTTCCAAAAGGGAGGTGCTGTGCTGGCTTCATCAAGTAACAACCTGAAGCACACAGACTGCAGCTAGCTGGCCAGCTGTGTTGGGCACCTGGGAGCCCCAAAACAAGGAGGAGGCTTCAAAACATAAGCATCACCCCTGCTAGGAATGGGTATGTCAGGCCAAAAATCATGGGGACTCTGGGGTTGATGCAGGGTAAACGGGATCCAGGAGGCGGGTAGCGTTTACATTTTGGCAACCCAAGAGTAGGATAGGCTTGGGAAAAAATCCCAGATGTGAAACAGCAATATGAAGTGATTGTAGGTGTGCAGGGAAAGAGTAAAGGAGGGTGAGCCTCTCAGGCATGTTAGAGTTTTGGAAGAGAGCTCATAAGCTCAGAAATGTTACCGCTTCCACTATTGTGTATTCTTACGTGGAATATTCTCCCTGACAGAGAAAGCACTGGCTGTGTCCCTAAAATTTGGCTTAATGCATATAATTGCTTCCTCAAATAAGGGTGGACAAGCTGAAGTGATTTCCTGGGTCAGCATTACTGCTCACACATGGAAAGGCGGGCTGGTACATGAGCTGCAAGAGCAGCCTTCCTGGGTATAACACAGCTCAGGCTTTGATATCCTTGCTGTCCTTTATCCCCACTCCGTGCAGGCCAATAAGTGTAGTACAAAATAGTGCCTTACTTCTGTGTTCGACTCTCCTGCACTCGCTCTGGCCATTCACACACACGCACTGCTCCACAGCTCCTTGTTGGACTCTTGACCAGCTCACGTCCACATCAAAGAACACGTAGAGACTGTTGTCAAAACATTTCTCTAAAAGACAGTTTAAAAAACAACACAAGCTTTCTGAGGTTATTTCTTATGAGAAATGGGACCACAGTCTCCATCACTGCCTGTTCATCTCCTTTTTTCCTGTTGAGCATTCATACATTTGTTGACAGTTGGTGCTTCTCAAGCAAACCAGCCTCCACAGCGTGGAGACACTAAGCCACTATAGCAACAGCTCCAAGGACCTGGAGGCAGAGGTGGTTTTCTCCTAAAGCCCTGTGAGTATGACAGCATCACCAGTACTTAAGCCTTTCCAAAAGTTCATTCAGCAAACACAAAAAATAAAATCAGTGCTATATACTTGTGCCTGTCCCACCATCCACAGATGATGGGCTGTGCTAGAGACTGTTGAGCAATGGGATTGGAAAAAAGCTTCTTTGCTTCTGTTGGGATACAAGTCCAGAGCTGCAGGGAAAAGCAAGCATGACTGAAAGCCCTCATTGTAAAAGCCTAATTCCTTGCTTGAAGTGCAGTAAGTTGGGAGTGACACCACCATAAAACTGGAAAAATAACCCAAGCAAAGCCTTTTGGCCTGACTCTCTTCCTTTGGAAATTACTCTCCTGAAGATGGAGTAGCTGCCCTGGTGTGAAGTGAACATCACAGGAGAAGCTGCAATGGACCCATGTGTGCATATACATAAGGGATAAGGCGTTGCCTGAAATTCTGTTGTTTTTTCATGTATCCCTGCCCTACCTTCTGGTTTATATTATTAGTCATTTCCAACCACGTAAGTGATGTTTAAATCTTAAAAACAGCAAAGGGAGGGGAAGAGGCTCTTTGTGTTTCCATAGCTTAATACCTCACTGGCTCAGAGCATGCTTGGGTTTATAACTGTATAATCAAGCTATTTTCAGCTGTCCTGTCAGTAATGGGTTGTCTGTCATAACCATTTGGAAATCCGCCTATGCAAACATTCATGCTGCAGTGGTCTCTCCCAACACAACAGCACTACCTTTTCATTAAGCAAACATTAATGAGCTTTACTTACTGCTTGTACGTCATGTTGTAACACTCATGGAAGAAGATACTTACTCATCTGACAGTTCTCGCCCGTGAATTCCTCGGGACAGGTACAGTGATACATCCCATGATCTTGAGCAAGAGAACAGGTCCCTCCATTTTGGCAAGGGTTGTTTGCACAGTGATCTAGACAGGACACATAAGTTGTTGTCTTTAATAGGTGCCAGATAGGCTGGTTTTGGTTGTGTTACATGTCGGCTTGGTTACATGAACCATTTTGGTTCAACACACGATGATTTCAGTAACACCTATTGATCTAAAACGATGTTTATCCAGTCAATTTACATTGCTTTTTGTTTCCAGCTGTATAGCATCTATATTTGTCCAGCTTTTAGAAGCCGGACAGTAAATCACTGAGCTGGAGCTCATTTGCCAGGTCCTTGTCCGGAGGATGCAGGTCCAGGCAGGCACAAAGCTGCTGGAGCCGCGGCGAGGGAGACGATGGGACAAGTGCCCACACGATGGAGCTGTGCCTTTGCTCCGGGAAGGAAGGCTGCGGCTCTGCCCTGCCCTGGAAACCGCACAAGGGACAACTCTGCTCACTAGAATTTGCTCTGGATTTTGGGATTTTGCCAAAAACGAATGGACAGCTGGAATAAAGGAAAAAAAAAAATTAAAGCATGGAACAAAGGAAAAAAATAGGAAGCGCATCCAAGTAAATCAGGCCAAGCAAGATTAAACTGGACCAGTCTAATATATCTCTGCTTTTTAACGAATTTTCTAGATCGTGGGAGAGGAGAGGGTGTGCCAGGACAACTTTCTTATCCCTTCGATGGAAGCGTTCCTCGGCAATGTGCAATACAAAAGCATTTGCCGGCCAGCAATTGTTCCTGATTTCAGGCAGTGTCGAGGGGTGTACCTTCCCTGAAGTCAACCAACATCCCATTTTACACCTGCTACAGAGCTGGCCCAACAGCTCATCTGCACCCTGTTTTTAATGCTAATAAAGCTCTGAGAGGGCAAATGCAGAGTTGCTCAGTCTGGGTGCTCATTCAGCTAGAGTATGTGGTCCTAAGTATGGGACGCAACCTATAGTAACGCAGGCACACGCATACAGGGCTGAAGCAAAGCACAACAGGCACATCCTCGGCTGTGCTGCAGTGGTGTAAACGTGAAGGTTCCCCTGCACAGATCAAAATATTTACTTCAGAACAGAGTGGTGTAACTGATACCAGATAGCAGGCCTGGGTGTATTCACTGGTAGTTTCACACCAGGATAACATCAAGCGAAAAGCAAGTAAAGGCAGTGACATTCCTACTGTTCCTGTCATTTGATAGTTATGAAACTGGCAGTAGTGCAATGTTTCCTCAAAGGAAAATCCTGTATTCTCTATTCACATGGCATCCAAACCATAACTTGATCTCCAGGACATCTTCTGGAACAGTGGTACTCAGGTCAATTTTTGTACCATTGTTATATCTGCAAAGAGCACTTCCAGTCCTCCATTTCTTCCCCAGTCGGAGTCCCTCAGTGCATCCCACCCACCACTCCAGTCTGACTTTCCCAGAGTATCCTGCATCACTCCCCACCTTCCATGGAGACTAGAAACAACTACTCAATAAGCACATGGACACATTACAGTTCCCTGCAGGGATTCCTGCCCACCATTACCATTAACTGGGGAGTGCCGAGTCCCTTTAGACAACTCTTAGCTGATGTCTAAAGACACTCGCATGGGAAAAACACTCTGTGCTTGCTAGCAATCACCTTGACTTCAGCTTCACCTCACTGAGACTCTGCTGAATGAGCAGTAGCCTTGTCTTTCCTTTCTAACCATAACTTCCCACAAAAACTTTCTGTTTCTGCCACCCACCTTTCCCAGAACTGGGACTGCTCTTCCCCAGAGCCCCTCCTGGGATGACGCCTCTTCCTCCTGCCTGCACAGCCCACACCACTCTACTTCTTTCCATATCTCTTAAAAAAACTCAGTCTGGCACTTTTCTCCCAAGTCTGGGCCTCCCTGGGGTTTTGTCCATTTGACCAAGATTTCCAGCTATTCATAGCAGCAGTCCTAACAACCTGCCCAATATCTGGAAGTCCCACACATAGGGGCATTACACTTTTATGCATATGTATGTGCATATATACGAACTACACATTCACAGCCCTGTCGGCCCGTGTGTATGAAGGAGTCACATCAGGCAGATACTACACACAATCTCCACAGAGATCTCCTGGGCAGGAGTGGAGGATCCTCTGGAAACCTGAAACCAGTGATAAAGCTCTCACTAACACCAGGTGCGTGTGCATGAACAAGCCCCTTTGGGTGTTGTTATGGCGAGCTCTGGCTCTGTACAGAGCTCTGCAGAGCTCTGCAGTTCAGAGCCTTCATACCTGAGCTTCACTTCATCCGAAGCTAAACACTTTTTGGTTAAACGTTCTCTTGAGGTTGGCAGATGTATTTTTCTGGATCAAAGCCTCCAACACTTGCTTAACACTAATTGGTAAGCAGCTCCAGTGGTTTCAAGTCACCTCCCCACATACACATGGTATTCTTGGCCTGGAGAGAGTTTAAGCATCAGCCATTACCTACAAGCAGCTCTTTCCCTATCCCAGTTTACACATTCCTCACCAAACTCTCATGGCCAAAAGATACTCTCCAAACAGTGTTTGCTGCTTAAAAAAAAAAAAAAAAAAAAAAAAAGTAGACTTATGTTTATAAAGAAGTGAACAGCTAAAGACATTTTTATTTAATGTTACAAAATTCTTAATGCTTTCAGAAATAAAGTCTTTTCTTTGTAACAGTCAGCAGTGATCTCTTCCATCTACCCCATCATTTTTTCTGTTTTCTTCCCTCTCTCACACATACAACTTTTTTTCTGGAGAGAAAACAGCAGCCAGGGCAAGCCCTCACTGGCACTAAGGTATATCGACAGTGACAGCCCTCAGCACAGGGCAGGTAGACAGGGTGGGTTTCTTGTTGCAAATCACCCTATCCAATGCTTCTGTTAAATGCTCGTTTAACAGGCAAAAATGAGCCAGAAAACCACAAAAGGCTTGTGGGCAGCCTGCAAAAGATGGGGGGCTGGCAGTGCCACAGTGATGTGCTGGGGGAGGGACAGAGGTGGCAGAAGGCATTCCCAGAAATGCAATGTTAGGCTTGGAGACCTCCTTCTTCAGCTACTGGAAAAGACTCCTTGAGTCAGCCAGCTGCCACCGTGACGGTCATTGTTTCAGTTGAGGATTAAAGTAGTCACAAGTTAGCACTTCCAACAGTTTAAGCTGTGGGAGGGCACTCATGAATAAGTAGGTGCAGCCTTCATCATCTGACTCTTGTAAGCATGAACTGCCTATAAAGTCAACGTTTGTGTCTGCCATACTTGCATTACAGAGGCACATGCATCGCTGCTTGTTTTGGGGTTGGGTCATTTGTCTCTGATCTACTGTTAATCTGTTTTAAAACCAGGCTGGAAAATAATTTAAAGTTGTTAAGTTTAAAACGATGATGCTGTGTACTGCTTAATTTTAGGCTCTCAGCATGATTCAGCTAACGTTGGCTTTTCAAGCACACTAGTAGATTGTAATCAGCTCGGCAAAGAGTCTCCTGACATGACAGAGAACTCCCTGCAAGGGCATGGTGGAAAATGCCCTTTGTTGGAAAGTGGGAAGTGAAAATCTAAGGGCATCTACTCATATCCTACCGACTAAACAAGACACATCGCATTGGAAAGTAGCATGAAGGAAGGAGAAAAGAGGAACGTGATCAGCATTCAGACACAGATCCAAAAAAATCCATCGGGGCATCAAGTCTGATCAGTGCAACACCTGATTTTTCAATGCTGGTCTGTCACTGTATAAATTGAGAATTAGATGTACACGTTTTTTATAAAATGAGATTCCCCAGCATGCAACTCATGAAACATCAAGCTGGGGAGACAGAAACAAGCAAGGGCCAGCTGTAGAGGTACTGCTGAGCACAGGGTTGTATGTTCCCCACCGAGCTGCTTGAGACGTGATGCTTTCACCCAGTGTGTCAATTAAAGTGACTTACATAAAAAGGAGAGTTTGCCACACTCCTTAGCTTCCTGTTTTAGACAGACTTTCGCAATGACGTAATTGTAGTACTGGAGTGTGGTGACTTCTAAAAAACTAACTGGTCAAAGAGACAGAAAATGTAGCTGATTAAATGAGGGGAAAACTACAAGGCACATCCAAGCCAGGAGGGAGAAGATGACAATCACCTCTATGCTCGGCTCCAGCAGTTCAGCTTTCCTTGTGGGTGTTACTGTAATTTCTCTCCACGGCTTCAAGAATGTCAACAGAGAGTGAATTAAAGACTATGTGATATTCACGGTCCAATGCTATGGTTAAGCAGAGTCGCAGAGAGATCCTGGAAAGAGCTAATGTGAAGGCTTGCTCTGTGTACACCAAATAAAAGTAGCACTGAAGGCATCATCCCTCCTCACTGCAGGTGGCACAGTAGGAGCCAGGTACCTGGAGCATCTCAGCAATGGCTCGACTTACCCACATGGTCTTTGGGCAACAAAGTGCAGTGTCCCCATCTCCCGTCCCGGTCGTAATTATGTGTTGTTGAACACCTGAAAAGAATTAAAGGTGCAGTTTAGTTCAGCTTTAAACAGCATGGATGTTTGCATTGAAACTATTTGGTCTTCATTCTTTGGCAACTTGGAAATTCATGCCTTTTTCCCTAATCATCTGTTTCGTTCAAAATCTCTTAATGCCAGAGGGAAAGTATGTTTATTCTTGCTAAAGATGCTCTGCCCTATTTCTCTCAAACAAAATATAGATTGAGATGTGGAAACAGGACCTGAGATCTCCAGTGAATCCCACAGAAACCCCCAAACTTCTTTCTATTTCTAAGATTAGAAAACAAAAGACAGAAATAAAAACCAAAACCAAAGCAAATAAATGATGTCTCCTTTATTCATTACAAACCAAGAAAAATAAGACCCAACCCATTTATTTTATGTCTTTCATTTACTTTAATAATCTGTGGAGGCAGAAGACTGTCCACAGAGGGACTTTTCCTGGTTTTCAGCAGCAAACGTATTTTGCATTCAGTTCCTTTAAAGTATTTCTATTTTTTAACTTGCCAGAAAAAAATGAGGAAATAACTGACATGGGGTGATTTCCAAATGCACGGATAAAACCTCTCCTTTTTGCAGAACAGTGGGCTGAATCCTGCATGCCATGCTGCTCAGGGGAATCCTATCGAGACAAACTCACTCATTTATCCACACATTTTCCTTGCCCTCATCCGTCTGTTATCTCCAAGGCTGGTAGCACTCCAAGGAGCATTAAACTGCTATTCTCTATTTGAAGAGGCAGACTTATAGGCTTCCCTGAGGCCACACAGGGTGTGTGTGTGACTGAACTGAAGCTGAACCTTGGAGGTCCACACTGTGTCCCAACACACTGTCCACCAAACCTCCTTCCTAACCCATTCTAATGCACCATAATAAATATCAATTGTCACTACAGAGGAAAATGAGTGGCTATATGGCACTAGAAGAAATAGAAGTTTGCTTCATTTAACATGCCTGATAATCTATTTTCATTATGCGTGTTTATACCATATCTTGAACAGTTGTATTACCAAATATTTTTTCATCCTAGGACGTCACAAGCTAGATGATTGAAATTTTATTGTAGAGCGTGTCTACCATTTCAGCTGCCCTACTTTGCTTCTTAATTAGATGCTATGTGGTATTTAAAATGCTTTCATTCCTATGGAGCATCTGAATAGGCCACACATATTAAATTTGGTGACCTCAATTATATAAGATGCACAAAAAGAAAGGTGCTTGGTAGTCTAGTGCAGATTAATTTGACATGTTCTTAAAGAGGCTGTTTTCTCACAGGCATTAAGGCCTGTGTGACTCTGCTGGGAGTTAATGGAAACTTCTCTGTGCCCCTTCAGTGGGAATCTGATCCTGATTTTTTAAAGGGTGATCTATTACTCCTCACCTTAATCCTCATGTGTAAGTTAAAAGTGGTTCTCAGCAGTTCACTGCTTGTGTCATTGTTGGCAAAACCATCTCTGACTGACTACTTTGTCTGTGCCAGCCACGAAGGGGAAGGAGAATCCAAACTCTTCTGACTTAATTATTGATTTAGCAGAGCTACTTTACACTGAGCAGCATGGGAGAGGCAAATGGAACAGGCTCTGTACACATCTAAAGACTTCAAGCAAGCCCTGATCATTAGGAGGAAAAAAACAATTTATATGCAAATTAATATTCTCTGGAGTCTGTCCAGTAGCAGCCAAGTTCTAAGCAAATGGAGAATTCAATTTTTCCCTTCTTAAATGATTTTTTGTACCTGACAGCGACACAGAGACCCTGACAGAGGCTTCTTCCATCAGCTTTCCACAACCCACTGGTCCTCCCATCCAATGCTCTTCACAACCAGCCCCTTCCTTTCTTATTGCCTCATTGTGACTATGAAGAGGCTGGTCCTCCCCCATGATGCCAGGCTGACCCCTTAGTGCCAGACTTCTTGCACATTCACATAATCCTTTTATATTTTCCATCACGTATCTCTCACTGTTTTGGAGAAGCTCAGAGCATCCTCAAAGCTACTTCAAGAGTCTCTTTCCTTTTCTTTTTAAAATCTCTTCTTTGCTGGGAGGCTTATAAAAAAATGTGATGACATTTTGTTCTCACATGATGTTACTTCCAGCAGCCACGCCAGCCAAACAGTCTTATTATTTCTTTGTGTTGCTTGTAAATGGACCCACTCTCTAAATCTATGAGATCACAAATGTCTTTACATCAGCCTGTCACATAACAGTGTTAATAAAAAGGTGAAAACTTAGACATGGATACTGAATTAATTACACTAGAAAAGTCCACTGCAAGGGATTGATTTAATCAACATTTTAAACCCATGGATGGTAAACAACATGGGCAGGGATGGATGGATGAATGGAATGGTGTATCACAGATGAGGCCTAACTGGTAGGCAGGAAAAATGGAAAGCAGGCTATTTTACCCATAAGGAGCATTGGGAGCCTTTAATAACAATACCTTTCAGAGAGCATGCCAGCCTCAGACCAGAGCCAGACTGGTGGAAGAAACAAGCTCTGCCATCATGCCTCGTGCTATCACAGTGTTTGAGGCCTGAAGGTTCCCTCAGACATTTTTAGGTGTTGTCCTGACCATGAAAGCTGGCCAAGCTTCTTCTCACCACACCAGAGCAACCACCAGCAGTACCAGCAAAACCCAGAGCCTAATGCTTGGTGTCTCACGGCTCACCCCACATGTCTTTCTCCTTTCCAGGACTGGCATAAATCTTCCAGCTTGCAATCCAGTTGGCCAAAAAGCCCTCCTTTACCCTTTTTTCAGTCTGTGGCCAAAGTATCAAATATTCCTGTTTTCAGAGAAGATGGTAAGATCCTGCCCTGCCTATACAGACCTAAGCCCACCCTTGCAACCTGGCACAACAGAGGCCCACACATCCAGCACAGGGTAAGTCTTATCCAGGGTATGAGTCAACACATTTCAAGTCACAGCCAAAATCTGATCCTAAGTCTGCTCGCGCCATTCCCCTTGAGCAGGATCTTGAGGGAACCCATCCTGCCCTGAGACAGAGGGGCAGGGCGCTGGCAGCATCCCTGCAGCCACAGCTTGGCTGCAGTTCAGATCACTCACCACATTTGCTCTGTCCCTATACTCCACTCTCATTTTGTCTGTCCCTACACTGTTTTACTGGAGGTACGAATGAACTTTAACAGTTGTAGCTGATTTTTTCTCTTCAACACAAAAGGTAAGTTTACATGACATCTTTAATACCTGGTAAGAGGCCTCTAAATAGTAATTTTTTGTTCTGTGAAACCAGTTTATGATTAAAGGGAAATGCAACACAGGATGCTGTTAAAGGAAGTTTATTATTTGAATATTGCAATTATTTTGTCTTCCTTCCTGTGTTTTTGATAAATATTTATAAAAAAACTTGTTTGTTGCTTTCAAAGTAGGGAGAGGTTTCTGCAGTCAGGACTCTGATTTATGTTGAAACATTTAATATTACAAACGGACAAGGTCATGTCTGATTGCCTTCCACATTTAGACCTTTGAATCAACACAGTAGTTTCCATAAATGAGATATCCAGCTTTTTATTTAGATGGACACTGCTCTTAAATGCTTTCTGCAGGAGGACTATCTTTTTCTTAAATTTAATAGGATGGTCTAGGACACAATATCTGTGTCAAATGTTGTATGAGAAAGCATATAATAAAATTAAAGCTAGTTGGAGCATGCTTTGGCTCACACTATCCTGCCCTGAAGTATGACTTCAGGACTAAGGACATGGAATCATTAAGTGCATAATCCAGCACTTCCCTGTTCTGGTCTCCTTGCATTTGTCCCCAAAGAGGCCGGTTGCACCCATCATCTCCACCCTTACCAAAAAGGACACGAGCCTTACCCTCACCTGCTGCATGCCAGGTCCCCTTGGGATCAGTTATTCAGCATCAGTCCGGGATGGGCTAGTGCCAAGTCACACAAAAATGCACAGAGCAGGTTTCTCAACTGTTATTCAGGGCTCTTTTCCCAGCATCTCTGTGCCCGAAGAAGCATGTTATGCTGCTTTTAGCTTATGAAAGATGAGTAAACACTGGCCAGAAGGTCAGCCATGGAGTGAAACCAAACAGCTCCAGCTGTCCTCCTCCTCCGCATCTCCCCGCTTGTAAATGGCTTTTTAAAAATCAGAAGCATAAGAGTAAGTTGTCCAAGGTCAGCTCTGAAGTGCACTCTAACCTTGGAACCCATCTATTCACGGGTTTTTCCCTTTTTTTTCTGTGTCTGTGCTCTAATTGGCTAAATATACAAAATATTTAATAAATATTAAAAAAAATATAGAAAGTGCTATGTATTAACAAGATGCACCTTAAGCATTGGACCCACTTACTTTCATGCAACTGTAAAACTCTTTGTGGCTACCGTTCTTCAAAGACAGGGTTCAAACTGGAAAATTATTCCAGTTCCTTTCCTTCAGCTAAGATGCACTTGAATTCTTGTTTCCTTGAGGCTTTTCTTATCTGGATTGTATCTATGGATGTTGTGGAAATTCAGAAGCGGTCTCCTAGCTTGAAGCTCTGTGTCTATTTGTGTAAGAAGGTATGTGTCGTGTTGTTTACATTGCACCAGCACTTACACTTAAAACAGATGTGCCATCAGAAAGATGACACAGATCATGAAAAAATTAGACAGTCCACTATGAAAAATGAGAGCTCTGCCATGCATGGGCAAGTAAAATAAACTCTAAAATATTATCTCTACCCTGAAAACACACAACTATGTGCCTTCCATACAGCTCATCTGTGAATATATTTTCACCTTACTGGTACCCATATATTCCCTGCTTTGTTGCCTTTGATTTCTGTTAATATATGACCATTAGGTGCCTTTGTCTTCAAGATTAGTCTTGTTTATTCAGTTCTTGCTGCGGTAGGGTTCCCATCTGACTGGAGTTCCTACCCCAAAATGAACAATGAATACTTTTAACAACTTCTACATACGTGAAAGAATAACATTTGCCCAAAATAAGTACTGCACTGTCTAAAAGGAGCCTGGTGTCAATCAAGATAGAAATTAGAGATATGAGGGGGAAAAAACAGCTTTCCTCAAAAATCAGATGTTCTCTGCCGCAGTATGACCCACACCAACCAAACACATCCCTAACCGAGTGTCATCTCTTACAGGATCTGTATCTCTCTCCCACAGCAGAGGGTTTCTGCCAGGTCATTTCATTGGTCATACCCTTTCCATACAAGCTCTTGCCAATCATATAAGCTGCAATTCCAATATGAAGGCTAAGGAGGAAACATTTCTGCAGTTCCTGAGCTTTCTGTGGGCCTGGAGATCCCATGCCTGGGCTCCCCCAAACCTCTGCGCCCGGGTCTTGACCTGAGGGCCCTGACTATAAGCAGGAGAACTGCATGGCTTTCTCTGGGCATGGCATCAAGCTCCAGTTAATTATTCTAAAACCAAGATTAAAGCACTAAAAGGATGACGTTTTCATTTGAATGCTGTCTGCATTTATGGGCAATGTTAACTTACCATTTCTTTCGGGAAAATAGATTTGATAAACACGAGTGATAAAGCCTTCCACCATACCGGAAAGGGAATTTGCATAAATTTCCATCCTCGGTGAACACTGAAATACAAGAATAAAAACCTCATCATGCAGCTGAAATCCAACCACAGGTATATGTATTATATGTTATTGTATGAAATTTTGAAGATAGATATCTTCCAAGTTTTTCAGCTGAACTTTGGACCCTGTGTCTCTGCAACTCCTAGTGCATAAGAAGGGGCTTAAAATCCTATTTAATGACTGGATCAACAAAGATTAATGGGCTCTGTGATAAAGATCTTGGATCATTTCACCTCAAAATATATTGCAACTTCTGGTACAGCAAATGTACCAAAAAATAATTAATTGCAATTATAAATTCTAATTATGTAGCATTGTAATAGCATATTAAATTGATTTCTGAAGTAGTACCCTTTCAGGCTCCATATCACATTATAACATCTGTTTAAAACAATTAAGACACCAGACAGTACAGACTGAAATAGAAACAGTCAGGAGAAAGAAGGCTTTAAAGTTTGAAGGAAGACAGATAATTTTGATCATACCACCTTCCCTTTGGGATAAGCAGATTCCTTGCAAGGGGGGAGAAATCAATGGGACTAGTGTCTGAAGAAGGCAAGTTTTATGTTTACCACGTCACTGATGGGAGTCTAAGGAAGGGTGGTGGGAGTCTAGGAGAGCTAGTGGGAGTCTAACAGAGACAAATCCTTCAAGATGAGTCTTGAGAATGAAGGAGATAAAGACAATGAAAAACTGTCAGAGCTTATTTAACCATTAAACTAAAAGCAGTTACTTCTGCAAGTCAGGAGTGTGAATGGGAAGCCAGCCACTACAGTAGGAGAGAAATGGGGCGTACAACCGAGCTGGCTGCACAGCACATTTCCATTTCTCAGTGATGATACACAACTGCTCCTTGTCCTCAGCTTACCCCTTCCATGACAACTGGGGCTCTTGCACACCCTTCCTACACCTGTTAACCCTCACAAGGCCAGACTCATCATCTCAAAGAGCTGCTGAGGTCACCTGTTAGCACTAAGGAAAAAATAACCCATCTCTGTGACCCAAACTCTTCCTAACTGGTTGGAATTATGGTCACTCTGTCTGCCCTAACTGTCTCCTTATCTGTCAGTGTGAAATAGCTACCACCAGCCCCTCTGATATCCCTTTTACAAGTCTGGTCTTCATTGTCTGAACTAATTAAGCAAATGTACAGATATTTGCTTTCTCTGTCCAATACCTCCTACTATAAACAGGGGAGTTGTGAAGACACATCCATTCAGAAGACTTACTTCATCCCAAAGGCCATTAAAGACTGTTGTAAGCTATAAAGGTATCACTAATGGCCCAATTCACGCAATCCTTAACAGCAAAAGCACAAGACAATCAAAGCTTTAAAAATGGAAGTCTGCAATGCCCAAGCACAGCCAGAATGTCCGATTGTTTAGGTGCCATCAAAACAAATGCAACCCAGCAAACTGAATGGGGCTTAAACCCTTCTCTTACAGAAAGATCAAGGGATGTGGTGGAAATTGAACCTAAATACATACAAAGAGTTAATGTGTTTTAATGTCACAGGGCAGATGCAGATCTGATTAAAATAAAGAGAGTTGCACACCTACAGCCCCACCACACCAGCTTAGACAAACTAAAATCCTATCAGCACCTTCCCACTTATCCACACCTGAAGGAAAATTACCTGAGATTCCTGAGCTAATCCCAAATTCCCGTCTACACAGAAATTAATGTTGACATAACCATTCCATTATCCTTACTCATGTTGAAACAAGACAGGCTTACTACTGACTTGCACAGGATGGATACAGACAGGCAGATCATTCTTATTGTCATGAAACCTATTGAATTTGACTTTGTACCTTGTGAGCGAGTAGAATGATGTTTTGAACCTCTTCCTGCCCCAGATTTGTGGTGCTACAAAGAGAAAAAAAGAATGTGGATTGGAGACACAAATTCACTCTGGGAACCATCCGTTAGAGACAAATGTGCTTTCCAGTGTGCCCTAGAATTGTGTTTCTCCCGATGCTTCTGTGAAGATCTCCATTATTAGTGTGTGATTTTTGCTTGAGTACACTGGTGAAAGAGGGTAAGTAAACATCGGCTTGTGAAAGCTCTCTGTTAAACCAGGAAAACCCAGCAGAGCACAGAAAAGGCCAAAGCTTTGCTCTATTATATCTTCCTATTGCCAAGGGACACATCTCCTGTTTCTTTCAGCAGAAAGCCTATATGCCTTCTGTGACCAGTTCACAGTTACAAATAACATCCCAGCATTTGACTTTTCCTGCCATTTAGCTGTATTCCTCAGGGCATTAGTTAAAAAAAACACCTCTACATTATTTGGGTTCACTGATCAGCAAGCAAAGAGCACTAGGTTGAGCTGATTTTAAGCCACAGGAAATAATAAAAAATGGTAATTCCCATTAAGTGCTGCTGCCACTGAAGGTGCTGATAGATGAACTATAGGAAAACAAAAACATCACAAAAACAGTCAAAGCAGAAGCATATTGTGAACGTAGAACTGGATAGGGGACCTAATAAGCATGGGATAAGACACAGATGTTGCTAAGATACATAGGAGGGCTTGAACGGTTCTGAGGAAGAAACAGGTTTTGCACTCTACATTGATTCTGTCAGCAGTGAGCAGTCACCAACAGCTTCAGTCAGGGCTGATCTTTTCCTAGGCCCTGTGAATATTCCACTCTGCTCCCACCTGCAATATCTAAGGAAATAGTTAAGTACTTCTCTGAGATCGTTAGGGTTATAGCACCATTTAAGTATATCTGAGCTAGTTTTAACCTAGCTAGTGAAATAAGGCTAACCATAAAGCCACACAACTGAGGGTCCAGGCTCTGAGCTGCACTGCTAGTCCACGGTGCATGCCAGGCCACGGTGGGGTTTAAGGAAGTTAATAAAGCCAAACCATCACGGCCATGCTCAGCAGTGCTGCAGCACCTTGCAGACATACCCAAAAAGACTCAAAGCACACGATGAAACACTAAAGACTGTGGCATGAAAACAGAGAAAGGTTTGAAAAGGAGATGGTTACCTAAACTGGCATGTTCGGGTACCAGGCAGGAGTGAAGTCTGGTGAGGTAGCACTCTTCTTCCACGCTACTGCAGGTACCTGCTTGTGTCAACATATTTCTGAGACACATTTTCTAAGTCTTTCAAATTTTGTGGTCCTTCCTCCCCCTGTTCTTCCTCCCTAGCATGGATGTAAGCAATTTCTTTAAATGTGGATACCTATCGGACTAGATATCCTACAGGCCCCCCTGTCTGCTGTGAGCCTTCATCTAGCAAATCCCTCTCAGTTTTCATCTGAAGCTCTCTTCCTTTCATTCTGGTTGGAGGATTCACCCATCCAAACGCAAGGCAACATTGTCCTGCCAGCCAGCACGTAGGTGATCCACCACTCCAAAACAGAAGAATCAGACTTACCATCCTTGCACAGTCACTGCTCAGAGTCAGAGCCAAGATAACAGTGAAAGGAGCACAGACTTTCATCTTTGCTCTCCTCTCAGGAAGATTTTGCCTGGCAGAGGGAAACTTCCAGGGCTGGGCTGAAACAGGAGGTTGAATCAGCAATGAGCTTTCGCAAGGGACTGTGATTTACTTGACTTTAGGGTATTTCAGTTTTCTAAGTAAGCAGAGCTGTTATCGTTGTTAATCATTAATGTCTTTGTGGGTAGATGGGAATAGCAGGTAGGGAGATGATACTCTCCCTAAACCGCAGTGAGTAAAGAGTTTACAAAGTGCCTGACCCTCGGAGGTGATCACTGGTGTACTCAACAGGCGTTTAAGAGCACCTCCAGAGCATCCGATCCAATGTTGTTCATAATCAGAGACAATTTACCATCCAGACATTTCCCATCTCTTTCCTTTCAGGAGCTAATTAAAAGCATAGCATACCAATAACTAGGCACTCCAAGCAAGTCCGCTCAGAAGACATTACATTGCAAAATAGGAACCAGATCAATGCCAATATCAGACACAAGAATTACTCATTAACAGATGGTTACCTGCCCAGCCGTGACTTACAACAGCAGCCTCTCAGCAACAGACTGGGAAAATTAAAAACAAATAAAATAGACATTACTGTGACAAAACATTCTGTGTACCAAAAAGCAACCCTTCTGCAGGCACCTGAGCAATGCTCTCTCTCTTGTAAGTGCTTGGCTGGGATAGCTGCAGTGCAGAAACACTTCTAATAGGGCTGCAGAAGGTATTGCCAAAACTGAGATTTCACCAGTGGAGACTGTTTCAGCCCCACCTTGCCCCACAACCAAAATCCACAGGTTTGGCTGGTACAACTGTGTCTATGCTTGAGGCTTTTGCCAACATTGTCCTGTCAATCAGGGACCGCACCTCTTCACACCCAAAATCCCTACAGTCACAACAACAGAAGGAATACCACAGTCACTGCTTACATTGTGCTCTACCCTTTGAAGTTTCACCAGCACAGCTATCGAAGGGAGTGATTTTTTTGTTTGTTTTTTTTTTGTTTTAACCCAACAAGAACATGGCAGTAGGGGCCAGTGGTGCAACGGAGCTACCCCGGGACAGTTTTGCCATGATGGTTTGTGATGCTGGAAGGCATTTCCACCAAATGTGTTATTAAACTGCTGTGTCTGTCATCACAGTAATAGATCTTGTTAGCACAATTATGCAAATATATTTTTTTGGACAAAACTTTCCTACTGTAAGCAAGGCTTGGAACAGCAGGAACCAGGTGAATTTGGAATTTTCTTCCCAAAATCCAGCAAAGAGCAAGCAAGCAGAAAAAAACTTTGTCTCTATGCATTGTTTGTTGCCTGAAGATTTGAAGAGAATAAACCTTCAGAATAGACTTGTGTAATAGATCTGTCTTATTTTCCTTCATTTCAAAGATGAAAATATGATGTACGGACAGTCTGATCTGTCTGTGGACACCTGGCAAAGCTGTCCAAGAAGCGGAAGGCTTCCACTTCCTATCCTTTTTTGTGACTTTGGCCAACAGGCTTCAAATTACTGATGCCTGTACAATGACTTGTAGATATCTGTTTACCATCCAGGCTGCTGAAATTGTGAAAGAAAGCCAAAAAAAAAAAAAAATAGCCATTAACTGCTCTTCCACCCAGAGCTCCCAAAAGCTCTGCAGAAAGAGAGAAGTTAGACGGAAGGACTGGACAGTGAGAGGAGAAGGAAGATAATCCCTTAAAGCTGTGGAAACACCCTCTTCCACCTATTACTAGAATAAAAAACTTCTGCTTCCAGGACCAGAAACATTGCATTTCTGTGGTCACCAAGACAGGTTGTAGGGAAGCATTTTCACATACCTAAAAGTAAGGAGGAAGAAAGGCAAGAATACATTCTCTATCCATGTATCAGCTCCGGGTTGCTGCAGTTCATAGGCATTGAACAACCAGCAAGAGTCACCAAGTGTCTTTCTGGGGAGTCACAAGTCCAAGCTTTTAGCTCAAATCAATTCCTCAGCATCAAAAAAAAAGGAATAAGAACCCACACCAGGAGCCACTTTAACTGATGGGACGGTGCTGGCAGAATGTAAAAGAAAAACACATCAAAGCCAGGAGTTGCAACAGCTGCCAGAGAAGCACCACCATACAATGGGAATTACCCCTGAGTAAGGTCTGAATAATGACCTAACGGTGATTTCAGGGTTCAGACAGATATGAGTCAATAAAATACCCTAACTATGACATGTACACTGCCTGCATTGGTTCAGCAGAGAGGTGTCTGAACAGGCCCCATGGCCACAGAGAAAAGGCAGAATTTGAGGTGTGTTTTCCTGTAGATTATGTAAAATGAACAGTGGCTCTTTCAGCTATTTATAACAAGAAAAAAATCTGACTGCCATCATCAGGCTTTTCATTGGAATCAATAACAATTAAGTATGCCACTTTTTTTTTTTTAGAAACATTGTATCTCATTGGAAAGAAACTACTCAGAAAACCAAAGATTCAGTTTTGACACTGAATTCTTGCAAACTTCACAGTGCTTTGGCCACTACTAATACTAAGTAATGAAAATAACGGAAAATAAAACATACAATACAATTGCTCACCAGCTGCCGACCGATACACAGCTGGGCCCGAGTAGCAAGAGTCAGAGCCCAAGAGCTGGAGCCTGAGAGCATTCACAGCAGAGTGCCAGCAAGACAGAGATCACAGCAGAGTCCAAGTGAGCCCCGCGAACAAGAGCGCGAACGAGAAAGCCAACCGCCTCATCAACTAACTAACAAATGAATAACTAACAAACTGAGCAACTATAGTCCACTGGCCTGGCCCTGGCTGATACAGTGAGCATGACGCACTATGGAATGAAATATCCCTTCAGTCAGTTTGGGTCAGCTGTCTGAACTGTGTGTCCCCCCACACTGCCTGTAATGAGAAAGTTTGGAACACAGCTGCAGTATCAGAAGCTGAAAAGTCCTTGAATTGGTGCAAGCAGTCCTTAGCACCAAATAAAAAACACCTTTTCAGTGCTCTTCTCAGGTCAACTATAAAACACAGCCTCATAGCAGCTACTGTGAAGAAAATTAACTCGGTCCTGACTAAAATCAGCACAGTGCTGTAATTACTGGTGCTCAGGTGGTTTACAGGAATCACACCTGTCCTAACAAATGGACTAACCAGAGACAAAGACAGAACCAGTACACTCAGCCAGCCACCTCCTCAGCATGCAGAGCATCGGATGGTCCACACCCACAGCAGCCCTCTGCCAAAGACCAAAGAGCCATGCTCACCTTCACATATCATCAGAATGCATGTTGTTAAGACCTCTGAGGATGCCAACCACAAGAGAAACATCTTCTGCTGTAGGGAGACGCTGTTTGGTTTAGTATCACTGCAGCTGAGAACCCACCAGCCTGTGACACCTGGGGCACAGTGCCAAAGCCATCAGGCTGATGAGCCCATAGAGCTGCTCTCCTTAACCTTCTCCAACCAAGTCAGCTGTGACTCATTACTTCCAGTGTACTGAAGGAAATTTTCCATAAAGGGAGAAAACAGCCAGGTGTGTATGGAGCAAATATCATAACAATGAGAAAAGTAATGAAGGTAGGGAAACAATCTATATGGCATTCAAAATAAAGTCCCTAGCATTAGATTTTAGACTTCACTTAGCACCCATTTCAAATGAGGTTCTGTAAAACACCAGATAAATGTAAATATAAATATATAAAAGCGTGCATAAATATATTTAAAAAGAGAGAAAATCTGGAAACAACAGCTAGAGGAAAGACCTGGCTTTGGGGTGGCAGAATATTTGGCAGTTCTAGGGCCTAGAGCCTGTACTGTGGCTCATCCCATCAGTGAAACTGCAGCTAGAGTCCGGTTCTTGTTTTCGAAGAAAATTCCATTTTCTTTTTAAAGAAAGGCACATTCTGATTCTTAACCTCGCTGCACGTAATACTGAATATTTGTTGTGGAGCACACATAATCCAAATGCATTTGGAGCCAGATTCTGCTACTGCTGAAATCAATGAAATGTTTCAAAATAAGACTAGGAAGTCTTTCTCATGTTTGCAGGCTGTAATCCTTCTTTATCAACGACTAAAATCCCACAGTTTCAGCAATCATTTTTCCCTTTATATTGACATTATCATGGGAAAATGAAAAGGCAAATAAACACACAACAAATGAGCAGAAAGAGACAGAAATCCTAGCACACACTGATAATGCTGCCTCATACATTTGTCTTTTCCTCCCTTCCCACATTGCAATTTTTGTATTTCTTTATATTTAACAATAATTAATAAAAGCCAGACTGAGCCCAGACTCCAAACTACTTAGTAACAATGAAACAATATAAACAACCATCCTGAATCATTAAATATCAACATAAAGTAAATTAACTGAGTCAGCCACTAACATGAAATAATAAAATTGCCTTTTATTTTTTCGTCAATTAGTTCACTAGACATAAATGAGAAAGACAAGTTTAAACACACATACATCCGTCTGCATTCATTCTTATGTACCAGCTACCAAGCAGACTGGGGGAGGGTTGTCCCATGACTACATGTACATGTGTTCTCCATTTTTACATTATTTCCTGACCACTGTAAATGTTTCTGAGAAATCTACAGCTCAGCTACTGCAAAACTGAAGAAAAACTATAATATTTTTTAATGATTGTTTCTTCCATCTATTTTCTCAAACTTCTGTGCTTTTTCTTAGTAATAAGGTTTTCTTCTTTCAAAGACACATTCCTCTTCCCTTGTGAAGGTAATACATGGCAGATAACTGATGGGGCCAAGCTACTTCCTGAGATGATCTGATTTCCAGGCTTTAGCTGACATTATTGTTACAAAGCCCAAACCCAACTTCCTGGATAAAGAGACAGTTGCAGGTGACAGCATCATTGGCACAAGGAACTGGTGCTAGATCTGAAGTCTCTGCCAGTGCACTGTGTGTGAGATATTTCTACAACCTGATGAGTGCATGTCAATTGGAAGGGATTCGATGTATTTCCAGCATGAAAAATACAACTTTTGATTTATCTTTCAGGAGAGGGTAGGATGCAAGCGCTCACATGTGGCAATTCTGCTCCTGGTGTACTAGCAAGGGCCTCAGTGCTGACATCAGACTGACGTACAAACCTTCCTGACTCTTCTTTTCCTTGGGTGGACCTGCAAACTACGTTGCAAAGCTTGTCGTCACTGTCAGATGGGATTCCCTTCATTGTTATTGCTTGAGATCATTCCCGTCATCTGGTCCTGGGAGCCATTACCAAAATTCAGCTGTCCCTGTTACTTAATGAATATCCTAATTACCAGCACGGAGGCTAATACTCATGGGCTCCAAATCTAGTGATATTTTAAAGATTTTTAAATAAGGCAATACAGTAACACTGGGAGTGCATGAGGGAGCCCTCCCTTTCCTTCTAACACCTACTGCTCAGGGCTGCCCCAACATGGGAGGGCACAGGTCAGCCTTGTCTCAGGAAATGGTGCAATCTCAGTCTGGTCACTCACATCTTGACCGCTGGGCAAGAAGTGAGCCTTCACCTCCTCCTCTCTGCTCTGGAGTGGTACCTGGAGAAGACTCATTGTGTTCCTCTTGCTAAAGTCACAGGCAAAGGAAGAAAGCTGAAATCATTTTGCTTGTTTGCTTATTTCAGCGAGAAAAAAGAAAAGCTTTGGCTCAAATCAAACAAAAGCTGAGTTATTCATATGGACCTTAAACAGTGTAGCACCCAGCTTTCCACATAGCCACACTGCAGCCAAAGCACCTCTGGCTGTCAGCCCCTCCCTCTCGCTGTGAGTTTCAGAAATCCTGGGGAAAATATCAACATGTTTTTGGCTTTGGGAGATGATTGGAGTCCTGGTCCATCCTCTCCTGCACCAGACTTTGCTGTTAACATTCGCAGTCCCCAGGCTGTGCATAACCTCCACCGCACTAGCAGAGCCAAGCAATCCTTTTACAAACCATCCTCCCCCCTCTTAGAGGTAGGGAGGCTGCTGAAAGTGCAGCTGCAGAAGGCTGGTTGCTGGGCAGTTGGGATCCAGCAAGCATGGATTTGGAACTGCCACGCTTAGCAGATATAATCCTGGGACAGATACGCCTGCACCCAAATGTTTACTCCTCCTCACTCCTCTCACCTCCCACGCTGCTGCAGCACCTCTAGCAGCTCTCCTGGCTTCCCTCACCCATCAGCTCACAGCTCTGGGGTTTTCTGCACTGATTTCCTTTCTCTTCTCTCCAGACACTGAAACTGTTCTCAGATATATCATGTTATTTTTTTTACCTCACTCCCTCATCCTCCCCCTCTGACACGTTGGCTGTGGATGTCTCATCCTGGCCCACAACCCCGCAGCGGAGTGAATGTCCTCCTCCCATGCACGAGACAGTGTCATTGTGTTATCAGGTCTTCCCCTTGCCTCTGCCTTCTGCAGGGCATGGGGCCCTCCTTCAGCAGCTCTGCAGGCTTTCATGCTACCATCACAGCTCCCCTTGGAGATGGATATGCCCCTGGACTCCTGGATTTCCTCCTCATGTCACCTCCAGTTGGTGTATTTTCGTTAAACATCACCCTTCACCAAACCCTGCATCCTGGTGCTTATCTGCCGCTTCTACCCTCTTACATCGCTGCTGCCCCTCAGACATGGCCTCTTTGGCCCTGCATCTTCTCTTCCCACACCACCAGGCCTGCACTCTGAGCTATCCTTACCTTCAGTAACAGCATCAGACTGTCTGAATCCCTCCTGGGTCAGAGGGTGGTCGTTTTATCTCCCTCCCCTAGCCCAGACCTTCCCAGCCTGTCCTCATGGCCTGCACCTTGCAGCAGCGGGCACAGGACCCTCAACAGCCCAGCACCCAGATGGTGCAGCCTTTCAAACAGGCTCTGCTGCAGCAGCCAACCCCCGGGGTGTCCCCTTCTGTGGTTTCAGCACTCCTAGGAAGACTCTCCCATTTTCACTTTGCCTGTGGCTGTAGCCCCATTTCACCCTATTCCCACACCAGTCTTTCCTGCTAACATTTACTTTCCCCAAGAGGCGTATAGCATGCTGATCAGGCTGCAATTCTGCTAGCAGGACCTGCTGTGCACTTCTTCCCTTTGGCAGGGCTGGCTTTGCCTTGGCAGGATGCAGTATCAGACAATATCCTGCCTGCTATTTTTCTCTTTTCAACCAACCACCTTTGTGTGCACTGATTTTGTAATGGCTTCATGCTTTCTCCCCTGAGAAATCACATTTTCGGCCAGGTTCAGCCACTGCAGTTGCAGGTCTGTATTTAAAACACCTTTACCTGCAGCTGTGCTGACAAATGTTTCTTTCATGCATCCAGAAAACTTTAGTTCTGATTGAAAAATCAGATGATATGAAAGTAGCAATGGAAGAGCAGGACTTGAGCTGCAGAAACAAAACCAGACTGCGATTTATACCCCTAATCACACAAAGCCGTGAGTGATTTAAAGCTCTGCTACAAGACACAATACGCAGAGCTTTCATTTATACATCCCAGGCATGGATCTAGTTGCAAAAACTAACCAAGATTTTAGAAGTCCATTTCAAGATGATACTTAGTTCTGTTCATACACCCAGATGTCATGGCATATCTAAAATAATAAGCTTGCAAGCAGTCTAGGATGTGTTTGCATGAAGAGACTGTTCCTCCTACTGTATGAATAAGAGTGGAAAGTAGGTAACTCTGTTTTTCAAGGACTTTGATATAAACCTTCGCCGATAACCCTAGCTGCAACAGTAGGCCCATATACAGAGGCGTATGATTTTTTTTTAGCTGTGTACTCACTGAAAACTGACAAGAAGAGGTGTAGAGGCACCCACCTTCCACCGATGCCAACCCATTTAGGTAACTTCAGCACAGGCTGATTTGCAATTGTTAGGCATGTACATTTTTAGCTGTGCTCAAATTCCTGCTATTCCACCCACTTTGTTCATTAGCATATTAGACGCCCCCATGGCACACTTGAAATTGGTCTGTAAGTCAGGCATGTGTGAGGGAAGGTGGCTCCACTTCTGCAGCTGAAGGCTTCGAAGGGAGAAAAAGCACTAACAGGGAAGAGACAGCCCCACGGGAAAGGCACCAGCCTCACGGGAAGGACAGCAGCCCCACAGCCGACCTCACCTTTGGGATTATTTCCCGTGGTAGGATGGAGAGTGTAGTTCATAAATAGTGCTCTAATCATCATGATTGCAGCCCTGTATGGAAACGTGTATATATATATATATATATATATGCATGGATTTTTTTTTCCTTTTCTTTTTCATATATATATATGGAAACCAGATGTTGTATTAAACATTCCCTCCCTGCTTTGCAGCTAACCCATATGCCAAGGGTTGAAGTGGCAGGTGACACCCTTTTGGCTACGGTGGCCAGGGGAAGCCACATGATGAGGTACACTCTGCTAAACCTGCACCCCCGCAGGGAGCGCTCCTATCACTCGCTGTCACTACGGCAGCTGCCCAGGGACAACAGGGCTTCTTGGACACAGGATTTTGCAATATCATCATAAAGGTACTCATATTTATCAGTATGTATTGTCAGTCTGTTAATTTAGCATGGTCTTTGCCTAGGCTCTCCCTGAGGTTTTTCATCACAAATCTGGTGGCAAATCTCCAAGAGACTCCTCCAGCTTCTCCCCTCGATCTCCGTGCTGCCAAGCTCTTGTTCCTATGCACAAGCAGGACACTTGGACCTCAGTCCCATGGCTCAGGGTGTGTTTGCGAGAGCTGGTAACGTAACGGGTAGGCAGAGAGATAAGTTGCCTTCAGGAGGGAGGGACACAGATGTCTCCTACCAGGGCTCCCCTCTTGCTGCATACAAAAGCCCCACTACTGATGGCCTCCCCTTCTCCATTACCTGTAACCCTCTGCTCTTGCCTGTCCACACTCTCATCCTGTTGGAGACTGTTGCACAGGTTTTTTACCAAATCATTAGGGTTTCTGTTCCCGATAAAACCTCAAAGCCCTTTTTCCCACACTTTCAAAAGTAAGGCAGGCAGAGATGTTCCAAGAAGAACCTGGGGTCCCTCCTTGTGAGCAGCCCTCTCCCCACCATATAAACCCTGACTTCAGAGTGATTTGTGTAACACTCGCTTCCTCAATGCTGGCCTCAAGAGCAGCCTTAGGCTACAGATTTCGCAGTGTGGCCAATATCCCGGCTGTACTTTCTTCTCTCTCTTTTTTCCTCCCTCATTTCCCTGTACCTCCAGTGCCACTCCATGTAATTGCTGCAGAAATGTAATTGCTGCTCTGTGTAATTGCTGCAGAAACAATCTAAGCTGTCATTGACTTACATTGTTCACACATCAGGAGAAACTGGCAGATCCGAGTCACCCCACCTAGCTTCAGGGACCTCCTGCTAATGTATTTACATCTGAGGTGGCTATCAAGGCTCCCAGTAAAAGCAATGGAGACCTAGAAAATATAGGAGAGTGAAATTTAAGGTACGAGTCACCTCTCCAAAAGTCTGTTTCAACTTGAGGATGAAACAAATCAATCTTTATATCTATGGATGGTATTAAACCAATAATTCTTTATACCCATAGACAGTATTAACTGTATCTCTAACAAATATATAAAGTACCACCAGTGTTCGGGATACAAAGGCAGCTTTAGAGTAGACACCTAAAGTTAGGCAAGATCCCAACTGTGTTCTAAAGCAGAAATTATGGTTTTCAAATCAGCTCTGTTAAGTCTATTTTAAATTAAACTGGACTTTCTTTTGCTCACACGAGGACCAATCCTGTTAACTACACGGTTGTCTAGCAAGAAAACTTATGTCATGAAAGGACCCCCGCAGTGGGTCCTTTCAGGGTATAAGATGATGTCGTCACAATGAATGGCAACAAAATCTCCTACCTCTGTACCTATCCTTTTCCCACCAGAGCATAAAACAAACATGCAAGATGCAATGGGACCACCAGCATTCTCTGGCAGACTGAGGTGGTGCAAGACCAATGGTACACAATTAGCCACCCAGCACCTTGCAACAGGAAGACAAACATCAACCTGTTTGTGCCTTCAGCCTCCCGCCAGGCAGTGAAGCTGCGGCATGCATTGTTCTGGGTTTTCTAATACATACACACACACGCTTTACTCAATGCTCAAATGAGCATGGAGAAGATCAAAGATACGTGCCCAGCATCACCAATTATCTCCTGGTTGCAAACAAGTTTCAGATAACTGCTTTGCATACAGAGGTCTGATCTCAGCCAGGCATTGCTTCATCCTAGCCACTGTATTGGCTGGAAAATTTAAAAGTGTGGAAGAGGCTGAAGTTATGTAGATATTGTTGGCATTTGAGTTCACGTTGTTGGTATACTAGCAAATACAGTTGCTGAAAAGGCTGCGTGTGCAAGTCCATAAATGTGGGAGAATAACCATTAAAGGGTAGTTTCCTCTCATCACATGGTTTCATCTTTCCGGAAAAGACTTGTGTCACTAAGAAAGACCCCAGTTACCTCTTGCAGGAATGGGGAGAAGAATGAGTTTCATCTCTGTGTCCTGATCTAAGATTACGCCACTCCAAGAGGATTAGCTTTAATTAAATGAACTTCTAGCTGGTCTTTCATTTCTTCATCAGTCTGCTCTGGAATGGAGGCCTGAAGCTGTACAACTGTTATATACCATTTTGAGATTGTGAGCAGATCTTTGCAGGCAGAGAATGCAAACGAGGTACAGGTTGGTGTGTCCTGGCAGAGCAAACATACGGTATTTAAGAATACACTTCCTTCTCCAGTGGGGGACAGTACTTGTCCCGATGCTTGTCACAGGCTATGGGCACTTGGAACTGCTGGCTTTGCAGCTCTGTGTACCTGTGGGGGTGGGATTTGGCATCATCGCTGGAAACTGGTACAAAATTATCATGGGTAGCAATACAGGGTTGGCACAGACTTGAACGAGTTATGTTTCATCCCATTTCCATCAGTCATTATTTTCTGCTATTGGTACTCAAACTTCTGCATGGCTCCTTGCTCTGGCACAGAGAGTTCACAGACGAAGAGGATGGTAAACGAGAAGGGAACCATTTAAGGACTGTTGTGTCACTGATACAGGGTGCTTGTACACTGAGCCACTGGGCCCCCTGGTTTTTTCCACTCCTGCTCTCTGCTAGATAGAGCATTCATATATTTTAGCCTCGCCTGCTGCAAGGGCAGAGCAGTTCTGATGCATTTGTCCACCCAGAAGCCACAGAGCTAGACAACCCACCACGACTATGCAGAAGGGAAGCCAGAGGAGGATTACACCATACCTGGAAAACATTGGGTTACTGCCTTACCTCAGGTTTGCAATCCCTTTGTGTTGCTAGAATAGAGCAAAAGGAATTAATTAAAGGCTAAAAACCTAACCCACTATTATTAAATTCCAGAGGATGAGCTATTTTTAAGGTATATAAATATTTGGCAGAAAGTCTTTAACAATCCTCTTTTAAAGGAATTTCTTTATGTAAGCTAGGTTTAAGAAGACATCTTTGCAAAATCTAATAAAACACAGGCCAGTTTCACATTGCCTCACGGTTCTATTGGAAGCTGTGATGGCCAAATGGCAGCAGGTCCTAGCATAGCTGAAAAAAACTTTTTCACGCCTTTTCCCTATATTGAAATTAGGTTTCAGTGAAACATTATCAGTTCCAGTGGTATAAATTACTTACTTACTAAATACACAATTAATATTTTAAAGGAGTTTGGCACACTTAAGATTCTATAAACACTATTGTGCGGTGCAGGATTTCTCAATACTTTGGGGAGACATGGTATGAGAAATAAATCCAATGTGCGTTTTTGTATTAGAAAGTCATTATATAGATGTTTAAAGACAAAACCACAAATAAAACAAGAATACAAATCAAATTCTGTGCAACATTTTAGACTGTATAACAGAATGGTCACTTGGGATGGAAAAATATGAACTTCTTTCCTTAGGTTCCACACAAACAATTCAGAAAACATGTTGGTTCATGTGTAACATATTGGATTTGCTAACATTCTGAGTAATGCAGGCAAGATTTGCAGATACCTGATCAGCCAGCACTTCTCAGCAGATAAAGGCCTTCTGAAAAAAGTCAAGACTAACCCAGATAAAAGTGACCGTTGGTCTACAGCAAGGAAATATTTCAGTAAGATCAATGAAAGCATTTCCTGTGTTGTAATTGGCATTGGATTAAGGTTCACAAATCTCCCGGTTGTTCAGTACCCTGCGAAGCTAAGATTGGGATGTTCTTCCAAGAGCATAGGCAGAGAGAAGTACTTGGATGCGCCACTTATTTTTGCTGCAGGGTAAACACCCACACTACCAGCAGAGCAACACTGTTGTCACATGGGTTTGCTGCAAGCCCACAAAACCTGGAAATCTGCCTGTTGATGCAGAAAATACCGTCATTTCTAAGCCCAACACAATGAGCTGTGGTTGAACGTTGGGAGGAGTGCCTTGGACCTGCAATATTTTTGGCTTCTCACGCTTCTTGATAAGGGCCTGCCGCTGGGCTGCGGCCTTTGCCTAACTTAGCCTTGGGAAACTCCTCAAAATCTTTGAGAAATTGTGGAAAGATGCCTCTGGGTGTTTGCATCACGAACGCTATGGTGCACTACTGCACATTCGCCTGGTCTCCCAGCTACTGAGGGCCTCAGGAGAGACCATTCTAAATGACAACATTCGCCACTGATACTGTGTTGGAGAGGTCTGAGACGAGCAGTAGCACCATTACTGAGAAACAGCTACTGGCAAGGATTTCAGTTTTGTGGCAAAAATCAGTCTACTTCCAAAAACTCAAAGTAAGCTCATAAGTCCTGATTACCCCTGCCACAACAAGATAAGGAGGCAACTGGCTCAGCCACCTCTCTTAACAGTTTTCTGTTAAGAACAGTAAATTCTAGGATCAGAAGGAGGAATAAAACAATACAGGCTATAGCAAACACAGGAAAACAGACCAAAACTTGCGGGCAGAGAATTAGTGCACGAAGGACCCAGCATCCTGTAAAAACATCAAATACCCCCCAGAAGGCTTTCAGGGGCATGAGAAAGGACATGGCGCAGTCAGGTGTTGGCTCCTTCCCACAGAGCAGTAAATCTCTTGCAAAGTCTCTTTGCAAAGCCTGTTTATGTGCCTTTGAAAAACATCGGTTACTTGTCATGCAGTCCCCGAGAGCTAAATTGCACAGCGGTTTATTTTGCATGTGTGTTACATCACAAATTTGTTGACAAGGCACACTGCTATAGTAATCCTAAGGGGGAAGTCCCTTTGCAAGTTTGCCTATATGTATATTATTTTTATTCTTCATGGAGACTTTGAAAGAAAACAAAACAAACAAAACCAAACCAAACCAAAACAAAACCCCTACAACAAAACTGAAGCCATTGCAGAGCCTATGAGACCAAAACCACTACCATTTGAAAATCAAATACCATGACGACAGGTGAAATATGAGGGAACTGGTATATCAAATAAGATTCAGAATGCTGAAGGATTTTATAAGCGTTCGAGGATTTTTTATCTCTCTGGTTGTTACAGTTTTAGGTTGCAGTACAGATAGAGGTCACTGGATCTCCCTCTTCCACACAAGGGTATGAGGAGACTGAATTTCCCTGTTATTTAATCACTGGGGGAGACATAAGATTAACTCTCTATACAAGCAGGGAAAACTGGGAAAAGTAAAAGAGAAATAAAGCCACATAAAATCTGATTTAGGAACTAGCGGGCAAGATAAAGGATTAAGCTATCAAGCAGTGCTTCAACCGGGCTGCTTTTTTAATTGCAAGTAGATTTCATTAGTAGTGGAAATCACACTATAATGAGGCAACTTAAAATCATATTATAATGTTGAAGTCACACAGTAATTAAAACTGGACAACATCCTTAGTAAAACTGTAGAAAACATCAGCCAGAGACAGGCTGTCCACATTCATTTTTATTAACTTGATCTGTGGCAATGGATTCCAGCAGGTTTAGCTTTTATATTCTGCAGATACTGTATAGGAAAGCTAGTATTATCAATAATTTCTAAATATAAGGAATGAATTTCCATGACTCCCTGCTAAGAAGTCATTCTTTTGAACAATATGCCAATAACTGGCATAGCAGTGCAGGCAGGAACGGTTTTCCCATGTCCCTTTGTTTACAGGATTTCCAGGCATTGTGCCAAGATTTTTCCCTACGTTAAAGAAAACTCTGTTCTTTCATATCCTTCATTTTCCCGCACACAGCTTGACTCTCCCATGCTGTCAAATTCCCTTGAATCCCTGATGCGGTCAAATCCAGATTGCTGCACTCACAATTTAAAACCAGAGTTTTTGTTTGCTTTTTTTTCCTAAGCATAGCACTTGTGGAAAGAAACCAGGAGAAGGTGAAGAACCAGCTCTTTAATTTGAACCTGGCTTCTGTTAGCTTCATCTCATGGCCCCTATTTCTTTTATAACAAAAGAGTGTGATAGTCAATCCCTACCCACCCTTTCCATGGCACTCAAGGTTTTTCAGACTTTTGTATCTCCCGTGAGCTGTCTCTGTTTCCAGCTGAAGAATTCCATATTGCTCAGTAAAAGTCACTTAAGCACACTTGCACAATGTGAGATAAGCAACCTTGTTTCATGTAAAATACTGATCAGAGATTAACAAAGACTGCAATGATTGTATTTGAATTTCAAGCTTTTATCTGTTAGGATTTTATTTTCCAAGTCACACAGAAAGTGCAAAGCGTATCCCAGATAAAAAAGCCCCCTCTTGAGTTTGACTGGTGTAATGTTGGTCTTGATTAGAACAAAGTTATTAGTCTTACGGAAGACAGGAAAAAATTGTGGCCATTTATTTGCGCAAGGAAATATCCTGTCATGGGCAACTATTAGCAAAATACGACCAAAGGAAAAAAAAAGAGAAACAAACACGGGGAAAACACTTTAAAAATACATAGATACTTAAATATTTTCAGTACAACACAAACCAACATATCCTACAGATCAGCATAGTCAGACAGCGTACACTATGCTATGGCACAGTCCACTGCAGGGTGGTACCCACTTCCATCACTTTCCAAGCCTGTTCACTCGCTCCTAGCTCTGATCCCTGTTGCTGCCCGCTGTGTCTCCCCAGGTCTCTAGTATCGTTACACCACTATGACTTTAGCATGGTTCTCGAATTAGTTTCAATATTTACAGGTTTTAAAAGAACAGCTATTTCCACAGCGTATATCCCCATTCAGTCACACACTGAGTTGAGTCTAATGTCAACAAATGTTTTCCTCACTATCAGGAGCAAAATCACTTATCAGTAGAAAAGAATTAAAGTATTAAAGCTAATGGGTGCTGCATCCATTTCTATCACTGGAGTATTTGATGTATAACTTTAGCTTTGGGAATCTTACTTTACTGTTACCAAACCATATGTACCTCTTTCACATCTTACAGATCTGAGTTCAAGAAACTGAGTGACTGCCTCCAGTGTCCTCAGCTATTCAGAAAGTACACAGTTCTTGGTAGGCTTTAGTAAGAAGGACCAAAGAAGCAGTTAATGAATAATTACTGTAATGCTTTAGACTTACTGCCTGTGTGGATCTGCAGTTTAGGAACTATGCAGTATGACATTTTGAGTCTCACAATAATTTCAAAGCAGTGAACCAAGAGAAGGTCTCAATATATCCACTCAATGTAGTGTCACATTGATGAGCAGAGGTCCAACGCTCTCATTTTTCCATGCACCCCTCTGCTTGTCCAGACTCGTAACCCCTTCTGAAGAAATGGGAAAGGAGGAAAAGGAGCGGGTGGCAAAAGCAACATGTTCAGCGGTATTAAGTATCTTTTCTTTCTCAAAACTCCGCCCAAGGCTAGAAGATTAACTGAAACTAGAATCAACAAGAAGAATGAGGGGCACTTAACCGCTTCTGGAAAGAGAAATAACAAAATTCAACTTCCCCCAAAGCTAAAAGACACCAAGACAAGTGATGAGGAGGGACCTGGATGACCCTTCCACCACTGTGCAATTAGTATATACATTCCTGGTATGGAAACGTCCCCCATGCTAGGGGTGGGGCACAGCTATTATTCTCAGCACAGAACATTCACAGCTTTTCCTTCTGCTTCTTACTGCTTATATAACAATGGTATTATTGCATATATCCATCCAGGCAATGCATTAAAGACAGAATTCCACCCGGGCCTCTTCCCAAAATGAGACAAATAGGAAGATATTAAGAAAATAACGCTAATCTTTTTATGCCAGTAACTGATTTTAAGTCCACTTCAAAAGTCTACAGACACACAGGGAATCCTGCAGACCAGGAAAAAGCATGAGAATATTGAAGTGAAATTATCTTCAATAAAAAGTTTGGATAGGGCAATTTAAAGTGAGTTTATCTTTATTAAAGACAAGTAGGGTAGGGATGGACATAATAATTTTAATTGCACTGTGCAATGGAATCATCTCAGGGAAAATGATACAGAAACGGTAAGAGAACAAGAGCAAATACTTTTGTTAAAATGGTGTTTTTTCATTCTACGGGTTCTAACTCATATCAGAAGAGACAGTCTGGCAGGCTTGTTGAAGGCAACGGGTACTGGAAAAAACAACTTGCAGAAACATGTCTCTAAGGCATATCTCCATTGCTGCTGATGTCAAGCAACAATACCAGAACCCTTAATTAAAGGCAGAGATTTAAACAAAAGTAGCTTTATACTGATTCTCAGTGCCCTTATTCTTCTCACTCTTGACAGCAATCAGAGATGGAAGGTCTGATGTCCTATAAACTCCAGTCCTCATCCTCCCTTGGCAAGATCTCAGTTCAGAGATGTAACCTTCAAAGCTGAGGTTCCCTTCAGAATTGTCACAGGAGTGAGAGCTCGTGTCTTCCAGCTTGACTCCGTCCACATCGATTATCCTGTTTACGGGGAGCTCCATACTGTGGGTCTCTCTCACACCAGGAGGATTAAAGCTTCTGCCAGTCTTCACTTTGTGAGAGGCTTGCTCACAAGAGTTTCCTGAAGTCCTTTGTGAATCTTTTTTCTTTCTGTGGTTTGCACCTAACAGGAGAATTAAAAATAAAAAAACACAAAACAGGAGAGTTACACAACCGCTGATTTAGCAGTTTTCAATATTGCAACTTCCTCTGAGGTCCTAATAGTAGCCAGTCAGCTGGGATATTCTGCTGCCCCATCAGGACTTCCTGATGTACCAAGTGGGCAACTCAACAGTAGGTCTCAAAGATTTATGTAAAACGTTCATATGTGTCTGTCTTAATTTTGAATTTTTCGGTTTTTAAAAATACTCCATGAAAAATAACTCCTTGGTGTAAATTTGTACACCTCTACAACAAAAACTCTCACATCTGCAAACCCAAAGGTGAAGGAGGAGAACACAGAGCTTCCACTGGAGCTGAACGGCAGTTGTTCTTGACCTGAACCGGCCTCCAATACCGGATCCCTGCTGAGATATTATTTTTACCTAGATTAATTAGCTAGTAGACTAATAACGGATGACTCTACGTTGCAGCTCACTATCCTGAACTGCAACCGAGCAATTATGGGTCATGGTTTGCAGGACAAGAAGAAGTAATCTGCTGAAGTGCTTTAAACATTCAAGAAACACCTGACTTATGTGTGATTTTTTTTAACCTTTAAGTTTCTTTTTGGTAGAGCGCTTCTAAAATCACAATTGTCAGGATTTGGACCTATTCTCTAGAACTACCCACACAAACCTTGATCTCCCCAAAAGCTAGTTTTGTGTTAGGTGTGACAACACAAACCCCTAAGGCACTTGTGCAAGCAAACGCTGATAAACCTCTTTTGCCTGTTTCAATGAGCAATAAGAAGGGAAAGATGAAGATTGAGTTAATTTTGTGATTCAGACCATGGTTAGCAACATAATTTCTGTAGTTGAGATGCCCACATCATAATATTGTAAAAAGCGGCAAAATTTTCAGGGAGAGAGAACTGCTTTTTTTAGGCCATTAAATAAATAAATAAATAAATAAAAATTGAAAGACTTTCAAGGCACAAAGACAGACCTAAGTAAAAGTTTCCATGCCACATTTAATTTATCTTTTCCATGTATTCCAGCTGGTCTTTCAAAAGATACCATCTCGTCCAACATGCGTTCCCTAACCCAGTTTTAAACTCCCTGCCGCATGCACACAACTGTCTGACGAACACATTTAGCCACACAGATACCATGAGACCTGTGGCTAAATCCCATAGCTGGCTTTGAAATCTGTTCTTTCTGTTTGTTCCATAAAGTGATGTGTACAGTGGCTTTTGTAATAAAAATAAATTTTAATGTATAATCATTGTAATCAAGAAGTTTTTTTGATATGTAGAAGGGGGTAAATGCAACTAAAAGGGACAAAAAGAAGCAATTTCATACTGTTTCAATCAAATCACTCCAGGGTCTTCTCAAGGGCTAAAGCTTTCTATTTAATAAAAAACATGTTAAAATTCTAAGTAGTTCAATATTATTGTAGTGCTTTAGCTACAGTGCAGCCCCACATTGATAATGTGGATATTCCACATCAGTAATGCTTGCCTTTTTTCACATCCAGAGGAATTAGTTCAAACTCCAAACAAACCAGCTGAGCAATAGCAGTGAGAGGACAGAAAGCTTTCTCAGCCCTGTTAGCCCAGCACGACTCCAGCCTACTAAATTTCAGCTGACATTTAATGGGACTGTATTACGCTTAATGTTTACATCTTCCTACTGCAGCCGAAAATTGGCTTAATTTTAACTGCTGTTTGCATGGCTGTGGTGTAAAATAGTATTCTAAAATGCTTCTCTCACATGAATGTACTGAACTGTACTCTTGATCTTTTTAATCTACTACTCTATGCCCTTTGAGGAAGATGTCTGAATCTCCTTTCATCTTGGTTTAAAAGAGATACTCATTTTTAAAAAGCCATACTAATGATAGATTACACCAAATAGTTTGCATTGACAGAGCATGAGTCATCCAGTTGTCCTAGCACTGAGAAAACATCCTTCTCCTAAATGTAATGTAAAGAAAGAACTTCGATGGTGGTGTGAGGTCTCCATCACTCTGTTGACCTGAACTAAGCTAAAACACTTTCCACAGTCAAAAGATCCAGCCTGCACTATCAGGGTTCAGCAGATGGAAGAGCTGGAAGCTCCTGCTGAAGAATGCTATGGAAGGTGTAGGTATTGCGGTATTTGGTCGCTGAGGCTTTCTACAGCTAAATATAAGACATGCCATTCAGTCTTGGAATTCTGGTGTCACTGAGTCATCACACATAGCAACTGGGCTTGCAAGTTGTCTAATTGGAACAACCAAAATTAGGGTCAGGGTTAGCTCTCGGGCTTCACAAGACACAAGCTCATCTGAAGAGGAATAAATCTGTACTATGGGCAGTTTTTTCTATCAATGCCCTTCTCAGAAGCAATCCCTGTGAAGCAGTTAATAAATTACTACTAGAGGCAGGGCACTAACAGAGAAGGTCTTACCCAAAATACTGGTTCAAAAGAATATGGAATTACTAAGGGATGATACTGTGAAGAGGATTTCCCTTTTCCTGGCAGGGTCAGCTTTCCCTTGGCTCAGCTCCACCCATCAGGAAGATGATTTCAAGAGTAGGATTACACTGAAAAATATTTTGATATGTGTTTTTTTGTCATTTTTAAAAACAAAGTATTCATGAAGCAAGGCTATTCAGCACAAATAATAGGAGAGATTCCCCAAATCAGCTTGTGTATAAACGTATCCTGCAAGATTTAAACTAGACTCAACATATGCACGTGCTCAGTGGAGCTTTACCATGAGTCTTAAATGATGCCTACAACACTTCTGCACCAGCCTCTTTCTCATATTCTCTGAGTAACAAATACGCGAGCAAACTTAGCTACATGGGGCACCACCCAAGGTGCAGAGAGCTTTCACAGATACAATTTCTCATCACATATCCGTGCACTGAAGTGATGAAAACCTCCACGGGTATCTCTGTGGGTTGCTTTGCCTTGTAAAAAGTACATCAGGAACAATATCACATTTTCCCAAATCTAATCTGTCAAGTGTCCCACCTAACTGCAGAAGGGAAAGGCAGCCAGTTATTAGAGCAGGAGCTGCACAGATGGATTTCCAAACAGGCTGGAACAGCATAACCACAGCAATTGGTAATCTTCGGCTCCCCCACTAAGCATTCCACACAGCTCTAAAGGAATTCGCTTGTGCATCTGATCCCGTTAATATGTTCCAGTTGCTTTAAAGATGGGATGATGCATGTTGTCTGCTGTCTTGAAATTGGAGATCTGCTGTCTTACAGACTCATGGGTAAATGGCTACCAGTCTGCATTTTTCAAAAAGTTAATGATCCAGCAGTATTTTATAGCTGATCTCCTGATTTCCTTCACCAACATTTCTGTCTTTTTTTTTTTCCTGGTATTTTGATTTTGTGTATTATTTTTATATTTTAATATTGTTTCTATACCATAATTTTTAGATCCATCTATTTTCAATATGCCAATTTTAGTTATGATTCACTCATTAAAGCATGATTTAGATCTGATCTGAAACTCAGACCTTTACTTTTAAGTAAAAAGAACTTTTAAGTGATCAATACTCCCTCTAGTTCCATTCACACCATATTTATCTTTTTATATAAAAGCAAGTAGATGTTTATTAAGTTTCACTGTAAAACATGATCTCTGTATCTGAGAGTCCACGTTTAGTGGATTTCATGTATGACAATGTTAAATTCTGTTCCACAATTTTCCCAGCATCATTTCCAGATAGACAGACCTCTTCCATGCAGATTTAGTATTTCACTTAGTATTCTAGCTTTGCTGAAATCCTACTGTACTTGTCAAAATCGTTTCCCATACAGATGGCTCTCAGTTCTACCAAAAGGTACCAATAAGGACACTGATTTCTATAGCGTTCATCCCAGGCATCCAACTCCCAGTGCCAGAGAGGATCAGATATTCAGCTAAAAAGAATGAGCTCCAGTTGAATGATTCTGTGCTGACTTAGAGCAGATAAGAATCTGCTTGAAGTATTTCATAATACTTAGTATAACTCTTGTGAAAAGAAATCACCAAAGTTTTCAGGAACAACAACATGAATTGGTTATTCACTGGCATATACCACCTCCAAACACAATCCATCATCTTCAGTCCTCAAATTCATCGACTAGTGTGGTCTGTAATGCAGGAGAACAGGCAGGTAATGTTCTCATCTCCAATTCCATACAATACCCTGTCCTAAGGTGACAGCAGGCTGGCTGAGAGAGCATTTCTTTATACGAGAAAAGGAGCTTTGCAATGGTCACTTCTGCAGCGGTGTTCACTTCGATGTCCTGGAAATACTTCAGTATGAGACACTCTTTTCCTTAAGAAAAGGACATGTAATCTGGCAGATTCACTCTAGGAAAGACACTTCTCCCTTCCTGTACTAACCTCTTGTGAGAAGGTACTCTGAAATTTTAGGCTTCCCAGATGTGTATTCTTTTAAGTGGTGGGTAAGTAACTTCCACACGGGTTGATGTACGGTTAGTACCGTAAGCATTTATCTTTTTAGAGTTTCCAAAAGGAAAAATTTACTTTACATTTAAAATTTAGAATTCTGCAGGTTAAGCTCCCTTCAAAAGTTTCCTTTGATCTCTTAACTGATACAACACCAAGGAGAAAGAAGATTTAATAAAAGGTTCCTAGTTACAGTTTATGCTAAATGTAAATTTGACTTTACATGCTGTCTTTTACTTGCATGATGAAACACCAACTGCAGCATATGCTCAGTGCTTGAAATCTGACTCAGTAACAATGAGGGCATCAAGCTAGGAAATGGATGATTCTACAAAGCAGCAATACTCTGCGTTACCTGTCTATTTACTTTTGTCCTGGGAATTTCTGGAATACATTTGCAGCGTTAAGTTTAGAAACACAGGGCAGATAGAATTTCTTTCACTGCGCTCACCTCAAAAGCATTCATAAGAAGAACAGAGCACAAAACAGTATTTGGAAAGACAAATTCTGAATATTACAAAGAAGAGGGAGCTGGTATGACTAGTACTGCTCACCAGGGGCAAATATAATCATAAAAGGAAACCCTGCAAACTGTGTGTGCTGCAGGCAGCGACCTTCCGTACACCTGGCTACAACAGCTGCTGACGGGAATCGCACACGACGTCATTTAAAAGCCAGGGACAGACCGAGAATAAATACAATGAAAAGTGCTGAATTCCGAACCAGAGTGACAAGCATACCCTCAATAACACTAGCCAATTTCTTTCAACTTTCTGTTTCTCCACTGCTAAACCTGTAGCAATTTTCAGTTGAATACTTCCCAAGCCATAGGCGTGACAAAACATCTCTGCAACAGTCTACAAATACTCAGCCCTCAGCTTGATCTTCCAGCATTTATTGTTAGCTTTGGGTTTGCTTTTCTGTCACTAGTTGGTTAACAGCAGGTTTAATTACTGCGGAGAGTAGTATGTTGGGAAATATTCTTGAGTTACTTGAATCAGTTTTAATTTCATCTGCCATTCATTATGTTATTTTTCAATAAAGAAATTTTAAAATGTGGTTTAGCAGGGCTACCAGTTACATTTCAACGAATAAATCAAGCAAGTTCATTCCATTGTCCAACTGTACATCATGTGTTTAACTAGATCTGGTTTTAAACTGTGTGCACTTGGTTCAACAAGCATTTGTAATTTTTCTACTATTTTTTTCTAGTCAGTGATAAAAACTGTAGCTCTCTACAAAACCTGCATCTTGCTCTTTGATTTAAATAAGCTTACATTTCAAATAATTATCCCTCAAGGCCTTCCTTGCTTCCCAGGTGTCTGCTCTTAACATAGCTCTCCTTCCCCTTTGTTTATTATTGATCTCAGCCATGTACTACATGTAATTCTTTCATTTAATCTTGCTGTGATTGAAAGAGGATTAACAGATCCTGGCCTTAATATCACTGGATCCCCACGAGTATTTCTTTATATTGATCCAGAATCCAATGATCTTCTACAAAATTACACAGAGCCAGTAAGGATAATTAACTGCAGGACAACAGTCTTTGTTACAAATAAAAATTTCCATTATTTTTACATCTTTTAGTCACAATCCCTTTTCTTAAATTTTTATTTATGTCTTCATTTACATAGCTGTCTTGATTTACATAGGAAACACTACTGGATTTTGCTCTAAAATGCACCATGGAAGTTAAGAGATAATGTAAAATATTATATAAAATATTATAGAATTTATTACAAAAGTAAAGGTGTATTTTGAATTTTTGAATATGTATGTATGATTGCTTTTAATCTCCTTAACTATCACAAAGTTTATTGCACTTGAAAATCATTACCCTTATACCCGAGAAGTTTAGTAGCCAAAAAGTGAGTGTCACAGAAATACTGCTGATATTATCTCATCTCCCTGGTGGCAGTGTACTGAGTCCTCTCTGTGAATAATAAAGAGAGCTGTTCAGAGATTTTTCTTTTTTTGTCTTTGGGAACAATAGCCAGCCCCAGGCTCTGAGAGTCCACCCTGCATTTTATTCCTGCATAATTCATCTTTCAAAACAAAAAAACCCTAGCAGTGATACTGTCTATCTGAAAGAGTTCTTGCCGATAAGAAGCAAGTTTATTTTGAGGACATTATTGCCCACCTCTATCAGAAACGAAGTGGTATCTTAGAACAAATTAGGTGAGTGTATAGTCTAAATTCACCCTTTATCTTCTGTAGCCACAAAGTATGATTCCAGAGAGTTCACCATGCTTTTATCTTCCCTATCTGTCTCTCTCTCTTAGCCAATGACATTATATACCTATTCAAAGGGAGTTTTGAAAAAACTCATTCGACTGCATTGCTGGATCCAGTCGATACACCTACTCAAAACCCCCCCCCCTTCTTACTCGGTAGGCAATAATTGCAATGACTGTAACTATAATTTCATTTTAAGAGTATTTCACATCCTAAATGAAAAAAAAACAAAAAACCAAACAACTTTGTCGCAGAGGCAACAATCCCAGCGAACAACGCACAGGCCTCAGTGGAATAAATAACCTAGTGCAAGGCCTCTGGCTTGACACCGACAGCTCTTGAAGGGACTAAAGGGTTTGAAAGACGTCCTCTCCCACCGCAGCTGTTTTTCACTTGGGTAATGAACATACTTAACCCCCTGGGAAAAACTGGACAACATTCAAAGTGCCTAGACTATACCATGCAATTAAAAACCCCAAACCCGAAGAGATTAAATCAGTATTTTAACACTTTCAAAAACGAATGCATTGCTTCAAGCCAATTGCACCGCACAATAATTATTTCTTCCACAGGTGGGTACCACCGCCATTATATGTAGAGACATGAAGTAAGCACATTTCAGAAGTAGTGTTCGGATTCCAGAAAACCCTGATTTTTAAACAGGGAAATTTGCCAGAACTAGCAGGCCTATTCAAAAATGAAGATATCTCTTCTTGATGAGTAACGCAACTAGAATCAGTAATGATTCTTGCACTGCAAAATGATTTAATATGGACTTTATAACAGTATAAACGTGTCTCACTTAAGAAAGTTAAGGTCTGTGTGGAAAAATTGTTATCAAAAGCTCTGAGCGATGGCAAACCTCATTCTGCTCTTTTCCATTATTCAAATCTCGCTTTCTAGATCTTCAAACGAAAAAACCCTCTGGAGCTACCTGTTACAGGGATGGATATTGGCCTGGCTTGGCTGCATCAACCTGCAGCTAGAGAACTGCCACTTGCAGAACCTGAGGGACTACTGCATCCCCCCAGCCCCTTTCCTAGCATATATAAACCCAGCGTATAAGAGCCCAACACATAGCATAAGCATACATGTCATTTGCCTTTATATCAGTTTGAAACCAAGATTATAGACCACCTTAAATTATGTAGTCATTAGTTTTCTTTTTATCCCAACATGTTAATTCAATAAACCAATCAGAAATACATTTTCCATTGATAGGAGATTATGAATGGAGAACCATTGAAGCACTTAAAAAAGCAATTATTAATTATTTAGTCCTTTGAAATATCAAATATTGACTGGAGATAGGTTTCAGCAGTCTTTATTACAATTACTGTACATCATTGAATAGTCTTTCCATGCAAACTCCATGAACTCATGAAAATAGAGAAGTTTTGTTTCAGCCCACACTTTTTCCATAAAATCACTGTTCTTTTGTAGAATACAGTTCCCATAAAACAGTAATGTACTGTGAGAGGAGTGTACAACAGCTAGTGTATGCAATAAGGTTGTAGCCAAAAAGGAAGGTGTTTAACATCTTTCAGATTTTTGTTATTCCTCGGGGGAAGAAAAACAAAAACAAAAACAAAACCCAAAAAACCACAAACCCAAACACCTGGTTTGTTACAAAGATAAAAGAAACTAAGATTTTAGTTTTGCAAAATTATTTTGTTTACTTAAAGGTACCTCATAGGTGACCATGAGAGAAAAAGAAACCAAAGTCACCAGTGAAAGCAGTGTAGACCAGCTGGAATATGAGAAGATTAAAATCTCTAAAAAACACCCCCATTAAATAATTCAATATGTAGGATTTCAGTTATTTGTTGTAGAAAAGTCAGAATAATTTTTAAAGGGGAACTGCTACAGGACTTCCAACGGTTTCATTTTCTTTCATGGAAGTCCACAACTACATGGGAACACAGTGACTTTTGGAAAAATGACATTTTCAGTCCCCAGAACATAAAGAGGCCTAGATGACAGCACCACAAGCCTCTCCGCAGGTTTGTTTGTTGCTTTTGTTCATATGTTTGTTTTTATTAGGCTTCACAGTGCTGTTATGTAGGACCCATCTCAAAGCATGGAAAGGGTAAGCTGGTCTCCAGCACCCATCCAATCCTTCATTTCTTACCCAAAACCATGATGTAAAGAGGTTGTTATATTGGTTATTGCACAACAAATGAACTGAGATCACCAGCTCATTTCTTAAAGACCACAGAAGAATTGCTTTAGTTTAAAATAAGAAGGAAAGTAGTGAATATAAAGTTTAGCCCAAGAACCCAAAGACAGAAGAGTCTCTCCTTTCAGGAGTTCCTGTTATGACCCATTTTAAAGAAGTCCCCTGTCTTATCTGCCTTCTGGAGCACATGTCAATGCTATGGATTTCACATGTGACCCATCAGCATGTCAAGACAGCATTGCCCTTTGATACTTAGATTATCAACAAATGTAATGGTTATCAACTTTGTCTCATGGTAATTACTAGTTCTTATCTATTAGTCTGTTTGCTATTAGACGATAATTTCAATCAGAATTCGTTATCCAAGACCGAAAGAACTGTTTTTAAATAATGAAGAAAATCAAAGCTTAAAACCAGGTTGCGTAACTAGGTCTAGAATTTATTACTCCTGAGAGAACAAAGATACAAAATACATGTGAAAACTACACAAAGGTTTCTACAAAGTAAAAAGTAGAAAGTGTGAAAAGGGAAAGCTACAGTTCAGTGGTTACACAGAAATGTATGGCATGCATTAAAATACTGTAAATTCATGAAGTTTTTTTTAAGTGCAAATGGTTTTTTTTTTCAACAGTTCTCACTGAAAAATATGCAAATTGATACCTATGTTGTACACTTGTCATATTATCAGAAAGACACCAACACAAACCTATGCATATACACATCAATAAGTCTGAAGTACATTTCGTGGTTCTGTTATTTGTAGGCACTGGTTACAGTCTGTTCAACACTGAGTTTCAGAAATTAAGTGGTAGTGCTTATAGAACATTTCTCAAATATTACTAATAAAGGGATTTGTTTGTAAGATACCAAGAAGATGAAATAATTTGCATTGCCATTTATAAGCATCCAACAACCAAAGAAGTATTTACAAATCATCAGCCATACAGATAAAGAACAGTATCAAATACTCTGTGTAAAAAGATAAATAATTAAAATGTATATTCCCACATCACAAACAAATGTGATCATACAAATTATGGCACCATATGTTTGTGAAACATCAAAAATAAATGTAGCACATAGATACCTCTTCTTATATTTTACAATAGAATGTACAGTACGATGACTGTAAAATGTCAATGTCAGAACACCCATCGTCTTCAAACTCTTGTTCCTGGTAACAGCAATTATTATTAGAGTCCGTGTTTATAAAGAAATTCCATACTTCAGCCTTGGGCTAATATTGCTCTGTGATATTGCTAGACCATGAAACTTTTATTCTAAAAAAAGTTACATATTTTCTTTAAAATTATCTAATAGAAAGAGCTGTTTCACATGTGAATATTCTGGGGGAAAGTGTGATAGATGCAATCTATTTCTCTGTGTAGCAAAGAATGGGTTAAAAAAACTGTAACATTTTTATTTTTAGTCACAAATATCTAATTTATTAGAGAAATATTTTTTAAATTAAGGTTTATCCATTTCAAATTTTAATCATAAACAGAACTGCAATTTTCAACACATAATTAGGGTTCCTGCTAAAGCACTTAAACTTCCAAACCTTAATCATGTACGTCATTATGACAAATGGATCAAAAAATCTGGAATGCAACAGTGTTACACAGCTCAAAATGCTGATATCTTGTTTTGTACTCCTTGGGTAAAGAATGAGATAATTATAGCATATGGATGTATTTGAGAGGTTTGTCTGCATGCGTCCAATTTTGGCCACATGCCAAATCCAAACAAAAGTACATTGTTAAAGGCAACCAGAAATATCACAGTTAGCACAGACTAAGGCAATGAAAATCTTTTTTTTTTTTTTTGTAAAAAAATTAAGGTGCAGAGAGAATTTTCTTTCTTGTTTTAATGGATGCCAAATATTGATTAGCAGTGCCAAGGAAAAGTAGTTTTACATGAAAGGAAAGACTATTAAAATCTAGAAATACCTGAATTGGATCTCTGAAATCCAGATTTTTCCTGATTACCTGCAAAAGGAGTTGGGGGTGGATAGTTGGCTTCTGAGAGTTTACTGCTGTCTGACGGTGGTGTTGGTGGTGGCGGTGGTAGCAAAGTGCTGTTAGGGCTACTAATATCTCCTTCAGCCACAAGAGTCAAGTCTGCCACGTTCTCATCATCTACCATCTGTATGCCTTCAGCTTGTAATTCTCTTGACTGCCTTTTCCATATTGTTGCATTGTTTTCCTGTGCATGCGGAATTGGAGACAACGGAGGATTAAAAGGAACACTGAAAGTCTTCTGACTGTGGAGTGCTGTCAAAGCAGATTTATGTTTACTTTCTGAGTAACCCATTTTCTTTACTGAATTCTCATTAAAGTTTTGCACAGACTCCTGCTTTCCACTTGGTGATGTACATCCTCCCTTGCCATCATTTTTTGAAACTCGCTTGTTGAGGCCTTTGGGGCCTTCAGGAGTAGATGAGGATGGTTCTGGTCCAGTGGGCGGTAAACGAAGAAAGTCAGGAAGAATAAGGTCTTCTTTCCTTAGCAGTCCACGTTGGTCATCTGCTCTGTTACTTTGAGCTTTGGATATGAGTTCAAAAAATTCTATTGGGGAAAAACCCAAAATTGACAAGTTTTTGTCAGAAAGTGCAATGTCATTAAAATGTATATTTTCAGCACATTTATTTTCCATGAAGATCTTCAATTCTTTCAATGCTGCCTTGAAATAAGATCCCATGTTAATTAGGAACTTTTTCAATTGCAGCAATGTTCGCTAGCATCGCTATAATTAAGACCATCAGGATTGCTATTGTAAGGGTTTTGCAGTTTAGAACAGCTGCAATTCACTGAGCCTTGAACACATCTTCTATTTTATGCAGTTAATAAATCTGTACACACACAGAGGATTTTTTAATTCTTTATACAAAGCAAGGCTCTGGTCTTAGGACAATGGGTACACATTTTTATATTCTGGACATTTTTTACCCATCTTAACTCCGAAATAGCCATGCCATTTGCATGTTCCAAATTCAAAATGCTGCAAGCTTCTTGGTTATATTGAAATTCTTTCAGTTTAATAATATTTCATCACAGATTCAATTCAATTCATGGTGTAGTTTTAATCCAGGATGTTATCATCACAGGGCATGATCAGATGATGGTTAAGTAACCCCATTTTACTTTGCACTGCAATGAATCAGTAGCACACAGGTAGTCAATAACCAACCAAAGAGCCATGACTAAAAGCAATGGGGCAGCCTTTTTACAGAGCTTTTAACACAATTAGGAGTGATTTTCTGATCATGTCCTTAATGATTATCCAATGGTTTCATATGTTTCTATATAAAAATAATACTCATAGTAAATCACCACTGTTCTAGAAAGTCTCAAAACTTGGCAACAAGAAACTTTATCAGTCATAAGCCAAGAATAATAGCACTCCTCAAAAAAGAAGCATCACAACAATAAACAAACTCTTTGGTACAAAACACTGAAATATAAAAATATGTAACTCTCAATATAGGGTCTCTGCATGACCTAATTTTTTTAAGAAGAGAGCACTGAGACTACGGGATATTAAAGATGCTTAAAAAGGCCATCTCCAACAGATGAATGAAAATCAATGGTTTCAACCCAGCTTATAAGCAAAAGCCATTACAAAATAAAGCACAGAAAGTTAGTATCAGTTTTCACTTAGCATAATATGAAGTCATACACTTGCACTTGTATGACTTCATTCCTAAACCTCTATTCATATTTGGCAGCCTCTGCAATGTATCTGTAAAAATGACTTTTTAACATGCTACGTCAAGTGCCATAAAAATCTGAACATAGCCAAGATGGAAGCTTCAAAATGCTTCTTATTGCCAAAGTTTTGCAAAATGGCGGTATGCATACTAAAACATGCAACATTTCTAATGCGTGTCATACAAAAATGTTCCTTTCTGAAATTTCAAACTTCATAGAACAGTTGTTTGGGGTTTCTTTTTCATTAAAAAACAGTCTACAACATTTGGTACGTATTTTCCAAACTTAGACAAATTTCACAAAATTGAAAATAAAATGTGTAAGCCTCGAATTCGGAAGTTTTCAAATTATGTTAATGTTTTACTCAGCCCTAGGAAGAAAAATGAAAATATTAAAATATGGAAAACAAGTTAACAAAATAGTAAGCAACAAAAATAATTTTTAAATGCACTAATATTTTCATAATAACGCTTACATTAACAAACATCTATTTTGCAATAAAAGTTTTAGTCACAGCACTTTTTTTTCCATTTCTGTCAGCGGACATCTAGTCACAGATGAACATTCATTTGCTGTATAGCTGTGCATAACCATGTTTTGGATATGCATATTAGGTAGCATCAGCAGCAAATTTTAATCCGTGGGTAAGATATGTCCTGAGTTTTTTTATACTTAGGAAAATAAGGAGGAATGTGTAGGGCTGACAAGACAGGCAATTGCTTCAGTTAATGCCCAAAGGCAGAGGGTGTTATGTCAAGATTTCTACCGCTCTATCACTTTTATTCCTGTTTCTACCATGGACATCTTTCTATTAGAAAGCAAATTCTCTGAGGGTTCTTTTCCATTGACAGCAGCAAAACTATTAAGATGTAACTGAAGGTAAAACAGGACTTGGATTCGACATGACTCCCAATAACCTCTTTGTTTATTTCTACTTCTATCCACCTTTTCAGAGCAGTTATTGAATGTACGTAAACTAAGCTTTTCATCTTGCCCATCACAGCTCCTCCACAATCATCAGCCTGCACTGCCCTGACTGTTACAGACTTTAGCATAAAATCTTAAAAATTTCTTACCTGAGTAAGTTCTGGTCTACACATTGTGCAGAATGCCTTTCAGTGAGTTAGACTCTTATGTGAAGGTGAACAGAAAGGCAAGCTTCTAAATGGTTTGCAAAGGGTATCGAATGGGATGTTCAGTTGCAATTGAGTGACTACTTCCTTCTTATTTTACCTGGAATTAGCTAGCTTTCACTTTGGAAAATCCCACTAAGTGCCTACATCTATCTTCTGGTGTTGTTGAAATTTTCCTTTCAGTTTCAAAAACTTTATGATTCAAACACAGTATCAAACAAAAATATATGGATCATGACCATGATTTTCACAACACAGTATTAAACACATGGAACCTCATTCTACACAGATACACAATTCTCATTTTTCTAAGACTACTTATGTTAATACATAAACTATAAAGTTCACATACCCTCTGCTTCATCCAAATTTATTTTCTGACATTTTTTTTTCCCAATCTTTGCAATAGAGTCTTCTCTCTTTGACAGCCGGCCTTCCCTAGCATTTTTTCCATTTTCGCCTTTCATTTTGATAGAATTAGACTTTCCTAGAGTTCTTCCCTCTCCCTGCATTAGAAGGAAAGTTAAGGTACTACTTAAATTTAGGCTGTATCATTGGGTACATAATATGGATTAAGCGAATAAAAAAGTTATTTTGAAAATACATTTCTCTAACAGCACCACAGCAAGTGTTTTAGTTTAATCTTGATTATTGCAAAGAACATTTGCCAGAGTACTTTCCAAGAATGTATAAATAAATATAGTATTGTTTACTCTGAAGAGTTCATGTTACAGAAAGGACCTCTGAATTTCAGAGTAATGCCATCGTTTTCAAATATAGATAAACCAATGAGACATGAAACAACAAATACAACACAGTGAAAGAGATATTTGATGCATCATGAAGACAAAGTTCTCACAAATAAATGCTGTTGACAGTGGAAAAATACGGGATGAATTATAGCTATACTCAATCTAGTTGCATAATTTAGCTGATACAAAATCATGGATGAATGCAGCTTTTAGTATAGAATTCCAGAAGAAAACAAAAGATGATCTAAGGGACAAAAATCATTGCAGAAGACTTACAGTAGATACTTGATTTCTTGAAGTAGTTACAGTTGCACTCTGTTTTACTGATGCACCTTTTTGTTTATCTGTAAACACTGAACATAAACATACCTTCTATAACTACAAATTTATAATTACCCAAAGAATTGATATTCAAGTGACAATGATGCACAAAACAGATTTTTTGCTTTAAATTTTCTCAAATACGTACTCAGAAAATAAAGAGTGAGCACAGTTGATACCCTGATACTTTTCAGTCAAAACCTACCAGAAACTCTCTCTCATCTTTCCTAATACTGGCAATATTTTAAAAGTTTAAAGATGCTTAAGTTTCATTTAAGTTCTCCTAAATTTTCAGTTTATTTAGAACAAACAGCTTTTAAAATCTCAGGAATAATTCCGTTTTTAATTCTCAAATTTAGAATTTAAACAAGAAAAAAAAAATCAGCCGAAAAGACCATTGAAAGGTGATGTTGAACTTTTTCCAACCTGTTCCGTGCATCCATTGTTTTCTAGACATTACCACAGTAGACAAGTAGCCTTATCTACTTCTAAGTATCTAAATGGTTCCTTCAAATTACATCTGCCTACAATAAATATACTAACCAAAGACTGAGATGCAAAACCAGAATCATGGCCCTTTTTCACTGGTATATTGCCACAGAATCTGCCTACCGCTAGATTGAACCTCTATGATTTAGGCTTTTGTAGCAGCTGGCAGCACATAAGATTACAGTTATACTTGTAATCCTTAAACTAAATATCTGTGAGAGTATTTAGATTTTTTTTTTTCAAGATGACAATTGGTTGTTTCCTAAAAAAAATGACAACCTGATTCTCCTCAATAAATATCTCCATCTTCAGTGTCCCAGTTCTTCCTCAAAAAGGATTTCTGCTCTAAGTCAACTTAATTTAACCATATCCAATTTCATTTTTACAACTGTTATATATCTATAAAAAGGTCTCCTAATGAAACTGAACTTTCGCTCTCAAGACTGCTTACATTAATCTAGTGTGTTAATTGTCCAAAAAGATTGTTAGCTGTTGATTGACTTCTATTTCTCAAATTATCGTGTCCAAAGAAATCACAAATTATATCATTTTTAGTATTATCTCCAGAAATCATCACTTCAAACTGGATGTGTTGTCTCTGCTACTTTCTCATGTCCAAGGAGGAGGTTATCATAGCAGTATATATAGCTGCTGCACAAACTGCACTTGTTTTACTTACACAGAAAGTTTCTTTTGAATTAGTTGCTAAATTCACAGAAGTTGCTTGTCATTTTATTCTCATTATTATTACTAGGCACTACATCCCTAGATGTGTGTGTGGATCTATGGCTGAGTGCAAGTAAAGTATTCAAGTACTACTAGTGCAAATTTTCTTACAGCAACAGCAATTTACTTAGTATCAACAGATTAATTTAATCTGCAATTTTTAGAAATTGCACTCCTTTTTAGTTAAAATGAATATATACTACATGTGACATATCCAAATCTAACCACATTTACCTCACCTTTGCATCAACAGAAGAAACTAACCAGAGTCAGGGTTTATGAAAATAACTTGACATCATAAACAAAAGCTTTTATGCCAACTTACCTCTACCCTTTGTTGGCTCTTTTTCATCTAGAACAACTCGCTGACCATCCAGATTAGATATAGGGACACCAAGATCAAGTGGTTCCTGCTCACCATTCTAAAGTCAGATCACAGTTTGTATATAATAGAGAAAAAGCTGTTTTCAGAACAAATTTATGCAGTCTGACATTTTTTGAAAGAAAATGTGCAAGGCATTTTTACGTTTCAGTGTAGCCTCAATATATCTTTTTTCTACCATTCTAAAAACGTTTATTCCATTTGTATTTATTCCGTTATAATAAGCATAACACATTGATGTGAGGAGAATGGTATTTCGGGAAAAGAAGATACAAGAAGGAAAAAATCATTCAATTTGCAAGTGTGCACAAATACTCTAGGACCATTACTGTGCATGTTCAGCAAACCATACTTTTCAGAGGAAGTTTCACATTGTTTTGTATTCTCAATTGGCTGTACTTCGTTAATTTTGTAATTTTATTAAATGATGTTATCTTTATACCAACATTTTCTTCAGTTATTTTATAAACTTGAACTAGTTCAGCCAAGACAGTATACGTTCTAGAAATACTGCAAAAGTAACTTTCCATTCATTCCTTGATATTCCATTTTAATAGAATAGAGAAAACGCTAGCCAAGTGTTTAGTAATAGAGAAGTTGAATCAATCTGCTTCCACAGAAATTTTCTGCAAGGAGATGTAAGGCAAGTTTCACGATTCCCAGGATAATGGAACAATAGCTTTAACTAATCACAATCAACTTTCCCTGGCTAATAGTGGGAAAAGTTGAGCTCTGGAAGAAGTAAAGATCAGGATCTAATATTTAGGATGTTGGAACTAGGTGATCTTTAAGGTCCCTTCTAACCCCAACCATTCTAAGATTCTGTGTTGGATTTATTCTGACGGAGGATATAAAACAAACGCAGACTAAAGCTTTGAGGTAGTTACTATTAACCATAATGGTTATGCCTACCATTTTCATCTCCACATGTAGTTATAAATACAGATTATAATGCCTAATTATAAGGATAGGAATAATTTCAAGGACTATCATATGATCTTCTCCAGACAAAAAGTATTGCAGCTTGAATTACATCAAAAGATACTTACTAGTCTTGCCACAAGTTCATTAAGATTTAAACCATATTTTGCAACCACAGGCCTTAAGACCTCTGTTACTGGTTTGGTGGGTTTAGCCTTCAAACCAACTGATCGATTGATTGGAACAAGATCCAGCCTGAAACATATCAATTTTAACATAAAGTATGAAATATTCCAATAAACAAAATGTAAATAGTTTATAAAATCCAATCTACAGCAAAGTTATACTGGTTTATAGCTAGTGACCCTGAACTTCACTAGTGCAAATCTATTGTAACCCAAAGGCATAAAGCACTTTTAAGACAAATAAAACTCCCACTGTTTCACTTGCCAGAGCTGAGTGAAGGCATGAGCGACCTAATTGCATGGTGATTCTCGGACCAATTAGATACATTCCATAGCACTTTCATCTTTACAGTGAGATTGCTTTGTCCATTTTGGTTGAGGAGTGCTTCCAAAGAGACTCCATGCCTGTACTATACCCTTGGATGCAAGGAAAGTATTTCTCTCCTCTTCCACAAGAGAAACTTACAATATCATTTTCAATATCTTGGGATGGGCTTGGACAGGAATTTTTAATTTTAAGCATAGAAACAAATACAGTGGAATTCCAGATGATTATTATATATATAAATTTCTATATATAATTTCTGGCTAGATGCCACCATATCACACAAAGATGCTGTAAGAGCAACTTACATGCAAAAGCTGTAAAAGAAATACAGTTGAATTTAAAGGATAAAACCAGCCCTCTTCAGAGTCTGTTCTGAAATTTTATATCATTTCACCAAAATAGCCAAAAAATAATGATTTTTTTTTTTTAACCCAAACAGAACTTTTTCATTTATGTCTATTTTTCTGCACAGAACTGTGCCTAGTTTGTGGTTGGGTTTTTGGGTTTTGTTGGTTTTTGGGGGGTTGTTTTGGTTAGTTGGTTGGTTTGGTTTTGTTTATTGGGGTTTGTTTGTTTTGTTGTTTGTTTGGTTTTTTTTTAAATGCTCTTCATCTGTGCCCCGAACCCTCAGTAACAGCCACGTTTTACTATAATGGCACTACAGTATGAAAACAAGGACAGACTTACCACTAACAAAACTATCCAAAGAAATGTGTATCATCAGAAGAAATTAAAATTATTAGTGATTCTCAGTCACTATTAAATGTAAACCCCATCTTTTCTCTCTCACAAATTACTTAAATACAAGATGTTTAGTCTTAATGACTTTTACCTTCCACAAGAAGCCTGAATAACTGAAACTTTGTCTTCCATATTTTCTTTGAATACACAGCTACTAAACAGGAATGGTCAATTTTAATCATTAACTGGTAATTGACACAGAAGTGGCAGACATTCAGGTAACCAAGTACATCCATACAGTATCTGTCTTACGACTGAAAATATTCCAAATATTTGAGTATTTTTGCTTACACAGTGTCTACCCACAGAAGGAAATAATGTAGCGCATTTCTACACTTTAATTAAGACACGAGTAACATATGGTACTGCCTACTTAAAGTTCCTTTTTAATTTGGAAACTCAAACTCACACGTAATAAGAGACGGCTCAATCTCAATTTCAAAATTGAATATACAACACCATATTCATTAATCTGAAGTACCCTTAAATAGAAACCAGCCTTGCTTCTTAAAGAAATATAAAGCCAAAATGAAGAATGCCTAACAAACTGTATTCACTTCAAAAGTGCAACTCAATAATGTAATATAAGCATTCTACTTCATTAATTTTTCCTGAAACAATTATTTCAGGAGTTTTAATGGCACTAGTTCAGATTTTTAGAATTTAGTAATATTAAAATATTTTTGGACATTTTGGAAACATATATATATAGTGTACTGAATTATATTACACCCACATTAATAATAATAATAATATACCATTGGCTTGTTTAAGATTCAGGGTTATAAATCTATACTCAGATAAATTTATATACTCAGAGGAATCTATATTTATAAATTAGTTTTACTGTAATCTACCAGTTAGGCACATAATTACAGATGTAACTGAATGGGAACATGTAAACAATAAATATATCAATTTAACCTGAAAGGCCTATTTTTTTTTATTGTGGCATTCAGGATTATACTAGGAGACTTGCGGTTCAATTTCCTTCTCTTTCTTGTGCTGTTTCAACCTACTAAACATGTCTTTTTCTGAAGTGGAAGGTCTCTCTAGGCCTGCAGATCTGTCTACATGCTCGTTCACATCAGCTTCAGCAGTTAGACATCACAATAACATTAAAAAGTCCCTAAACCGGAACATTGGCGTCAAAATCCCACCTGTAGCCAAAAGAGCAGCCCAGAAAGCTCCCTCTTGCAGCACTGAAAACTCGCTAGGTGCTGTTCTACGCAGTTTCAAACATTCCTTTAGGCCCACCATTTCTCCCACTGATTCTTGCCCCAGTTGCCCTCATCCGAATTACCTTTTAGAGGTACCCCAGTCTCACCATTACATGTGCAGGAAGCGCGTAGCATTTGGCTCTAAATCCAAGGTGTATCAGTGCCTAAATGTAAGCAGGATACCTACCTTGGGCACTTGTGTAACTCAGAGAATCCCCATACTAAATGCGTATCTCTTGCCTAAGTGTGATTGCGATCGAAAGCAATACAGACTTGTACTTTAGTAGAAACCAAATTGTGAGTTATCTCCAAGATGGGGAAGTCAGTCATGTTGAGTAACAAACATTAGGTCACCTTCCTTCTTCACATGAGGTTCTACTAAGGCCTGTTTCTTCTAACGCGCCTGTACAAGGCATGTTAGATCTCCTAATGTTGTTTTCTGAATTACAACCCAAGGTGCTACGTTGCACGGCTAAATGGACTTTTTTACTGGATTTTCCACATTAACTACTGTTTTGATGCACAGATAACTGACAGCATGTTTTACTGCACTTACAAAAAGCAAAATGGAAAACTATGTGGAAAATGCCAGAGGATGATCATATTTTTGACTCTTACCGAAATAAAGTGCGTTTTTCTAAACGTAGGTCCCGAGACTCCAGGATGCTACTGTCTTGGTGCAATACAAGTGGCTACAGAGCACATGTCAGGAACAAAAGGAGAGAGAGCAAATTCATTTTAAAATACGTAAAAAAGAACAGCTAAGGGGCTAAAAAAATTTCAGATAACTCAGACAATTATTAATATAGCTTGTATGTATTCCAGTGAATATTCGTTTACAAAATGCAACATTGTTAAAGCGTATTTTATTTTGGCCGGTTGTGAGACAATGACCAAATACAACTTCCACTGCAGTCAGCAGGTATTCAGGAACTCACTGTTTTAAAACAAGACTAGGTCCTTCAACTTAAATCAATCATTACATAGAATGATGCATTAGAAAATATGGCAAGTTAACAGTCATTAAAAGATTTTAAAAAACAGGCACATAACTATGCACGTTCATTGATTTTTGTCATTGCAATCATATAGACCATAAGCACAAAGTTAAGATAACAAATGTTTCACACCCACAGCTTCATTTTGGAAATTCTCCTATTGGAAAAAAGAGGCATCACCCCACACCAATGTAGACTGCTGTCTTGGAAATTCTCCTCAATATTAAAACACGTACCTTAATTCTAGCATGAATTCATCTCATTTCACCTTTAAACAACTGAATGTCATTATGTTTCTTTGCTTTAATGACGTACCATCTACTACGACACGTTTGTTTTCCTGGCGGATACTTTCAATTAAGTACAAGCTACCTATTCCCCTGGACAAACTACACAGACTAGATACCTAAATTAACTTATTATTAAAAGGAAATCCTTCTTATAAGCTCTCTTCTGCTTTCTGTAACGTAGATACCACCACCAACCACAGTAATCTACCACTTCTAGTTTCACTAAAATTCTCCTTCCATTAACTAGCATTGCCAACGTAAAGCTATAGGTAGAACCCAAAGATACGCACTACTATTGAGACAGAATCCCTTATTAGTAAAAGAAGTCTGAAAAGGCTTTAAAAAAAAAAAGCACAGCAATATGCAATACCTTATCACCTCCAACTAAAAAAAGGTCCACTGCAGCTATGTTAATGCCATGTTTCTCGCAGAGCCCAGATAGCACCTCTTTGATAGAGAATCCGGATTTAACAGCCATTTTGCTGGATGAACCATCTGGAAGGTTTATACAGCAGTATTTGGGGGATTTCTCTTTATCTGGTACAAATGCAGGCAATCTTGAGGCTTCAGACTTGACAGGGGAAAGAAAGAGATGTCAGTGTCCAATAGGAAAATTAGGAATATGCATAAACTTCTGGAGTGTGTACAGACCAACCCAAGACAATACTTTCTACCATGTTTACAGTTTAGAAATCCATCTAAATACCACAAATATCGGACAAATTTAAATCCTGAGGAAAAAAACTGTTTAGATAAAGATAACAGCACAGCACAAACCTAAATGTATCCCAAGAACAGATGAAGTTTCAGGCAGCAAGTGTGTTAAACAGGTTACAAGATTCTCAAACTACACAACAGAATTCCTAATCAACAAGTGTATGAAGTAAATAAAATCTTATTTAGCTTGCAAACAGTCAAGTGTCTATACTCATTAATGACCTGCTGATGTAAAAATTACTACTGGCACATTACGAATCAACATTTAAGTGATGAGGAAACACCTTTAAACATCAAGTTCCTCAAACAAAATTTCTTCTTCTTTTAACATAATCTGAATGCTACACATACAAATACATACAGAGAAATTAAAATTTTAAAATAATTCACTTAATGACCAAGCTTTTTTTCCTATTAAAGCGAATGAAAAGTACAGTGCTATGGGTTAAGGCTAAAGGGCACAGCATTAACCTTTATTCTACAGTAACAGTAGAATAGTAAGACTACTACGATATACCAAAAGTATCTCTGAAAAGTTAAAAAGTTCGCTTAGAACTTAAAAGGGCATTACAAAAATACTGTTTTCAACAGTTTTTTAGGATACTCATCATGCCTTTTCTCTAACGTGCTGCCTCTTATCCAAATCACAGTAACTTTCTGACACCACATAGAGTGGGAGAGACAAGAGGGGTTTGTTGCTTTAGGGAGGCTTTGTATTTTCTGTTTCTGAAGATAAGCCTTTTCTACAACAGAAATAAACACAACTTTGCCTCGTTTGCCTCCCTGACCATTATTTGTAGCACAGGCAAAATTACAGAGTTACTAGAATCTAGTCTACTAGAATGATGTCAAGACTACAAAAAAAACTTATTTTTATATTCTTCCTCCATATCAATGTAGTTAAAATAAAGTTGAAGTATTACATTGATGTTCTATTATTAATACTGTTTTAATTTTGCATTTCATTAGTTCTACACTGCAAAGGTGGAACTTGAAGGATAGAAATCACAGTGTCTTCACCGATTATAGAATCATTGAATAATTTAGATTGGAAAAGACCTTTAATATCATTGAGTTCAACTGTTAAACCAGCACTGTCACACCCACCACTAAACCATGTCCCTAAGCACCACATCTACAGGGCTTCTAAACACCTCCATGGATGGTGACTCCACCACCTCCCTGGGCCAACTGTTCCAATGACTAACAACCCTTTCAAGGAAGAAATTGTTCCCAATATCCAATTTAAACCTCCCCTGGTGCAAACTGAGGCTGATTCCTCTTGTCCTATTGCTTGTCAGTTGGGAGAAGAGACCAACCGCCACCACTCTGCACCCTCCTTTCAGGTAGTTGTAGAGAGCAAAAAGGTCTCCTCTGAGCCTCCTCTTCTCCAGTCTGAACACCCCCAGCTCCCTCAGCCGCTCCTCACAGGATTTTTGCTCCAGACCCTTCCCCAGCTCCGCTGCCCTTCTCTGGACACACTCCAGCACCTCCATGTCTTTATTGCAGTGAGGGGCCCAACACTGAACCCAGGATTTGAGTTGAATAGCATTTTCCTAAACACTATGACCAAGTCACCGTGTTTACAATGAAATTCCCTAGCTCACTTTTCTCGGATTTTAGGAGCAGAGTTAAGCCATGATGACAAGAATAAAAACTCACAACTTCAAAAGAAACAGAAAGAAGCATGAGAAACACTGGTACCACAGAAATCAGCCTAACACAACTTGCATACACATTAAGCAAAGGGGAAGTTTTAACATGAGATTGTTCAGAGCAGAATCTCAAAGCTCTGCTATGTGGAAAAAGCTGTTTATAAAGCAGCTCCCTTTGAAAGGCAAACATTTATTCTGGAAGTTTACTGGTGCCTGAAGTCAAGACAGACAAGATGCAAAGATATATTTCTGTTACAAGGATAAAATAAGAAGCAATATATGAACACAACCTCTATTACATGTCTAGTATTCTAAAATTGCTTAGTATTACATCTTGCCCTCTAACTGTAGCAATTAAAGACCCTTTCTGAAAGTAATACTTCAAACAAATTACTTCACACTACTTAGAAAATTAGTAATTCACTGTTTTCTCTGCTTCCCCACTTCATTATTAAGAACCAGTCATTACCAAGTCAAGACTAGCAGTTGATGACATGGAGCCTTGTGATTCCCGTCTGTATGATAATCCATTGGACTGAATAGAATCTGTTTGTGGAAAGAATCAGCAATCAGTAAAAAGGTTTGTTTATATTATTTATTATAATCCAGAAAGCTATCTCAAATATTATGTCATCTGGTCAGATTTTATTTTTTTTCATTAAAGGAAAAAAACACTAAATCTGCAAACTGTGAACTGAAGCATGGAAAACCAAAACAACATTTGGTCTAGTATTTCCTGGTTATGTAATCCATGAACAACCCCACTTGCTTTTACATTTAAAAAAAAACCCCAAATCCTAACCTTATTTTTTTAATCTTAAAATGTTTTTTAAAATTATTCTACCTCTTCAGATATTTTGAAGGGAGATAAATAGTTTTAAAAGTGCAAGTATGGCATTAGAAAATTAAGAATATTAAAATCTAAGACAATCACTAGCCAGTTTCAGTATCTATAATTTTAGCAAATGCCTCCAATGTCTTTTTGCATATGAGCATAATGACAACCCTTAAAATATCCATATGATCAAAGATATCTTGTGGGTCTAGGCCTTTACTAGAAAATAAAGAATAAGAAACCACAGTAACAATATGGTCCAAATTTAGTGCTTTTATTGGAATTTCTCTCTTATTTTTAACTCAATGGAATATTAATGCAAAACTTTCATCTCTTCCTCTAGAGGCCATTTACAATTGCTTTCATAGGGGAACTCTTCCTTAAACTCTCAAAACCAGTTAAGTAACAAAACAGCAGAGTACAAGGGTTTTCACACCTCTGACATTTTTCATTTTAGTCAGGAAAGGTGGAAACAGAGGGTGAGTGTGTTCAAAAGTGAACACACCTGTGTGGTACTGATAAAAGAAAGAAAGGTAGGACAATGCAGATGGAAGAAATTTTAAATAGCTGTAACTACAGCCCTATTTGCATGTACAGCTTCTGAACTTCTCTGTAAAGAGGTGAAATTATCTTACTATAAAAATAGTAGCTCTGTGCTTGAGAAAGCAATTACCAGCACACAGAAATGCAGAGTCTACTGGAAAGCACAAAAAAAGTGTCTTGGAAAAACCAATTTAAATATTTTCATACTTTCATCTATTTATTTGTACATCAGCTTCCACAAAAACCTCCAGTGATACCAGCCCTGCTATGGCCTTCTTGAAACGTGACAGTTTCTTTTCCCTATGTTGCACCCAAGGACGCACTTAGATGCAAACTAAACTTGATGAGATTAGTCACACTATTGCTGAAACAACTCTGCAACAAAGTGGAATGTGAATACTTACCATTTGGATAATCACCATTTTCTTTTCTCTTCTGTGATTTTCCCAAACTCTTACTTCTTGACCACGAGAAAAATGTTCCCCTTTTTTTCTTCTCAGTGTCCTCCTCTCCTGACTCTTCATTTAAAGATCTTCCTGACTTTGATTTACCACTTAACTACCACCAAAACACAATTAAACCATTAGTTGGAACACAGTTCTAATTATATTATCTAAAATAAACCTTCCCACACTTCCTCCCAAAACGAGTGTGATGGTCAGGTTAGCTGTCTTCTTTACCCCACACACAAGTGTACATGACAGCATCCCTCTCAGTAAAAATATTATATTTTATGCAAACTAAAATACATAGATGGGAAATGTGCCACTTGGTAGGTAGTATAGAACGGTAGCTGGAAAAAAGCCATGGAGAGCAACTGCAAGCATGAAAGAACTCTCCACAGCTCACCAGTTAATTGGAAAGACCATTTGCCTTGCTTTTAAAACACAGAATTTCATTTCGGTATTTCACATTTTTTTTCCCTAAGCTAGGTTTGAACATGAACTGCATTTAAAGACAATGACAAAGTATTGTTTAACATTTACAAGTATAATCAAAGTATTTGTTAGTGCTGAAGAACATAACCATCAGGATTGTTTGATACTAAACTGAAGTTGCTTTCTATAAGTTACTATCTTGTTAGATTATTAGAGTATTCCTTGAAATGCTATTTTTAAAAGGCTCCTAGTCATAAAAATACATAATAGCAGATGGGCTAATGTGTAGTGATTGACATGGAAAATGCAAAGTTATAATTTACCCATATAGTTATGTAATACTATGGTGGTATCTACTTGAAGAAAAAATAAACTCTAATGTTAGGAGATCAGTAAGACTACTGGTCCGATTTTTAAGCAATTGTATCTGGTTTACACAGAATTATCTTAGGTCAGCAGGGGCTAAGAAATTAAAAAACTACCCTCTGCAAGGATGAGTTAATTAGGTTAAGCTTTCTCCAATAACTTCTGATAAAATGCCTGCTCTCAGCAAAGTTTAAAATATCATATATTCACCCCAATATTCAATCAAAATAAGCTTCTGAAGTGATGCATTAAAATAATCCTCATTTTTTATATGTACACATATATTTAAATAATAACAAATATTTAAAATTATATTCAGGAGTTAATAGCTAGAAATACGATTCAAAGGTATAGATCTAAAAAAAGTATTTTCCTGAGTACATAAAGATCTTGTAATTATATTTGCCAGCACCACTAAACAAACATGCAAATTGGTTTTTATATATTATCTTTCACCTTTTAAAGAACTTGAAAAACATTATTTAAGAACATAGTTTTCAGATAACAAGAATACAGAGGTAACCTTTTTCGGTGTCGAGATATTGGACTTCTCTGAACTGATACTGTGCTTAGAAGTGGGGCTGCTGGGAACACGCTGAGGATCAGGAAGAGGACGACCTTCTACTTCAGCTAAGATGCATTCTTGGTAAAGGGGGGATTTGAGGAAGCGAGTATAGCTATCAAACTTCATCAAGTTAAATATCTGCAATTAAAAGGCAATGGATAACGGTTACATAAGCTTAAATAACACATCAAGAAAATGAAGCTGTTTCACAACAGCCAACTCGCACAAAATTTAGGACGTTAACCTGTAAGCAACAGTAGGTATGACTTTGTTTAGACCTGGTTAAATACACTGCACTGGCAGGAAGTGAAACTATTTGATCTATTCCCTTAGCACAGGTTCAGAAAAATGCTATGACTTGTCCAAAGTGCATGAGAAGCTGACATGTTGTAGAGTCTTTATGACACCACCCCCCAGTCACCTTTTACTGCAATTATGCCTTTGTACCTTCTACACAAAGTGCGCAACAAGCTAGCCATTTTAAATATTTTTTAAAGATTATTACATCAGTACTATATGTGACAGGATTAAATTATACAACTGTGTTTTAAGGTAGCTGTGAACAAGCAAAAAGTTTATGGTCTAGAAGTAAGGAATACAATCTAATCACAATATGCAAGAGTATGCAGCGATACAAGATACACAAGGTTAATTACTGACACAGGATGGAGTCCTTCACATTACTACGTAATGTTCACCTGCCAAATTACAAGGAAAAAAAGTTCAGTATCTTTGAAAGATTCAATAATCAAAGTGCTGTAAAATCAATAACTTGAAAAATAACAGTTTACATTAAATGGCCGCTCTGGGCACGGCCAACATTGATCTTTAACTACACAGGAGGGAACCAACTCTATACTAGGCCTGGAGGAAAACTCTGAAGCTAATTTAGCCGAAGCTGAATTTATGAGAGTAGAGTTCGTTCTTAAATGCTAAACAGAATGTTTGACTTTCCTGTTCCATTTTTGCAAACCTATAGTTTTATTTGAATTCCTACTTTGATCTTTATATCTTCTCTAGCGATTCGCTTGATCTGAAAAAACAGTACGAATGCCACCTTCTTTGGATATGACAAAATCCCTACAAGCAAACAACAGTATGCACCACCCAAACAGGTATGGCATTCCCAAGAGCCTATAGGGAAGTCCACCACTAAGCCACAGTGGTCCCGTTGCAGATGGAAGTAATTCTTCAGACTGTGCAAAGTCACCCTTCTCAACAAGCGTTAGCCTAAAGCTTTTCTGTCAAACAGCAAGATGCTGCAGCATCACAGAAACCTAATTCAAACTCAACGCTGATTTCCACATTCTTGCCTTTCTGCCATATATTCCCTTTCCTCTTAGGTGCTACCTGTCATGATTTTTGGGCTCTCTAACGAACTGTTTTCTGTCTAGTAAACTATGAAAAAATACTTCAATAGAGTTAGTTTTGCCAGCTTAATGTGCTGAAACGGCTCAGCGCAAGGACTAATGTGCCCTCAATGCAGCGTCAAAGACAACCCAGTGTCAATGACTCTTCCCACTTGAAAAACTGTTCACAAAGGGGAAACGATCTCACACTGTGAAAAATACAATCCTTCTCTGATCACAGGTAGGCACACTGGCAAAATTCAAAACAGCAACTAGTTTCCGAGCACATGTAGTCTTCAGGCCAAAGCTCATCAAATTATTATTTTTGTTATTATTAGAGTACACAATGCGTGTAGCTTTGAAATGTTTCTTGAGTTTGACTGAACTCAAAGAATAATACTGTGGTGTATTGCCAAAACAGCATAAAATACAGAGGAGCAGTTGCAAGAAATCAAAATGCCTCAGTCTCAAGGACTCACAGATGCACTGCTGACACAAGGTTCTTGGGGAAAAATGTTAAGTACCACCTGCAAACACCAACACAAATACAAAAACAAAGCTAACAAAAATAAAAAAATAATTCACCTGTCCTTGAGGTTTTTAAGAAAATAAAACTTATCAAGGTTACACTCCTCAATAAATCACAATATTATAAGCTAAATTAAATTTGTGCTCCCAAAACATAAGGCAAAATTCTACAGCACAGCTAACAAACACCTTACATTTAATACAGTTTCAGGATGAAAAACAAAGCTTTTCAGAGTTGCCTCCTCCCATAGAATCTAACAGGAGAAGATGATAATTTTATTATTCCATTCTAGGTAGGAATAAAGGAAAATATTGCAGAGAACTAAGACACAAGGAGAGTTACTGCAGAGATGAAGTCTGCAGATTAAATATACTTTAACTTTGCTGGACAGAGTGATGACAGCTTAATTAATTTCCTTTGAGCAGATCATCATCTGCCCTACTATCTTGCTAGCTCACACTACACCCCCCATTTCCTATATTTAGCATTATTATCATATTATTTTACACATGTTAATGACTTCTGCTTAATTGTGAAAATCTATCGGATGCTATTTCCTGGTTTTACAAACGAGAGAGAGAAATATAGCTTAAAAAGTGTTAAGTTGACCATTAGACATAAACAAGGGTAGAAAAACTTGCATCCATTTATGCAACACTACATGAGGTATATGATATTTTATTCTTATTTTAGTATCTTCAAGTGACCTACACTGTCTTGCATCCGGAAACACTCAATATGCTTGTTGTTCTATTAGAAGAAACAGTGAAATCCTAACTAAGTATTTCGGCCACATCCACACTGTCATGTCACACCACCCCTAACAACAGGCTCAAGGGCAACTTTGTCAGGACAGAAAGCAACTTCTAGCAGCATTCCCAACTGGCAGTGCTTAAGAGGTAGCAGGCTCAGCAGTGCTTTCCAAGGCACTTTCCCACACTCACTTCTGCCCCTCTACAGCAGCCTTACAGCAACGCTCCCTACTCCCCAGCATCATATAACACTTCCAAGGACCACCACACACCAGCACCCATGCTCAGTGCTGAAATGTAAATAATTTTGTGGAAGGCGACAAACACAGAGCCTTCACATTATTAAGATGGTGTCACCACCACGAGCTGAACTTTCAAAGTCCGTGGGTGCGTTGCACTGACTACTCATAGCTACAGTTCCGTGTTCCCGAGGTCATGCCACCCATCAGGCCCACAAACTGACCGACCGCAAAATCACCACTTAGTGAAAGACACCTTTCTATCTCCACTTCATAGATGGAGGAATATACTCCACCCACCTGCTCTGATGCCCCAAAAGCATGCAATCTGAGGTTGCACTAGACTAAAACTGTGAGCTGCTGCACTTACGCAGTTAAAGCTAAGTGATTTCTAAATAACATGATCTCAAAATTATTAGGGTAGAAGTTACCAAAGAGATTACGTAGGATAAAACATGAAAAAACAGATTCTACAGAAAATGTGAAATGTATCCTGTTGTTACATAACTCTCTTGTTCTGAACATCGAAAACTATTTAAAATGCATCTACTGCAGAGGTCTTCAGACACCAACAGTTTTAACAAATTCTTGGTTTGACAGTTCTACTAAAGCACAAGCGAAGGACACCTTCAATACAACAGGCGTACTTTACAAACCACTTGAACCAAAATTAGCCATTATTTCTGTACACAAGTGTCCACTAAAGAAAAGAATAAGCAGCCACATGCAACGTTGTTGCCCCACATGGCATTATTTCCTGGCACTAAACCTTCAGTAATAGTATTTTTTAATTTATTTTTTAGTTAATGTCAATTTTCCACACGTATGCAGATGTACATAAAAAGTCACGCAGCATTCCATTATACACCCTCTTTCCATCCTGCTGATAGAATCGCATCATCTTGGCTTATCTGTCTTTTTATGCATGGTAAAACATAGAGCATTTAAAACTACTTTTGTAGATTTTAAAGAAATTCAGATGAAAGATAAAAGGCATAAATGTGCAACAGTCATGTTTTCTATGGTTACCTGTAGTTGCTGTTCCTTAAACATATCTGGATGTGGAGAATTGAGAATATCATCTGCCAGCTGTGCCTGGCTATCAATATTAACTGGGGTTGTAGCTTTGCTACACAAGAACTTACTGAAGATCTCCCGAGCTCTGTAAGAAAGCTACAAAAATGAAATGCTAAATGTATGTCTGCTTTGCAAATATATATTTACACAGCATTCTTTACACTGGTATATTCCACACAAAAATACACCGTCACTGCATTTTCCTCAATATGTAAGCATTTTTTATTTAATAGCTTTTGTTAGTTTTATAAATAGGGGTTTTCCCTTAAAACTACAAATATTCATCAGATATTTCTTAAGCAGTAAAAGATGTCATCAAAATAAGACTTTAAATAATCAAACTATGAAAATAATAAAGATCAAGCAAATCAAATGCTGTCTTACAAAGGAGAACAGATTTTTTTAGATTTATACCTCTTATGTAACAGTTACTATTTAAATAAATCTGCCAAGCTTCAATTTCTAGAAGTTAGAAAAAAGTAAACATATATTTGAGTATTTACCATTAAAAACATTAACAGTCTGATTTTAACTTGCTTATTTTGAAACACCCACGTTCTGGAAATAATGAAAAACCACCAAACTGATTTCAAAGCCCTTAAGAAGAGTGTTTAGAAAATACATTGTTCAAAGACAGATTAAAGTGGGGAAAAACTCAGTGGTCCACAAAAGAACAAAAAAGGACATGTAAGATGAAACCTTTTCCACAGTGTAAACCTCACTTTGGCTGTGGTGTCAGCAACCTGCACAAAATTCAAAATTCACCAAAACTGCCTGACCAACATAGGACTGTCTTAAAAGGATGAGATACAGATTCTCATAATTTTTGAACAGATGACTACACTTACAGTAGCAAATATATCTAAGTTAGTTATAAACACATTATCTTGGTTAGTTGAGGCAGTTTAGCTGAAAGACCACAACAGAGGCTAATTTTTGCCTCCACTTGACACGATAAATGAACTTGCTCTGCACTCCCTTGCACTGAGCTAACTGCAGCTAGCCATTTTTCAACATCCAGTGTACCTTAGCCTGTTTTGACAGAGCTACCTCTGCACCTCACTGCAGTCTAAAAATATCCGACATCTTAAACTTGGGGCAGTGCTCTCAGGGGATTGAGAAAATTAGACTGAGGCCCCTACCCTATTTTAGTGAAGTCACAGTACAAAGACCAAGCACAGCTCCAACAATTTCAATAATCTTGAAGAAGTAACATTTTTTTAGTGAGCAACACTATGTACCAAAATACAACACTGACTTACCTCTTTTTTGTCATGCGCAGGTACATGGTTAAAATATTCACAGGCCTGCCAAAATAAAATATTTTCTTCGCTAAATTCTTTCCGTAGAAATTCCTAAGGGAAAAATAAGCAAATAAATAAATGTCTCAAAGAAAATAAGTTACTTGCCATTTCAAACAAGATATTTATAATGCTTGATAATTTTGCATAATGGCAACATTTCAGTCAGTCTCACAGTTACGTTTTCTTCTAAAGTAAAAATCAATGAATGTCCAATATATGCCTAGTGCTTATCCTCTTTCTCGTTTCTTTTTAAATGTACACAGTTGAGAAGAATCCACCGAGTTACCATCAAATCATTTGCATGTACAAAGTTTGAAACTTCACGTTAAGTAGTACATAAACTAGTGAATAAACTTTTAATAAAAGTTTAAATAGTTTATAACTACATTTAAAAATTACACTGTAAACTGGCTGTCGTTTATATTATAGCATCCGAATGAATACTGGGACCCCATTCAGCTGAGAAATTGGACAACCACAAATCAACCCCGATTTAAATCTGCATAATTCAATATTCTCTTAGCGTATTTCTTGAAAGCATTTTAACCACTGGGGGGGCGGAGGGTGGGGAAAAAAAAAAAACCTCAGTCCTCTGAAAAGTTATCTAGCATTCATGTAATTGGAACAATGCTTGTTTGTACTTTAGGTATCAGTGTTTAATTGGAAATTTTATTTTAAAGTCAGACCACAAGCCACAGCCTTCACTCAAGTGTCACACTGGTATCACTGAAGCTTCCTTAATATACAAGGCGGTCTCAGAAAGGAATCTTCACAGAAATGCTTAAAACTTAAGCTTTTAAGACTGACATAGCCTCTAGGAAGTCTAACTGTAAGAAAGCAATTGAGATAAACTACAATACAAGGAGTCTAAATTCACTAGCATTCTCTCAGTTTAAACTAAAAGTTCTTCAGGCACCTAACCTGAGACACCAAATGTACAAAAGACAATCCAGAGAGTAGTCAGGGGACATTTCTGCATTTTACATGTAATTACAGATTACAATAGAATCAAATTAGTGAGCAGGAACTGGAACCCAACTGCCTACTTCCCGGCTCAGTGTCTTTACTATGAACCTACAGTCAAGCTCCTCCTTGCATCCTTTGTGGCCAAAGGATTTGGGCACAGCTGGCTGCAGGACAATTCAGTTCCGTCAGGAAGACGGTGTGGTGCCCCAGTTAGAACATTATGTAGCCTAGCAGTTGTCACACGTGGCTTGGAAGCTGGAGACGCTGGTTTGAACCGCTTGAGGAGGGAAGTGGCAATCAGGTCTCTCACTTCCTGGATGACTGTTCTAATCAGCAGACTATTATGCAAAATGTGAGTATTTGCAAAACATGCAAAATCTCTTCTTCTTAGAGAGTAGTTCCTGCTCTGTGACAAAGCTGTCCCCAGGAAAGGCCTTTGCATGCTGAATTCCAAATGCACCAGGATGCTTGCTATGCAATCATAAATTAAATGCTGATGCTCCAATGTTCCTGAACACTGGCAGAAATCTGTATCTTTTGGCTAGTTAGAGATGCCTCCTTTCTCAGTCTGTGGGCTTTCTGAGCTTCTCTTTGAAGACATGTTAACCTATCACTTGAAAAGGCGTTTTTTAATTTATTTTGGGCACCATGACTGCTTTATGTCAGACTCCAAGGGTTATACTCTTAAGTGTAAGTAAGGTTACCAGTGGCCTAAAAGTAATGAGAAAAGGCAACTAAACTTTCAGTAGCACTCCCCCAAACGACACCATTTTTCAGGTGGATTCTAACATAAGATTAAAATTGTAGTTTTTCTTTCAGTCTGAGACGAAGTCTCAGTATCTAAGCAGAAATGTGAGTATCCCTTAGGCCACCCTACTAAGAAAAATAGAAAGACAGGAAACATAATATCCAGGATACATTATTTTGCTTTAATCTTTCCTGTTTCCTCACACAGGTGCTCACTGTTAATGTGGGGTTTTTTAGGTCCCCACACCATTGAAGATGGAAGTCTGCTTATTAATTATTTGATATTTTAATGTACTTTTGTATCAAATAAAGGAGTCTGCATTACTGCAGATTCCAATAATCTGCATCTCTTACACCATAGGTTTCTTTATGTCCTGTTTGTGAAAATTATTTGGGCAGCACAAAAAGTCCTCGTGATTCAGAATCAGCAACACACTTTCAGTACAACAATGCAAAAGCGTATAAACCTCTATTTCCTCACATGTAAAACAGGTGATATTACTTACAGCTTCATAAGTGTGCTGTGAAGAAGCTTAATTTATGCTTTGCAAATACTCAACACTACTGCAAGCTGCAGCTTTAACCAGTTTTGTTAGCTACCTTAATTGGTACTAAAAGTCTTCTGCAGCAAGATAAGCCACTGTATCAGTGAAAAAATGTTTGACATGGCTTCTGACATTTCAGTAGGCAAATGCAAATAGATTACCAATTCCTAGGAAACTACTGTAACTACTGTCTCTTTCTTTTTCCAAAGGCTACAAAATACAACCAAAGTAATAGTTTTAGAAAATGGGGAAGCTTTCTAAGAGTAACTGTAACTACTGTCTCTTTCTTTTTCCAAAGGTTACAAAATACAACCAAAGTAATAGTTTTAGAAAATGGGGAAGCTTTCTAAGTGTTCAGACACAAAATATAGCATAGGCTCCATTTTTATCTGAAACTTCTGTCCAGAAATGCGTGGCACTATGGCATATTACCATAAACTTTTATTCCACTGGAAATGACTTTAAGCTTAGAAAAATGCTCTGGTAACAACTGTCTAACAACAAACTCTTGTCCCATGTAATGAAAGCGTCAAGAAAGGAAAAAGAATATGGAAAAATGACCGCAGCAATATCAGGTGTTTAGAAAGGCCTCTCACTGTCCCTCAAAACTTACCGAAAAATATTTAACACCAACAGGATCCTGAAGGAGACGCTCAAATGAAACAGCCCAGCTTGCAACTCTTCTTTCCCGAAGCCGTCGGCAGCTCTGTACACTGGGAAGACTGGCATTGCTACTGAGGCTGTTTTCACTGATGCAGTCTTTTAAATCAGTACTGTTCAGCTCTGTTAAACATAATTAACACATCTGTCAATAACATATTATTCACTTTTACTCTTCAGCACTGTTTACTTGATTTATCACACCTCCTGCTCAAGCTGACAGTAGTGCAAACTTCAAAATATACCTCTCTATTTTTATGGGGACCACCTGCATAGCAAAAGCAACCCCAACCATCTCCCAGTTTTCTTCTATTTCATTGCAATGTAAATTTAATGAGTGTTTTAATAGCAATCCCCTGACAGAATGAAATGTACAGGCAAAAAAAGGAAATGTCTTTTCTTGACCAACAAAATAAATATTTTGGACAAATTTTCATGCTCACATTCCTCACTCCATTGACTGCAATCTTTTATAAGATTATCCAAGGAAGGCAGACCTTTAAGAATTCACTGTTCACAGAAAATGGACAAAAACCTATTTAGTGATAGAAGATAGCAAAATTTCATACATTCTTAAATCAGTAGACAGGGACTCTGAAGTGTTTCAAGGAAATGAGAAATCCCTGTTAAATGCTGAAAATTTAGGAAAGGAGTCAACTGAGGAAAATACCAAGGAAAATGAGCTAGTAATGGATGCCTTCTTCATCTGTGGAAAGTAGAGTTATGAAATCATAGATCCTAAACTTATCAGGGTTTCGGACAGAAACAGGGATCCATGACTCCCTTCCAGACTCAAGCAATATAGTGCTGTCAGGAACCTCAAGTTGAGAAATTATCAAATTCTTTAGATCTCAAAGAACCAGGAATTTATTTTGTGTTCTGAAAGACAAATTAACAAGAACCCATAAAGAATTCAGGAAAACACAACCTTGTGTAGCAGTGTGGCTGTACCATTTTCAAGTATTAACCACAAATCATCTTTGTCATATATCAATAAACAAGAGTACACACAAAAGATTCATAAAGAAGTGACCACTTGTTCCCAGAAGCCAAAAGGTGAAAGAAATGGCTGCTCTAAGTAAAAGAGGAAACTGTATACAGCAGGGTTCTATTCACAAACCTGTCTATTTAATTGTTGCATGCCCCTTTACAAATCACCACTCTCTCGGTTTACACAAATGAAAATTGGTCTAGTAGTACTCACAGATACCCACTTCGTAGAGGTGATCTGAGGTTTAATTAATTGTGAAGACAGAACTAAATACAGCCCTGAGCTCCCTGTTCTGATCTCATGTTGGACCCTGCTTTAGGCAGGAGAGGTTGTACTAGAGCGATGCCAAACTGAATGATTCTGTGATGAAGGGATTAAAAAAAGCCCAGACATTCAATTCTCTAAAAAATTAGCAGTAATAGATGTTGGAAAATAATATCCTCAGATAAAATACATATCTTCAATAATTCTATGCCAAATGGAAAAGCAAGAATACGGCTCACTAAATGCAAACTGAGAAAACTGAATAGACAACCACTAAGAAATGGCCTATTCTTCACAGAGATTTTTTTAATTGTTATTGATTTTCCTCAGTTAATCACCTGGAATAACTAAAGCAAGAAGTAATTTCACCAAAATTACTGTTTTATAAGAGCTCCCAAGGTATCCTTTTCTGTTATATATATTTCAAAGCACTTTGCATTTGAGTGTTTACAAATGCACTTTGCATCCCATGTTACACAACATTACTGTTCCTCCCTGGAAGCATGAACTTTGAAAAAAGGACAATTCAAAGATAGTTATAAACACAGGAAAAAGTTAAAAAGATAAGAAAAATGAAAGAAAAAAATGTTCTGAAATTTCATTTTTAAATGTATTCTATAACTTGGAAATATTTACTAAGATGTAACAATCACGGCAAAGTTCTAGAAGCAAAACTATCGTCTAAGATTAAAATAAGACAAAAAAGAAAGAGAGAATTAGATTAGGGAGGAATGAAAAAGTAACTCCTTCAACAAGTATAATATTAAAGGACTACAACAACACACCAGGTATAAAAACATATTTTGTTGCTTAATTGTCCTATTAAGCAAAGCTAATTAAAATATTAAATATTTAAATTGTTTTGGCAAGGAATGCCAACATTTCTTATAAGAAATATTTATTCACTTTTTCCTTTAAGACATATGAAAGAGCATAACGAAGTCAACTGTTAGCTTCATTAGAGAATACCTGTCACCACAGTGAAACTATTGTGAAAGAAGCTAATGTGAATCTGAAAAGAATTATATCTAAATTTATTATCTGATGTATTTTGCTTTAACTCTGCAGGTGGATACGTTTTATTTTACAGTCCAGGATATAAATAGACACCCACTTCTTGATATATGTGGAACAGTTTCAGATACTGCCTCACCCCTAGAGGGTTCAATCCCCAGCGTTCTCCAGCGATGAATGATGAAATTTTCCCAGTTCCTTTCAGGCACGAATCAGAGAGGCAAACTCATCCCACATACCAAACCATTTAAACCTACTTGCTGACACAGGGAAATTTGGGAGTAGCCGGACAAACTGCTCAACTCTAAATCCAACAAGCCTCAGCCCCATAGGACCCAGAAGGGATTGCAAAACGGCAGGCACAGCAGTCATTAGCAGGTCAGCATCGCCTTCCTCCCGCTGAGTGGTGGCTCTTCAATTTCCCCATGACAGGCAGGGACCAACCACAATTACAGTCCCTGGGTGTTTACATCAGTGGGTGATGGCTAACCACCTGTAATTGTTAGCGGCTGCTCGCCCCCCCCAGCTTGTCGGTGTTACATTTGCTATAAACTACTCTGGGTTCTCGCTCCCCCGATACGCTGCCAACTCCGGAGGTCCCATGAAAACAAATGACCCAAAATAAGACTGCATTTCTAACAACTTTGAGAGCCACTGGCACTGGTCCTCAAAAGTGTTTAAGGGATTACTTATTCACAGTAAACTGTCTCTGTTCTGGTGGGTTTTATTTAGCTAATTCAGATTTTTTCAGAAAGCACCGTTTGAATCCATACTTAACCCTGGCACTGCTTTGTTATCCCTTAAAACAAAATACACAGTCAGTTTGCTTTTAAAATCTGTATAGATTTCTGCTGGGGAACCTGTCAACCTGAAAACAACACAGAACAAGGTTGTTTCCCAGAAAAGGCTTGGTTATTCCAGTTTCTTTTACCACATTATATCAACAGTTGCAATTAAAAGTTACAGCCTAGTGCAGGGATACCATTTCGAATCAGAGAAAAAGAAAGGTCAGATGGGAAGAAAAAACCCCACCAACTATAATGCTAGTACACAATTTATCCAAATCGCACTTAAATGAAGACTATGCTGTAACTCATGTTCCACTCCCCTTGCAGAGGAATGTTTCCAGTGTAAGACTTCAGTGTCAGGTTTCCTGATACTCAGAATACGTGCATTCCTAGGTACACATGGCCCACTCCCGAAATCAGGAAAGGAAAAATGTTCCAACGAGTCACATATGTCATCTAATGAGCACTCTCTGATGATCATTAGAGGAAATATAGAGCCCTGATTCCCACCCTCAGAGGTTCTAACCGCAAGGCTGGTGTGCAAAGTGGCCTCCTTGTTAAGTGTTTAAAGAAGGAAAATTAGCTGCCGAGAGTCTCAGGATACCAAAGAAGTTTACCGTGAAAACCCCAACTCAGGTGCACAGAAGACTTAGCAGTGCTGTGGAGTTTTGCAATGCCTGCCTGTCTTTCTCATTACCGTGTGGAAGCACCAACTCATTTGTGTTACCTGTAACTGGAGGCTCTGTACTCAAGCATCCCAAATCCCAGGGACCTAACTTACTCCTGTTCTGTTCAAGAAACACTGTGCCTAGTGAGGAATCTCCACTTTATGTGCACACTCATTCCATTTCAATTATTGTCTTCTTCAAAGAGAGAACTGAGACAGAAAGTTATCTAAAAATCTGCAGAAAAACCCTCCATTATGTGGAGGGTCTTGGTTTTATTTATTTTACAAAACCAGCATTATGTAAGAAAATGCATGCATTTTCAACTAAAATCTTGAACGTATTCAAGATAAGATGGCCTTGAAAGTTTTGTTTAAAAAAATGCAAAACAGTTAAGTCTGAATACAATTAATTAAGGATATTTTTGTATGCATTTGTTCATAAAATCCATACATATTTTTCAAACCACTAATAATTTTTAGCATTGTGAGAAGCTCCACATATTCCTTATAATCATCAGAATGAATACATTCATATAATTAAGATATTCCAGTTAATCACTAAATACATTACCTGGATAAAGCTGATAGGAACCACTGTGGTGCCACTTAATCAAATACTTCAAGCCATTCAGTGAAAGCCATCCTTCTGAATCCATACCAAGTTCAGCTGCAACGTCCCAGAACCCATTGGGTGCAGATTAAGTTTACTGTACGGCACATTGTTCCTCTGCAACTTTGGGACAAGGGAAGCTAATGCATTTCCCCCCGGCAATTCCTGGTAGCCTCCAACACCATTCTAAACAAATCGATTCTTTACTCACATGGCTTCAAGCAGAGGAAAGCAATAGTATACTTAACACAAAGCATTAGAAAATGCTACATAAATAATTTAAAGAAAAGACCTTTTGCCACTGCTGCTAAAGGAACTTGAATTATTTATGTTACGGTGGAACACAGCTACAGCAAGCATGCACTGCCAATGTAACCGAAAAATAAGTCGTATACCTGTTGGAGGAAATAATCCATCTGTATTTATAGTGTAAACAGTACTGTTTTGTTTTATTTTGGATTTCACTGCATACTTTTTGCTCTACTTTCTTTAGTTACCTTTTAAAATACAGGTTTACATCATTAATTATTGCAAACGTCAGATTCCTTTCAAAGAAAGTCTTTAGGAATGCTTCGCCTTATGAAAATTCTTTCCAGGTTATGAACACTAAAACCAAAATTCGGTAGAAACCACAGCAAAGCAGTATCTTAGGACAAGACATGCATATAGTATCTGTTGTGCTTAAGCATTTGGAAATAATAGACTTCAGCTTTGTGGAATTGATCTCTGTAGGGAATAGCAGGCAAGAACTAACTTAGAGATTCTTAATAGCTCAAATACCTCACCCACCTGTCTGTCTGAGAGATGAATGAGATGTACTTCTATTATATGTCCTTTGACCCTAAGGTTTTCCCTTTGTGCACGGCCATCTAGGTATCAATAGCCAAAGTCAGACATTAGCTGGAGACTGCTGATCATCCCTGGGATAATTTAGACAGCACAGTGCTCAAAATATCAGCCACAGCCTGCACTGCGTACGCGCTCTCACTGTTCCTACAGTCAGCAGGAATGGACAGTTTCTGAGATGGGAAGCAGGCGAAATCTCCTAATTACAGATCGTTTGAGTAGCATAAAATGGTTTCTGCTATTCCTAGAGCATAGGTGCTGCAGATTAATTGATCTATAACAGTGATCTTGCACCTAAGCATTATTACAGTTTGTCTTCTGATTGTCCGCAATTCATTAAGCAAATCAATTACAGCTAAGAGTTGTCACTGCTCAGCATCTCTGGAAACAACACTAATCCAAGTACCCTCACCTTTTACATGTTACCTATTGCGTAAAGCCCAAGTTTTGTCTAATGAGAACATCCCAGCCTTGCATAAGCTGAGTAGCAAGGAAAATAAATGCAACAAGGAGCAGAGTTTCCAGTGCCGGGCTCTAATGTAATAAAAACCATATGACATGAGGCTTCATTGACCTTGGAAAGAAAATGTAGAGAGCTATCAAGCCTCCTATTATATTGAAGGGATGTATATAAACACATAATAATTACTTTTTACACATAAATTTCCCTTCCTAGACTAAAACTTAGCAACAGTATTTACATTACCTAGTTATATGTATAAACACTAATATTAAGATTTAGTCTAGGAAGGGAAGTATGCACTACTATACTAACAGTTACACTAGTGCATATTTCTCTAATCTAGGCATGCCCTAAAATGTGTAAATCTGTGGGTCTATTAAAGAATTAGTAAGATTAGAGAAGATTGGAAAAAGATCAGTGCTGTGACATATTCAATAAAAGAGAAGCCTGAAAATGTAATTCAGACATGAATCAGAGCTTTTCACTCAACACATCTGTAAATTAAATGAACTAGGAATTTATTTCATTTCACCTATTCTGGTTACAGTCTCTCTGGTTATTATTTTTCCAATCCAGTTTCTAGATATTTAAGCATTGATTCAGTATTATTCAGTATAGTTTGACTACCCCTTTTTACATAACTTACACCCCCCTTCTTAAGTAGCATTTAACAATGACAAAAGAGTCCATGTTAAATCTTCCGTACTAGCTGAAAAAACAGGTCATACAACTCAGCAGAAAAACACATAAAACTGATTGAGAAGGACTTGGGCGTGTTTGTTGTTGAGAAGCTGAACATGACCCAGCAGTGTGCGCTGGCAGCCCAGAAAGCCAACCATATCCTGGGCTGTATCAGGAGAAGTGTGGCCAGCAGGTCGAGGGAGGGGATTCTCCCCCTTGTCTCTGCTCTCGTGAGACCCCACCTGTAGTGCTGTGTCCAGCTCTGGGGCCCCCAACATAAGAAGGATATTGACCGTTTGGAGCAAGTCCAGGAGGCCACGAAGATGCTCCGAGGGCTGGAGCACCTCTGCTATGGGGGCAGACAGAGAGTTGGGCTTGTTCAGTCTGGAGAAGAGAAGGCTCCAGGGAGACCTTACTGTAGCCTTCCAGTACCTACAAGAAAGCTGGGGGGGGACTTTTTACAAGGGCCTGTAGTGGCAGGACAAGGGGTAATGGGTTTAAATTGAAAGAGAGGTCTAGTGGAGGGTGTCCTCTCCCAGGACAGAAGGGTTGGATGGAACTAGATGATCTTTAAGGTCCCTTCCAACCCAAACTGTTCTGTGATTCTACGATTCTACTGTCTGTTCTTTCACCTCTGCAGCCTACATGGCCCTTAGATTTCATGACTTCACAAAATTAAATAGAATTAATTGTGAAAACACAATTAACTATGGAATTAGAATGAAATGCAAAAGTCATATTGGAAGAACTGAAAATAAGTCAGATCTTTAAAATAAATTTCAGGTGGAAAAATAAAAATCTTGAATTGACCATCATATGAGTAGCACCACAGGTATCCCCAAGTTTGGATAGGCAGCAGAAGTAAAATAATTTTCATTAACATTGAACAAGAAGCCTTGAGAAGAGAAGATGCAAATACATTCCGTTTTAGCTAAAAAAGATCAATCCCATTCTTTGCTTGTCAGCACATGGAATGTAATTCAAAGACATACACACACAAAAAAAAAAAAAAGAAAAAAAAAACAACTCTGTGCTTTGTCTTGATTTTTATATCAAACAGGTAACATCTTGGGGGAAAAAATATTTTTCCCATAAAAACATAGGTTACATTTTAGAAACAAAAAGCAGAATAGACAATTATTTTCCGTTTCCTTCTTTTGTCACTTTGCAGACAAGACAGACACAATATAGTCCATCTTCTCATCTAGACAGAACTAGTTACAGCAATACACTGTGTAAGCAATAGAGGAGGAAAACACCTGACAAAGTCAGCCAGCCACTGGGAAACGGCTCTGTCAAAAGGACCAAAACAGTAATGTTTCTCTCAACTGTAGTTTTAGTTTTACAAGGAATCAGAAATTAGGATATAATAGAGTTTTGCAAATAGTATTGCTAATTTCGCATTTAAATTTGCATGTAATATAAAAAAATTATCCTTACCATACAAAATATTTCTTCACTTTCACTGCAGTAATTACAGAAGCAACACAGTTTTTGACCCCTTTTTATTTAATAAAATTGGTTTTTACTATTGTCAAAGAATAGCAAAAGTAGTAACATGTACGTAAGTGAGTTTCTCTGCAGGATCAAGTGAACCAACTCCTGCCAAGCGAGACAAGCGAGAAAAGCCATCTCTTGTACACCCTAAACTATACAAATTCCATGTTTCCATTAAGGAAGCATACTTAAACTGTTTCAATTAACTTCAAAGGTTCAGAGAAATTATCTTCTAATGTTTAACAAAGAGTGGACAACCTTTAAAACATTAAAGCCATGTTAAAGTCAAAACAAACAAGTTTAGGTGACATAGGGAAGAGTTTACTTAGAAGTGCTCCAGAACTGCAAAAGCTCCATGCTGGAATTTTACAAATATCAAATTACTTACCCCCTTCTCAAAATGCATCACACTGTAAAGGAATTTCAACCTCAACAAATATAGCAACACAGCTTACTACTTAGGAGCTAGAGCACATCTCTTCAAAAGCAAACAATAAAAGAGAGAAGATTTTATCTACCATCCAATCATATGAAAGTCTACCAGCTCTGCTCCTTTACCATTATGAATGAAGCAGCATAGTTATAATAAAAAAGTGCATATAGAAATGTGCCACCAAAAAAATTATGCGAATGCATCAGTGAAAGTATGTGAACATAATCCCATAATAATTTCATTGGCACAGATCCCGAAGAAGTCATGGCATTCTGCACCACTTTGGACTCTCATCTTGTAATGTATTGCCTTACTTACCACATACTATGTTGCTTAATGTGGAAAATTGATTCTTTTTCATTATAAAAGTAAAAACAAGCTTCAGCTTACCTCCATCAGAAACAGTTGCTGACTGCAATAAGAAAGAGAAGAATGTGTTACTTAAGTTTCATGGTATTAGAAATCTCTGAGTTTCACGTAATACTTTGTTAGCTACTTTTATCATCTTATTAACAGATAACATGAGAGAGGAAAATCTGAAGAAACCAGCTGTTACTTTCTCACAGGTATTTCCTCCCCACCATGAAGTTCACCCCAGGCCTTTTAACGACTGTCCTGGAACTTGAGCTCACTAGTATTTACTAGACAAAGTTCTTCCTCCTGTGATTAGCTACACTGATTCCAACAGTCCTTCTAAGATGAAGAGTCAATTAGCTGGCACTATGAGAAAGCAAGTACTTAAGAAGTGATCTTCAAAGATTTAAAATTAAAACACCTCATATAGTTTATATTGCTACAATATCTGGACATATGTAGAATTAAAATTAAATTTGGATATTTTGTCAGTCAGATGACTCTGAAAACTTCCCCTGCTGATGACTTCTGACTTCCACGGAGCCAGAAAGAGATGAGTGTTTCCAGTAAGTTAGGTACGCACTCCTCAACACCTCTACCATTATTTTACATCAAATTTTCAAGGACAACTAGTCTTCTAGTGAAATGTTGACCTTTACGCATTTATCTGCCTTACATTTCTCACCTTTGATCGCAAATTACTTTAAGGCAGCTAACGTTCTGTAAAAAGGAGTAGGTGACCGTTTTCCAAATGTGTACTCCAGAGCTTGCACCTTGACACTCAAGTGAGTGAAAAACTAGAAGGGAAGTTGGTTTTTAGATTGAAGTTTGTATTCATTTTTAATGGATATTAAAAAAATAATAATAATAATTTGGGGAATCTTCTCTTGGTCATTTAAACTGTCCTTGAACCTTTAAATAATCTTCTAAACAGTTAAAAAGAAACTCCTATTTTGCACCGCTCTTTGGAAAGCTATAGACAAATGTCCTATGTACCTACAGTATCTCCAAAACAGCATACACAGAATAAAAACCACAACTCAAGAGAAAAGTTATCTCCTCACAGTTTGTATTTTCCAGCCTTGGCAACAAACCCCTTCAAATCCACAAAAAACTTTAAGAATCTTTAAAATAATATTATCTTCTTCTTTCTTTCTCTCTCCTTTTCTATTTAACTGCAGAATCTCATACTGCTGTTAACACTTTCTGAAGAACATCACTTGTTATAAAGTATTGTGGCTTCATCATTCACACCATCAGCAGAGGATTGGATGTAGGTTTTAATATGAGTATTCTGGAAGTTTCAAAGTCTAAACTAGTCTCTATTGACATCATTCCTCTGGTACTAGTTCAGATAAACACAAATACATCTTTCATGGAAAAGATCCAAAAAAATGATGGAACTTCTTGTTTAACTACACAAAAATAAATTATTCTGAATCCGTGAAGCACAAAAATATAATCAAAAGTGTATCCAGGCCTCTCACTTTTTTTTTTTTTTTTAACAGCACTGTTTCAGGTATCAAAAAGTACTTCTGTTCTGGGTATAGTTCTTCAGTGAGACTTAGGACATCTTTTCTCCTATTTTACACAAAAGTCTAGCAAGTATATTATGCATTCAGAAGTCAAAACTTAATTCATGATTGTACTTCAGAAAATTTAATTTACATTACTGAACTCTGTTTTATAAATATGATTGCTTCTAATTTCTTATTCACATACTCTACACAACAACTGATGAATAAACAATTCTAATGTCATTTCTCAAAGAATGAAGAAAAGGATGACCCAAAGTAATAGTATCAGTTTACACAGTAGATTGAATCTAGATTCAGGCAAGTTGCCAAAGTAAATGACCATTCCTAAAATGTATATATTTTTGAAAGGTTTTTTTTCTAACACCAAGCACAACTCTCCTTCATGTTTTTGAAAGGTGTCAAGTAAAATTAATAGAATTCTCATAAAAAGACAGTAAAAAGAATATTTAAACTACTTTTCAGAAAAAAAAGGGAATTTAACAATTGTAAAATATCATTTTAAAGGAAAAATAGGGTGATTTCATAGAAAACTTCAAACATTATAGTAATAGTACCACTTAAGTTCTATCAGCAATGAGATACAGTTTTACCTTAAACCTTTTATCATGTTAATGCAATGAGCTTTTTATACACCATGGGTTGGGTTTTCATGTTTATTTTAAATGCTTTGACTAATGAATGTTACATGACATGTATGAACATCTTAAAATCTCTTCAAACAAGGCCTTAGTAATTATGATGTTTAAACATTAAAAAAAAATAAATACAAAACAGACCTATAGGAAGAACAGAATTTCTTATCTAAATATCAAGCACCTATTTCTGTGTTATTAAGATATTTCAAATTTTCCTCCAGTTATGATATATTTCAACTATATGGGTTTGCTTTTTTTCCACTAGTGTCATTAAACTACCAAGCACATTCCAAACATTATCGTTTGCTTCTGTAGATCAGAGAATAAGATCTCTTTTAAGAACATGTTTTTGAATTAATCTATGTGACTGAACCAAATCCACTTAATTCAACAAAAACAGCTAGAAAGTAAAGCTTGTAATCGCTGTGCAAGAACTTACAGTAATATGTTTACAACGTTCGTGAGTACTTAGAAATCTTAATATAAAACTGCCAGAAAGTCCACATTTACACAAAGAAGTTTCTCTTCTCAACTGTTCAGCTGAAACTTGTCTAGATTTGTCCAAAGGTATAAATTGCAAGACCAGATTTTTTTAAATACTATGATGATCTCATTTTAAAAATTCACTCTATGTTGGGGGCTGGTTTTCATTCTTCAGTGCTCACACTTACCACCACTGGAGGCTCTTCAGGACAAAATTTGATCTACTATACATGTGAAGTTTGATTATTTGTTGAAATTTAACACTGACCACATGTGTACTAAGAACTGCCTATTAACAAACCTATGTATTAAAAAGCTTTATAGCTTTTGGACGGTTCCTGTATGTAGCCATTTCTGAAAGATGAGGAAGGATAGGGTATGACCCTGTGCCAGTTAGGGCTAAAGTGAAGATTAAGAAAAAAAAAAGTATTTCATTCCAAATGGCAGGACATATATGTATTCGTTTTGTGAATATACACATGAACTATCACCCAGACAGAGCCTAGTTGTATCCAACCCTTGAATCTTTCACAACCAGACAAGAACTGAAATTAGTTCTTCAAATTACCCTGACTTCCAAATTGGTTTAGGAAAAATCCCATGGTATATGCCAGGAGTCTGATGGTAACAAATTACCAGAATTTTAAAAATATACCTAGTTTAGGAAGACTGAAATGTCTTCCAGTACATCTCTTCATGGGAACTCTGCTTGCTCATCTAGCTGGGTTAGCAGCTGAGGTACACAGACACACACATACTGCAGAAGTGGAGGATGCAACTCTTCCTCAGACTTCAGGGCAAGATCTTAATCCCTATGATCCAACAGAGGAGCTCAGTGCCAGGGCCAGTAAGCCCCAGTTATCATACACCGTAAAAGATGTTCTAGGTCTCTGTAAACTGGAAAATGCTTCAACATATATTAGACAGCATAAAGTTCTGATTAAGACAAAACATGTAGAATTTCCCTTTGCATTATCTCTGTTTGCTAGGTGGAAAAACCAGAAGGGTCCATGGGGTTTTATTTCAGGTCATGTTCAGGATCTGCTTGCAACAAATCTAAAAGAGTATTAGCTTACAATAATTAACAGGGAGAAAGGATACTTTGTAAGTACATAAACTTTTTGTTCCAGAATAGACAACATAGTATCCTGCACCAACAGGGTAAAAAGGGAGAGAGGGCATAAAGGAGAATAATTCATAAAGTTGAAACAGCCTATATCTTTTAGCTTTCATGGTCTATAACCTGCTAGATGTGTGCACACTGTGTGAAACTATTATGATGACATCTTCCAGTGGACAGAAACTCTTATCCAGAAAATCCACTTAGTTCTATTTCACATGGGCCATGTCCCAGGAAACTAACTAAATACTGTCAAAGTCCACCACAGAACCATGATGCAGAAAACCCAAAAATAACTTACCCATATCCTAGATACTACATTGAGCAAATAAATCCATGTATACAGACCACCCAGGTAACACAACACAAAAATGTCTTTTTTCTCCATCTCAAAATTTGTCATTCAAGCCAAAGGCATACTCAAGTACTTGAGAAGAACAAAGGGAAAAGATGGGGATACCAGAAGGGGTGACACACACTAGGAAATGCCAGGCCTCTAGCAACAAAATAAAATGGAGCAACATGAAATCATCTGTACTAATAGTATGGGGGTGAGTGCCTGAGTCAAAAAAGACATACATATGTATATATTTCCAACTCCTGATATGTAAGCAGATAAAGGCTTTAAGCAGAGTGAAGAATATTCTTCTCTCCTACCCTAAAAGTGACAAAATCACAGACTAAACAGAAAAATTTCTTTCCTGGGTATCTAGAAAGATTCAGAGAAAAAGGGATTAGAAATGACCTCTCCGTAGCACAATACAGGCATGAACTCTGCTGCATCCAAATAATTCTCTGACTGCTGCCTTCAGAATCTGTTAGGCTTACCTAGTACAATATTATTATACTACACAATATTTTACAAAAGCCTCTCTAATTAAGCCTTTCAGCTTGGAATAGCATACCTAGCTCCACCACCCTTCTAAACTGATTTCTCATATGACTTCAATATACAAAACAAGTTTGGGAAACTTGTCGTGTTCTTTAAGAGATGAAGCACTGAAGATTTACAGACTGAATACAAATACCCAACTTCCAAACATTCTATCACTTAGCTCAGGGACCGAGCCTATCTCTCAGTCGACTGCTTGCATCTAGCCTTGTTCAAACTCGTTATTAAATCACCTGAAGCAACTTCTCCTTTTGCCAAGGTATGAATTACAAGCGGGTCCCCAGATCTTCAGTCACATTATTCCAGGACTTACATTACATACATGTATTTTTATACTTTAAAATGCATTACTGCATTAACATTGTACAAATGCCATGAACTTCAATGATCTCTGGAAGGGAGGACATGTCTCAAAATATGGTATAGACTGATCTAACATTTCAAATAAAAAATAAAGCCATATTACTCATAAATTGTTGCTAGATTTTCCTTCTAATAAATAATCAAAATGTACTTCTCACCTAAATATTAGAGTAATATTCTAGTATTTTTAGCCTCGTTTCAAGATATTTCAATTGATTTAATTATTTAGAATTCTACGAGATAATGTCCCTTCAAACTGCTGCTTAACGGACTATTACATAATTTGTCTTTTCAATTCTCTGTCACCAAAGAAGTGCATTTGTAATAGTTAATAAAAAAGTATTATAGATATAAGAACTCCCAAGGAAAAAAAAATACAGTACAACTGATGTACAACAATTTTACTGAATACATTCTTCTCTGAAGGTTAAATATTCTTGTCAAATATTTGAATTTATACAAGCAACATATGAACAGTAAATGATGTGACATTTGAAATTCCTTTTAAATGCTCAACTTTTTACCCCAAACAAAGCCAATATTATCACATATAAACACCATGCTTTAAATGCCAAATCCATGCCTAATATTATTTTGATAAAGATGTATACAAAATATATACACTTTTACTTAAAGATATAATGGTATCAAAAGCATATGCAAAATACATTGCACAGAATTAAAAAACAGGCACAGATTATAAACATACCGATTTTCTAGATTTATACATATTGGGCACAGTTCGAAAACACATCTCAAAATCTGAATGATAGTTGGTACAGTAAGATTCCCTTTACTCTTCCCTGATAATAAAACCTAATGTTTACATATACAAAGGAATTTTAACTCAAATACTTGAAACTAAAAAAGCATAAAGACTAAGCAAAAAGCATTCTGAAGCCGATAACATTTTCCTCTAATTTCTTGCCGATAACAATAGCCTCTAATTTCTCACTGCAACGATGTTTTGCCTTAGCTAAATATAATTCATATCACTTACCCGCTCTTCGTAAGAAACAGCAGTTATTTTTCCTAACAGTACTCTTCCTAAATTCATCTTCACTTAATAAGGAAAAAGCATTTCCTTAACACATCAGCTTCTCTAAGATTAAACTAAAAAATTCAACCCTGTTCCATGCCTGTACATGCCAGTAAAGTTTAAAGGCATTTCGTATGAAGTTCTATTTTACTCCCTTTATGTTACCCATAGCAACAGGCCAATGCAGGAAGCTGTGGTTCGTCAGGGATTCAGATTAGATCTCATTATCTCTCACCAGAAAAGCTAGATCATTTTATATAAATCATGCTGATTGTACTCTAAAACGTTTCCTATAACAAATCAGGAAAATAAAATGACATTGAATTGTGTGATAGTCCTGTATTCAATAAAGCAAATTTCCAAGACAGTTTTCAGAAAAAATTACTTAATCACCCTAACATTAGTTACAGAAACATTTACATAGTAAACCACTATTTTCAGAGGTTTACATAATGCAAGACAGAATAAAGTAGGACCTCAAACGGTCTACTCTGCTGAACTTTTCAGTGGTTAACACTATAAATTGCATGTAAAAATCCACAGTACAAGGAAACCTGGCATATTTGGTTAAACCTAGGAGCAGCCCGCTGTCACTGAAGACAAAATTCTCCTTTCAGAAGCCAACTGATATTCTGCCCTTCCTTCCTCACTACCCAAGCCTGTGCTCAACCAATGTCAAGACAGTTCTGTGTACAGCGCCTTGGGAACAAAGAGTAAAATAGGCTACTCCTAATGTAAGAGGGAAGTGCTATTAACTTGCCTGTGACAGCAGTGTCTTCAAGAGACTGTATATGGAAAGTATAGGATTTCATGAAGTTTGATGATATTCACAAGTAAATAGTGATGGTACCTAAAACCATTCACTGCTGTTACATTTTAAGCAAAAGGAATACAATTTTATGCTAAAAATAAACACCAGAATTGCAAACCAGGAATGTTTAGTGGGCATTTCTATGCTAGTGGGATGGCCTTAGAGCCAAGGTGGGCTTACTAGGAGTAGTTTAGGAAAGAGGAATCAATGCAGCATTTGGAATCCCCCACATCCATATAGTTCCTAGGATGAGCCGCTACTATTAAAAACCACCCTATGAAGAAGGCAAATATTACTCTGAACTTACATAGAGAGAAAATGAGGCAAAAAGATGTGAAGAGTCTTTACTCAAGATCTCACAGTAAGACTGGCTTGCAAAAGAGTCCAAGTCTGCACAACTTCCCATTTTTTGATTTAGGATGAAGAACCTTGGTTAACAGAAAAACTCAATCTTCTCAATTTAATTTAGAGTGATCAGAGAAGAAAATTTAAACTAATTACAGATGAAAATGGAGGAACCATATTTTAACAAGCATTCCAGAGACATAAGCAAATTGCTGTAATGGACAAAGTTCATTTTATGATTGATTACTTGTTTGAATAGGCACACCACTGCACATTAGTATGCTGTCTTCTACAAGTATTTAATACCATAAAGAAATGCAATGGAAACAAATGGGTGGGTAGACAGGAAAGGAATGTGGTTTACAAATTACACCCTCCATTACTGTAGGACTTAGGAAGCAATTGCCCTATGGTACTTGCACAGAAGAAGAGTTTTACTATGTGTGGACCAGTGTTAAAAAATTATAACATGCAAAACAGAGCTGTTTAAATACTGCATTTTGCTTGACACTAAAACAAGTGGGATGCAGACCGTATTTTCACTGTCAACACCTTAACCAAACAGCAACACCATTACAAATATGCAGGTGACCAGGTGCACAATAATCCTTAGATTGTGTAAGTAAAAAGCACAAATAGATCAGAAATGCCTAGAGAACTTTCCTGGGTACACCCCTTTAGGGTAACACAGAAAAGGACCTTTATCAATAGTGTTTACTTCACAGTCAACCTAAGTTGTCTAGAAATCATCTAGAAAGACCAAATCTACTAGCAGAGTTTTAATAGGCAGGGATGTTACCCCCAAGGACACAAGAACAATTAGGAGAAAAATAACCTCACATGCAATGGGATGTAGCTGCAAGACTAGCAGTTCACCAGGGCAACCGTAGTGAACACTGTTAGGAAAACTGTGTGTGGGCAGTGTTTTATACATTCTAGACACTCATACTTGGCGTTATAAACCTAATAATCCCTTAGTTTAAACAGACCTTTAGTGCTGTTGATTTTATTTCATGGAACTAAGCATTGCACGTCCACATTTTCCATGCAGTGACTCCACTAGCACTGCACATAAGTTCTACCCATTAGACAGTATCAGTTAATGCTAATGGCTATGCAACGTCATGTGACTCCAAAAGCCCTTTAAAAAATTCATATCCCTATACATTTTCACATATTATTTCAACAGCTGCCAGATTCAAAATCTTGTGATTTTGTGTACCATATTTGTAAACGAGGCAGGCAACTCAAAGTTCAAAGGTCAAAAGCAGAACGAATGTTAATTTGCAAAGCTATTAATGGAAAGTGTGAAAATATGACACAACAGCTTTAAAAACCTTATTCAGATATATCAAAGGCGACATTTGTAAACCCACATCCATCTGCTTAGAAGCTAAACTGTGGGAAGGGGTAGAGACCCCAGATACGGTTGATCTGTTTTTCTCTTCTACCCTCCCCTCCACTTCCTGCTCATGTTTTCTTTTATACATTTGTTTTCAGAGCAGAAAAAGCTGAACAGAAAGACAGGAAGCCTGGAGAAGTTTTAACTTATCAACAGAAGAATAGGATTTAATATAACACTGACTCCTAAAAGAAGAAAAGACACAAAAAAAAAAACCTGCCCAGCAACTAGGAGGCAACCCCCTGTACCAGCTCATAAGCATAGAAATTCCTAAAGTAAGTTTGACAATGGAAGACTGCTCCATCAAAAATCTTAAATCTCAATACCGAATATTTCTTTTCTTATCTCATATAAAAGAAAGTAACAAATACTTGCATGAAAGCCAGAGGAAAAAAAAAAATCTGTGAAGAATATGATTTAGCTCACTGACCCTAGCTACTGAAATAAAAAGCAGGAGTATTGAAAAGCCTACATCAATTAAGATGACTTAGCTATTTTTTCCCCCTAATTCTCCAAATTTTCTATAATCTCTCTAGATATATTTTTGTCCATGATCTGAGAGCTACTAAACAATAAACAGACCCCATACACGCTACTGATTAAAAGAGGGAAGATTCTCATATTTACAACACTGTGCCTTCCCTCTATCAGTTTCAAAGTCCTTCCTGTTCCAAGGAGATATTAACGAAAAACATTGTCAAGCCAAACTATTTGGAATGTGTTCGTGTAGAAATAAGTGAAATACAAGCTGCCTTGTTAAATACCAGGACCTCTATACAATGCATGCAGTGAGGCAATGGGACTGGATGCAAACTGCTGTTCCGAGTGCCCCCTGCTGTCTGCCTGCCCTCCTGAGAGTGATGTACACATTTCCCAAGTGTTAACGTTCAGGAAGATTTGCCATCCAGAAATCTATTCTAAAAACAAATATTTGGTTTTGAAAGCTGTATTGTAAACTTTGAAAAATACTCCCCTAGAGCCTGACTGATAATAAAAGTGATAATAAAAAATACACTTTTTCAAAAATTCTGTGAAATAATTACTTTTTTCCCTTCTGTTGATCCACATTTTAAGATAACTGATAAATAAAAACATACAGACACAGCATAATTTGCACATCCAGATGGAAGATGACTTCCAGCCCAACAGTAAATTAAATTACATATTCAGGAGGATATGATTAAGTGACAGACCACTGAGACACATTAAGTCACTTCTGAATTTCTTACTGCTGCAGAGGTAGCCTCTAATAATCAATATATTTTAGGAAAAATCAATGTAAAACTGAGCCTGAAAACCACTGATTTTGAAGTAAACATTGCATACGTACCTTCCCAAGCCTTGCAATTGTTTCTTTCCCTTTCCACTTTAAAAGTATAGCAGCAAAACTTACCAGTATTTTAATGACAATTATACTCTGAGATATGTAGACATAAAGAATAAGACTACAATGTCAAAATTTGATAATACAGCTAGGATCTTTGCTTACAAAGTATGTGTTTTCTAAGCAAAAAGAAGCTGAAACTGGTCTGAAGTTTCTACAACTCAGAAATTTTGTATTCTATAAATACTTTTCATTTATTTTCAGTTATTTTAATAACTCATACCATCTGGATACTGCTTTATTGGATAAAAATCCAGCTGAAAGCAAAAAATAACTTTAGCTGTAAGTCTTTAAAAAATGCTGTAACAATTAGAAGGTAGCATAGCTTTAACATGACATTCTTGCTTTATGGAAACACTTGTGCAAATATAGTGAAAATTAAGTGAAATATTTATTAAAATAATTTAACTAGAGAAGTATCTATATATCTACTAACTCATTCCACATTTAAAAAACAATACAATTTCAGAGATTTAAAACACATTTATAAAAATGATGTATTCTTAATTTCATGAGAGCTTATATAGAAAGTCAACTTAAATACAAATACTTACGAACTTTGTCTCTTTACAACCTCATTGAATCCTTAGAAGCATTATTTATCATATTTCACTGCAAGATTCTTAGCTCAGAAGTCTACTCATTAAACCGTATTCCACTTTTCTGTTCGCTTTAGACAAACAAAACTTTATACTTACAGACACTTGACTATCAGTAAAAGTTTTCTCCATGTATAAATAGTTTAATAGCTCATTGTTAAGCAACAGTCCCTTCCACTTTATTATTATGTTCTTTCTGAACACATATTTACTTCTTCCAGAGTCCAGTAAAAAAATGAGGCTTCTCTGTCTGTTGCCCTATCAACACCTCTCCCATTCTCCTCCCTCCCCAGCACATTCTCCGCCCTCATACTGGTTCTGTATCTTCTCATCAAAAGGAACAGGCAGCTTTTAAAATGTTGTTTAGGCAGGTCCTGTGTAACAATAAAGCTCCTGTAAAGACAACAGCATGCTGCTGAGGAATCTGCTAATATAAAATGCATTTGGTAAAGGCCTACAGAACTCTGTCTTAAACTTTTGTCCAAACTTGTTTAAGCATTGAGTCAACATCGTTTCTCCTCCAACGTATTCTCATTTTTAATACACTCCCTTTTGATGAGTATATTATCTGAACGAACTAGGTCACCAATCCCTATTAAAAATACTTAAAATCTAAAAATACTTTTTAAAAAAAAGAATTGTTAAAACTTGTAAGACTCATAGCAAATTTCTTTCAGTTTCTGACATGTGGATACTTGTCTCAGTATGATTACAATCACATGTATGCATATTGTGCAATCCATCTCATCCTACCAAAACGCGCCGTGTTCTTTTGAGTAAGAAGGGCACTGGCGTTTACAAGGCTGACGTTCCCAGTGAAACATGATTCTCCTAACTTTCAATACCACACCTACTCGTCAGTCAGACCCGCAGTATCTGTGTGTTTTCAGAAAGAAATGCACACACCTCCTGCTTGAATACCATCCTTCTGCAGTTCCTCAGTCAAAGGGGAAGTAGAGCATGGGATTTTTACTGTATTTTTTAAGTATCAGAAAAACAGATGAAATGTTTTGATGAATTAATACTGAATAAAAAGCAGTAGCTCATCTAGCAGAAGCTCCACAGGTGACTTGGGATTATTTTTTTTAAACTGCACTGGACTGATAAACTCATGAGGACAGTGAAAATTAAATGGTCCCAACTCCCAGCCAGTTCAAACATGGAGACAGGGTCAGAAACAATTCACGGATAGCTACAATGCCACCATTTGTGCCGTACGTATTCTGTGATTATACTCTAGAAATACCAATTCAGTTCATTCAGTGCGGCCTTAATTCATTCCCTAACATTAGCCAGATATCACAGAGCAAAAGTCCCTTCTCATCCCCATTAGCACAGGACGTGACAAACAGACATACCAGGTAACAGGAAGAGCAGCCGAGGGAGGGCAGGAACAGGGAGGCACAAAACCAGTCCCCCAGTTCCTCATTGCTACCTGGGAATTGCATGGGCAATCTGTTTTGCAGCGAAAGCCCAGTAAAGCTGCATGTGCTCTCTCCCTCAGGCAGCTGTACCACAGTCAGTAAATGCTCCTAGAGTAACAGTAGTTAGGCTGTGCCAGGAGATGCTGTAGTCTGCGAGCCCTTTACAAACAAGCTTACACCAAGTGAAAGCTAACGCAGCCTCCTGTACCAACAGTACGATCCATCATCCCACAGTTAGGGAAAAGCAGTGTCCATCCTTGAGTCTAAGAACATAAGAATCAGTTCAAAACACAGGGTTATCAAACCCAGCATTGTTTCAGTAGTGGCCATACGTGGATGTCTACCGACAAGTAGCACAGGGCAACAAACAGGACATTTCCCTGATTACACTCTCCCAGACTCCAGGTGTTTTTAGTTAAGCAGATTTCCTGAACCTGGTGTGGCTTGTCTCCTTAATAATCCCCAGTGGCTCTCTTTTCCAAATACCTGTCCACTTTCCCCCCAGGACATGCAAATTTCTTGCATCCACAGCACTCAGTGGTGAGGCGTCCCACAGACCGACCTACCTCCTGCATGAGCAATCGTGTTCTTCTGTTTGTTTTGCTCCTGGCTCCAACTACCTTTAATTAATGGTGCCGACTTCTGGTCCCGAAGGAGACAGTGAGAAGTCAATCCCAACTACTTTTTCTATGCCACCCATGATTTCATACTCTTGTTAGGCCTTTCTGCACCTTTTCCACTTTTAATATATCACAACTGTTTTGAAATAAAGAGAACAGAACATCACGACCAAGGTGTGTGCAAATAACAGATTTATACGATTGGAATCCTTATGTCTTTTTTTCCCCTCTATTCCTTTCCTAATAATTCATAACATAGGATTTATATATTAGATATCAGGAAGAAATTCTTCCCGGAGAGGGTGGTGAGGCACTGGCACAGGTTGCCCAGAGAAGCTGTGGGTGCCCCATCCCTGGCAGTGTTCAAGGCCAGGCTGGATGAGGCTTTGAGCAACCTGGGCTAGTGGAGGGTGTCCCTGCCCAGGGCAGGGGGGTTGGAACTAGATGATCTTTGAGGTCCTTTCCAACCTAAACCATTCTATGGTTCTGTGATTTTGTTTCATTGCTACTGTATTGAGCTGATGGTTTCATGCAACTTATAACTCAAAGATCTCACTTCTGAGAGGAAACAGCTCAGAGACGTATATATATATCATTTGATACATGAAGCTAGGACTATTTTGCTTCATTTGCATTGCTTTACATTTATCTGCATAGATTGTCATCTGTTATTTTGTTGTCCAGTCTTATAAAAGCAGCCTGCTCTCATCTTCAGAGACTGCTCTTGTCCTTATTACCTTGAGTAACTTCATCTCACTGCTCACCTTCTTGGGAAGCACCTTAAAATCAACAAGGGTGATATAAGAAACTGAAGTCTTTCAGTAACAGACCCCAGTGCTTCAAACTATGACTCTGCCTTAATGTCAGGGGGTTAACATGCCTCACTAATTAAACACAGGAGAGCACAGAGTTTTAGTTCAAACAGAGCAATTCCAGTTTTAAAGGAACACTGGGTACCAAAGATTATAGAGAAAGACATCCCCTGGTTGCCCACCTACCAAAGTCCCAACCGAGCAAGTACTGACTGTTTCTTCACTACCCAAAGAAACCAGAACCGAAGGAATGGAGCCAAAACTGAGGTCTGATACCTTATATTGCTGAACTAAGGGATATGACCCCACTGTAGCTTCAGGTTACCTTACCTTGGTCACCCTGGCTGGTCCTCGTACTTCCACAAACATAACTGCATCAGAGATGCTGACAGTTTATGAATTCACCTGTGTCCATTTAATCACATCTTAAGAACACCAATACTGGCTACTGACAAGAAGTAAGGCCTGCTGCCCAAGGATTTAAGCAGAACACAAGTTCTTGCCTGGTCCCTGAAAGCACACACTGTGGCTCTGGTTCTGTGACAGAAATTGGCTTGTGTTGAGAGACAAGCCCAGAAGCAATAAGGCTTGGACAATATTTCAGTGGCAGGGCCAGACAATGTACTGATTGCTTCCTCAGGGAGAAATTTCTCCACACATTGCCAACTGTCTTTGCACATATGGGGACTGTATTCCCTATGGAATCCATCCGAAGCAACACTTGGTTTCTTCTCAAGCACCAAAGTACAGGATGAGCACTGCCAGATACACCTCACAGAGAAACTAGAGATGAGATCCAGCTCTCAGCACATTCGCTTTTTGAGCACATTCCTCAGTTTTTCAGGTGCAAATTTACATGGCAAATTTCTCCAGAATCTGAAGAAAGTAACCCAAAAGCAACAGAAAAGAGTAAACACAGTAAAATTTCAAAAGCATGGGCACTTTACGAATTGCAAGAACAGAAAAAAAATCCCATTATTCTCAGTGTCTGGAATTAACATTTGGAATTACATCTGGAAATAAGTACCTCCAATCCACAATAAACAAGAGGTTACACACAACTGTACTTATCTGTTGACCAAGCCACCTTTGTCAGATGCTTTACCTAACAGTGTGAAGAACGTAAGAACATACAGACTTTCCAGTCTATAAATGTAAGGAAAACTTAGAGCACGTATTGGTAATCTTTTAAAAATTATGGTACAATATAAAATACCAGCAAAGAAGGTTAATACCAGTGCACCAATCTGTGGGAAAAATAAATTTATACTCCTAGTATGATGGTGTTCTCTCTGAGGTAGTAACAATGGATATAACTAAAGCACCTGGTAAGATCCCACATGCCAAAGTAAAAGCCTGAAGAAGATCCTCTAGAATATGCTGAAGAGTTTGAAATTCCTAACAGAGCATTCTAGAGAACCAAATGTGAAAAAACCCTACACTCTTGGAAGTCTTTAAGGCACACTAAGAATGATGTCAGCAAAACCAAAATAAAATAAATAAATAAAAGGACACCATAGGCATCATCCAGAACAAGATTACAGTAACCTACAGACATACTGGCTATATCTGTACTAGTCAAATAAACAGTGCCATAAACTATTGCGAAGTCCCAAAGACAACTGGTGCTTTCTGGCCACTATCATACCACCAAGCCCTCCCAAGCTCCTATCAATCCAGCTGGTTGCATCCCAGCTGCCTGCTGGGCAGAGTGATGTAGCTATTAGGGCTAACCTCTAAGCCATATCCAAAATCGTTTGAGCAAATACACACGTTGGCCCAGGACAAAGGCGCATAAATGAGAACTCTAACAACGTGATAGTACAAACACTGCAATCCCCCGCCTGCTCCGTGTCCTTTGCCAGCACAGCTGTGCAGCACCAGCGCAGCACAGGGTGAACGGCTCCTGCCAGCAATGTAACAACAGCCAAAGGCCTCAAGAGAGCAGAACGCCTGGCAGAAAGTTCAGGATGCTTTCAAAGCCTTGCTGATCAGCTCCATGGCCACACATGCTACAGGAATTCAAGACGGAGAAATCAACGTTTAATGTCATGACTAACATGCTATTTAAAGCTATATACCGTAGTTCAGCAAGAGTGTTTGGGCTATTAGAGCAAGTGCCTGTAAAATCCCTAAGCACACCTCTCTCACTGCATCATTTTCAAAGCTGACCCCTGCTCCACCAGGCAGCATCCATCCGTCACCACTACTCGACCGAGCCACTCCGGAAAGCTTCCAGCAAAGGGACAAGAGAAGCGAAGAACCTAGGCTGCAGTCACAGATCCAGGAGGCTTCCAAAACAGCCATGTTAGGGGCTGGACTGCGTTAGCCTTGGGATATACATGCAGGTGACAGGCATAGCCCTTTAAGAACTCTACTAACATGCTAAAAGTACACAACTACCTTTTTACATAGAAAAACAGAAATTTTGTTCTTGGATGCAGTTTTGTGACTGGCCTTGTCTCCACCTGCATGAGCAAAACTGTCAGTTGGTTAGTCATATCTTAGATAAAAATCAGAATGAAATACACGCAAAAGATGCCATATTTAAAGGTGGAACCTGTGTATACTGGCAGCCCATGGCAAGTTGTTATATCTTTAAAAAAAAGTGGTGAAACCTAAGACAAAAATATACATTATTTTCAAATTTGAAGCACACAATTACAAGCTAAGACTGAAGAGGCCTTTTGATTTAAATCACGTAATTATAGTAGCTATAGGGCTGGCATTGTGGCTGTGGTGATGATGTAAGAACATCAGTGAAGTAAGCTCTGCAGGGAGAGTTAATACTTTTTATTAGATCCACTGACAGGGTGGGAAAAGTTTGGGGCATGTTTAGCTCTTCTTGTCTGATTTTCCTAGTAGAGTACTTGGTCTAATATAAGCTATTATCTCCCTGTGTAAGCTTTGTATGATTATTAAAATCAGTCAAACAAAGACAGGTACCCACTTAAAAACTCATTATTAAGTCAAATGAGCATTTAGGGGGTTTTGCCACCCACAGATGCCGAAGCTAATATCCAGCAGAGACATGTCATTCATTAGTATAAAAACCTCATACCAAAGAGATGTGTTGTATGCTTTCAATTAGCAGATGAAATGCAAAAAAGTTGCTTCAGTGGAATTAACAAAACAGAAAAAAAATCAAGCATTATTATCTATAATAACAGCTAATAATACTACATTATTAATGGTTATAATTAAGATAGAACATTCTAACAAAATTCCTCATGCTGATTCTTAAAAGGAATACATGATACATTCCAACTTCGAAAACATTACTAAACTCCAGAAATTTGATCCAACAAATGCTCATTTTCATATAGGATAAAGCTTTAAGTTGCGAAAACAGGATGAGGACAGGAAGAAAAGCAGCAACAGCCATCTGAAGAATAGCCTTTAATTTTAAAAAGATGTCTACATTAAAAGATTATTTAACAATACTCAAAAAGCTTTACACTTGTTTGCCTGAGATACTAGGTCTCTCATGATACTATTATGCCCTATTTTTAACCACAGAGAAATACCAAAAGTACGAGTGCCACAATGATTTTCAGGAAACACAACAGCTTTGAATGGTCCCCTTGGAGAGGAGAAACCTGAACTTGTTGGCTTCAAGGGAATACTGCAAGGGTCCCCCATTTTTACAGGCCTCAAGAAAAATTAAAATATTAATGGAATAAGCTACAGTTGAAAGTCTTATGAAATCTGGTTCCAAAACTATTGATGAGTAAAAGGATTACTCTGTTTAATGTAATTTTTCACAAAGGCAGTGTTCTAGTCTCTGCAGTCTCACAGTCACCTTTAATGTGTTTGTAAATCTATACACAATGTTTTGCCAGGACAGAATAGTGCAAGATGATGAGAGTAGTGGCAGTTACCTATAGGGAAGAAAAGTAGGAAGAAAGATAGGATCATACTCTCCCATTAGTCCAAATACTAAATAATCCTAAATCATGGCAAGTTCCACTTAGCTTAATGTACATCTTCCAAATATGAACCAGCAAACATGTTATAAAATAAAATTAGTGGAAATCATAGAATTTTAACATGGTAGTTAAAGGACACAATTTCATAATGACAAATGATTCACATAGGAAAATTCATTACTACATACAAAATATTTCTCAATAAAAACACATTTCTTCTAATTTAATAAAGAAAAGGTCCTAAATACATTTCTTGTGAAACAACATAATTAAGGCATATACTAGACATGCTAATTTCCTGAATTCAGTTCCAACTTACAAGATGACCATATTCTGCCCTGGTGTTAACAAGCACAACTTCCACAGAAATAAAATTGTGTATTTTGTGTTTCACGAGACATCACCTGTACCATAGCCATAGCATAACTGCATCCAGTAATTTTGCAAACTCATACTATCTTGATCCCTGCAGATTTTAAATAATCTTGTATACAAGTTCTATTAGGAAAAAAAACTACTTAGAGGTCAAAGAGGTAAGCATACAAACTTGCCTGTTCTCTGATATACAACACAGCTTCTGCAGGTGAAAGGAAAAAGCTTAAGGAAGGGCAACTGCATCATTACAGCTAATTCTAGCCTTGTAAGAATACTGTCTGTGCACATGCAGCTAGCCATAATCTAAACAATATAAAAGAATAAGTGAAATATTGTCTTACAAGAAATATTTATATTTATTAAAATAATACAGATACAAATATGCTTTATCCTTGGATAGATATAAAAAAAAACCCACATCACACAACCAAACTACAAAGAAATCACGCCACCTTATGGCAGGAGACGGCAAAACTGACGGCTGGTATTTCACATAACACAGCTCCCAAAGAACAGAGGACCAAGCTCATACTTTCACAAAAAAATCCAAATACAGCCTTATTCAGACCCATACGCAAATGGCCAGTGTTCAGCATATGCCCGTAAAAGAAACTACATGGAACCTACATATACTGCTCAGTTCAGAAGACCAAGTTGGATGCCAGCAGGAATCAAACCCTCAAGCTCAGAGAAGCATATTCATTTTCAGACTTCATGTTTGGGTTAGTACCTTATCAATTCTGCTAAGATAACTGGAAAGAACACAAAAACAACTGAGTAGCCTATATAATATGTTCACAATCATTATTCCAAAGGTGGAGTCTCTAAGAATTTCCTGGTATTGTTATTTCCTCTTCCAGCAACTCTAAATAGATGACCTGAAATAATCTAAACATGCACTAACAACATTGTGTTCTACCTCACTTAGCGTTAATGGTACTTGGGAAAAGTGCTACAGTAGCAGCTGGGTCGCTATTTCTCCCAGTGGCTAGGATATCATTCTTTTATGGCATCCAGAGAGAACAAAAAAGATTTCAAAGTGCACAGAAGCAACTGACAGACAGCAGTCCGCACCCGTGTAGTAAGGGCATTCAACCAAATAGATTTTAATGCAGATTGTTTCTTTGTCCAATTTATACCATGACCTAGAATGTAAATTTTCCCATCCAAAGTAACAGCTTTATGAACTGGGATTTGGGTAACACAGACAGCTTCTCAATCCCTCCTGTTGGTGCTACTCGAAGATATACACACTAACGAGTACCAAAACATAGCAAGAAAAAAATGGACTTTTTAAGTCAGTGACTATGACATCTTTCTGAAATTAATGGTAAGTACCAAGTCCCTATTTCAATTAATATTTATGCAATGTAAAACAGGTCCTACAACAGAAATTGAATTATAACCTTGGTGTTCAAAATACGACGTGCACATAAATCACTATGAAATTTGCATCTTGAAGAATGTGGTGTGAACCATGTTTTTCCTGTAGCATGTGAATTACTAGCACTAGGCTCTTAGATATTCTGACTCTCTTACTGTGACCAGAAATTCTGTCAAAATTGGTAATACATAGTAGCTAGCCTTTTTCATTTAGAAGAATCACCATTTTCTGATGCAGAAAGATGTTCCCAAATAGCTTTATCCAGAGGATCTTGCTTTGTTTTCTAAAGTTATGCACTTGCTGTATTAAAGTTATGAGCGCAAAGAAATGGAAAAGTATCTTCCATGACTAGAAAAAAAAGCAAGACACTTAGCGAGACGCTTCAGACAAGATAGAAATAGACCACAATGAAAAACATCCTTTAAAACATCTGAGAAGTAATTACAGTTCCTACCTGCATTCCCTAAGCATGCCAGAAGCTCATTCCATATATTATGTTCCCTAAAAATCCAGTGCACTGAGCTCCCCTCTCCTTTAGTTCAGTCAGTGAAATGCCATTCTTCCTATATTTTCCCACAGCAGGAAACTCAGAATATCTCCCTCTTTACTCCTCCCATCTCGAATGCTTTTTAAACACCTCCTTCTCATTTGGAGGAATCAGTGTGCCACATTCCCTCCCATGCTGAAGAGTAGTATAATATGTATTATATGGTTCCTGTGTCAAGAGCCCTGCACGTATTTTTGTTTCTCCCCAAGCAAAAACCTTCATCCAGATAAGCATGATAAAAGGGTAAGGGAAAAATCTCTCCGTTGACCTTCACATCACTATGGGTCAAGTTTTCCCAAGGAAGCACAACAGAAGAAAAGATATAAAGAAGCAATATTCCCACAGCTGGTTGAGGGAGGCTCTTGGCAGAGCATGAGGAACAGCTTTTTAAATTCAGATGGCTTCTCATTCCTTGTTTTCACCAAAATCAGTAAGGTTTAGCCACTGAGGGCAGGCATCAGCTGATGTTATACCAGATGTGAAATAGCATTATGACACTACACTCAGAAAGACCCAAAATCACCATAATCAATGACCAACAGCAAGTTGATTACTAATTCCCTTTTGTCCTCAACTACTGAGATATAAGGAGGAAAAACCTACTTAAGTATTTCTGAAAACCTTTCCGTACTCAGTAAGTTACATTGCTTAGGAAGTCCACCAACGAATTTAACTCCCCCAAAATTTTCTCAATGCAATGATCATCAGCTGATTAAAAAATAGAATATTATGTGCATTTGATTTTTCAATATATCATAATTATTTTTATGATACAGTTAACATTTAGATCAGGAAAACTGTATTGTTTTGTTTCATGTGACACAGCTTAGTTTCACATGATGTATAAAATAAAGTCAAAATCCCTGACAGACAGAATGGCCACTGCTGGCCTCAATGTAAACTATTAAAGAAACACGGAAAGTCAGGTGATACACGAAATCTTCCCTCACACAAATGTCCTATGATGATTAGTAACTTTATTACACTACAGATATTACTTACTTTCTTTCATTAATGATCAGCATTAACTACTGTACTTCTCCAGGACTCACTTGTAAGTTTTAAATGAAAGTTAATTACCTCAAGGTCATCCAGAGAACGAGTAATACTGAATCGCTTAGATCTTCCAAATGATCTTCGAACAGAAGAACGTGGTGGAGGAGCCTGATTTAACCCCACTGGATGTCCAAATTTTGCACCCTAAACAAAACAGAAAACATATTATTTTACTACTTTATTTCTATTACATTGCTGATTACAGCAACAGCATCTGAACTTTAAGCATCAATATGTACAGAATTCCAAGGAGATGGATTTGCAAACCTGTACCAGGACCACAATTTCAACACGTTAGTCACATGTCCTTGTAAAATCATTAAATTTATGACTTCTCCTATCTAAAGTTAAATATCCTAAACATTCAGCACTAGCCATCAGTTAGGTTGCTAAAGTGTACACATGCTACATGTCAGTACTAGTAGACAGAGCTTAATTAAAAGCAAGACAATCCTAGCTCTTTACTGTCTTAATTGGAAAATATTTACAACGAAAAATATTTGTTCTTTCCACACAAAATTACCATCCTAGACATCAGCTCTCCTAGCTTCTGTTGGAATCTGTCTGTACGCTTTTCAAAAAAACCAAAATCTTCCTTTCACATCATATTTTTTAAAGGCTTACTATTGTCAAGTCCAGCTTTTTAAATCACACAGTACAAAATGCAGGAACTTCTGTTCTGAGGAAAGCAACTATCTCACTTGGATGCTCCACAACTAGAATTAGTGCTGCAATAATTAAAACTAATGGCTCTCTCTTTTCCCCATGGTCACACTCTTTCTCCTTAAAAAGTCACCAGATGTCAGTTAAGCTACAACAGCTCAGCACATACATATCCAGTTTACACCAAATGGCAAAGTGTAAGCTTAAACCTACGAGTGGGCACACAGTCAGTGAATGGTGCTAAGCAGATGTACATAAACTCACTACATTATGCAAACTTGTGATTATGCGCCTGAAATTTTGGACTTCTTTCACTGTAACATTCAATGTGGGGAAAATTGCTCCCTGTCTTCTGATGCTTTTTCACTGTAGAAAATAACAGAGTTTAATTCAGAGTAAATTTTCTTCTATTTCATTTCAGCATCTGTTCATCCTAGTAAGCTTAAAAATATATTTATTATTACTTTTATAATTGCTTATTGGCATCTTTGTAATACTTATTAAATTTTATGTTTGTATTTGTTTCTTTGGGCAAGTTCCTGTGTTCTCAATTTTGAAATATTTTGGTATCCATCGGATCACTTGTTTGAATGTCTATATAAGTCACATTAACCAAAAGAACAACCATAAGTTTCACATTCGTATAATCTCATGCTAACAACCACTCATACAAAGTAGAGAAGGGCAGAGAATATTATACAGCCTACTTACTGCAATAAAAGATAAGGTACCCAACAGAAGATGTCTGCCTGTTTGCTTACTCCTATGGAGTCAACACTACTCTTTAGCAACAGGGCTCTGACTGTCACCAGAATTCACAACAGACTGTTTACAACTTCACAGAAATGTCAAGACGTAACACGGTATACAGAAATCTGGACCTGAAGCATGAAGCCAGGGTTCATCACTGCCACAGGCTGAGACTCCAGCTTCTTCATTCAGTATCGAAAGTGATCCATTTTTATATGAAATCTCCTCCCCTCCCAGTTTTCCATTTACTAAGGGTTTTTTCTATTGGCTGAGAAGAAAACTGGGCAGGTTCTGCCAAGGAAAACTGGCAATTGGACATTAGCTTCTAAAGTTTTTAAGAGAACATTTAAAAGTGCAGTATAAACAAGCTAAGATGGCTTTTGCTAAAATGAACAACTAGATGTGACCACGGGAAAGCTGCTCTCTGTAAATGTTCACAGAGAGCACCCACTGGAATAGGGACAGTTCCTGTCTTTCTGAGCAACTTTTAAAATCATCTGCTCATCCAGGCAGGTACCACTGAGGTGGTTCACCCTTGGCTCAAAGCTGAGGCTCAGAGTGGTCTTTCCTGCCTAAACCGAAAGCGTATAGCTAATGCAGTAATTTGTGTCAAACAGTGAACTCCACACTAACCCCTGTTTGAATTCAGCAGTATCCATTCCCATCACTGCATAACGTATCAAAACACAAACATGGCTATTCCTACACGAGTGCATTCCTGTTAAAGCAGCACAAATACATGTGCACAACTACTAGGTTTCACCACTAATTAAGTATGACCACACCAGTTTTGCCATTTTTAATCTGTGAATTAGTTAAGAAACACACTATGAACAACAGCTCAGTAAATTTTAAGACTAGTGAAATTAATTACGCATTCACGCAAGTGCAACGGGTATTTTGAAACCAATGAAATAGTTACACAGCATGGATTCTGCTTAACGGTCTTTCATGTATTTCTCAAAACAAGATGCATTCCTCAGAGGACTTCATCTTTCATAAAAGAAAACTGGTGAAAGGAAACAAAGGAAAAAAAAAAACAACCTATCAATACCAGTTATATCTATTTTGATAACGAGTGCATTTTCACTTTTCTTTCTAATTCAGCCCAAAAAGAAAATAAACTGTCCAGTATCTGTTCAAATAGTGGAGATTTCTGAATACAATTCTGGGAAATTAAGACATACAACTAGAGCACATACACTCAAAAATTTTTTGAAATTGTAACATTACATCTCAAAGGAACAAACTGCCTGAAGACAAATCTAATTAGATTCCAATGAGAAGCAGCTTCTAGATAAGATTAATTATCACCAGATGCCCCATTTTAGAAGTAAATGCTGCTTACCTATTTGTGGTCAGAAACATAACAAAGAGAAAGAGGGAGAGGGGACAAAAAGCCACTTGCAAATTGTGTGGTAGTAGAAAAGAGAACAGTAAATTGGTATCTAATCAAAATTTTTATTTACCTTTTTTGATATTACACAAAACTCGCTACTGAGCACTTGATGTAATGGTAAAGATAAGAGCAGGGGAAAAACGACACTTGAGAATAAAACAGTGCTTAAGAAATGATTACAAAATATAAAATCCACTGAGCTAACCATTTCCCCAACCCATTTGGATAACAATTGCAATTAGGAAAACGTTTTCAACTGACAAAAATCTCTTCCTTGCTCTGAAGGATCAAATTAATAATCTAGGAAATTAAGGAAGACATTGCTAAGAAAAAGCTTGCAATCCATGAAGTATTTAATTTCCTGATAATGGTGCCGAGCAGTCTCCCTTTTCACCCTTTCTTGCTCCATTCCAGACACTGAGACTATGAAGGCAGACCTTCTTCTACAGATCAATTAAAAAAAATTGCCTCACATACACACATGCACACAAATGAAGAAAGAATCATGTATCTTAAGCAAATAGCAGCAATATTTTGGAAAATGTTTTTCATGGGAGTCTGAAGCTGGAAATAATAGTATCCATGATTTCAAGAGAGAACAGCCATTGCAACAAGAATGTACTAATCAACATGGCTAAAAAATCCACAGTATTTGAGCAAAGAGATTGCTAGCGCAATGACTGGTATTAATGTACGTTTTGCAGTCTGTCAGCCATAAAAATTATCATACTTCTAAAAATATTTACTACACTATTAAACAGATATTTTTAAAAAATATTAAAATGAACCTTCAAAAATTTCAAAGCAGTATGAAGCATGTCCAACAAAATGCTGTTTACTCACAGTTAGCTGCCCAACTAGAACGCTGGTATTTCCTACATGAACCCTGGGCTGTGGGTTTTTTTTAAATACAAATTGCCTATAAGCCCTAGAACTATCTGCTATCATATCTTAAAGATTATCTTCCGGAAATATTATGTTGCTGACTCTATAAAGAAAACTCTAAAAATATCTAGATATTCAAGTTAATCTAAGAAATCCTATCACAGAACAGTATTAGAAACTCAAGTCCATCAGATACTTTACTAAGTGTGTTCATTTTAGGAATCCAGAAACAAACAGAAAAGCACAGAAATTTGTGAAAACAATACATCCTTTCCTTTTTGATATACTTACACCCCTGCTACTACTATCTATCACAGTGAAAGTACAAATGAACATGTCTCTAAAAGCCTTTATCCTGTTTAGATAAAGATTTGGCAGATGGAGAGCAAGAACAACAAAGGATTAAAGGAATCAACACACTGATGCTCTAAAAATTCCATTCTTAACACAAATTAAAAATTATGAATTAGCAGGGACTGAAATACCAGTTAAGCATATAATCATCACACAATAAGCAGGACAATGAATGTGTCTGCTTTTTTAATTTATGATTAGATCACCCTTTTTCCTTAGGCTAACAGGAAATGTCAAGTGCAAATAACATTCCCGTGAAATAACCATCAGTCACTGACCAAACAATAATCTTTCTTTCCCTTCAAATACAATTATTTTTTAAATTGAATTTTTAACCTGCTTATTTGGCCTTGTGGATGTTACCTCCTAATCTACTTGACATAAAAGTCATTTAAAAAAAAAGTCACCAGAGGAGGATGGATATAGCAGCAGTTTGTGACTGCCTGAGTGAGAACAGTCTCTGTTTGATAACAAGAAAGGTGTGCAAGTACAAATGAGAAAGTGGAAAATTATGTACTTCAATTATTAGCAAGACAGAGGCAGTGAAGAAGCACACAACTCCTTAGACTGCAAACAGAGGGACAGAAAGAACAAAAACGATCCAATACAAGGTGACTTGCACAAATCCAGTTCTTTAAAGGCAGAAAGAAAAAGGATAGGCTCTTAGTAGCAATTTTAACTAACTAACAAGTTAAGCACTAGTTACATGTAACATTTTTCCAACAACTCTTCAAGTTGGTAGTACCAAAGAAAAGCAATGTGAAACTGATAATTGATACGATCCTCTAAACTGGAGCTTGAGTGCACAGAGGCAAGCTAATGAAACCTTATCAATTATTCAGAACCCAAAGAAACCAAACACCTTTAGAAAACATCTTCAATTAGCTTAAAAAATTTCGCAGCTACAGCATGAGCTGTCACACACTCTTCCATGTTCTAGCAAATGCACTTACCAAATATTACAACTTTTTAACAAACTGTCATGCTTAACAACCTGAAGTTTCTGTTTTGTACTACATGATCTTTGTGTTAATCTACAGTTAAATACATCTTATCCAAGTATCTGAATGTAACTAATAATGAGATTCCTCTCCTCTGATACAACAGTTTTAAAGCTGGAGGAACAGGAAGGAGATAGCAAGGAGAGGACACTGGCAGCTCTTGAAGTACAAGAGACTAACGAAGCAGGAGATTCTTGCTACGTGTTCAGGGATCCTTGACAAAGACAAAATACAGGGAGCTGGCAGTAGGAATCTGGAAAGGGGAAAAAAGGAGAAAGAAAACTTTTGAAGCTTTGGCCAGCTTCGTAACATCTTGCAAATTTAATCTTTTCATGGAAAACACATTACAGTTTGTGACAATAAGGGGAAGCTAAGGGGGCTGAATCTTACGGGACAGAGGTTTTGGCTGCTTTGTGGAAGAGCAGGAAGATGGAGAGGTAAAATACAAGAAGAGCCAATCTAGAAAGTTAAATAAACACTAACAAGTCTGATAATCTACACTTACAGAAGGATGCTTTCAAACACTTTCAAAACTGTTTCACAATGAAAGCTAATCTCACAAAACTCACAGGCACGTGAATGAAATAATATTTTTAATGTTTGAAGAAAAAAGCACAAGTAATTTAATATCATGAACAAAGTTATAAGAGCTCTAAACCAAACACACAGTTACTGTTATGTAATAATTGTGATAGATGTTGTTTCCTCCTCCTGTTCAGTTGGAACAACATCCTCTGTCCTGACTACTTTAGATAAACAACACAAAAGGACCACACACCTGCTAGAATGGTCACATAGGACCGCTTGCCAGCTGTATTAGAAAAATTCACCACACCAGTTTGGGGAGTCTTATACAATCCAGCCAAACCAGGGCAAGAATACTTGTAACAGAAACAACCATCACTACCCAGGCAGCAACTGGCCATCCTGCTCCAGAGAGTCAATTCCTCGAGCAAGCATCATCCTATACTAAAGTAGTCCAATAAATTTCATTCTTTTAACTGCAACTCTATCTGTGAGTGTCTGTACAACAAGGTCAGTTTGAGTACTGATTTCTGATTAATTGCCTCAAAATGCCCATAATGGAAGGAAGACACTTATATTCACAAAAAATTGTGACTATAAAATTATATTTAAACCAAAAAAAGCAACAGCATCATTTAAAAGGCCTCCATTTATGGAGCACAACCAATACAGAGCTTGATATGTTCTTTGTGTCACAGAACTTAATCGCACTAAATATAAAATCATCAAATTTTAATTTGTTCTACTCTTATTTCCAACTATTGAAGCTTTTAAAAACTCTCACTGCTTTTAGGTTTGACTATGACTTTGTATGGTAAAGTGCATAATAGTTCGGAACCCAGATACACATACAAGTTTCATTTAAGCTGAAACCTCTTTGGATATTCAAAACACACCAAATTTATTCTCAGGTGTTAAACAGCACAAGGGTTAGTCAGGAGCAGCAGTTCATCTTTACTAAAAATGCAGGTTTAAGCCTTCAGCAATGAAGTTTCTAATTCAGACCTTTCTGAAAAGGGATGGGAAACAGGGATGCCAGAGTAATGCCAATATAGTCAGTGCACAAAATCTCAAAAAATACTGAAAGTCTGAGAGATTCATAGAACAGTGTAGTTGATGCAAATATTATTGTCATCAAGATTAAGTCTCAAATCCTGCTCTGGACCATTTGGCTTAATCTTCCTCTGTTGTTCACCACCATCTGTAAGTACGCATTTTCCTGATTATGGGTTCTGTTAGCTGAGCTCCACTATAGCAATGCAGAAGATAGTAGGCAAGACAGCAGCTTTTTATATTCAGATGGCTTTTCATTCCTTGTTTTCACCAAAATCAGTAAGGTTTGGCCATCATCTCCCTTCACCCCTCATCCCATCAGTCAGCATCACATGCTCCTCCACCTAAAATCTGACAGTGCAAACTTAGAGGACTTGTGAGGGTGTATGGGGCCTAAGAATGGGATAGATTGAAAAAGAGGGTATGTTGGGTTAGGGCCTCTCGTACCCTTAAAGACATATAGGAATCTGGGAGGTAAATGGAAAAAGAGCTTGCTGTGGTCCAGTCCACTGGACCATAAGAGGAACAGAAGCAGTAAGTCCTGGGGTACAGGCAGGCACACTGATATAGTGCTCCATACAACACGGAACCAAAAAAGCAAAGTAACGCCCCCCAGGCTGCCCTAGGCTGCTGCCATTATCATAGACTGCCATCACCTCACAAAATTGCATTAGTTGGGGGAGGGTTAATTAAAAAAGTCTAGCCTCATTCAAACTTTACAGACAGCTTTTCCACAGGCTTTAATTGCACTGCACTTCCTGTAATTATTTTATTTTGGGGGGGGAGGGGGGGCACCAGTATGGCAAAGGATTCAAATGGTACTATTCACCCTTATTTGTCAGCGGATTGGATCACTTTTAAGAATACCCCTTTACTAATCAGATGATAATGACATATTTCACTACCTTCTAACCATTATGTGGCATTTTTAATGGCACTTAGGCCCACAATATAATCAAGAATGATGTAAAATTTCACGTAAGATTTCCATGCACTCTGGGGTGACATAGAAAACAGTCTTTCCTGTCACACTGGACATCCAAGTAAATGAGATTTATTGCTTGTCTCCTGTACTAAGGATACTAGGCACAAAACACTGACCACCTACATTTCAGTATTATCCCAAACCCTTTTCAAACAAAAAAACCCCACATGTTGATGCTATTAATGTAGATGGAATAGTAAGACCATTTTCTCAGTATAACTAGATAATAGTATCTTGTATGACTTGCAAGCCTATTAGCTGAAAATTGCAGAGGAACAGAAAGACCTGAGTACACTAGGGGAAAACGTGGGGAAAATTACAAGTACACACATAACAATTGGTTTCAAATCATACTGAACATTAAGTAGGCATTAGCTGGAAATGTTAAGTCAGTATGGCCCAATAATCAGTAACAATGAAAGAGAAAAAAGAAGAATCACCAGAAAAACCAAAGAAATCAAGAAATAAGCTTTATGAATACACTGCCTGCTCGCACATTTTAAAACATGCCTATATTTCTGGTCAATCCATCTCAAAAGTAATGTAGTACAACTAAGGGAGGAAGATTACAATTATGTAAAAACTTCTGTAGAAGACTAAGTTCACTTCTGTTTGGAAAGTGAGTGATTGGTGGTTGAGGTTTAAAACAAAATAAAACAACTAAGAGAAAATAGAGAATAAGACTGTTCGGTATTTCTCATGATAAATATTATCAGGTATGAAATAAAACTATATGCAAAGTAAAAGGTTATTTTCACAATAACCCTTCACAAATGTTATTACACACAATGATGTGGATAGTGTCTCTACCAAAGGAAAGTCTCTAAATCACGTGCTGCTGAAAATTAGAATGATATATTTTTTACTGCTCTTCCATGATTTTTCTAAGCAGCTGCTCCTGGCTGGCATCCAAAATAGGATATTGGCCACAATATTGGGTAACTCATCTCATACACATGGATGTTTTGAATGACCAATTACAAAATAGGTATTTAACCATCAATGTCATGTGCTATGAGAACGAAGTAAAAAATACATGAAAAGGTACTATATGAAGAATTAACAATCGAGACAGAAAAACGTAGGCTATAATTACACAAAAGTTTGACCAGGAAATCAGCATAAAATTTTGGTCACTTAGCTCCAAGAAAGAAGAGCTTAAACTAGAATAGTTTCAGAAAAGGATACTGAAGTTATCTGGAGAATGAAAACTTGGCTTCCCAGAAGGTTAAAAGACTAAGTGCTTTACATCAAACAAAATGAACACCAAAAGAGAATATGATTTCTACACATAAGCAAAAAGGCAACCACTGAAGAAAGAGTCCCTTTCACTAAAGGGGACACGAGCAGCAATGTGTATAAAGTGCCATGAAAAGATTTCAGACTAGAAAATTAAAAAAAAAAAAACTTTCTAACATCCTATTAGTGATGGAATACTGTTCCTGTAGAAGGCGGGGTGGAAGGGAAGGCAGGGTGCAAACTTATTTTGTTCAAAGGGACAGCTGCTAAGTGTATGGCATGATAATACATGATTGCCTAAAAGAACTGGAATTTGGTTTGACAATGCAAAATATCCTTTTCTGATACAGTCTTTGCAAACTTATTGATGTCTTAATGGCTACTTTATTGATGGGATTAAATTTTCAAGTCTTTCTCTTGTGGCTTCATTTTTCCATGTTTCAGTTTAGACAATTCAGGTAAGTTTTAATTAACAAAAATCAGTATGGAATTGCTAAAGACCTTTATTCCCTATTGATCTGTTTCTTCTCCAGTGAACTGGTATTTTACATCCCCTTTTCTTCTCTAAATCTTCTGAACTGCAAGGAACCGTGGTCTATCTTCAGCTCAGGCAACAATTTTATAACCTCTTATCTCAAAGCTTCTACATTAAAGACATTTTCATTATTTCAATTCATTCTGTGCAAATTATTTTTCTCCACACTATATTCCTCATTGTTTGTCTTGGTTTCTCAAGATGCTACCTTCTCCTGTGACTATGCAACTCAAAAGCAGCTCAGAAATACTTAGACACCTGCATCTCTTCTTAATTGTCATTATGTTAATTGGAGTCCAAACCTACATTTGATCTAGAAAACATTTAAACTGAGGAGTAATGAAAAAAATTCGAAGTGTCTAGCACATAACTTTGAAATGAGAAAATGTCACAAAGTCAGCATTCTTCTACAGACATTTACTGTCCAGATTTTAACTAACGTCTTTTTCAGACAAAAGCCCACAGAATTATTTTGGCTTTTTATACATTTTTAAAGATCCTCGAACTGACCATTTTTTTACTCATTATTTTAGAAGATTACAATACATATGAAAAGGCTGCATGAAATTACTAAACACATAATAGCTTTTCATTTTCTCATAGCAAAATGTATCAGAGGACCTATTTCATATAAATGCCTCTTTGCATATTAATTCACATTAGCACATTCTCAGATCTAATTTGGTGTTTGGGATTTCAGTTGAGTTCTCTTTAAGGCATATATGTGCATCTCAAATCAGATCAAAGCCTATAATTCCAAAGTTTAACATTAAATTGTACTGCATAAGAATAGCAATCCAGCTGCCATTAATTCTGCTTTATAAACAGCTGGGGTGGAACAACTTCAGCTAGTGAGCAAACAGAATTGTAGAGGAAAGGGAAAAAAACATGTAATTATACAACAAATAACAAATATGGGAACCACATAGCTTTGCCAACATTGTCTTTGCATCTAGAATATCAGCCTTTCAGTTAGTCCACCATCCAGATACCAACATCAAGAACTGCAGTTGTTAGATTTGAAGCAAATTACAAATTTTCACAAAAACAATCCTATTCCATTTTTAACTTGTACAGAATATCTTTTTCAGTAATACTTCCTTTGGAAACAAAGACACATATCTGAAGTAGTTCCACTTAAATTTCTGACCAAAACAGAGTCGCCATAATAGTAACCCTGAAAATACATTAGCAACACAAGCGGCATTAGTGAACCTCACAGTACTGGTTACCTGTCTTGTCTTTTCTAAGTTTTTACAGTGTTATCAGTAGTTTAAGTCATGAAGGTTACGAAGCAGGTGATACTTTTGTTGTTTAAAAAAAAACATATGTACAATACTATTGTCCAGTGGGTCTCTGGACAATGAGATCATTAATTTATTTTCCTTTAAGATCCACAAATAGGATGCATTTAGAAAATCACACTCTTCTTGACCACATTATTGTTGCTGCTCATGACAGAAGTCTTACAAAAAATGTGAAGCAGAAAAAGGTTTCTAAAAATCAATACCCAAAATTTTAAAAGGCTTTATAATTACTGTTTAATAGATTTGTCATATTCACTTGGAATAAAACTAGTACACAAATACTAGTTATTAAGCTCAAGCTGTAAAACCTCTTGTGATCTTAAATGTTATACGTCCCTCCACAATACTAAAACATTAAAAAAAAAATAAATAAAAGAATGGTGAGAGGTCAATGCCTATCTAGGATTCTGTCCTCATGGAGAGAAAATGCAAAGACTACACCAACTGTTATGAAGCCTTCCAGTGGAAAAAGGAGTATTTTCCCAGTAAAACTTAATTTAAAACAGTAATGGGTAGACATATTTTTGGCCAGGCACTAGCCCGAAAACAGAGAGTGAGCGTTGAACAAAATCAAACGTATTATATTAATTTAGCCTAGAGGGAAAGGAATGCTTCCCCGTTCAGCAATTTCTCAAGTCCCTTGCCAATCGTAACATCCCCTGATGTTTTCATATTGCTTATGGTGCTTTTCTTCTGCGTAACCCAAGATCATGTAAAAGGGTGAGTAGGTAAGTGACTGGAACTTAGTGGGATGCTGAAGAAGGTGGAAATAATAATGCAACAGCAAAGGTAGTACAGTGCAAAAGGAATAACATCCAAAAAAGCAGAAATTATTCCATTCCCACTGAAACCATAACCAGACTCTTCAGCTGCTAGTCTCATAGACCTCATAAAACCACACACTGCTACCCAGTATCAATCTTACAATAATTTTGAAGCTTCACAACACCAGAAATTTTCCTTGGTTGTTCTGAGGTTGAAAGCCACCTTACCTTCCATGATTTGCCTTTTCAGTGAATTTCAGCAACATCATCAGGTCTCCCACTACTTGTTCTAGTGTAAGGCCTACAAAAGTCAGGGCGACCCCAAAAAAGTCTCATAAAATGCTTCAACAGAAATATATTCACATGAAACTTTTAAGAAACATGGGAAATGTGAAGTTCAATAGAAGAAACCATTTTAGAGGTACATAAGGCCAGAGACATCTTCCAGTAAATCTCAGTCAGAAGAGGCAGAATAGAAACTGATTTAGTTCTCGTCTTGCCACATACAACCCCTATTTTGAAAGCCAAATATTAAAAAAAAAAAAAGTCACAACACAGACAGCAACTGTGAGAGTTCAGTAATTTAGGGATAAATTCCTTACAAATCAAAAACCATCATGCCAGCCAGTAACATTTAATCAAATTAGACATTTTAATTTTTTTCAACTATTCACACTTATATTGAACCTTAAAATGCTTTATAGCAGTGAAAAGAATATTAATATTTTAAAGGTGTTTTTATCAATTATTACAAAATTAACTACAGTTCTAATTTGTGACCTGAAAACATCATCATTATAGGGACTACAACACTAAAGGGAAAACAAAGCTCAGGAAACATGTTCACTTCTTTGTAACCTGAAGTCTGAAATGCCATACTCCTACCCACGATAAACACTTCCCAGTTCCAGTTCTGAAAGTACAATTGGAAATAGATCTGTTCATTAGAGCTTTCTCACATCTGCTTTTGTGTTCTGTACAATTCACAAATGTTTTATTGGTGCAGCTATAGCATCAAGAAAGAGCTTATGCCCCTCTTACCCCCCACTAGCACTGTACAGTACAACATATTTTCCTGAATGACATGCTGTGATCATCGCTGTTTAGCTGCACAGCAGTTCTGTTAGATCAGAACTGCAGCCAGGAACTCATGTCCTTTCCCCAGTGAAATGAAAGCTCCAAGGAAGTCGGTACATAATATGGATGTGCAGAGTCCATCACAAAATACTAGCTTTGGTAACCTTTTCTCCCTCTAGCAGCTTGTATATTCCCACTCATAGGATATATTGCCCTTCACTATTAATGTAAAAGACAAAAAAAACCCCACCTTAATTAAAAAGCAATTTAAAGGACTGCTCTGCCAAATGAAGTATTAGACTCGGCCACTAGGTTGTAAAAATATGAATGTAATCCCCTGTGGCCACTTCATATACTTTATTCCATGACTGGAATGTGACTGAGCATGCTGTGTAAAAATCAGTCCTTACCACTTAAAAAGGTCACAGGAAGCTGAGGATGTGCGGTTGGCTAGAACACAGCATCTAACCCATCTGAATAATGTTTTGGAATAGACAGTCTTACCTCTTCACACAAAGCAAAAAGAGTCTGAATTTCTGAATATCATTCACTTATGAAAGCAAATTAGTGCTCTAGTATGCAAAAACATAGATTTTCCCTATTTCTGCAGTACCTAAAGAACAGAAGTACATTGATCAATGACATCCCCTGACTATTTTCATTAAAGATTTAGGATAAGAACACAGTACTATTTCATCTTTATGAATGACTCTGAATAATGCTAAGTGCTTGCAAATTATTCCAAAATTTTCATGAGCTTTTTTCATCTGTTTCTGTAGCCTTCAACAGTACTGAAAATAAACCCCAAAACTAAAGTGTAAAAGAGGTTCTGTAGCCTTAATGAGGCAACTAAATGCTACAGCCATGTAGGAACATTTTAACTGTCTCACAAACAAATTTGTTATTAATCAAAAAACAGAATGCCTATTTTATTAGTAAATAGTCTTAAAAGGAAAGATTAATGGAGACACTTGGTGTTGGAACATATATTCTGCTATATACTGATCTGAGTGATACAGTAGGTCAAATATTATTACTGTTTACCCACATATTGAACAACTTTCTTCTTAAAGTGTAAAAATTCCTATGAGTTTTTCATTAGTATATTCTTGACTTCCATGAAATAAATGTTTCCAACACTTTTTTTTAGTTTTAAAACTCTGAGAAAAAAGTTTAATGCATATTCCTATCATGGACAACACTGCAGACACAAACACGTTGCAGAGACCCACAGCATCCCATGCCGCTGGTCCAGTTTCCCGAAAGCACTAGGGAACAGCATCCATAACGCATCTGCACCAGGTGCTGCGTATGAAGAGGCCTTTTCTTTGGTCCATCAGCAAAGAGATCTTGAAGCATGTAGTCTTCAGAGTAGCAGACAGAATTAATTGTTAGGTGGTTTGGGTGGACAGTGTTTACAAATTGAGTCCTTCCATTTGGATGATTTCTATTTGATTTTCAAAAAAGCGTGAATCGCCTTATATTTAAGATCACTTGAAATGTAATACATTATTGTGGGTCTGGAAAACATTGCTGCCTGTAGCAGTCACTTCACCTTAAAAAGACCCTAGTGTATAACCATAATATATACTAGGGGGGAGGTTTTATAATTTTCAGCACAAAACAGACATACAAAAGAACATATGTGAGTGGTGTTGGCTTCACCATGCAAGAAAAGCAATAAAAAAAAATTCTCTTTCCACACCAAAACGTTCTGAAGTTCTGCACTAGAATCCCCCAGAAGTCTATGCCCAAGTGTCACGCCAATGCAAATATTTTGATAATAACCGTATGAAACAACTAATGGATCTCTCCTGTCATCCACTTGAGCAGCAGTTGGGCATTTTTAAGGTTCTGTCTTCCCCTGGAGTCAGCAAATGTTGTAGATACAACTCTGCTGCTAACTCTTTCAGTGTAGGACCAATGACCTTCACTTTCCTGTTATCAACAATAGACTCCACGAGATTAGTTCCCTCAACAGCAAAACGTGTGAGACAGGGAACAGTATGTAACTATGCTGGATACCCCTCTCACCCTTTTTTTAAATCTTCTTGCTTTGGTTTATGGAAGCCTAATAGTAGACAAAACAAGTAGATGAAGCAGTAATTTGGAATAAAATTTGAATTACAGCTTAGTGGCAGAATGTTGTATTTGTGACCTAATAGTGGACACTATAATCACCGCTAACAACTAACCTTTGATTTAGCTTTAACACTAGTTGTAGTGAGAGAGGTTAGCTCGAGCGAATTTTTATAATAAAATTGTCTTGTTCAGTTAAAAGCTAAAGGCGGATAACACAAGCTTTTGACTAATGATTAGATTACATCTCTATAAAAATAGATATCACTAAAATAATAACATTTGCAAGCCAGCCTTCTATAAAAAAGGAACCAGACTGAAGATCCAGGCTGTTTCCATTCTTTTGCTGCTGGAGGTCAGAAGGAACTGAAGTTGCTAAAATGTCATGTCTCCTTTTATTGCAATGCCACTGCAACATTTGGAAACAATGAAGAGACAAGAAGAAATGTGAGAAAGCTCTAACAGACACACTTCCAGCAGAAATACAATTCCAAAGCTGCACTTAATTAAACAGGAATATGCAAAGCCTCCACAAAGGAGAAAGAACCATATTATTTTCTTCATCTGAAATTTTGTAAATTATATAATACATGTTTACATTTTAGTATGCAAATAGTATGGTGTAAAAATACCATGAGCTGGTGGGTTTGGTGTTTTTTTGGTTTTATTAGGTACCAGTATCAACATATTCTTACCTTTTTATCTTCTTTAGACTTCCTAATACTGTGCGGAGGGCCAAATTTGTTCTGCATGCAAAACATCTTCTTAGACCATTCATTTTTATGAGATTTTAACTGCGGCTGACCAAAGCTGCCATCGACTCTGTATCTGTCAGCTGGAATCTTGCTCATTGGCGGGGGAAGAGTTCCACAGTTAACACTTGACCACCCGTCTGTAGAATCAGTGTACGACTCCTGGTCGCTAGCATTTCCATGCTGCCATTCTTGTAAAACATGCACCGGCAACCACTGCTGATTGCCGATGCCGGCAGTGTTTTTCTTTGACGGGGGTACTGAATTTCGGGAAGCAACTAGTGGAACTTCAATACGAGCAGAAGGGCCTAAGTGCTTGCTTACATTTTGGGACTTATCATTCTGAATTACTTCTAAAGGGATGTTTCCTTCTTGTTCATGACAGAAGCCGTTCCAATGGGAAGCAGGCTGATTTTGTCCCCTTCCTAGGGGATTTTCCCATATGCTGTTAGGAATGTGCTTACTCGGATTGCTCCCTAAATCAACTACCAGAACTCTATTATTCTTTTCTTCTTGGTTAAAATTTCCAATTCCACTATCACTGTTACTGCTTGTACTATTATTCTGATGAGCATCTGCATCACCATCAAGAAAAGCCCTCGCACGCATTCCCTCAATCAATTCCCCCATATCCCTATACAGGACAGAAATAAACTGAAGAACAGGTAGAGATGATGTTGGAAACTCTAGACAGCCATTTGTGTCTGGATCTGCTGTACATTCCAGTCCAAAACGTCTTGCTATGCCCTGGTGAATTTTATGATGAAATAATTCAGGGTCCACCATAAAAACATGGCAAGATGTCCTCAGAACCCCTTCGTCTTCCTGAGCCAAGCTTGCATCATCATTTGTCTGCATTGTAACTAGTCCAAAGAATCTTCTATCATCCGGGCAAACAGCACTGAATGCCAGTTTCTCTGCAGGATATTCTGCCACTACACCTGATCTGTCACTGCAGAGCTGAATACAGTCATGCATTATCTTCATCATCACTAGCGAATGGATTTTCTGTTCTGCCCGCAGACGTCTCATGCATCCACGAATAGCTTGCAAACTCTCGTTTTCCAAATTGGAGGTTGTAGAAGGAAGTTCAATTGAGCCTAGGTAACCTACAACCATGGCAACATTTAAAATGCTTGCATCTAATCCGAAGTCTTCTGCGCTCTCCAGTCCAGTTCTAAAAACTGAATCATCATTCAGGACTTTGGATATTTCTTCCTTTGACAGCAGGTTTGGATTGCTTACGCTTTCATTGCCAGTTTCAAATTTAATAGCAGCAGAATCTGAAAATGATCTTTGTTTTGGTGCAGAATTACCCGAGTTGCCAGCACAAAGAGTGGGATTCTCAAAGATCATGTTGAAAATGCCACCAGACTGCATTTCTTCAACAACTTTCTCTGCTCTGTTTATACCCAGAGCTTTAGAGTCAGGTTTGGGTTTCAGCCACCCCTTCCCATCGTAAAAACCAACTTCTTCATCACTTGAACATGAATCTATGTGACTAATCCCTTCAGCAATGACCATGTGCAGGACTCCAGAACATTTTCCTATAAGTTTCACTACATCTTCATGAGAGGCTTTTTTCACATTGATTTCATTAACTGCAAATATCTGGTCTCCTGCTTTAAGTCCAACATAATCTGCAGGGCTTCCTTTCATAACACAACTAAGAACACAAGGAGCTTGTCCAGAAAGGGTAAACCCATAACCTGCTCTTCCTCTAGCAACTTCTACACTTCTTATCCGAGGAGGAACATGCATGTTGAGTCGACGTTTGACCGTTTCCCCTGGCCTATACATTTTGGGGTTTTTTCCGGAAATAGGAAAACTTTTAATTAGTCCATTTTTTGGTCATGTTTCAAGAGTATCACTCCTGCATCTGATGAAGCTCTAGAAAAACAGAAAGAAAAAAAAGACATTTTAATTCTCAATCATATTTCAAATTTTTTAATACCCAGTATTCCCTTTACTGTTCAGAAATATTGCCAATGAACTGTAGCAAAAACTACTTCTAGAGAATTAACACAACACTCAAAACAATTTGAAAAGAACAGGTACCACAGGCTTAATTTTACAGATACGAAAGTCATAGCAAATGTAAATAAAGTGGGTGTCCAAAACGGCAATTAAAAATTAGACCTCAAGTGTATCTACTTAGTTACAGCCCACCCCGCTTTATACTCAGTGTACAGAAACAGGTACTAAATGTATCGATGTAAAACAGATTAGAGAAATTACTCCTGGAGTTGCCTGCATCTCTTCACTGACCTGACTGCAAAGGCAACTTAAAAGAAGTATCTCAAACTTTAACTTTCACACATACATTTCAGTTACACATACAACAATAAACAGACATCCAATCATGTATTAGACCACAGGGATCCAAAATCAGATTTACTGTTACCCCAATCAATTCATCTAAAAAATAACTTGTCAGAAAGTAAACACTAAGAAATGGATTTCAGGCTGTCATTCCAACATCCATGTGTTTTAGTTTAGATAAAAACTTTCAGAAAAAGAAGAAACAAGAAGGAACTCCACATGCTGCCAGTATTAATGCAGTGATGACTTCACAATTAAAAGAAAGCAGTTTTATATGAACAGCAAGAAATAGTACATTTTGGTGTCAACACTGAAGTCTGGATGTCTCGTTGCAATTATACTCAGGTAAATCCCATTGGTTTAGAGAGGTTTCCTCCACTAAGCAGGTTAAAATGCATAAAAATGTTTTAACACAAACAATAAGAGTGACATGTTCCACTTTTGAAACTATCCCCTTATTGCATGATATAAACTCGTACTGCCACATGTCTGGAGGATGACTGAGTGAAATAACGGGAGGACTACAGCTACATAAAATTACAATAAACTGTCTGAGCAAGTGAGAACTAATCTGAAAATAATTATTTCTCTGAGCTGGTCCACAGGTTTATTCATAACTCAGTCACACTGTAATGTAGTTAAAGCATATAATGTACTTGAAAGTATCTTGTATATGTGGGCAAAATGCAGGCAATATTTGAGATAAATAGTTACACAAAATATATATATATATATATATATACACACACACACACACACACATTTGTTTATCCTAAAGCGTTAAATTAGTGGTTTCCAACCCACTACTGGCATGGAAGAAAAATGACCAAGAAATCCTTCTGACATTGCTCTCAGCTACAGAAATAAAAAACCCTCACACTCAAAATGTGATGCAATTCACAGCACACTACTTTCACAGTATTTCTGCCTGGTATAGAACAAACAGAAAGGTCATGACTTCAAAAATTCCACCAAAGAAAAAAGAACCCCCAAAAAAATAATCAACTTTGAATCAAAGTTTTAACTACTTAACTACATAGAAGATCTTTGATTACAAAATTAAAAAAAAAAAAAAAAAACCCCACACTGTTTCTTGAATATTCTGCTAAATACTCAACTATAGGATGAGATTTCCTTAAGATTTGGAAGAGTCCTAAATAGGACAGCCTACAAGATGCTACAGAAGACATTCACTTGGCTTTACTTTTGGGGTTTTTTTGAACAAAGAGATATCAGGTTTTTGTCTCCATGGTGCAGCTGTGACTCTTTAATGTAGTAGTATTTGGCAAATTATTTTAATATCGCAATTATCTAGCTTCAATAACAACAGTTCCCCTATATTTTGAGAAAACAGCTTTAAGAAGTAATGAAACTTCGCACTTAACCTTTGAATGGAAATCATAAGAAATGCTTTGCAAACGTTTAACTAAACTCTCAAGTTGCTGTAAAAGACCCGTCGACTTGCATCCAGCCTCATGCCTTAAACGTAGATTGACCTTTTCCTGATGAGGCTAAACTTACGAACCAAGACACCACTGTGTACCCATCTATCTCTAATTAGGTCTGGTACTTTCTGAGAGTAACCATTAAACATTTCAAGCTATAGCTCTTCAACAAAACAAAACAAAAAACACGAACCAACAAATACCCAACAGTAAAACTTGTATACATTCATGCTCCTAGATAGCAGATTTTTATATAATATGCCTTACAGTGAATATTTCTGTTCTTGATTGTCTCGAGAACAGCCTTGGGTACCCTTCAAAACTGTGCCCCTAATCTGGTCAACATAAAGCACGGTAGTATCTGGCACCTAAAAGTGAGCTACTAGCTTACAAGAAGAAAGGAAACTATTAAAACAGTATTATATTATAAATAATGACACCCCCCCCCCCCCCCCAAAAAAAAAGGCAGTAGTTACCCCAAAAAAATAAGATTCAATATTTCAATGTTGAAGTGACTGATAAGAAAAACCCAAATTTTTCCAACTATCTTTCTAATCTGTAAAAAAAAATACCCTAAATGCAACTATTATAAACACAAAAATGTAGTTAGGCTGCTCTGGGGAAGAAGCAAATCTCAGCGCTGTTTTACTTCATGACTCCACATTTGCTACAAGAGGATTCCTTTTAACTCTCTTCACAAGTCAATCTATCTGTTTTCCTAAGCTATGCCCCTTACACATCAAGCACTTATTCCAGATGATAACAATTGATATGGGATCGTCATTGCAAAACCTGACCATTATAAAAACAAAACAGCAGGCTGCTAATACATTACTGTAATGATGGAGCTCCAGAGGCGTGAAGACATCCAGCTATTAGTTTATTTGTGTAATTTTATAAGTGTAAAACTAGGAAGTAATTCCAACATTAAAGGGTTTTTCTGCTATTAATGTACACATACACTACAAAAACCCAAAGAAAAAACTCTGTTACATCACTGGAAAAGCCATCTATTCCCTTCCTCAGTAGCTTAATATTATTGTGCATTTTTTGTGCCAATTACACTCATGACAAATAGCAGCTCACTATCAGAATTTATCAAGGAAACCTCAATATAAAGGACAAATGTAGCTCTTCTGCAAGAACCCGCAGCATTCAAACATGTTTCACTGCAACAATGGCATGACAGGCAAATGGAAAAAATAGGAAAATAGTGTTTCTCATAACCGGAGAGATTCCAACAGAGATTAGTTGAGTTACAAACTGTTCACAAACTAGTTCAAAACTAAATTATCTAAATGCCTACTTCTTTTTTTCCTCATTTCTTTGCAGATTTGAAACCTGGAGCTAAAGATCTATAGCAAAAAATGGCATAAACTTCCACAGTTTCAAAGTAATCCTATGTCTGAACATCCTTTTCCTGTAATAAACTACAAAACGTGTAGTGTATCCAGTGAAACAAAGACATCATTTTAGTTGCACTGATATAAAGCTTTGTAGCTGTCTCAATGTTTACAAAAACATGAAACTATATAACCTGATACTTGTCACAAGTAAAAAAAGATGAAGTGATTTGAGCTGTTGATTTTCAGCTCAAAATACACACTGAATCTTACTGAGCCTACCAACCATATACTACTGTAATTACTTCTAATAATTCTAGCACTGAATTCTATTAATTTTATAGCATAACTACTTCCAGTCCTATACAGTAAGTCCGAAGTTACACCCCAATACTACACATGGCCAAGCTTACTTTGACTTTCTATTGCTATGTACGATAAAGTAAGCCTCAAAGGATTAAGTCTATGCAATACCAAAACACTCTAGTGAGTATTAGTCAGGAGGACATGCATTTTATAGGAGAAAACAGGCCTATAAAAGCAGAGTAATCTCTAATACATAGTAAGCGTATCTTAAGCAAATAATGTATTTGTGACATTTTAATACACTTATTAAAAAAAACCTAAAAATATATCATTCCTACTGTCCTTTGAAGAACACTGCAAATATAAAATTAATACTATGATTTCAGAAAGTTCATCAAGCGTAGTAATAGGACACAGAACAAATACAGTCTACAAAATATTTCACAGGACCAAAACACAGTGTTTCAGAGAGAAACACTAACAAGTACAAATTAAGAGCTGTTCAAGTAGGTGAAATAACATAATTTGCCTGTATACATCAGCTTTGTCACAGGTCTGCAAAACCAAAAAGAAACATTAGAGTTTTCTGTCAGCATACATTCTGGTCTAGCATTTCAATCAACTATTTTTGGTGTATAAAACACCAAAAATACCAGTTACAGCTGTATTGTACTTATCCCAAAAACACTGCACTTCTTCACATAATGTTGTTACGTATCAGTGTAGCCTTTCATGCCATTTTCAAACCCTCTACTCCAGAGAAAATACTTATTTGCTTACATTCAAGGGAGAGAGGTGGTTTGTTTCCTGCTTCTGCTCGTTAACTCATAGCAACAAAGAGAGCAAACAGAAACAGGAGGCACGCTTCATAGTCCCTGTTAAGACTTCAGTCTCAATAGTTACAGAGGGCAATGAAGGAGGGAGTATGTGAAGTTTAAGACTACATTACTGACCACCAGTTCATTTTGCAAAGCCTCTGGAAATGAGCTAATACTCAGCACTACAGTATCCATGTTAACGTGGTTTGGTGGTGTTTTCTTTTTGCTGAAAAGAGGGAACTGGTTGGGTCAATTTTGCTTCTCAATAGTGAGACTGTAAGAGGATAAAGCATGCAAAGTGGAAGTGCACAGAGGAGAGAGACTGTTCCCACATCTCTCACACAAGCCTTGAAGTATTGCAAAAGACTCTTCAGCATAGGTGCCCCGCATTAAAGCAGAACTTTCACAAATGATGCCACTACAAAGCCCGAATGATGTTTTAAAATTTGAATTCCACTCACTATGCAAATGCGGTACATGTTTACAGACAAGTTACACGAGAAATATAACAGCACAACCCGTAGAAGACAGCTACCAGTTGTTTGAGAACTCGGATGGGACAATATTTTAAAACAACTCTTATCAGCGCTTCACAATTGGCAAACCACACCATGACGTGGCCTCTAAGAGCAGCAACTGCTCTGCCAGAAAACAATTAGGTGCACCTAGCGGAATCATTCAAAAAAATACAAACTAATCACGAACGGCAGACTAAGAAATGGTTCGTAAAAGCTCTCCTCGCAAAGAAGCTGGTGTACAGAGTAAAGAGCACAAATAGGACATTTGCCCTTTTGTCTGACGAGGCTCGTGCGACTAAGGACAAAGTTTCTAAAGGTATTGTATGAACAGGCACGTGTTTATAATCGAGATTAACTTATGTGGTGGTGTTTAAGAAGGTGAAAAGGTTTTGTTGGCAGTCAGGCGCCTTTTTCTCCTTTTTTATTGCAAATACGTTCCAAAACTTGTTGGGACACCGCGGAAAAAAAAAAAGAAGAAGGAAAAAAAAAAAGTGGCCTTTCACGACACGCGCGATCTGCTCAGGAATTAAAGCGGTGGGGAAAAGGTTTTGGGATGCTTTCCACTCACGGCGCTTCCACGCAAAGGCGAGAGCCAGGAGGGGCGCGTCTGCAGTCCCGCTGCAAGGCTGCCCAAGCCGCGCTCCGGCGGCACACGGGGACCCAGCGGCAGCCCACCGCCCCGGGCAGCGGGGGGGAGGGCGCCGGATGCTCCAGCGGGAGCATCCCGCGGGCGCTGGGAGCGGAGGGAGTCCCGCCAGGCCGCGGACCGGAGCGGAAGGTCCGCTCCCCGCCTCCAGCAACGGTCCGCGGGGTTATGCATTAACCGCCCCCCCCCCCCCCCCTCCCCGGGGGTGGAGCTGCGGGGAGGGGAGAAGCGGCACCTGAGCCCGCGGGGACGGTTTGAAAATCAAGCGGTAAAAGGCCGGAGGACAAGGAGTACCCGCGACTCCCCCCCGCCCGTCGCGGACGGACCCCCCCGCCGGGGGTCGCGGGCAGCACCGCAGCCCGAGGGGGCGCTGCCCTGCCCCCCTGCTCCCCTCCCCCGCCCATCTGCCGCCCCCCTCCTCCCGCCACACCCCGAGCGGGGTCCCGGGCCGGGCCGCTCGGCGGCGAGGGGGAAGGGAGAGCCGTGCAGCAGGCGCTCCGCCGCTCAGACCCACTCACCTCCGTCCCTCTCCCCCGGTCTCCGGCTACTCTACCGAAGCCCCGGCTCCCCCGGTCACCGAGGAGACGGGAGCCGAGCTCCTCGGCACGGCGCTTCGGCCACTGGCTGCCCGGAGCTGTCAGTCACGGCACGCGCCCGGCGGGGGTGGTGGTCGGTGTTCCCGGACAGAGAAAGGGGAGAGACAATACCCGGAGCCAGAGAACTACAGCTGCCGGCGCGCCCCGCGAGCGCCCCGCCGCCTGCCGCCGTGGGGCGCGGGGCCTGCGGGGCACGCCGGGACTCGTAGTTCCTTCGTCTTCCCCGAGCCGCCGAGCCGGGGCGCGGTGGGCAGCGGGCGCTCCGCCCTCCCGCCGCCAGCGGGGCGCGGAGTGCGCAGGCGCGGGCTGCCGGCGCCCGCTCAAGGCTGGGGGGGACGTGAGGGAGAAACGGCCCCGCGACCGACACCCGGGGCGAGGGTGGGGAATTCAGTGCTCGATAGCCCACGGTAGCGGTAACTGGTTCGGTCTTCTCGGAGTCGGGAGAGCGAAGCGGAGGTGGTCTTCGTCTGAGGACGCGTCAGCCGAGGGACTCGTTGGAACAACCTGCAGCTCCGAAGTGGTGCTGAGGAGAAGGGGCGGGTTGCTCAGGGGGGCCAGGCCGGGAGGCGTTCAGAGGTGCACCCAACAGGTATGCCGTGCCTTAGAAGCCCGGGAGGAAAGTGAGACAGACCTTACAAGGCAGAGGTAAAAGTGGGAGGGAGCAGGGTGGCACGAGGTTCAACCATTAAGCCATACATGAGGCTGAGGAGATAGGTGAGGCGTTTTCAGGTTTGGGTTGGAAGGGACCTTAAAGATCACCTAGTTCCAACCCCCCTGCCATGGGCAGGGACACCCTCCACTAGACCAGGTTGCTCAAAGCTTCATCCAGCCTGGCCTTGAACACTGCCAGGGATGGGGCACCCACAGCTTCTCTGGGCAACCTGTGCCAGTGCCTCACCACCCTCTCTGGGAAGAATTTCTTCCTGCTATCTAATTTTATAGTAATTAAGTATCCAGAGGGCAAGAGTATGTGTAAAGGGGAAGTTTTGCCACCCAGATGGAGCAGGGTGCGGGTGATAAGTTGGGGATGGCCCTTTATTTCAAAAGGATGATACCAGAAGACCTTACAAGAGAAATGGGAAGATGCCCCATCCCTGACAGTGTTCAAGGCCAGGCTGGATGAGGCTTTGAGCAACCTGGTCTAGTGGAGGGTGTCCCTGCCCATGGCAGGGGGGTTGGAACTAGATGATCTTGAAGGTCCCTTCCAACCCAACCCATTCTGTGATTGTATGTCACATGTGAAAATGAACATGAATTAAGAGATTCCCAAGGAATGTAAGGTCCGGAACAAGGGAAGTAATAACAGAATGTGTCTGACTTTCCCAGAGAACCTGAAAAGATTTTGTGATCTTTGCAGAAAATTATAATCTTTAATTGTGAGCAAGGACTGGCAGAAATCCTTTGTACATAGGGGATTTCTTCATTTCAGTTTCTCTATGCACTGGAACCCAAAATGAAACTGAACCTACCAGTCACAAGCTGAAGGAGAATGCTTACCTTTTCTTTAATTTTTTTTTTTTCAGTCTCCAGAACAGGATATATATCCCACATCTCACTGCTTCTGTTAGGTCTATAAGAAAATTTTAAAACTGTGGCTGGTTGGTTTAACTTCAGTACTTTAATTTTTATCCAGTCTAGGACATTTTTTCTTCATATCATCTCCTTCATTTTCTGAAATGCTTACAGTATACTGGAGTCTTCAGAAAACCAAAAACACAGGGCAAAATTAAAAGCTCTTTGGAAAAATAGAGGATCCTGGTCCGCCACACTTACCTTTACGCTCTCCTTCTGCTGTCATCTTTGTCCGTCCATCCCAAGGAGATTTCTGCCAACATGAAACATTTCAGATCAAATTAAATCCCAATTTGTTATCTGTCTCACCAAGTGTTACGGGAAAGCTTCTGAAGGGGAAAATAACTGAATAAAATAAGCATTATTTCTTTTCCTCATCCTGAGGAATGCCAGATGGTATCTTGGCAGATCAGTGTAAAGTTACAAGGTGATGGACCTCCTAACTTCTCCAGACATACTGTGTCCTATAATAATAATTACTGATCGTTTAGGGAGGCTAAAACTTCAAAACATAAAATCAACCAGTCAATTTTCTTTCCTTAAACCTCAGATGTGATTGATTCTTTCAGGTGTGGTACAATAATGTTTGAAAATAGGCTAGTGATCTAAATTTGCGCAAACAAGCAAGTTATGCCTTTGACTGGGGAGATTTCACCAGAAGGATTGTGTTCCACAAAGTAAAGGTGTTGGTTTGGGTTGCTGTCCCTTAATAGCCCAATTATTTCCCACTTTCATATGAAGTTGCCGAGACTACGTGCCTTTTGCCGCTATTTCCGTTGCCTATGCTACCTCAACGGATCTAGCACCGACTTGCACTACCCCGTTGCCTACGGAAGAGACGATAGGTCAGCCATGCCTGACCTTGTAAACAAGTGTAACACAAGAAAATCTCTTTGAAAGTGACGAGTAAAGGGGAATTGTAACGATCCCACAAAGGTATCCGCAGGTCTCCCATTGAGTCTTTATGAAGATAATACAAAGAAATTACGCTTTATTTTGTTTCAAAGAGGGTTCTAGAAGTGGTGTCAGCATGTACTGTCTATAAAATAATTACTCCATGGCAATGTCAGATTCCCTCTTCCACAGATACTAAACCCGTCCTATTCGTGATAGCTAACAGAACTCACAGGACTTTAGTGATAGCAGAGGAGTGTGTGATTAGTCTGACGGCACAGCTGTAACTTTTCTTACTGGTTTCACCACTGTTGGAGACAATAAAGGAAGAAAGGGTGTGAAACAAAGTCATAAGGATTTGTGGCCTTCGGGCTGTAAAAGCTTTGGCTTATGAGCCTAAGTAGCTTAACGTTGGGTGTACAGACATCTCAATCACACTGGGGGTGGCTGTCACAAACAGCTTGTCCGATTTGATCTGGGGAGGTTTACAATGCATACTGTAATGGATTGTGATTATTGCTGTCACAAACGCCAGATGAGAGGTCGGAAAATAAACAGTCCAGCATCTGATGTGAAGTCTATGGTTTTAATTACCTTGGTTAAAGGAATGAAAGTGTTGGTTACCCCAGAAAGGTTTTGTTTTAGACATACAGAAATATCCTCACATAAATGTCAGTTTTCTCATTTAATGTTTTCAACATGTCCAAAATAATAAAATTGTATATAATCACCAACATTAAATACTTCTACTGTATACAAACTTCATTCCAATTTTCCTAGCTTAATTTTGTTCTGAATATTGGGGAAGATTATGTATCATGTACATAATAGTTTGTGTTGGCCAGTTAATACGTAGTTGGGAGGAAATTGCTCGTTAGAGAACTTATTTCTGACATTCCAAAAGCTTGCCCTCCTTCCGTTAGCCATCAAAGTCCAATCCAAAGGATCAGTGAAAATCATGTTTTCCACACTGAGGTGTTTCCCACCATAGTAAAAGATGTAAAAGAAAACCTTTACAAGGAGCTGTGAAGTAGTAGAACTAACCAGGGATGCTGATCTTGTTAAATCTTGACTGGCCAATAGAGGACAGATCCGCTCAAATCCTATTTAGACATAAAAGGATTGTTCTGTGTACTTTGTGCATCTACTTAGCTTTGTAATTGTGTCCTTAACAGCTATGTTATTTACTTAAACATTAAAATACAGTTAAATCATCTTCATGTTGAAAGATTCTTGTGTGCACTTACTCTGAAATATGTGAATGGTACCATTTGCAAGATTGAAGGTTTACAAGGTTAACAGTCTGCAACATCTTTCGCCGTGTGAAAACAGGCACAGCTTGGCCACGGCCCTGACTGCTCCTTTGGATAGCACTGCAATATAAATAAAATTATTTAGCATCTTAAGCAAATATTATTTCCCTACAATAGAATGTGCTATATTTGTTTTCCCAAATTCACTAACATAAATCAAGCATTTTGTTGTATACAAATTGAAACCACAAATTATTGCTCGTTGATCTCCATTTTTCTTCCCTTACCTGTGACCACATGTGATTAAAGTTCATCATCCAATGCTGATGAGCAATCCTAATATGTGTAACCAAACCCTCCACTTCAAGTACACCAGCATACCTTAAATACCTCTGCGAAGACCTGGAGACCCAAGAATCGGGTTTGGCCTTACTGCTGTCAGTGGAATCACAGATACCTCTACGCCACCATTTCTTGTGGGCAAGTAGTGTATACCCTGAATTCCTCAGTTCCCAAGGAATACGCTGCTGAGCCAGAATGATTTTACATGTTTCATTTCATGTTGGTCATGGACACCTTCTAATATTGTTAATAAACCTAAAAAATGGGAAAAAAAATAATTTTCTAGTGGATTTCCTTCTATTTTTGTGTTCTGAAGTGATCTCTCTGAGACATCACTGAAGGGTTTCTTGGTTTAGGATTTTTTTCTTGAAGACTTGGAGCTTTAATCTTACAATTCAAAATTACCTGACTAATTAACCTACCATGGGCTTGCTGCTCCATTTAAGCTGTGTGTTCTGTCCCATTGGGCTCATTTAAGCAGTGTCTTCAGGCCTATTGGAATTAAAAATGTGTATAGTCTAGCAGCTGAATTTTCGTGTTCCAAAGAAGCACTGTCTATTTTTGGTGCTGTAAGGAGAAGGGATATCTCAGGGAGGGACTCCTTGTGGCTCTAATACCATGCCAAAAAATCATTATCATTGTATTCAGCAATAGCTTCTCAGAGTGAGCAAGATCTAACCTTGCATCTAACCAGCAAATGGAATTAGGATCATGAGTGATATCTCCCACTGCTCTGCTCCTCTCTCCCTTTTTTTCCCCTCTTTAAAGTCATTTTCAGTGTGGCTCTCAGGTTCACGCACCATACAAGGGTGACATCAGGACCCTGCTGGCTGTTCATTGCTATGCACATTTTCTAAGTGATGAGACACAAATGTCAGTATGAAAGTGTCACTGGTATCCCGAAACCTCAGAAAAAAACCCATGCCAAGAGTTCTCCAAGTTCACACATGATTCCAGGAAAAGAAACTGAGTGAAAATAAGAGCCTGAGGCACTGTAGAGATGACACGAGGAATAGACAAAGTGACTTTGCGTATTCCTATTTAACATATTTCATATTAACATAATTCCCCTGATAAAAGACCCTGGCTCCAGGACAAACTATGCAGCATTAAGGTGAGAAGGGATCCTCTACGCAGAGTAGTTAAGCCTGGAATCAGAAGACACATTTTACCACCTCCCCACTTAGGATGTGACCAAGGCAGGTCCAAGCATTTTCCCATATCCTCATTCAGGTCTTTCATCTCCAAATTTTGGAGAAAACAGCAGGTCCTTCTGGACCAGGTCCAGTCTGTCTTTAGGATCCCTGCCAGAGGCACTGCTCTGCTTGTGGTAGTCTCTTCTTCTGAAGCTCAGCTGAAAAGGCATGACATAACCGCGGTGACATTTAGGTCCACCTTGGCAGAGGCGATTTTGATGCTAATAGCTTCCATACCTAATAACGCAGAATGGCAGGATTCTGCCCTGGCTCCCAAATCTGATTTAATTCAGGCTGACTTAATCTTCCTCCACCTCATAACTAGATTCTGAATGGCTTTTAAGATTAGAAGATGCCTGTTCATTCTGGGTAATCATCATCATGACTGTTAGTATAAAAACTCATTAAGATGTGCCTACATGGTTGAATAATTGAGTGTTCCACCAAAACACTGGTTTCATTCCAGACTAGCCTTGCAGTTGTTTTAAATGACCTGTTGGAATTAAATGTATTTCTCAATTAAGTGCATTTGTTAAGAGTCGTTTTGGCCTTGACAGCATGTGTGGAAGTCTTCTCAGTACCTTCACCATTGCTTCTTAAGGTTCCTCTCACAACTAGGTTAAGGTCTTGCCTCCTAGGAAAATTTCTGTTCCATGATAAAGGTTGAATGTTGACTGATTATTTCTTCAAGCTTGTGGCAGCCAACTTCCTCTTCTAAGGACACAACATTTGCGGTGGCTGTTTCATAAGCCAGGTGATCCAAGTGGTTCCTGTTGAAATCCTGGTGACCCTCCATAAACATCCTTTCCTTGATAACTGGTTTACTCCAAGTGATTGCCTAGCATAACATACTAATTGCATCTGAAATAGAAAATTCGCCTATGCTTTTTTTTCATAACCCATATTGTTCTTCAGACTGAACCTGAACCACACACCTTATACACATCAAGTATAGTTTCTCTTTATTTGGAGTGAGCAAAGGAAGACTTCAAGACTTAGCTGTGTCTCCAGCAGAGAGATTCAGAGGCATAGCTGTATCTGGAAACTGACTGACTATGAGGACTATCAGAGAGGAATTCTCTTAGCGCTGAGGAATGCTGCGCTAGTGTTCAGGCAATATAAGCTTTCACTAGGCACGGTGCCATTCCTGATGTCTCAGCACATGGGCTGTCTTCGACTCAAGATCCTGGTCCTCTTCTGTAGATGAACTACAGTGCACGTGGGATGCTGCATGGAGTTGCTCATTGCACAAACGGAAACGTACAGTCGGATAGTCACACAGAAGGAAGGTCTATTTAAGAATCAAGTTCTTCAGTGTATGTTGTTCCTTCTGTAACCACCTTCCTAAAACAAAGTCGTGGCTTATTCACATGAGAATGCATAAGCCAAGTCACAGGAAGTTCTTGCCAGCAAGGAGACATGAAACAAATGCATAATTTCTGATGTAATCTGTATTATGCCATTTCAACTGTGGTGAAACTCAGTCATAGTTTTCACTGTTACCCAATGTGAATCAGCTCTAAAGAGGCTTAAATCCTTGAATAAAGATGAGCTGTAGGCTTAAACCCCATGTGGACGGTTCTATTTTTGTGAAAGATTTTACAGTGGTGTATTTCATCTTCATCTAGTGAAGTTGCAAGTGAAGCTAACTGAAAAAGAGGTATATAAAATCTTATTTGTGTAAGTTTACCATTATAGTTAACACAAGCTCATGTGGGCAAGGTGTCATGCATCCATAAAGGAGATTGCATTTGATCTAATTATATTGAATTAGAGATAAATTATAGTTAAACCTGTAGGGGCAAGAGTGAGGATCATGGAGAGTTTTTAAAGTAGTTTTAATTAATTTTCTAAATATGTTTACTTTGCAGTTCATTGAAAATTGATATTCCTATAGCTTCCCTCAGTGAAACAAGCCTTCCTCAAGCTGTGATAAGTAGTTCTCAACATTTAAGTATGTACCACATTTTATACCTTTAATAATATGCACCAATTCAATTTTTTTCTTGCAATGCATAGCAATCCAGAACTTACCCCAGAGATAACAACATACAGTCAGGAAGTTAGCATTTGTTGAAAATGTTACCAACGTGCTCACAAACCCAAATTCCGATATCTGTGGTTTAACATCAAACATTTTAAGAGTTATTTCCCTAATTCTTAGAACCTGATGGAAGAAGCACAGTTTATGAAAACAGAATTATAAAAGGATTCATTTTCAGATGACTGAAGACAGCTACTTTGAAAGGTATTTTTATATGAGTTACTTGCTTTAAAAAAATATTTTAGTACTGAACAAGAGATTTGGAATACAAGCAACACCCTGAACTACACTGCAAATATTTTACAAACACATAACTTTCAACCAGGATCAAACTGAGATCTTCTTATCTGTAGTAATTAGTCAGCTCTGTCATTCACTGCAGATGACTGATCTGTTTTTCAAAGAACGTACCTGAAATTATTCATCCTTATTAGAAATGTGTTTCAATAAAACACCTTGAAATACGCTGTAGGAGAATGAAAAATTTCTCATCAGAAAAATTATGCATAAAACCAAAATTTCACCCCAAAAATGGCAAAGTAATTTAAACGTTTCTGTTAAAACACTAAAAAAGATCAATACAAAGTTAAATGATGTTGGCTCAAGCCTGCACACACAGGAAACATGCTACCCATAAAATCAAGGGAAATAGATTGGCAATCTAGAGACCAGATGGTTACTATTTACTTGCTGACATAACACCACCAAATGTTCCTAAATTTCTTATTCAAATTTGCCTTTCACATTACATTATCAGCATAGGAACTGATCCTGCAGACATATACGTACACAGTTCAATAGGTTTACGCATCTGAGTAGTCCCATTAACTTCAGTACAAGAGACTATTAGCAGAACCAGGCTGTCAACCTGGGGTAAGTCTACAGAGGTGTAAGCTCTTTTTGCCTGCACTGAGTTGGGCAGACTGAATCTGGAAAAATAATTTTAAAATCCTGGATGTGTGTTTTGCTGCTGGTTTTGCACTTTGAGAGACAGCCGTTTATGGAGAAAATGATAAAAGACATTCTATGTCCATAAATGTATTGGCTGGTTTTGCGGATAACTTAAACTTGGCAAGGCCTGAAATAAATGGAAGTCTTAAAACGAGTCTCCGATTTGAAGTCAAGGGAAAAAAAATACAAACTATTTTAACCAGCAAATTGTTACTACCAACATGGGAAAATGCTGCTTAATTATAATGGGATCCTTTTACAAAGTTGTAACCTCTCTAGTTGTGAAAAATATTTTTGCTTCAAAATATTTGTCCAGAGACTTGCTTTCCTCTGCTGGGGTGGGGTGGAAGACACTACTTGCTGTATGCTGTTCATAACTTGACTAAGTTATCTGTAGGATCTGTTTATTCAAAATACACAGAATTTCACTAGTATTAGCTCTTCATACCATAACTTTTCTCCTTCAACATTATGGTTATTCTTCCATTTTCACTTTCCCATCTTTTAAAATGTGGTGTTCCTTCTCTTCCCTGTAATTAGTAGCTTTATTTGGAGGCATTTACTTTGCCCAACATATTTTTTTCCCATCTTTCATCACAGTCCGCTTCTCCTCAATTGCTCGGATGTTTCTCTATGTCTCGTTTTCTCATCTGCCTCCTCAGGTTCCTCTGCATTCTATTTTTACATCACTTTCAAAGTCACCTGCCTCCAGGCAGTGTATTTCCTCCCCTATTTATTTTTTCCATTTGCACCATCTGTGTCTGTATATGTAATGCAGGTGCTTCCTTTGGTGAGAGCGGGATCATACTGTGTTGACCCTGTTACTGCCCTGAAAATAAGACACTTTTTTTCCCTTGCTGCAGTTTATTTGTTGATCACACTCCTAGAAGCCATGAGGGAGTTCCTTTAATGTCATAGTTACAATGATAAACTTGAGTAACCCCTGATAAGCTCTCCTTGAATACTTACTACGCTCTAAACTCCCTACTCATACAGATGCAGCAGCAGTGTCTCAGCACTGCAAAACCAGGAATTCTACCCAGCATTTTCGTTCTAGGCAGGTCTTTCAAGTTATAACTAATCTGAGTATCTCAAACATCCAGGTGTCTTCACCTGCAGCTAACTGCCCCATATAGATGAGAAATCTGTGCCTGCCTTAAAAATAAAAATCCAAACAGAAACATCACTCAACCTTTTTTTTTCCAAGCAAATTTCGTTTGTTTTAGTAAAGGCTGAACACAGCAGCAAAAATAAACTGAGTAGGTAGGGAATTTTCAATCTGTTGTCAAAAAGAGCATTAGAAAAATTCTGTCATACTTGAAACTAGTTATATTTGTCTGCAGCAGGGCTGTGCTCAGTCTCTGGACAAACACAGGGCTAGAACACAGATAATCTGGAAGGATGGGAATAAAGCCTTTTGTTAAAGAGATGAGGCTTTAAAATTGAACTGCTAAATTTAGCCACTAAAAAATTTATGGTTTATATAGAAATAAAATCTCGCAATCTCCAAGGAAATACCACTTCATTTAATGCAGTTATGTAAGACAATGTTCAGAGCCAGCTGCATATCATTGCGGTCATCCATCTTTAAAAAGGATGAACTCAGAGAGCAAAATTAGCAAAACCGTCACCAGAATAATCCCTACCTTATGAGACAGTGTCGTTCTTCTGAAGGGCTGCGTGGGACACAACCTCTGACCCTCAAGAACAAATACCACGGAAACCAGCAAACCCACAGTGTTGATACAAGAAGAAATTGGCATCAATTGACCAGGAATAATCCTAGAAGCAATCTTTTAAACTGCAGTTTACCCATCTCTAATGCAGCTCTTCTTATCCTTCTGGGGACAAAACACCTAATTCACCTTAAGACACAGGTCCACACATTTACAAAGGGGATTATAGGGCACGGCTGCGTGTGGTAGCAGGCAAGGAATCAGTGGATTTTCTCCATTTCTGCGTTCCTACAGCTCTGGAGTTATAATTCTCACAGCATGTAAGGAGAGGAGCTACCTACTCTATGGGGCAAGGTTCAAATATGCTACCATTGATATTGCTCATTAATTGGACTTAACTGCTGTAAGGTTCAAGTAGATAGCATCAGTAAATACTAATTCCTGTGGAGTCAGGAGTTTCTTCATATCTTACTGTAAACAGGTTAAAGTGTCAGGAAGTGCTGTAACAAGGATACAACTATCTTTGCAGAATCACACCCAGACACTTGCCATTTTTCCAATCACTGTAGTAAAGTGGAGCGAGGGAAAGTCATTTCATTTATACTTCAGCAGCCACCATTCTCTGCAGGTTCACTCTCGTGCTACATATGCATTACCCTGTTATCATGAATTAAACCCTGTAGGAATGGGCCACATTTACATACTTAATCATTCTTGATTTCATACCTGCAGGATCGTCTAAGAAATACTTCCACATATTTTTAGTTTACTTTTAATTTATCCTGTTCACCAAGCGTAATTACAGATTAATTGGTTGGGTCTGGGTTATAAAATATTTTAGCTAACATTAGCTTAGGCAACAATGCGTTAAATTATATAGGAAAATGCAAACACCCTCAAAACCAACGTTTCAAGAAGGGACGTTATTTAACAGTGAGAATGGAAAATGGCCTGAGTTCGTGGCACTAGCGTTAATTCTGTACTTTCTACATTTCTGTATCTGATTCCAACCTTCAGTCTTGCACGTGGGGTGAAAGCAGCAGAAATACGTTTTCCAAGGAGAACACAAAAAGAAATGGTGTACAGGAAATTCAGCTGACGAATTTTTGAATTAAAGGTTATTCCAATGTCCTATTTCACTGAAGAATCAAACACTTCATTTTAACGACTCCAATGCAATCCCTTATGCCTCCAGCTCCCTCTTGTGGTGTATCAATGTTGATCTGCCTTACGACCACACCTTTAAAACTTCTCATTGCCTACCCAAGTCGTGCCACCAGCAAATACTGCTGCAGAGGTGTCCAATGTTCTTCCATGACTTCCATCTCTGTGTTTCGGGCATCGGTATGGGAGGTCTTTACACTGCAATTAAGAATTGAAAACCTTTGACCCTGGTTCTCTCTGCCAGTCCTTTTCACTGTCCCAAAGCATAGTATCTGCCCAGCAATAAGAAATAAGTTTCTTCTTTTTCTTTATTTCATTTGATAGATTATATATATATGTATATACACACAGTACAATAGTTTTCTTTTGTGATAGAGAATAAATGAGTTTTCACTGCTGGTTCTTCATTAAGTCAACAGATTCCAGTTAATAATGAAAAAAATTAAACATTTAATATCAAAAGCAACTTCAAGTATCTTCTATACATTTTAGTATTCAGTATATAGTAAGGTGGTTTGGGGGTTTACTTTTTATATCAAAAGTGTATTTGAATAGACTATTTTTACCCTAATATTATAGTACTATTCCTATCAGGCATGGTGTTTAAAAATTATGTATCTCACGGTCCCAACTAGCTCTTCACAAGAACCACAGGTCACTTGTACAATCACGGCGTATGTTTCAAAACAGGGTTTAATCATCATTAACTCAAGATGCAATTACCATGTTTAGAAATGCACTGTTTCATTCTCCTACAACAGGTCAAGCTATAGTCCTTGATGTGAAGCAATATGCAATGCCACTGTCTGTAAAACAATCCCTGACCTAGGCATAAACAGTACTGAAGTTCCCAGAGCTAGTCATCCCTTAACCTTTCTGTATAAAAATAATTCAACTTACGCATATATTGCACTAATTCTCTCATACTGGATAGCTCTCACCCTGCATTATCTGTTCTCTTTGCTTAACTAAGAATACACTAAGGTTTTAATTTCCGTGGAAAACCTGGGAATAGGGCAACAGACACACATATGGTGTGCAATAAAGGGATATCTATCATATCAATAGTAATCTGAGAGGCATTCACAAAGGAAACTACACATTAGATTTGGAGATCATTTTCTCCAGTAGATTCATCATTCTCTCCTGTAACTGTAAGCTTTGAACTTGAATGATGTTTTGCTGATCCAGAATCCTGCGCACTTCTCTACAGGTTTCTTCCATAGCTCTACTCAACTTCTTTTGTTCTTCCAACATGGCCTCCATTAATTTTAGCTTCTTCTTTTGGAAGCTGCAGCTTTGCATTTTTCTCTTCTTAACTGGTCTTTCTTCAGCTCTGAAATGTGAATATTTGTTAACAATTAAACTGATTTGTAAAAAAACTATGTTAGAATTTAATATTCTATACAACATTCTTGGCCAAGCTACAACCTAATCCTATTTTTAAACCCCGCTGTGTTCTCCAATAAATTCCCTCTCAAGTTCATGCCAAAACATAAGCATTTACTGTATTATTGCATAGTGTTACACACTGTAAAAAAGAGCTTTAAAATATCTTTTTCATGAGAATTTTCCCTGCAGAACCCCAGGCATCAATTTTTTTCTTTTTTTTTTTTTTTTTAAATCTTGCCATTTCTTACACATTGAATTTATAAACGGTATTGGGAGAGACATTTTGCTCATCTGGCCATAAAAACTCCAATCCTAAAGCTGCAGTAACCATCCTATCCAGAGAAAGCGCTGCACTTACGTGCGGTGGTAAGTTACAGCTCCTTTTTGGAAGTATCGGATCAGCAAGGCTGATCCTGCTACAGCACAATGGTCTCAGAATTTGCTCTTGCACTGCGACACACCAGTTGCACCGACCACTTATTTATATATTCCTTAACAAAACCTTATACACGAAAAAGGTTTAGCACGATACTGCTTACAAGAGTCCCTCTTCTCTTACAGGCCACACATTGATCACATTTCATGTTTGCTTTAGAGGCATTTGCCACCTCAAAAAGAATTTTTTTAATTAAATGTATTTGTCACAACACAGGATACTATGGCTACCTTCTTCCCATGTTTAGGTTAATGACAAGCTCTACCGAGTAGGATGGCTAACGAAACAAACCACACTGCCCTTCAAACCCCTAAGATTTAATGAAAATTTCAAGCACACTATAAGCCTCTAGCCATGGTTTTGTTTTCACCAAAATATAAAGGCAAGACTCTGTATTCGATATAGCAATTAATTGCTCTTTGAATTCTTAAAAAGTTCTTCCGAAATTCAAAAAGAGAGAACACCAGGTTGCCGAATCCCAGGCTGTCTATATGCCCCGCCATGCTGATGCTCCTCGAACCAAACATCTCGGAGCTCTCTCAGGATACAGAAGTTAGACACGTACCAAATTGTACACCCTCATCCAAAATCTGCAGAACTGCCATGTGTCACTGGGGTAATATTGTAAGAATTTCCTCTACCCTGCATCATCTGACTTTCTGTTTTAGAAGAAAGAGACAAACCTAGCAATAAAGACAGTGCTCTGAAGATGTGTAGTTCACACGGCAGCCGTACTAACTTGGGGTGACAGTGCAACACAGGAGTTCAAAACCAGCCTACGCAACACACGGGTAGAACACACACACGTGGATCTGTTTCTTTTAACCTGTAACCTAAGAAAGATGCATGCTGAATTGTGAAGGAGGAAGGAAGGCAAGTAGAAGGCAAATGTGCAAGCAAGCTGCACATCCTAAAAACCTCCAGTTACAGCTGGCTATCTTCTTTTCTAACGTAAAGTGACAGTCCACGTGTTCACTCGCACTTTTTGTGACTCCAGACTGGAGTCCCCAACATCCAAGCCATCTGACGATGGGTCTTGGAGTCCCTTCAGACAAAGCGCAATCTCAGCCATGTTCTGCCAAACGCGGTATCCTTTCTGGGTGAAATGCAGTAACGAGATAGCACAGTTGTGAGCAGTACGCCACGTCAACACCTTGCAGATTTCAAGACATCCCTGAATAAAGATAACTTGAACTCTTGAGGAATGTGTTTTTATTAATGTGAAGAAGGGGCGTGGGGAGGGAGGTCACTCAGCTGGGGCAGATTGATATCATTATTTCATTCATGTTCTTCTACTTGACAAGCTTTGTGCAACAGTGACTGTGACATTCAGATCTCTCAGGAAGAGAAATAAACAGTCCTAAGCATCTGAAAGACTTCATGCAAATATAACAAAAAGGCACAAGCCCCTTGACACTTAGGAGTGCCATGACCCGACACAAAAAGGGTGAGGTCTATGAAAAAAACCCAAGTGGATTAAATTAAATGCTATTAAGATCTTAGAGAACAAAATTAGAATTGTTCTTGAGGGAAACTGAGTACTGTTTAGTCATTCAAATGTGCTGTCCCCCTGTGCACAGGTGAGGAAGAACAACGGTCGTCCTTTGGAAAAGCACGCTAACGTGGTGAACAAAGACCACTGGCTTTCAGATAATCTATGAATTTAAAGTTACTTGTTGGGTTGGGTTGGGGGGTGGAGCCACAGGGGGGAGTGAGTGAGCGGCCGCATGGTGCTTTCGTTGCCACCTGGGCCTAAACCAGGACACTTATACAATTCAAAGGGCTTTATCACCGCTACGACAATGCTAAGGGAAAAGCGAAGTCATCTGTATGCTAAACAAAACTTTGGAAGTTATACAAAATAAACTCACCTTTGCAGATTCTATATATCATATTTGATTTTCGTCATCAAATAAATGTGCATAAAATAAAATAAATACATGCATCTACTCAAACTGTGGGTCAAGCTTGCAGCTGATCACTGAGATAATCACAGCCAGACAATCCTGCAAGAATGGGTCTTGGCTGACAGCAAATTGCTCCCATTAACTCTAAGGGCCAGAATGATTTTAAACGGGGTTCTCGAAGAGGTCAGGCAAGTGTCAAAGGGCTACAGCAGTTATTCCAAGGTTCCCATCACTGCACTCGCAAAGAACGCATCTTTCTGGTAGGGAGAGCCAGAAACTTTCTGAAACGACAGTATTATTTTAGCCAAAAATCACTTTTTGAATTTAAACTTGTCTTCCCAGAGGATATAATTATTGAAAACTCAATGAATCTCCATCCTCTTCCCTACAATACTAGAAAGTAGCTACGGCAAGACCTCTTGTCCGAAACAAGAACTGGCTCCTAGAGACACAAGGGGGCTTGTGTCTGGTCAAAGTAAGGCCTCGTGAGAATGGTCCTTAATAAGGCATGAGAGAAAATCTGAGGCATGCCAACAGTACTGAACTGCACTGAGTATTGTGTGACTTTCTTGGCAATTGTGGCTGCCATTTGGTTTTAAAATAAGCCTTTTGGTTTAAAAGTAAGCCTTATTTTTAAAAGAAGAAAAAAAAAAATCTTTGAAATGTTGTCCTAGAGTCTGTACAGGATTTTATCAGTTTTTCAGTAAACAAACGTGGTCCATCCAAAACCTGTAAGACATACAACCATAGGTCCAAGACAATAACTGTCTTGCACTGCACCAGAGAGCAGAGAGAGGCAAAAGAGCTGGCGGTGATGGTAGCTACCTGGGCAACGTTACCAGCAGTATCTGCAGTCCGCTAGTAACTGAGAAAGCATCTGCTGCCAAGTGCTGACTCAACATCGGATTTCAGCACAGATAAGTCCCCCAAAAGGCCAGGGCACAAGGATTCTTCAAGGTCTCCTAAGTACCCTTCATGTTTGTTTACAATTAACAAACAGGACTTGATAATTAGACAGCCTTAATTGAAAAGAAATACTTATTTCAGACACCCCTAGCTTTGGTGGTGTTGCCAACCTCCTCTTCTCCCCAGCCATAGCGACTATTGATGAGAGGGGTTTGTGATCACTCACAAGTCCGTAGGAAGGACTCGGAATTTACAAGCCTCTCTTCTTGCAGAGTAACTCTTGAAGGAGACCTCTTGAGAAGGGGTCTGCAAAAGAAGGATCTAAAGAATCTAATTTATTAGTAAAGAGCCCTCAGCAAGATGAAACAATGTAAAATATCCAGTGATGCCTGAAGGAGTTATTTGAATACTGAAGTGTTTTCTCAGAGACCGAGCCATCTTTCTTGAGAAGTTCTAGGTCTCCTAGGCAGCAAGCCAGAGAGACCTCCGTAGTGTCGATAACTTTATATAACGTAAAATCGAGAGGGAAGCAGGGATAGGAATATGGGTTCAGCACTAACTTGTCCACCCGCATCAGTGTCCTCAAACAGTTACAGCTAGGAGCAGGTCTAGTTTGTCAGTCTGTAGGCATAAGAAACGATCGCCGTTTGCTGTAGCAAATGCCAATCCTGTTGCCAATTCTCCATGTTGCGTTCCTGGGCAGCCAACACCTCTGTGTCAACAGGAGCGCGATGGATCCTGACAGCATCCACAGCCTCTGCCAAAGAAGCATCTCCACTCTTTGCCAAGCCTAGTCTCTGAAGGTAGATTTTTGAGATCTGGAGCAAAGAGGGGTCTAGGAGATCCAGGACCTCAAACACAATCTGTTGATACTCTTGGGCCTCCAGCGTCTAGAGCAGGGAGCCTCCAAGAGAACTGACACTGATACTCTCCTGACGACACAAACTAAGCGTGGAAGAGCTCTGGCATTGGGACCGCATTCCAAGCAGGACCTTGCAAAGCTATTTCCATGCTATGCTCCAAAACAGACAGGCAAGGTTCAAAAGAAACAAACCAAGAGAAATAAAACATTCCACCTCATCTAGGACGCTGAGCAGAAATGACAGTGTGCACTGGGGATCAGCAGGAAACAAAGCAAACCTCCAGATATAATGAGGTGAGGTATCAGGCAAGTGTCAAATGTATTTGCCATTTAGCTAAGATCAATTTAATTCACTGTTCAATTAAAAGTTCTTTGATTGATTGCCAACACTCACCCAATAAGGCTCATTTCAGGGATGTGTAAATAATTAATGAAACAGGAGTTGAATACAAAGCGTATTCTGTCTACCAAAATGTGCTACCTCCACAAAATCGTAAAAATTATTCTTCCTTTCTGACCACTTCAAGGCAAATGGGTCTCCAGTAACATCGGATTCTGGAATTTATGGCTTTTAACTACTAACAGCTGTTTCTGGCTTGGTTGGGCCTTTTTAGCTATATACAGATCTGAGTAGATCTCCATAACCTGGATCTTTATGGAAAATAATTAACAATAATCTGGAAATAAATAATATTAGAGGTGGGACAAAGGTCTTCAGAGTTTGAGGACTGAGACATCAGGCATCCTGGATCTTCTGGTAAACCAGGCTCATTCAAATGCAGCCAAAGGCACTCAGGAATTAATGAGGCTCATCCTTGAAGTGTAGACAAGAACCACAAAAATGGCTTGGAGCTTGGGCAAAGCATCTTGCTATGATAACAACTCTGCCTAATGAGTTAAGATGCACTACATAATGCATATAGCCTGAAGCTCAAACTTCTTTGTAGATGCTGCCCATTCAGATTTTAAATAGCCATGGCACAGTTTCAGAAAGATAAAAGGCTTTGCCAAAACTGTTATTTCCTGAATTACCATCCTCACCAAGATTTAATGCACGTCCATTCAACAATTCATATCTTGGTTAATTCACGTTACCAATTCTTACCCTTTTTCTCTATGTGTAAACCTCCTGTACCAGATTACTTAGTCTACATATAAAAAGTAAAGAACACCAAAGGCGGTATGATGATGGTACACAGCTGGAGGCAAAGAGTGAAGCACACTGAAAGGGTCCGCAATATAGTGAAAAGAAAGAACGCAAGGAACATCTGAAAGCTTAAGTCATTATATTCACATTAGAAACAAGACACTGGTTTAAACAAGGGATTAACCACTGGAACAGGTCCCTGAAGGGAAGCATGAATTCTCCATCTTTTGAATATGTCAGACCTAGACTGGATATCTAGTAAAAAATTTCCAAGAGCCAAATGAGCCATAGGAACAAAGTGGCGGACAGCAGAGACATGGGGTTCCTGAGTGCAGTGCTGAAGGGAAGCGTGCCACAGATGCCCCTGCGTAACATTTCTGGGCTCCACACCAGAACAACCGAGTTCAAACGTGTGGATGGTGTTTAACAGGAAGACAGACTAGGTGACACGGTGGTTGTAATATGGTCTATTAGTCTATGAAAGTAACCCTTTCACCCCCACTTTCAGTACGATAGAGATGACAGAACAGATGAAGTCTGAACCACACTCACAGTCTGTAGAATTATGTTCTGTCATTACTTCAACAATGAAAATAAAGACTATAAACTAGTCCACAGGGTGAAAAAACACTGTTTTCAATTAGACAGAATGCAATTTACAGTGGTGTCAGGAATTTTGACTTTCAAAGGTTAAGCGGCAGTACAAGACTCCACCACATTGCATTATATTATCTGACCATAACAGAATAGTTCTATGATCGTCAGATGTTTTATGGTCATTGCAGTACAATACAAGGTTTGTTGAAGCCCAAGAGCAGTGCTAGAACAATACTAAGCAAATAGCAGGCACCCTCTTAAAGGGAAATAGGAATTCCAAATGTTTTCCTCACCTGCAAACTGAAAAAAAACATTACTTTTATTCCACGTTAATTGTACTATCACTAACTAGCAAAATTCGGTTTTTTGGAAGAAGCTCCCAAGCTCAAAGAATTTCAAATAGAATACGAAGAAATTGTTTCAACTATTTTTAGCTTGAGAGCGTGTATGTATTGATTGAAGAATAAATCCTGCTGATTTTCTCTATTATGAAAGCCAAGCATTAAATTCCATTTTTTTTAAAGTTGTAATTTATATAGCCAAGTAGCCTCCTGCTAAGTTCAAGGATACTATGGAAAATACAAAGCTGACACTCCAAAGCTGTGTTTGATAGTTTAAGGGAATAACAGTGAAGTTTTCGTAAGTTTAAAAGTTGATTTAAAAAAAAAAAAACAAACAGTAGTTTGAGGGTTTTTTCACTATCCATTGTTGTCGTAACGTTATTTTTATTACTAAAGAAACCAATCCATAGCATAAGCTTACTTTGCATACTTGACTGATCTGCATATAGTCTGCTTCACAGAAAAATAAGGAATATGCAGTTGTAAAATATACAGCTGTAAAATGCATCTATATTTTACATACAGGTAGGTGTGTATATTTTTCAAAATTATTTTTTTGCACAGCTGTAAAGTACAAAAACTGAGAGGGAAATCGAGGACCTGAAATGTTCTTTTGATTTCAAATGCCAGTACTGTCTTCAGTTCTTTCTTTGAATCTTTTAGATCAACTGGGTACTTTTGGACCCAAGTTTTACATGCTAATTCTCTTCTCTCTTGTTGGCTATTTCAAAGTGTTCTTCAAACACAGGATGACACACTAATTGCTTAAGCTGAAAATTGCTTCTCAGTTCATCATTTTCCATTAGTAACTCTAAAAGAATTATCGTCCTTGCCTTACCACAGCGGCTCTAAGTGATTTTAACCCGTCTGATAGCATTAGCAAGCGCTGTATTTCCTTCTGGCCAAGAAAGGGTTCCCTACTCTTCCCTCATTCATCAGACTAAACTAAACAGCTCAACACCGTACAAGCTTTTCAAAACCCGCTCTGACTACTGGAATACCACTTTTCCTCCTTGCAGACAGGTGCCCAGTTAATATCACAAGTGCTTTCTATTTTTCAATCCAGTCACAATGCTCACCTGAAATGTTACACCAGTCTCTCAAGTGGTATCTACTGCTCAGCTTTTTCTTTTTTTAAACATAGACGTGTATTTTGATCTGTGAATATCCTGCTGTTAAGTGATATGCACAATATTACATTACTGCAAAATAATTCTGTGCAGAGACTGCGAGAGCACAGTTACATTCATAAATTAGAGAGCAACGTATTACGGAGGTCCTACCACACTGACAGCTGACCCCAAACCCTGTAGCACAGCCACCCTTAGCAGGCAGCAGCAGCACTGCAGCCTGACCTCCCGCAAGGACAAGGCGTCATTACCTGCCTTACAGGCTTACAGCCAGTGGAAAGGCAGCCTGTGACATTAAAGGCTAGATTAAAATTGGCCCACTAAGTTAAAATATTTTTACTAAGGCAGTTAATTACCTTGGACAAAGTGAAAAAATGAACACTGAACCTGAAACTGGCTAAAATGCATTATAGCCTAAGTTTTCCAGATCATAAGGGAAATAATTCAGTTAGAACAGCTTAAGCCCACTTCAGCTGTAAATGAAAGAACCTACATGAGACTGGGTGTCCACGTACCAGCGGTGTGCACGACAGACATCCATTTGTGGTTGATTAGCTTGACTTCTGCGATGGCTTGTCTGTACTCTGTAATGAATCCTGTGGGGTGACCTGTCCTCCCCGATGGTACAAAACCTGTGTCATCTGGGAGTTGTCCCTAAGCTGAAGAAACTTAACATCTGGCATTTTTTAAAAGTCTGGTGTTACCACACAGTCTAACTATACCTTGTGTTTGTGAAAAAGTGACCTTCTAATTAAATAATATTATTGGATATCAAATCGTGAATTGGGAAAAATTCATTGCATCAGGAATGTGATCGTGGAGTTTGCAAATCCTAAAATCAAAATAGACTGTGTATCAGGGTTATCAACTACTTACCGTGAACTAGGATGAAAAAAGATTGTTTCTTGTGAACAAAAAGATTGCTACAGTTCAAGAATTATACACCCTAACATACATTCAGTTGCCAAATAAAAAGTTTTTAAAAAATAATCAGCTATTCAAGGGCTACTTGCTTGAACGATTGAAGGAATTTACCCTAGTTTTATTCATCCAAGAGGAGGCCTGCAAACAATAATCCAAACTTGTTAGGTTGGTTCTTCTTCCAGCTCAACACCTTCTCAGCTGCCTGCCTGACAGATAATTTTACTGTTATAGTTAAAGCCTCAGAGTCTCATGATAAGGATCTCTAGGATCAACTTTTATTCCTGCCAGAAAACTGTAATCAACTCTTGTTTCACACCACTCCGGATGAAAAATGAGACCAGTAAAGTCTAAAATTTCTATTGAGCATACAACCCTGCCTTGTGTTAAAAAGCTGCCTTCCAGAGAACTCCCATCTTATCAAAAAAGGAAACACATGTTTGGATTCTCAAACTAGCTTTTACTTTGAAAAAGTGACAGTCTCAATTGTATTTAAAACGTTGCAACGTACTGTCAAACTGCATGAGTAGCATTTCAGTGTCCACAGAAATATTTAGTTTGCATCTTTCCATCATTTTAATAAGAGCTGAAGCCAGAGAAATTTTATACTTGTACCAAAAGCAAGAGCAGCGCAAGCCAAAAATCCTCTAAGCAGTATGTTATATCTCTGATTGCACTGCAGGACTCTCGTGAACATGCCTATACTCCCATTACACACTAACTCATGTGAGCAGGGACATGCATGCTGAGTTTTGGCAACATCATGCAACGCTTTGCCCAGTCCTCCTACTCCCTTCCAGTCTCTCATAAAGAAAATGCCCTAATTCAGCAAAGTGGCTGAGAGCGGGGCACAGACCTCATTTGTGATTTACAGAAAAGATACAACAGCTGTTAGAGGAAAATGTGCTCGGGTGTCCCCTTACACATCACATCCTGTTCATTCTACGAAATACAAGAAAGGAGGGGAAATAGATGCTACCTCAGCTTGTAAGAAAGTAAGCTTGATGAGCTCTCTGAATGTTCATCTTCAAAGCACTCTTCCCTTCCTTCATACGTAAACTGGTTGTATGGCAAGTACAGAGGTGTAGACTTAGCTGATGGAGACTGCGAGGCCTCTGTCTGTGATGTAGAAGGACCTGGTTGCTGGTTTTCATGCATTTTCACATCACTGTGGTCTGTCACTTTGGATAAGATCCTATCAATGGTTTTGTAGTAAGGCCAGTCAGGTGCCACGGTTTCACTATCAGTCATGCATTTTAATTTCCTGTAAGAAAAGGCATATAACATTAAAGCTTGTTTTCCTATAAAAGTACTTTTCATACAGATCTTCTATCTCAAAACATTTGTTCTGGTCACATTTAGGAGTCAAACCAAATGCTTTTAATGAGAAGAAAACGAGACACTTTTAATCTCCAGTGAAGCCTTTCAGTTTCTTTCCCTGGTTTGCCCTGTGATTAAAAGTTGCATGTAAACCCCACATGGCATTTAATACAAATAAAGAGCATTACATCTTCTAACGGAAACAGCACTGTGACGTCTGTTGAATAACATTTTGTCCCCCTTACAGAGTGCCAGACTAACCAATCTGACAGTGGTCTCCGGCAACCAGAGTGGGCAACACTCCGCAGCCTTTACCGACTGTGGGCAGCTCTGTCCTTCCATGCTTTGAAGAATGAGTATTTATTTTCCGTGATAAATGCAAGTGGCTACAAATAGAATTCATATCCTTTTCCTAACATTGCCTTAAAGCTCTGAATTGCCCAGGTAAACGTCCTAATAACAACCATGAGATGTAGATGTCTGTTCATCTGTTGCAGAATAAAGGTCAGTGTAGGAAGTAGTATAGAGTTTCATTAATTCACAAAAAAACCCAAACCCCAAAAAAACGTTAAGAATGCACTTTTAGCAGCAGGCGCAAAAACATTACAGTGACAAGACTATCAACCGTGACTTTGTCTTTCACAGGCGTTTTATCATGAGAACTATTACTCAGTCCTAACACAGTTCACTGCTATCCCACTTGGTACCCATCGTTGTTTTATTTACTTTTCCTGAGAAATATAAAACCAAGGTGTATAGACGAATTATACATCTCAAGGAAAACTGCGGTGCCCAGCTAGAATCCCAAACTTTCTTTTCATTTGCCTTTCCCAGTTGGGATCTTTTTACTCTAAATCAAAATGCAGCAAGGGAACACAACAAGAAAGGCAAGACCAGTGACAAATACCCCATTTTCATAAACCAGATTTCATTCAAATGAACAAAAAGCTGAACCAAATCGGATTTTCCCAGGTAGCAAGAGGCTTCCATTTATACAAAAAAAGGATAAAAACTATTCCTGGACACCTGACCCACCCCCTTTTCTTGAAGCCTTTCAGGTTTTTCCTCACAATCCATCCTGCCCACACCAGTCCCACAAAGGATAGAATTAAGTAACATGTAAACACAATAAAAATGGTGCCAAACTTAAAAGTGAGAACTTGAAGTTCTTCCTTTTAAATACCTCTCAGTCTAGGGTAAGGGGAAATCCACCAGTGAGGGAATGCAGAAAGATTTGTTTAGATTTTAAAGACATTTAAGGATTCTTCCTTTTTTTTTTTTTCCTCATCCTTGCAAGGTCTGATGAGCTTTTCCAGCTATTTAGAAATGCACATCATATAGTCCTGCATAGCAAATCCTCCACAGCCATCCGTATTTTTTATGCCCTCTATGCATTCATAATTTTCATTTCATACATGTTTCACAACCTGCTGCTGCGATTTCACAGTCAGAGAATATCTAGCACAACCTACCAATACACGCATATCCGTCACACACAGATACGAAATAGCTAGATACGGGGCTGACAGTAACCACCACTTGATATTGATTATTTTTAGTTCCACTGTTTAGGCTATTTGCATGAAAATACTAACAATTAAACCACTACAAGCTACTAGCCAAGCCTACACTCCGCACGGCAGCCCATGTTGAAACCTCCAATATATTCAAGCCATAGCACAGGGTTTTAAACACCACCATCCACAGCTGCTCGCCACGGTCCACGGGTGACACCACAAAAAGCCATGCTGAGCACACCTCAGCCATGCCAGTGCCAAGTCCCACAGCTGCATCAGGACTTCACCGGACATGGTTTGAGCCTTGAGGACTGCAAGACATCATGCCAAAAAGGACAGGAAAAGCTCAGAGCTGGTATTCTGCCGACTGTGCTCTGAGGGGACGTCTTAGTCCAGCATTAGCCAGGACCCCCAAGTCCCCATCAGCAGAGCTGCTGCCCCACCAGTCCTCCCCACTCTGTCATTCGACCATCCTGAGGGTAGGACTTTGCATTTCTCCTTGTTGAATTTCACAAGGTCCATCAGCCCTTTCCTCAAGCCTGCCCAGCTCGCTCTGAACGGCAGCCCTCCCCTCACAGTTTGGTGTCATCTGCAAAACAGTGAGCATGCACTCCACCATCTCCTCCTTTGGGTGGCTGATATTAAACAGCGCACGTCCCAGTATAAACCCCTGAAGGCCTCCACTTAGAATGAGCCTCTAGGTAAAGCACAAGCCATTACCAATATTCTTTGAGCCCAGAGACCCAGCCAGTTTTTCACCCAGCTGGCAGTCCATCCATCTGGAGTATAACATCCCAACTTGGATGCAAGGATGCTCTCAGATACAAAGATGTTCTTGGAGACTGTGTGGAAAGGCTTTCTGCTGTCAAGCTAGAAAACATCCATTGCTCCACACCCATACACAGTCATTTAACCACAGAAAACAAGCAGGTCGGGCAGACATAATTCACTGTTAGTAAATCCATTCTGCTCTTTCACGTGACTGGAAATTGCTTCCAAGACGGTCTTGCTCCATGATCTTTCTTGGAGTTGGAGGGAAGCTGATCAACTCTTAATTCTTCTTCTTGCCCTTTCTGAAGATGGGGTCAACAGCGGCCTTCCTTCAGTCTCCAGGGACCTCCCTCACTCTTCAAACTTCCAGAGATGATCCCTGACTCAACCCTTTCCCACTCCTGTTATTTCCCCTAACCCTGCTCCGGGTACACCAGCCTGAGACCTGGGCAGTGAGGAGTGAGATAAAGGCGGCACCGAGCATCCTCACCCTCACTACTTGCATCTGCTGTCACTAAATCACCCACCCCATCCAGATGCAGGCCCGCATCTTCCAAGTCTATTCTTTCACTGCTTAGCTTTCAGGAGCCCAAGTAGGTCAGTTCCTCGGGTTTTAGGTTTGAGCTCAGCTGTGGACCCAGACCCCATTTTTTACAAAACTATCATGTCTTGGAAGGAAGAGCTGTAGTTTATTATCTGCCCACAGAGCTGTCGGGTTGAAGCTATATAAAAACAGGTATTGCTCTGGCTCTGAATGGTTACTAATTCTTCCTCATCTGACTGCTTACTGTAGCTCTGGGCTAAAAAAAGGGATCACTACCAGGAGGTAGGCAAGAGAACTTTGTTAGCTTAAAAGCAGCACCAGCAGCAACCATCTACCTGTATGGAGCCTGGCTCACACATAAAGAGAAAAGGATGAAATAGACGGAGAGATGAGACGATAAGGGGGAAGGGAGCGTCAGTCCTTCAGGAAAGAAACAGGAACGCTGCAGGTGGAGGCAAACGGAAGAACGGTGATGGTTTAGCTTTCTGGTAAAAGCAAACCAAATAGCTAACTTGGTAATATTAATATCAGGTTTCAGGATTCACTGCTTACTTTAAAACATTTTTTTCTACGACTGCCAGAAGTCCAGAAAACCTAGTGAGACGGTGGGGAGCTTCTGCCAGCACCAAGGTAAGCATAACCCTGGCCGAATTGAAGTCTAAGGCAGAGATGAATTCAGTGCTGTAATTCAGTCACTGCTGTAACTCATCACAGCAAGTCCTAGTTGCATCCAGATTGTAAAACTGGGGGATTTTGGTTTTGTTTCTCTGTGGTTTTGGTTGGTTTGTTTCAACAAAAAGTGAAGTTAAAAAGAAACAGGGCAATAGTTACGGCTGGGATGCAATAGTCCAGAAATGAGGGAGCAAGATGAGCCAAACATGCCGCTCTTGGAAATTGGGCAAATCACTGCCTGAGTGAGTGAGCAAGGCAGAAAAATTAGGTAAGAATCAGGGATAAGTGAGAAAGTCAGCAGAGCTTGCAAAATAACTTCACACTGAGTTTATCTAGACCTGTTGCTGTTTCCCAAGGCTCTATTAAAATCCAGCTGAGAGCAGAGGCAACTAAGAACTCTCTCCAAAAACTCAGGGATCAAAGTCGAGTTTCCAGCGGACAAATATCTGAGGTATGAAAAACACTGTCAACCCAGTCAATCTGAAATGGGGTTGCTCGCTTATTGCAGAGAAGTGAACAACTTAATGGGCTTTGAGATCCCCCTGCCAAAACGCTCCACTGAATGGACCGAGACACCATTGGAGTAATTTGTGCTGCCATTGACCTTTCTTCAGACTTTAGTCTCTGTGCCTATTAATCCACCTTCTAAAATAAAATTATTACAATATTATATTCTAAAGATTTTTTTCAAATCATGGTTATTTAGTCAGCAAAAGGCAAGCAATCTAACTTTGCTCAAAACATTATTGCTTTCCTATTATTATTACAGCATTTGGTATTGCTACTTGCCTTAAGGAATGGATACAAGATCCATCTCCTGGGGTTTCTGAGAAAAGCTTTCAAAATAAATAATAAATAGCAACTGTTCATGAACCAATCAATGGCGAGGAAAAGAAAGATGTATGAAAGTACAGTACCAAGTTGAGCATCTGCTATAAATTACTGAAATTAAAGAGAAAGACAGTAAAATATTCAAATTCAACTTTCTGCAGTAATTTGGCTGCACTTATATTTTATCCTTTGCTGTAGCAGAGGTCGAATATTCCAGTTGCTTAATGTCATAGAGTACAGCAACAGATTACACAAGTAGCAATGTTTAATTGCTATCATGTACACATGAAAATAAAAAATTAGACTAATCTTTTATTCAAATCATGAGACTGATTCAAATTTACCAATCATTAACATTAATTGACTGCGATTCAAATCAAAAAGCAACAGCTGCATCCTGTTTTCTAGGCTTTGGGGAGGGTGATGTTTTTGAAAATAATAAATTTGCATTCACTGTTCTTATTTTTAAACATCAGAAGGAATCAGTCAAAACTGTGGACCACCGCACAAGCTTTAGAAACCCTGCTTCCTTGTTACAAGCCAGTGCATTATGCTAGCGGAAATATTACCCCAACAGACACAGTGCACTGTTAGACACGGAGGTGAGCGTACTCGCAGTGACAGAAGAGCACAGCCTTGTAGGAGGACTAGTTACAGGTTGATTGTGCCGAATGCCCCAAGTAGCCTGTATCATAGAAAGGACTTCAGCATGTACCCTAAGTGATGCTGAACTGCAAGAGCCGGCATGCTAATCTCAGCAAAACTTTTGATGACCAGCACATCAGAAAGCTTAGCTTGGAATTCCAGCAGGCTTGACTCAGCCCTTCTTCCTCCCAGGATGGATAAATAGGGAGGTTCACGCAGCTCATGGCACAGGTGTCTTTAAAATCCAACATTCAAAACCTGGTGGCTGATCTACCCACAGCAGATATTTCAGATTGTACAGCAATTCCTAGAGGCAGAATTTTACTCAAAGTGCACCTGCAAAAAAATTTTCCTTCCACCTATAGTACTGTGCAGAATTTTCCACCCAGCCGATTTCCACAGTGAATGAAACGGTCCTTTAATACACTAAGACTCCAGTAAGAATTACTTCAGGTCATAGTATATTTTTCCCTGAATAGTTTCCTCCAAATGCACTTGGCATACACTAATGCAGAGGAGTACAGGAACAGCTCTCAGATCAGCCCAACGTCCTGCTGCCTGGCTTCTGACAAAGGCCAGTGCTAAATGCTCCCCACATCATTTTGATGGACAGGTTTGGGGGGCACATTCGCTTATAAGGACACTTGCTTACCTTTCCACCAACAGCTAATAGTATCCTGAAACCCGTTGCCTTTTATAACTGTATCCAATTTGAAGACACACAATGTCTGTATTTTAATTTAATAAATCTAATCTTTAGTAAAAATAATAATGATAAAACCCATACCGCTCTCTTGGTGTCAATGATTTTCAGCGGTAATGAGTTTCCACATGCTTATTATGCAGTGTAATACAAATTTATATGACTTTAACTAGTTTTCCATTTCTTGCCTTGCAATTCCAATAAATAACTTCTTGTATTATGGCAAAAGAACTATCTGCTTTATATTCTGAAAATAGTACTGTATATTTTTATGCACCTTTAGAACTCCTTTATATTTCTTTGCCTTCTTTCCAAGCAAGTTACAAGCTTTTCCATTTCTCTTAATAAAGCAAGCTTTCCACATCTCAGCCTAATTGTGTTTTCTAAACATCTTCTCATTCTCTTGTCACCTCGTTGAAATACAGGGCAGTCAGAAATAAACACAAGAATTCAAGGAGGAAATAATGACATAAAATAGACTTATATAATGGCATTTTAACATGTAAATAACTGTTTTACCTCAGATGTGGAGGAATGGGATACGATCACCCTAAAACTGCCTTTGTGACAGATGCTCACGTGCACCGAAGTACACTCGAACTAACTTTATCTGGCAGCACAGAATTAGCCCCATAATTACTGGCTAAGAAACACTCCTCCCCTACCCATGTGTATGTTGGTCTGACTTTGACTCCTGCACAGTGAGTAACGGCTTTCCCTGAGCAAAGCAAACAAAACAGTATTTACAGAACTGCATCTTAAAATGCTATGGGACCCTCAGACTGGAAAGCACCATTGTAAATGTGTTCGCTGCTTCCTCGTTTAGATTCTTTCATGTTCACTGAACTTGGTTAAAAGGACTAGTAGAAATAGTCAAGTACTTCTTTTTTCTTTTAGAAATCTGCAGGAGAGAAATTTTATTTTCCTTTATGAAATGGTGGCACATCACTAAATAATACTATTATGTGATTAAATACTCTAATCCAGTTAATTTCTGATTATCAAAGTAAAGCTACAGACCATAACATCTTTCCAACACTGTAAACGCTTGCCTAAAAAAGTAAAGGATCCTGAGGCAGTGGGAAGAAATGACAGTTCGGGTGCAGAACACCCTCCTCGTTCCCGCTGCTGGCGTACGTTCTCCCACGTCACGCTTACTAACCCTGCGTAATCATTACAAAATATTATCTCTATTAAATTCTTCCCATTCTCAGGATCTTCTTCCGTTCATACCACAGCGCAGCAACCGTGCCCAGAAATACAGTGAGGGAAAGCATCTTCCTCAAGTACCCCTGGGCACCAAGACGTGGATTAAAACTCAGCCACCTCACAGCAAAGCAGCATCCAGTGGCAACTCACATTACTTGCAGTTTCATCACAGCGTTTCCTACCCTCACACGCCACCCAAAAAGTACCCAGAAAACTAGAAATTGTAAACTGGAGCTTTTATTTGTCCCTGTTCTCCCTACCACCTGGCGTGGAAAGCAAAGCACACAGGCGTGCTTTGGAGAAGGACAAACAGGAGGAAAGATGCATTTCATATTGAAGAGTACAAAATGGAACAGCCCCGTGACAGCGCAAGGCAGTTTTCTAACTCTCCAAAATTAGCATCTTAATCAATAAGCAGGGAGCTGCAACGCTCTGCACAACAGAAAGGCAGCAGGGCAGCATGCAACAGAAGCAACCTCAGAAGTTCACCGAAACGTCAGAAGAATTGTAAAAAAGAAGTGCAGTGTTTTCCCGCACACACAGAGTGCATGTACGTGATTTTATTTCTCCCCTTCCCCCGACGCAACTTTAAAGTAAAAACAATAATTAGAAAAAATGAGATGGTCTGATTGACGACAACACTGAAGATTTAGAACAAAGGCTGACAGGAATAACCTTGGTGATTACAGCGCTTTCACACCGTGCGGTGTTGCTAGACACCTGTAAAAAGTCGGTGCCACCAGCCGGGTTTCTCCGCAGGGAGGGCTGCAGGTTTTGCACACTAAGCAAAGGCCTGGTAGCCAAGGACTCCCAAATCCGCATCCCAGGGTGAATTGCTGGGTGATGCTGGGCACAAATCTGTCTGACTTCCAGCTTCCTCATCTGCAGTCCGGGCTAAGAAAATCTCAAGGATTACAGCAGGGTTAGTAAAACATTTGGGAGACGTTGGCATTTGCTACAAAACATCAAGTTTGATATTATGGGAAATGATGTTGAAGATTATGCTTGTGGGTCATACAAATGCAGATGAAGGACATTCAAAGTTAAGGGGTTTACAGGATTTCCCCTAGTTTTCTGTGTGATGAGTAGACTGCATTAAATACAGCAAGGCTGCCTGACAGAAAAGCGAGCAGTTTTAACATGGTTGCCTGCTGTAATAACCTTTTTTATTATTAATATGAGCTTTGAGGAGAGATTAAATAAGAGAGCCACATATTTGATTTCCTTGCATTACAAGCACACAGCTAAAATCACCACTCAGGATTTCCAGTATGAGGCAGCTTGTGCCTCACAGAGATAAGATTTGATTTTTTTTTTTTTTAAAGGCAAATATTTCTATTAAGTTCTAATTATTTTTTTCCCTGGCAAACAACAAATGCACAAATGCCTGGCGTTTTCTAAAGCCAACTTCCCCTCCTGACTGACACTGCCTGTTCTTTATCATCCCCCTTGTAGACACCTCCGCCCTCCCCCCGACTCCTTCGGAGTAGTATTGACGGTGCACATTGATCCTCTCTCTGCAGATATAATAGTTCTTTCGCTGCTGCTGCTGCTGCCGCTTATAATTATAGCAATGTGTGTCACTCACTAATAAGACATTCAATTATTCTTGGCCCCGTGAAGTGTAACCCTTCAACTCACTAGAACAAAAATCTAGAAGCTTCAGCCCCCCCAAAACATTATTCTATTTTTTTTTTCTTCTAAACTTTGCCTTGCAATGCCGATTCTCACTGGCCACTTCAAACTGCAGGAGTTTCACTGCAAGGAACTGCTGCCAAGCCAACACAATCAGTCCCCTCAGCAAAGAGAGAGAGAAAAAATAAATCTCTTTTCCCACTAAATACATTTCCATCCCTCTGCATCATAACAACGCTAGCTAATTATAAAGAAACAAAGTTGTCCCAGAGTTTGACATGAAATGGGGGGGTGGGGGGTGGGGGGGGGAAATTAACAATGACGTAACAGCGCTGGCAAGAGAGAATTTTAAAAGCGATATGAACAATCTTTAATCTTTTATCGACAGCTTTCCTCTAGGAGACTTCTTTCTGAAAGGCAAAAAAATCACTGCGTTGTCCCTGCTAAAATCTCTTAAAATAAAAAGAATTAACTGAAGCTTACCTGTACTGGAATGTCATATTTGTAATTTTTATCTTTATTTCCTCTCCGTGGCGAATTTCTCCAGTCATTTCAAAGAGTTTGTTAGCCATTTTCTCATAAACTTTGGCATTCCTTTTAGTTTGTTTCAGCTCATCAAAAAATTCTTCCCAAACCAGCATTAAACCTCTCATTTCTGCATCAGTCCAGTTTCTGGCCCTCCTGTGTTTCTCAGTCTGAGAAGAGACAATGTAACTGGGAATTTCTGCTGCAGCCATTGCTGACTGACCTAAAAGGGTTTTAAAAGAGGACACTTAATATAGATTGAGTTTTTAGCTTAGGTTTTTTGTAGTGCAAGACATGCATATGTGGATAAAGAATTTGAATGACAACAGAACATATGAAACCTTTTTGCAACAGCTTGAAGCTTGAGTGCACAAAATGGGGCCTACATCTGACAGGCAGGAATTTAGTTAAAAGCTTTTAAACAGAGAAACGTCATTTTGATGTCACGTTTCCATAGCAACAGAGCAACTGCATAAGCTACAACAACAAAAACCTTTTAACTGAAAGCCAAAGAATCAGGACAAAGTTGACAGGCCATCAATATTAAAGCTTTTAAACACTTTAGGTTTAACACAAAAAAAAAAAAAAAGATCTATGCAGCCTTTGAGAAGCTACTTTTAAGTTTCTACTTCTTTTTTAGCTTTCCCTTACCTTTTAGGCAGACAATCTGCTAGCAGGGGGTCATGGTCGCCTGAACGAGCTTTTAAGTTGCGCCTTGACAGACTCTCTAGGAGGTTGCAAGGACTGAGGCCATGTACACAAAAAAAAAAAAAAAAAAAGAAGAAGCAGCTTTTTTTGCAAAGATATTCTGCAAAAAGCTTCAGCCAGCTTTAGGAAAACTATACATCTCTAAGCTAATAAATGTTTTAGCAGGCAGGCTCATTAAAAAGGAGCCTGCATCTGGGTTTAAGAACATGCACAAAATAGTATTTAAGTGTTTAAATACAGAGAGAAATGTATATACAATTTCGATATAAAGCCACTTTTTTTTTTCCCCGAGATGTTTTGCCGCTGATAAGCACACACTGCAGTCCTGTCAGTATGAATTTGCCTTTGTAGGTATGTATTACTGTATGTGTATTTTGTATTCCTAGTAATTTAGATGCTATTTATGCAGTCTGTGTTCTGCCTTAGGACTGCAGCAGAAGCATTTCACCTGCTTTATGGGGAACCTAAAAGGATTATTCAATGAGTTTAAAAAAAAGGCTGCGAGATGCTTAGAACTGTGAATAAATTGCTTTGCTGTAAAACAAGCATTTTGAGCTGGTTTCTGTATAGGGCTAAATTCTGCCAGCAGTTTATACCAGAGAAGCACCGCTTATTCATCCTATTAAATATTGTGCAAGGCAAGCAGCGGGCCAGATTCTGCCCCCGCTTACGCTCGTGCCATCTGACTATGATCTTTCACAAAACAGCGAGATGCAGGAGCTGCATTAATTCAGGCAGTATGACCAGCTAAAGAGAGAGAGAGAGATGTTAATTTGATACAGCCCCAATGTAACCGGGTTATGCAAAACACAAATAAATAAACCATGGACCTTTCTTATTATTATTTTCTGTTTCAGCATATAACAGCAATAAGGACCTCACTGCAGGGCATTTCCTGAAGATTAATGACAGGCAGGGGTTAATGGCCTGAGGCTCACCCAGTCAGTCGTTAATCCCCAGGAAATGTTCTGTGCCTCAATCCTTAATGCTTAAGTATCCTATAAATTGTAAGTCTTCTCATAACCACATCCTTGATCTTAACAATAGTTTAAAAATGCACAGCTTGGTTTGCATCCTGGTGATGGCAAAGAGAGCACATAATGTTCCTAAAAGGTACACTAGTAAAATTTGTAGTATACTTGCCTTCTTTTTTATTTTAGTTATTCTATTGTTTATGACAAAAGGCACAACAGCATACCATAAAACAAGGCGGGGGGGGGGGGGGGGGGGCACACACAACAACATATATTGTACATAGGAACTTCCACTGATCCAACCCTGAACATGTCTGTCAGAAATACATATACCTGCTGAGTCACTGCCTTCCTAACCAAAGAAAAAAAATAAAAAAAAAATCCCTTAGCTTCCAAATAGCTACTTTTAACTACTCCTATGACAGCCTAGCAACTATTACCTTTAAAAATGTGTAAATAGCAGCATATGTTGTGATGATGATCTTGCATGGTTTGTCTCTTGGGTGGCCAGCTGGGAGACATCACATGATCCGGGGACAGATGGTGGTCAGAAGAGGATCAGCTGGTGACACGTTCATTTTATTAATTTATTGGTTTGTTTTGTTTTGAAATTCCCATCACTTAACCTTGGGCTCTGTGCAGCTATGTTAATAAAACCGGACCAAACGCAGGGCTGGGGATCACCAGGACAAGTTTAAGGAAGCAATGCAGTGTCCAAGAGGAAAACACCACCGGTCTCGTGTTGGGGTGCCAACCCCCATGCACACTCCTGCAAAGCCAAGCTTGCTTTTCAACCTTTAATCATCCACTGGAGGTTTGTTTTTCCCCTTCAGTCTTTAATCCACCTAGATTCTAAAAATGCTGATTAACACCACTAAAACCTATATCACAGTATTTATATATATATATTAAAAAAACCAAAGATACATTGGGTCTCTGCTTTAAAGGGTTCTGTTGAATCAGGTTTCGAGCACGACAAGCAGGACAGGGTGGGGGAGAACCTGTCGAGCTGCAACAAGTTCTCTCGGTGATGGTCCACAATTATTCCTTCCCCTTTTCATCCACACATGCCTGGCATATGTGTGGCTGCTCCTGGTGCTCCGCATTGTCTGCTTGGGCCATGCCCGGCCCCCACCCCAGGATCCTGCAGAAGGTGGGGGCGATTGATTCCCTGTGCAATTCACATCTCTTAACTTTTCTATACGCTGTTTCCTATTAGTGTAATTGACAGATTGATATAGTGGCACAGTGCTATTTAACATCTGTTAAAGAAAAAGTGCTTGCTAGTAAAACTTCCCTTATTCCCTTCCCCTCCCCTCAGCACCAGAGGGGAACCTAAGTTTCCAGGACTCAGGTTTTATCCCCTCTGAAAAAGTTGTTGGTGTTAATGACAGAGATTCGGCCTCCCTCTGCCTCGCTGAAGCACACGTGTCAAGTGGTGGATAAAGTGACTGTTTTCCTACGTGGAGGTGAAAGCAAGGAAAGCTTTTTTTACCCCCAGATAATTCCTGCAGCCCTCACCAGAGCCAGGAGTGAAAAACACACCTCTCCAGGCTGTGCCCCTCTCTGGCTCCTGTTCTGCAGATCTGCACGGTCCCTGGGAGTCGCTACACGGTCCCTGGGAGTCGCTAACCCCCTGTACTGGTCCCTGCATCAGGAGGAACAGCCAAGACGGGACCTGCAAACCTCTGGGAGGGAGCAGCCCTGTGGCAGTGGGCGCTGTCCCTCCCCAGGCCAGGGGCATGAGGAGAACCAACATTAGCACTCAGCTGCTTCTCGCCCTGCTCAAGCTAGACACCAGACAAAATCCATCATCCTCCTCAGGACTGGCTGGTCACCAAACCCAGAATAACTGCTGGCATGACCAGCTGCGCCTCTGCCAGACCCAAGGCACTGACACACCTGGCACTGACATCCCTCACGCTCTGCTCTGACATCTCCGCTGACGGCAGAGTCCTCCAGCATCAGCCTCCTCTAGGCTGAGGACCAGCCTGGCACCAAGTACCCTGCAAGCAACAGAAGCTGTAACTGTTCCCCTCAATAAAATAAGGATGATACTTGGAAACCACTGAAATACATAACAGAGCTTCTGAGGACATCTCTGTAGATGACTTCCCTCTGCAGGAGAAAGCTGTTCTCCACCTCCACTCCCCTGCTTATCCCACTCCCTCCTCCGACGGACACTGCAATAAGTCTAGAAGATATTCTTATGTGCAGTGACCTCAGCGGTCTCGAGGATCTCACCCATGCCCTTCCTTTTAATGCACGCCTGCTCCTAAGAGCTCAGAGGAACAGGAATTTAATAATCCTCTCACAAATCTGTTCTTCATATCATCTGTCTAAATACCCTACCTTTTTTTGTAGTCATTATGTATCAGCTTGAATAATAGCTCTCACAGCTGTTCCACCTTTCATGGTGATCTCTAAAGATAACAAAACCCAAGCAGGGTAGAAGGATTTCTAATTTGCAGATGTGGATCTAATGAAGATTGCCTATAGATGTTTCCATCACAGAGTTCAGACAACTCCATTAATCCTGATATATCTGTGGACGATACTTCAAGTGATCTGTGCCAACCGACCGCGTATACAGCCTTCAGCTTTGCAAGTGTGGGCTAACGCACGCCAAATAAAACTTCCTCTGGCTAAGTTTTAGGGAAAGGGGTTTTCCCTTGCGTTTGCAGGGAGGTAACGGCTCTAGTCAGTCAATTACCAAAGCTCAACCCACAAACTGTAAGCCATTAAACTGTGATTACAGAAGAGCGTGTCTGATCCTGCTGATGGGGATTGTGGTGAAAGTCAGGCAGCTCCTTCTTGGCAAATCAGAATTTATTCCATTAGGACAGGGGAAATTTCTGCGACTTCTCCTAAATGTACTTCTGTGTCTGAAATCCAAGCGGGCAGCTGCCTGTAGAGGTGCTGACGCTCAGGTCACTGCCTACTCAGATTTCAGAGAGGGAAGTGCATTAGTTTTGGTTCTGTAAGGCTTGAGACCAATTTGGTCTGGTCCTAGTTTCAGCACTACTGGCAGCAAACACCCTTTCAGGCAGCAAGTCTGAGCAGTGACACTGAGAGGAGGAGGTCCCCGCTGGAGAGCCATCAGAAGCATGCATCACCCCTCCAAGAGACACAGGCCCAACTCTCCACAAGACATGGGTATTTCAGTAGAGCATCCTGCAATGCCTTGGTTACACAGAACCAAAGCTGCTTGCAGCCTTTTGTGTTTAGGGCAAGCTGTTGAAAGCTGTGTCATCCGAAGCACAGGCTTGGCACTGCTCCTTGCAATCACAGTCTGGCCCCCCAGGAGCGTAACACACGTGGGAAATAACACCTGTTGAAACTGGAGAGTGGCTGCAGAGCACGTGTTCATCCTCTGGTTATTTCAGTGCAGGCACACCTCGATAACCCTGTTGAAAAGGGTGTAAAAGTATGCATGCGTCTGTCTAAAAGGAAAGGGTTTGCATTGCAGTGGGATAGCATGGTTTAAGTTCAAAAAGCTGTCTGCACGTGGTGGGAGGCTGTCTCCTGCCCCACATGTTGCCATCCACTGGGCTAAAATGCCCACTCTCTAAGGTTTTGCTAAAAATGACGTGCTTAGTGTCTCTGGCAGCTGCCTTGCAAAGAGGGATAAATAGGAGATAAATACTCTTACGCTGCTTCTGAACTTGGCCAGAGGAGACAGGCAGGTACAGGTGATCACGCAGGAGGAGCTGCCTTCTTGTCACCTCCACTGAACCAAGAAGTCCTCGGCAGCGAAGGCGTTGTGCTGAGGAGAGAGCTGGAAACCAGGAGCTCACCCTAAGGTAGGGAAGCCCGCTGCAGACAGCAGAGCTGGGCTTGGGAACTCTGGTAAGGTCCATGAGCCCTTCCGTCTGCTGGTGTCCTTGGGCGATAGAGTCGCGCGGGTTTGTGAAGGCTCAGAAGCTTGAGAAAGCCGTAAGGGTTGTGAACACAGAGCCATCAGGTCAGTGCTGTAAAACCGCACAGGAACCACAGCGCGTGCTGTACCAATACCTGCGTGGGAAGTTTAACAGAGGAACAGTACAACACTCTACGTATGGGAAGCAAAAATGTGTCTCAGCTGCAGGAGGCCCTATTACAAAGACAAAAAGAAAAGGTTATTCAGGCTAATAAGTGTAGTAGTCTCACGTGCAATAGTCTCATGTAGTGTCTCACGCTACATAAAAGAAGGACAGTCCCTTTTGTGAGGTCTGCAGCCTAAATGGGACATGCTGCAAAGGAAACCAACAGGACGGACCAGGAGGGACAAGTGGCAGCAATACATTGCTGAGCAAAGGCCACCGCATGGTTGAATTATTTTTATGTACAGCTAAAATAAATAATACCTGCAAAGAAGAAGTCTGACAGCAGAAACGGGTGTTCTGGAGGAAGCTGGCTGAGGGGAAGGCATCCTGCCTGATGCAGGGCAGAGAAGATTTTGATATGTCAACACTTGGAACAAATTAAAATGAACATTTCCATGTAAACGCCCTGCTTTGGGGCTGTCTGTGCGGCAGGTGTCCCTGACAGCAGAATGGGGCACCCGGCAGCCCAGGAGGACAGTGGTCCAAGAAGGTGCAGGTGAGCCAGAGGAAACTGGAAAGGATTTTGATTTCATTTCGCTAGACCACATCCTGCTTGAATTTCACTGTAATCAGAACATCTCCCAGAAGCACGTTGATCTTGCTGAACTGGCAGATTCTGACCAAAAATATCTCCTTTGCCTATTTTAGCAGTAACCATGGAAGCCAGCTTTGCACAGACGTTCGGTTGGAGAGAGAAGGATGGCGAGAGACAGCGAGGTGAACACAGGCAAGCTGGGAAACGGGGCTTCAGCAGCTTTTGTGGTCAGAGCGGGAAGCATTAGCACAGACAAGGGGGAGAATTAGAATTATGTCAGGTTTTAGAAGAAGGAGTTCATGGACGGCAGGGAACCCAAGGAATCCACTGCTTGGAAACGCCAGGTATAGACTGGTATGTTGGTAGTAATTAGATTAAAAATTACTGAGAATTTTTAATTACTTTGTATTGTTTTAAGTTTAGGTGAAACAAACACTCATGTTACAGATCCCAGTTTAGCATACTGGGTGGGGGAATCCCTTATGTCCAGCAGTCACAACCACTCTCAAAACATCTGGCACTTAGAATACATGGAGGCAGGATGCCAGACTAGATGGACTATCAGTCACACATGTTCCTAAATTTTTCAGGCATATAGGGAGAGACAGGCAATATTCTTAAAATTTTAGTTATATAGAGAGCAGAAACATCAGTTCTATACGTGTCATACTTCCAGTTCAATGTATAGCAAACAGAGCATTTCTGAGATTTGCTTACTCTTAAGAAATCATTTGCAGGTCCTTAGCATATGGAACAGCCCTGCAGTATGTACTATCAGACACATTGCTTTCCTGGTAAGCAAGCAACAAATCAGATCCCAATGAAAATTGCTTAATTCACAGTGAACGGTTTCCCAAATCCCACTTGAAAGAAATTATTTTGACCCTGCTTACTTACGGAGTTTAGTCAATAAGTCCTCCTGCCTACGTTTGGGTTTTAGCACATTTTAGCGAGCTACATGCTGGAAAGTTCATTAAAAACTGCTCCTAAAATGCTATGCAAATATTTCTTCCAGAAGTAAATTCCTCTAAAACCTGTTCTAAACAGTTTGCTTCAGACGTAGACCATGATTTAATCCAGTTTGGACTTGAGATGTATCAGAAAAAAGTCTGCCCTGTGCCTGATGACATTCCCACGACTTGTCAGGGCAGGAGACAAACGCCGTGTCACGAAAAACCAGATGATGGCAGCTGGTTTGACCACAGTGGTGCCACAGCTGCACCCGGCATCATTTCTGCCCAAGCAAGCATTAGTGTGGCACTAGTGCTGGTGGCACCCCTTGATAACAGCAGTGATATTTAAATAAATGCTTGAAGGAGGTTATCAATTCATTGGCCTGTTAGAAGAATAAATCCATTGATCCACTAGAGAAGCCATCCCCTGGATTCAAAGAGACGAGAGTGAGCCAAGCGCATGGAGTTTGGCACTGGCGCAGGACTCCAGCTAAGCGAGTTTTTGCATCGTTGTGGTAGCAAGCGTTAGAGCTGTGCTGAATAAATGGGTTCTAGCTTGCTGTTCTTCCAGAAAGGAGAGTGGTTTGGGCCCAATTCCAGCAACCTCAGAGAAACTGCAGCGCAAGTCGCCGGCAATTCCCTGCCAGGAGCACAGCCTCACCGCTCGGAGCTTGGTACTAGCTTGGCAGCCTGCTGCATCCACCTAGCAGCTGTCCGCATCCCCACGCTGTCTCTCCTTGACTCCCTGCCAAGGCCTGTGATGGACATGGCGAGGCTCCGGTCCCTCGTTGTTCCCAGCTCTCCGTCCACAGCCACGCTCCAGGAGAGCCCAGCAATTACCCCAAGGTGGCTGGGCAACACCTCACACCTGCTCATCGCGGTGGGATTAGGTCCTGCTGTTCTGCAGTTTAATCACTCACAGGTTTTGAAAATTAAAAGCATTAAAGATCAAAGCTGCTAGCCAAGCTGAGAAAGGCAGGAGCTTCTCCGACTCTCCTTCTGCTTGGACACCCCGGGCTAGCCCAGCTGCGGGCTTTTCCCCTTGCAAGGGTTCACTCAACTCTCCAGCCCCGCAGAGGAAAATTTACAAGATTAAAAAAATATTTCAGATAAAATATTTAGGGCACAGGAGATTTTCATATCAGTTCATAAACAATTTAAATACTAAAATGTAAATGGTGTTTGGGGTATTATTGCGAGGCAGTCTCAGGAATGGAAATTCAAGAGAAGTGTTTCAACCTATAAAGTTTGGACGACACTTGTAAAAGACTGCCTGATCCAAGAGCTGCCAAAAATACAAGTAAAACCAAATTCAGCAGCACTGCTGCAGTAGCCAAAAAGCTTATCTGCTTAAGCGCTGGCTGATGGAAGTGGAGACCATGCAAGAACCATACAAGAGGTAGCTGCCATTTCTGGGACAGGCAGCCGGCGATGTCAGCCATCCCACAGCATCTCCCTGTCCTTGCACGGGAGACACGTACAGCTTGCAAGGGACCGAACAGGGAGCATCACACAGCAGGTTGCTGGTGGTCCTGACTTTACTCCCAATACTGTGCTCCAAGTGTTTCAGGGGTGTTTAGTGCCCTGCCAGAGAGCTACGTGGAAAAACTGCTGTGTCCAGTGAAAACACACTGGAGTGTTTCCGTGTTGTCCCATGGAGACTGAGCAGCCATACGGCCTGTGAATTCCTGTGTCGTCTGTGTTTCCAAATGCTTCCACCTTTGTGCGGATGATCTACGCGAGCAGCAAGCTACCGGGACACGGATCTGCGGCTCCGAGACAAATGCAATACTGATAACTTAAGCGTTAGCTCTCGTATCTCGTGACAGGCAAGATGACAACCCATCTCAACGCAGAAACTTTCATGGCGATTTGCACATAATGTTGTCCCTTTTAGCACAAAGTGGTTTGCCAATATTTGGGGTCTTGTGATTCCTCTTGGTTTATGGCACACAGTCTTGTTCCCTGGACATCCCAGGGACATCCAGGAGGAGTCATGTCCCCCTCTCACATCCAAGCATGCCCCTCCAGTCAACCTTCTGCCCTGGGACGCCACGTCTCCTCTTGCTGCCTTCACCGTCGGTCTGTACTGCAACTGCTTTTGTGTTTCTCATTGACTCCTGGCTTTTTCCAGCTGTTTTTCCCCCTCTGTGGCTCTCCAGATGCAGCTTCGCTCCAACCACTCTCCAGCCACCAGAGTTCAGGTTATATTCCAGCCTTAACTTCTCCTCTGATCTAGGCATTAGCTTCTATTATTTCGGCTATCACTAAACCAAGGAATGTGTGTTTGCTTCCCCTCTCAGCCCCAGTGAAATGCTGCCAGCAAACCCATCAGCCCTAGATCAAAGAAACATTTTCTAGCAGTCGCACACGGGAACGCTCTGGCCAGCTTGAGAAAGCCTGTCTGCCTCCTTTCATAAGTTCTCCTGAACTAACGCACACCCACAAATCACTTCTGGATGCAAACTTTTCCACATCCAACACCACCAGTGCTTTTCATTCAACATGGCACTCAGTGCTGTAAACCAGAGGATGTGCCCTGAGTACGTGTAGGTCTGCACAGAGAAAAGCAGCGTGATTTGGTTGCCTGTAAATTCCCACCACAACATGGGTATTCATCAAATCATGGAAATCTCAAATTGGAAGGGACCCACAAGGATCGTCAAGCCCAACTCCCTGCTCCTTGCAGGACTGCCTAAATCTAAACTATATGACTAAGAGCATCGTCCAGACACTTCTTGAACCCTGACAGGTTTGGTGCCATGACCACGTCCCTGGGGAGCCTCTGCCACTGACCGACCACGCTCTCAGCAAAAAGAACATTTTCCTAACATCCAATCTGGCCTTCCCCTGACACAGATTTGGAGGCAAGCAATGATACTACTACCAAAAGGAGTGACAGAGTACCTGCCACCCTCCATTTCTCTGCTGAGTAGATCATGCGAGTGCCATTAACGAGATTAGTTGAAATTAGGGATTAACTGGACTCAGTTTGCCTGTAGCAGATTAGCGAGCACTCAACTTTTTCTGGCAGCAAAGCTGCCTCCAGTAGCTGAGCAAAGATATTCTGAATAGCGACAAAGCTGAAGAGCTACGGACCCGGTTTTCAGTACGGCAGAGCCTACCTATTTCCAGCCAAAAATCCACAGGGGGCTGGGTGTTCCCAGCATAAGAAAGAAACCTAAGCCAGATGTTTGAGAGGGGATTTGGACAGAACATATATGGAACCCAAAACCACACAGGTGCAGGAGACATCCAGCATGAAGATACAAGGACAGAGAAGCTCTCCAAAGGGAGTCTATGGCAGATGTGAATGGCACAAGGGAATTCTTATTTTGTTTCATCCCTAAATGTTCAACTGGCAGATTTCTGCGTAGACAGAAGGAGCACTTTTGGATCCCCATGTTCCAGGAAAATTTTGAATTGCTCAGAAGGTTGGGATTTCTTTGTTCTATAAAATGGCCTTAATGACTGTAGGACCAGAGGCCTTCTAAACAAAACAACCATCTGATCGCAGAGATGCAAGACCAAACAATTTACAAAAAGCCAAGCCAGTTCACGACACGGTATCCCATCCTCTTTAGCAAAAGTGGCCAGTGTTTTTCATTTGCTGTGCAAACAGAAAGCAACAGTGCGTTTCCCAAGGGAAGCACTCTTGTGCAACTGTTGACTACAGGCAATCAGCCAGCTCCAAAGGACTTAAGGAAGTCAGTCTTCTTCACCACCACCACCCCCCACCCCCGCCACTCACACGACTGTAAAAGGGTATCGTAAAAACTGCTTGGACTGACTTTAGCTCTGATTTTGCCGGGGATTTAAGAAGAGCTCAACAAGCTGATCCACAAACCTTCCCGACCAAGGACACACCAAGTATGGCTGCTTCTTGTCAGCATCTCACTAGCCATATAAACGAAAATACTCTTCTCTGCCAATATACTGCACCTTTAGCCCAGCACTGATGGCTTACGTGCTTGAACACACTGTTTGCACTGACTCTTCTCCCACGCTGTCTTTAACGCTCCGTAGCAACATCCCAGTGGCTGAAGCCACTCAGGTGGACCAAAAACACATCACAGGCAGCAGCCTAAATTATTCAGTGCTGGCATCATGGGTTTCTCCATTTGCAACATCCTTCCTCTCTGCACACTATGCTTCATGGTAACTGGATGGGCAGATTACATTAAAGCTCATGCATACCTTTTCAAATGATTTCTCATCAAGTCTCAGTGGGAACTAATTGAAGATTAATCATTCCTTGAGGCCTCTTACAGAGTGTTCTGTCACTTTTGTGAATACATTATGGAGAACTTCAGTCAAGTGTTGATCTGGCAGGACCACTGAACACACGAGCTGGAGTGGCTGGACAACCCAACACACATCTGGGAAATGAGGACTTGAGACATCCTCGATAAATGGGAAAAGACAAACCCTCATACATTTTTTCTGGCTGTAAAAACGAGTCTAGCACAACCATGATAGTAAACATTTTCCAAAATGCCATCCTGCCTTTCTGAAAACAAAGGAGCAAGTCTGGCAACAGCTGCTTGACGTTACATGAAATATTCCTGATGAACTCTCTGATCTTCTCTGCCTCTTGAAATCTGGAGAATACCACAACACCCAGCCAAAACCCAGCTACTGCAACTCACATATTGATCCCTGCTTTAACCTGCTTCCACAATAACCAAATTCTTTCATCGCCCGATCTCCAGTTCCATCCCTGACCTCTGATCTGCACAGTGTCTCTCTGGGTATTGTACATGGCTATCAGATAACGACAACTGACATCCAGACTTCCACCAGTCTCTGGGTAAAAGCCGTAATGCTGGGTCAGGCAGACCCCCCGAAGAAAAATTAACGTGCTTTTTCTGCATTGCCTTGCAAGGTTAAGGAGTCATTTAACCAGAGATGAAAGCTGAAAGAAAGGTCCAAAAAGGTTTTGAAGCAACAGAAAACACTTCCTGGAATGTCAGAACCAGGCACTTCACTCAGTAACAAAATTCATGATCCCAAAAGCAGGATCCTTACTAGTGTTTACTTTGACAGAAATATACGTTTTTGGGTTTCTTCTGCTGTAAAGGCAGAAGAGAATCCTGAACACTGGTCACCACCACTATTAGCAAACTTTTGGGAGCATTTTATACTTCACATTACTGCTTTTTAGAGACATTATTGTGCTCTGTTCTAATCTGCCTTGCTATGTCATTATCATCTTACAAATGAGAACTCCTTCAGGCATGCATCACATGCAAGTTCCCGCCTAAGCATTTAAAATATTACAGGTGGTGTGAGTTATCAGTCAAAGTTTCTGGAATCATTCTCACATTTAAGACAATTTAGGGGCTTCCTACTGCTTTCAACATGCTACAGTATAGGAAAGCAAGACCAGCTCTGTTTTAGATTATTAATGTGATGTAATTGCAGTGCACTCAGAAATGGTCAAAAATCAACTCTCCTTTTCATTCCCAAATGCTCAATTCTGTCTGAAACCACAGTAAACCAGAAAGTAAACCTTGTGAATAAGGCTTTCATTTACATTTGACTCAGTTAATTATTGTCAGAGAGCCAACATCTGTGCCACTGCCTACCTTATTTATACACACACATACACACACACACATTATTTTACCTAGTTGATTTCTCATGGCAACTACTCCAACATAAGTCTTGGAAGAGGAGAGGAAGGGACAGCAGATTAACCTGCAGCAATTGGAGGAGCACTGTGTTTTCCCTCTAAAAATTCAGAAATGTATTGTATGTCCTTACAGATTCTGCACCATCTCAGGACAAATCCAAGACTACTAAAAATCAAAAACTCGATCAGATGCCACAAGTTGATTTTCTGTGTACTGTAGTTTTACACGGGAATCAGCAAAAAGAGAAATTATTATAGCTGTCTTTAAGCAATATTGTAATCAGAAAATTCTGCATATAAAAGCTTGGGGAAGTGATAAGAGCAACTGCCAGGCCAATATAGGACTGTAAGAAGGCATGTCCACCATGACGCACAAAAAGTTGTTGCGCTCTCAAAACCATGAAGAAACGTTAAAAGTCAACAAATTCTAAGACACACCCCTCCCAGTCTGCTGGCTAATGTCTCTGAAATGGTCCAGTCACACAGCAACCTCAGAGCCAGTGCATCAGAAGGAAGCAAATGGGTTCGAGGTCAAAGTACTGATCGGTTAAGCCCCATAAAAACCCACATAGCAATCCCCACAGAAAGCAGGTATAACACCAGGGACTCCTCTGTCCACTGGGTACAAACCTGTGAAGCAACACCTTACAAGGGACTGAAACAGCAGCCAAGCTGACCTCCTCTGGCTGAAGAGAAGACAGCACAGCCAATTCACACTCCAGAATTGAGCCCTGAAACACTCGGCCCCGTTCCATTGCTCTGCTTTTCAGAGGTGGAGCAGAAGGCAGGCACAGACTCAATACACAAACCCACACTTCTATAGTTTTGGGGGGGTTTACGCTGCGGAAGGAAACCTTCAGTACCTGCTGTCCTAGGAACAGAAGATCCTCCATGAGCCTTGAAGTCAACGCAGGAGTCCTCGCAGCAGATCACCGACCCGGAGCAGAACTTCGTATCTGAGGGAGAGAGTTTGGCAGAACAAGGCACCGTGTAGGGAGAGGAGTGAGGAAACATATCATAGCAATTGAGGAGGAATGTCAGCAGTGCTTAGCCAAGGTTATCTTGTAAAGGTCTAGTGAGGTGGGTTTAGTTTAGTCTGCAAACTCTACCCTCTCAAACAGTATGGACAAATATAACCCCCATGCCATATAGTCTCATCATAAATGACTTAAATCAGCCTTCAACAACCTTCTATGTGCTGAAAGCTACTCGCTTTAAGCCAAAAGAACATGACAAACATCCTCATCTACACATCTCACTACTGCCAGCAAAAGGTGTCTCTTTGAAAGACACCCCAGCCTCACCCAGGCCACCAGCAGACATAATTTTTCCTGACTTGTCTGTCATCTGCCTAACTCTTCCGTTAGTGAGTTAATGCTCAATGCTCAGCATGCTGTCCTTCAGAGGATCGTAAATCTTTCTTAAAATATGGTGGGTCCTGAAGGTATTGTTCTCTCTGTTTTACAGGGGAAGCCAGAGACAGCAAGAGGAAAAATTTCCAAAGCTTTTAAATGACTGCGAAACAAGTAATTTTCAAAAGAAAATTGGACGCTACGGAGTTGAAGTCAACCTTCCACATCCTTCAGTCACATCTCAAAATGAAACGTACTCTCAACTCACTTAAGGCAAGGTCCTCAAAGCCACAGAGGTACCTAAAGAGTATCACCACGGGAAAAAATTTCCACGTCTACAATGCAGAGCTAAATTAGCCATGACTTCTCCTCTCCTCCAAGAAAAGAACTGATTAAGTGCCCAAGAGTCCACAGGAACCCATTTTTTCCACCAAAAGAAGGTATTTGGGTACCTCAAGTTTTTCTTCCTCCATGCTGATATCCCACCATTTTGGCCAAGCTGAGCCTCTCAGCACTTACGGCCGTGAAAGCCCTCTTGGGATCGGGAAGTTGTGAGCACGGCTAAGGCTCCTCAACGCAGCTCCGGCGTCAGTACGAGGGAGCAGCCGCTCCGACTTTCATTTAAAGACGTGGCTGGAGGAAGAGGGTGTGGTTGGGGTGGCACGAAAATAGCACCTGCCATCGGGGCAAGGTGGTTGCAAACTCTCCCTCTGGAGAGATGTGCTGGGTTTGGACTCTGCCTCCAGGGCCGGTTTTGATTTTTATCCAGTGATGTTTTCATGCAAAGCATGTAGTAAGCAGCCTTGGGAATGCTGCCAGACACCCGCTCCCCACCTCCCTCCAGGGGAGATCCCAGCCGGCAGGCCACGGTCAGGCTCCCACTTGCTTCTCCTCTCCGGCTCTGCGAATCCTTCTCCGCACCGTGGCACAACATCAATAGGAAGGGCTGAGAGGTTGCCTACAGCCTGGGAAGGGACAGGTGGATTTGAATATCCCTTGGGAGGAGGAGGACCCAAACCCAAGTTCGACCACTTCAGAGACGAGTATTATAACCATTAAGTTATTACATGAAAACCAACACACCAGTCATTTGTATCTTAAGCAGCGAGCGCAAGGCTGCGAGCAGGGCCTCGGCAACAGGGGCAGGTTTGACTCCCCCGGCCGGGTCTGGAGCTTGCAGAGCGTGGGAGCTGCTCGCGGGATGCAGCGTGAGAGCTGGCACGGGGAGGCAGGAGGAAAAAGGTACCCAGGAGCCGAAGCAGACATAAGTGCAGAGAACTCGAGGGACAGGTATCTGGAAGGGATACAAACCCTCTTGAAATCACCAGATCCATCAGTTCCCACCATTCAAAGTCCTAGCCTATTAATTAGGGTTAAAACGCCAAACTAAATTTGCTTTTATCACCAGCAAAGTGTTTTAAGCTTTAAGTGTTTGTTTAAGCTGATGTTAAAAATAGTCTGTGCTTCTTGATTGTTAAGCAGATCATAAAACTCTGTAGTCCAAGAGGCTATGGAAAATTTCTGTAGTTTCACCATTGTGTGCCTAGTTAACCTCTTGCACCTTCTTCATCCTCAAACTGAAAGAGTTTAGCTGCAGAAATTTATCTAAAGACGTTTCGGGGGGGGTTAAAGTAGCTGTAAGCCCATGTGTTTTTATCACAAACCAACACAATCAAGTAACAGCAAACTCTACATTCAATCAACAGAAAAAGAGTATGTTTGCAATTAAAGAGCAAGTCCTTACGTGTGTTTTTAAATACTGTGAGCCTGACTTTCTTCAAATTCGTTGTTTCTTCCAATTCTTTAAATACGTATTTCAAAGCAGTGGAAGGACAAGTAACCTTGCTTGGAAGACACAAATAAGTCTATTGAGAAAAATGAGTATTTTCACAGTTTAATCTCACTGAAAATACCCTAACCATAAAAACAGGAGCTACAAGGTAGAAAAGTGGTACTTTTTGACAAAACAGGAGGTATCTAGAGGTGGTATCTCTCTGAACAGGGATAGGTGAGTAGGCTGAGTAAATGGAAATATTTGCAATTCATTTTTTATATTTGTTAAGATAATCTTGTAGTTAGATGTGTGCAAGAGCTGCAGAATTTGTTTTGGGACCATTCAGAAAGAAATCCTGGCACAAGATTTTGATTTAGAGTTCAGTCTAATCTCAGTGACACACTCCTTAGTTTATCCAACAGCATTAAAAGCTAACAACCACCCACAAAATAAGAAAATTACAGCTAAAATTCTGCATCATTCCACGTCGGTGATTTTTAGGCAGAATTTCCCACTCGCCTTAACAAGGTGATAATTTTAAAATCTCTGCCAAGGAATACAACCTCCTCGCTGGCCTCCCACAGCTCTGAAGACACCCGCTAGTGGAATTAGATATCCTGTATGCAGAGCATCAGAAAGCATTTGGGAGACTTGTGCTAGGAAAAAGTACACAGTTCTAGAGAAATTAAATTCCTTGGAGTTCCTTTTTATCCTCAGAAAAAAAGAAGAGTGAATTCTGTGTTTTGATCAGTCACACAGATCAGGACACAAACCCTTATGGTCCATTCAGCCAAGGACCTGTTGACTATAGAATTAAAACCATATGGTTGTGTCTCCACTGTCTTTCCACAGATGGTTTTTTTTTCCAGTATTTGGAAATGGAGTGGGAATGGAGTGGGAGCGTTACAAAGTTTAACACTGCTTTTGTTATTTGGAGAACAAAGCTGGGCAATCCTGATTGCACTGTCACATTATTTAATTAAATATCCAAGAATGAATTACACCACATCCCAATACACAGTGCAGTCTTACCAGCACTAAATCAGTCAGGGGTATGTTTTAATTAGTACCCTCTCTAAAATACGCTCAGCCTGAATAAGCGGGATCCTCTGCCTGTTTGAGAATTGCCGCTGCGTACTTTTCAGGATGGACGCACACCCCATAGGGCATATCTGAGCTCGGGCTTTTTTTTGCCCACAGAATACAAAGGCGCGGATCACAGCACGCCTGACATACATATCAGTTGTACTATCTGTTAGTTTGTGTTCTGCACCATAGAGAATCCAGACTTCAGAAATATCTACTACACGGTGCACCCTTCCTCTGAATCCCACTAAGAGGGATGCCATTCCCCGCAGAGGAGCAGATCAACTGTACTGCTCTTCCATCACAGCCTGCTGTCCAAACTCACAACTCGTACCACCACCACCATCCCCTTATATTCAGCGCCAAGCAAGCTCTCCTTGCCCTATAGCCTTCCACCTCTTTCAGATTTCAGTCAAGGCTTTTCACCCTTGACACCGGAGCTTAGCATTGGTTCAACACCACTGGCCTTTTCCCAGAACTGCCAAAACAAAGGAGGAAGCAAAGATCACACATAAGAACATCCTACACTCTGACATGGCACTATGTAGCTCTCCTTCAACACCCACTGGCCTGTACCTTCAAGCCAGCCTACATCATCTTCAAACCCTTGAGCTCCAGCCCTCAGGGATATAATCTTGGTGAGGCACCCATTCAGTTCAGCAATGAGAGCTTCTTCATCAGTGACACAGTCACTTCTGTGGTGGCAAAATACAGCCAAAATCTGAAAAAAATATCCCCTCTAGTTCACGCATGTCTAGCTCAGTCACGAAAGATGCTCCACACGAGCCTGGGATGAGGTGCTGGTTGCAGAGCGCAACAGCCCTAAGAGACAGACGTTGTCAATTAATGCTAAAAAAAAAAAGCCAGCTTCTAGTCAGATTTAAGTTATGTTCCAAGACAGAAAATAGGGTGGTTCATCAGGAATCACCTGAAACAAATGCATCAAATTCCAAATTTTATTCGATTTGATCCCAATGCATGCCTTTTCTGGGCCTGGGGATAACCATGACAAACCTGTGTGCTTCAAGCAAGAAGAAACACCAGAATTGCTAATTTCTCTGGGGACCAGGGCAGTAACTCAACTCCTCTCCTCTGACGGGTTTCCAGCTTCACAGTCAGAGACTGACCAAAGCCTTCCCAACAGTCCCCGTGACTCCCAGAGGACAGTCTCTGGGAACAGTTTTAGTAATGCAGATGCAAAATAGTTAAGTGAATCACTGAAGGTATCTATCACTGCTTTGTGACACATTTCAAGAAGGCTGCCGGCAAGCAAGTAGTATGCATCAAGCAGAGAAAACGAATAAAGGTTTTTTTCTTTCATAGATTATATAAAATTCCTAACTCACTTAAAATAAACGTCCTCAATTAATTATCTCGCTACAAAACAATAGTGGGCTCGTTATGATCAAGTCATATGATCAAGTCATCAAGACTCAATTTTTACTGTGGAAAAAAGAGGGTTCACTGGTACAGAATTCTCAAATAAAATAAGGTATTCCGTAAGGAAAACTAATATAATAAAAGGAAAGATCCCATCTAACTATAGCTACAGGTGGTATTTTGTCAGCACAGTTATTCTGTAACAAAACTTAACTGTGAACCCTCTCTCCAAACAGTATGAGCAAAAATTTGCCATGCATCTTTCTTCCTCTGATGAGCACTACGGGAAGCAGCAGACAGGCACTTCACATGCTCACCTCTCCCCATGTGCTCTACAGATGCCAAAACTCCCAAAAATTGCCCTTCCCTGACGGCAAAACAAATATGGAAAAGGATTTTCACAAACAAAAGAAACGGGGAAGGGAATGTGGAGCTGCTTTTCAGGTGGAAATGACAGATAATACAGATGCAATCAGTAAAATAAAATAAGAATATTAGTTTTAGAACCTAGCTCAGTTTTCGGCACTGACACTACTGAGCAGGGGGGAAAGGCGTGATGGGTGGTATGAACAAGAGCAGGACAGCTATCTACTGAAATGTAAGCAGAAATGAACAAGCTTAATGCACTCAAATCAGAAGCCAGACAATCCCCTGGCAGCAGTTGAGAAACAGAAGAACAAGCTGTCTGCCACGGTGCCAGTAGTAGAGGACCAGACACGGTGACCCCCGGGGTTCTTTCCAAGACTCTGTTTAAGTTCTCTTGGCACAGAAACCCTTCTGTATCTATGACCATTCTTGCAGCTTTGCTGTGCACCGTTTCCAATTCTGCTGTATTCAAGACACAGTTATCGCGCTGCGCAACACCTGGGCAAATTGTGGATTTGCACACAGATCTAATTTTTAAGTTTTCTTGTCTCTTGATCACTATGAAGGACTGAGCTGGTATTTTCCAAGAGCTGTTCACAATGACACCAAGATATTTTGGTAACTTCTTTGTGGATGCTCAGGAACGGTTCTTTTCCCTTACACATTACTTCGTAGTTGTCTGGGCTAGGCAAGAAAATGAAGAATATTCAAAGCCCATTTTAATTTTCATTTTGACAGGTAAAGTTTGTCATCCCCCCTTTATTTCTAACACATTAGTAGATAACAGTAGAGATACCAACAGAGATTCTCGTAGCCTGGTGACTGTCTTACAATTGGAACATAGATTACTCAATTCCTACCCTCTGTTTTATTACCTTTAACTAACTAGAGCCATAACCAGTTCAAAACTACAGAGGCACATTCTCTTTTGAAAATTTAGGGGGTTTGATGACTATTGGTAGGGGATCTTGGAAAAGTCCAGCTATACCCTGTCAACCAAATCACCTCTACCCACAGGCTGCTGGGCTTCACACAGCTTTGTGACAGCTTCCTTCTACAAAATCCATTTTGACATTTACCCAATGTATCATATTTACTCTATGAATTCATTTTAGTTTCCATAAATTTACCCAAGGAAGGCTAGATTTACCAGCGTACAGAGCTCTTCAAACATCAATCGTATCTGCCACCTTCACCTGCCACAGCAATTATTTAATTCATATCAAACAAATCCATTAATTCTACAGCCCCACATTTGGAACTCTTGGGTGGCTACCATGGCTACCACCTATTTTTATCAATGGTATTATGCATTTTATCCAATTGTTCTAAACCTGTTCTGCTGACACTTCCACTTAAAATACTTCTTTAAACTCTTTCAGATACCAAAACGCTCCAGAAGAGAAAGCTCCCCGAGATCCTTTGTAATGAACAGCAAAACAAAGATTTATTTAGCCTTTCTGTAACAGCCCTATTACTTTGAGCGTTCTTATTACACTGCAATTGCCTATCAAGCCTGCTGATGGACAGGCTTCCTACGCTTCATGTGTTTGAAGGGGTTTTCTCATTGTTTCTGTGAGTTTAGCAAGTTGTTCCTCAAAACTGATTTTACCTGCCTTGTTTAACTTGTCATATTTAACTTGAACATACGCTCTTTTCTATATTCTGTGTTTAAACATGACCTCCGCTTTCTATAAGATGTCTTTTTAATTCTGACATCTCTCCGCTCTTCCGCTGCACAATGCCAGCTTTTCAGAGTCCTGCCCAGGCCTTTGGATAGGAGAGCGATACCTTGAGCTGGTATTACAATGTCTTCTCACTGTCTGCATGGCTTCTGCAGGTGCCATACTCTTTTAGCTGTTCTTAGGAACAACAAAATTGTACGACTCATTCTTATATTTATGCATTCCACCTCACCGAGAATCCTTTTCGTTTGCACAGGGACAAGAATATTGAGTTTGTCCTGGTCACTGCACACTGCTCTGCGTTGAAACCAGTCTTGGCTCTTTTCCTGTTACGGTAAGTTGTTTGCCATCCGTACATCACTTTCCCTGTTGCCTCTCACATCAACATCCTTTTCCTTCTTTCCTGATCCTATGTTTAGTGTCATTGGTGTTTCTCCCCTTCTTCTGCAGAGAAGGCCCCTTTCTCCCCTTGTACTCACTGAGTACTCTCTTTGATAACGAGTATATCAAACAAATACCAGTCTCTCTTCCAACGGAAATTGCTCCATTTGGCAAGATGAGCAGTCCATATTTCCAAAACAAAATCTGATTTTCTTAGCCAGCATGTTGATAAGGAGAATTTTCCAGACAGTTTTAGGACCGTGTTTCAGTCATCACTGTGCAATAATACTAATGAACGCAGTCAACACCAATGTCAACGCTCGCATCTTCACATCTCAGAGATAAAAAATGTATTCCCCTAGCCTTGTTCCCCCAAGAGCACTGAAGTTCCGTGGAAGGGCAGTTTTCCTCACACCTCCAACACAGTTTGGGTGAAAGTCTAAGAAGATTAGCTTCTGTAACATTTTCTAAAAACCAGTGTAACTAGGATCACTGACACAGATGACTGATTTTCATCCAGGAGATTCTAGCACTGTTCCACTATCTCATGCCTTTATTAGGATTTCATTTCCTTCTGGAGCCTCGAGGGAAATTTCATAATCAGCACACCTGGTATGCGTAGTATAAATAATTAAGGGGATGCCCTCTCTAACCATCTATGCAGAAAGGCTGTTCTGCTGTAAGCAATGGCCTGGATCATAGTTTTATTAGAAGAAAGAATTAGGGTTATGAGATCCTATCCATTTTCAGATTAAAAAAACCTCATGAACATTTACTGAACCAGATGGAGTCAAGGCTCTACCTGATCTATAGAGGAACATACTCAATCAGTATGTTTATGAGTTGTTTCAACATTACTCTTTCTCCATTGTCAGCATAAATGGTACTTTATCACCATTTCTCTATCCCAGAATATAATTTATTGCTTGCCTTAACAAAAAGATCATGACACCAATTTAGCTTACAATCTCATGAAGAAAAATACTTCATGTGACAAATTTGGCAATAAGCCAGCACTATATAAACTGGTTTGATGACAAAAATACTTAGGGCAAACCACGTTAAAGAGGACAGAAATTATGAGAACTCCTCCATATTTAGCTTCAGCTACTCAACAGTTTGCCAGGGCAGCATATTGTTACATTCCAAGCTCCAGGCTTTGGAGGTTTTCTCCCCCAGACACTAAGAGCACTGAAGTCCTCAGAAACTGGACCTTCTAAGAAGAAGGAAATGTATTATTATCACAGATGGATAAAATAGGCAATTGCAGGGCATGCAAATCCATGGCTGATGGCTCACACTAACACGTTGGTGGCATCTGCACAATTTTGATCTGAAAGATTTGGGGGGTTACTCTCTCTTTCCGCGCCCCCCCCCCCCCCCCCAACCCTGCAGGCAAAGTCCCTCAGTAGCTGGATTTTGACTTAAATGCTTTTTGTCTTTCTGTTTTACCATCAGAACCCTTTGTTCGGAATTCTTCTTTCTGGTATCTTTGATTAAATCCCTACCTTAATTCATATTTAATACTTACACTACAAATCCATCACTTGAAACCTTTTTTTTTCTTTCCCCAAACCAAACAAGTTTTATTTTAAAGCTTCTAAAAAAGTTTTGTCATTTGAGTGTGCTTCACTTTACGCTGCCATCTGTAACTAAAGTACAGCACAGTAAATGGCCTATTTGTGATTTGGAATCCAGTCTTGCAGATAAAAGAGGTTAAACAGTTCATTTAAATGTGCCTCTCTGATGTATAACTGAAATAGATTCAGACATCGAGATCTGCTCACCATGAATACTCCTATATTCCAACACATTAATTGGATATAGGCTGTCAAATCCAGAAAATCTGTTGTGTTCTAAATTCTGGGTTTGTTTTTTTCACAGCTAAAAAATGCTAATGAATAATTTATGACCAAAGGATTAAGTCTTATATGAAAAAACCCTGACATATATGCAACACTGTGTAAACATACTCCCACTGTTTCAACTTGCCCAGTTACCTTAAGTCCATCTAAGTGCTTATGCATTTTTCTAAAGCTATCAGATTTGAAATACCTAGGACTAATTAAATTCACTGCTATTAGTGTGAGCAGGCCATATTCAAATTTCATTTTTCAACAGATTATAAACGAAAGCATTTCCACGATTTCTCCTTTCTAGAAGCCTGATATTACGCTGACACTACAACTGGATCTAATTCGGCACCTCCGTACATCTACACGTTGCTTTAAGGGAACTTTGCTCAGGTGCATAGGTCCCTAGAACCGGAGCCTTCAGTCGTAGCATGATGAAGCATTGCAGGTTTATAATAGCTCTCCTAAGACAAATTAAGAGAGACCCATCTCACCTCAAGTTCGTGTTGGTAACACCAAGACCTTACCCTCGATTCAAGAAAAGCAGGAAACAGTTATCAAGGTAGAGGGATCCAGCCTTCCTACGCTAAAATTCAGTATTGAGTTGCAGTGCTGCCCTCCTCTTATCCTACCCCGAGCAGCAGGATACATGTGATCTGATTATTTAAACCAATCTCAGAACCCTGAGCAAAATGTGAGTTTCAGTTTAGAAGGTGGTAGCAGGGGGACTCTGGACATGCTCGGAGGGAGATGTCCACTGGCAAGCTTCACAAGCTGAGCAGCATTTTCCCCCTCTTTGAGAAGAGAATGTGTGACCTGAAAATCTGCAGAGAACGGCTTTATACCCTTGGGACGAGCGCTTGACAACTTACGGGATGCGAGACTTACCAGTCTCCATCGGCGTGCTTCATTCCACGCTGGTGGAAAGAAACCTGCGCAACCGCACGCCCCGCTCGGCTCAACCGATCTGCCCGGCCCACACTGCCACGCGCTGAGCCTGCTAATGCTAAGCGTGCTCCCAGTACACCCAAGCTGTAGGGATTAAGGGGTTAACCCAACTCACAGGCATACGTTAAACTGTGCTAAGAGCATTCCACAGAAATACCATCCTGAGCTCGCAGCCTAGAAAGAATAGCTAGACCTGACACAGCCTCTGTCCGGGCAACAGACAAATACAGGCGCTTTTTAAACCCAGCATCAATGGGGCACTTGGGGGGCACTTGGGAACGCTTAGAAACCCGCGGGCATAGAAAATCAGCCGTTGTATGGACAGCTGCATGAAAAAAAAAATAAAATAACCCACTCTGGAAAGTAGTTCATGCGGCATTGGCTGTGAAAAGTTGTACTTTGCTTTGAGCAGACTCATGTCGACATCAGACCACCTGTTTAAAAGGCAGAAATATTTCCTCACTTAATTTAAAAGCTGCAGCTCTGCCCTCCCGGGCCCCACCACCCCCCCCCCCACCCCCTTTGCATAAACATGCGGAATAGACACGCACTTACAGGAGAATAAAGAACCCGCCGTTGTAAGTAGCCCAGATATTGATCTCTATCAGGCTATATAAACCAGCAGTTTTAGCAGTCTCTCAGGAATTTGCTGTAAAAGCAATTGGAACTGCAATTAACAACAGCACATCTTAGGATAGGGAAAGACTTCTAACTAGAAGCTAATTAGGAGGGCAAACACTGAAGCTTGTTAGCTGAGATGCTAATGAGAATTATACTTGAGTGGCAGCAGACTAGCTATTCAGAGTTAATTAGAAACCTCAGCTGATAGTATATTGCTCTTAAGAGCTTTCAAAACAAACAACTGGAAAAACTGTCCTGCAGCTAAGGATCCAGCATGCCACGTTGGGTAATTCATGGGCATGGGGAACAGCCAGAAAATTACACTCAGGCATCAGGGTAATTTACCAGCATGTGAAAAAGGTAGAGAGGAGGTTTTTAGGAGGTGCAATGCCATCCTGGATTTCGTGCAATGGTTCCGTTCATCAGTGGCAGACCTGATGCTGCGTTAAAGACTGCCATTCCCACCGCCTGGCCAAAACAGCACCCGGGCGCACAGGAGGGTGAGCTGGAGGGCTGCTGCACACCCCGAGCGTCGTCACCAGTCTTGTGCAGAAGCGGGACAAGGACCTGGGCTGGTCCAGCTACCTCCAACAGCCTTTCTATCCCACCCGCCTTCCTATCCCATCCCATGCCATCCCATCCCATCCTTCAGCCAGGAAAGCTGCTGCTGTCAGCTAGGCCAGGGCAAAGCAGCAGCTGTGTGCAAGTTGCTCTCACCATGCCTCTGCCTTCCTAGGACACGGCAGGGTGTTACTCTCTCCCCCTCTTCGTGCAGTGAGGAGGCAAGGAGCAAATCGAGGCGCTTGGGGGGGAAAATCTGTTAAACGTCACATCGCCGCAACAGGGAGCATGAAGCGTGGCCTTACCTGGGCTGAGTTGCATGGCTGGGTCCTGCTCTGAGCAGAGCCAAGGAGGCAAAGCAGAGGGGCTGCCTGTTCAAATGTTTCCTCCGTGCCTGATTGGAAGCACAAGAGCCAGTCAGGGGCAGGGGAGAGGCTGCTAAACTCTAAGTAGGTTGCTTGTTTCAGGAAAAGACTGGATACTGGAGAACCTGCCGACTGGTTCGCAGCACATATGAACACACGAAAAACGTGTCGCAGGGGAGAGAAACACTCCCAAAGAATCAAGGGGATTTTCAGTTCCTCCAAGGCCTGTTTGCATTAAAACTTGCAGCGATTCAAGCAAAACCTGGTTTTGATTCTGTTTATTGAAACCAATTGCAAACCCATGTGAATACTCTTCAACAGATTCAGGTCTCCGAAAGAAAAACCATTGCAGTGCAGATTTCAATTAAAGCACAGAGAAGAGCACCCACAAATGGTTTTACGCCAGTGTAATTAAACAGGTTTCAAAGTTTAACTTCAGCTAAACAAATGTGAGTTTTAACGCAGATGCGACCTAGCAGGCACTGGCTGTCGGCGTGTGAGAGGATGGGGAAGTCTAGCTACGGAAACCTCCCTGCCAGAGTCCTGGGAGTGAATATGTGTAACTACACCCTTCACACAAACTTTTCAGTATCTGCAGTGGAAAGAGTGTGAAAGTACACAGAATTAAGAGTAGACAGTAACACTGGCAACTATAACCCATAAATCCATTCATTTCTTAAAGCAAAAACAAATTCCCAGTGTGTAAGCAATATATTGAAGAGACAAGTTTACTACGCTAAAGCTTTGGGAACCATCGTTTTCCCCTGATGGTTTTGAAGCAAGAGCCCGGGATTGTGGTAATTCAGGTTTAACAGGACTTGTAAATGCTGACTGAAGCTAGAGGCAAAATTCCCCAAAGACCAAAGTGATGTAGCTCTGGGCTTGACCACACAGCAGCTCACTGGAGAACCGTCCCAGCCACATGGCTCACTCAGCAGCCCACTGGTGACCAGGACACGACTGTGGGTTTGACAAAGCCATTTCACAAATCCAAACTCACCCGCGACTGGTGCCTGCGATCCCCGAGTTGGCTGGAAGCACGGGCGGGGGGTCCCCTTGCTCAGCAGCTTCCACAGCCGCTCTCTGCTCGGTGCAAAGTGGAATGAGCTGCTTGGCAAACCCAAACCAGGCTAAATAAAAGAAACAGAAGAGATTTAAATGCAAGTAACTTGTATTAATGCTGCAGGGAAGATTCACTGGTGGGGAACTAAGGGTATAGGTAGCGATACCTCTCTGACAGTCCTAGCAAACTGCTCTCCAGCTGGCAGAGGTCCTAGAAGCAACCTAGCCAGCACAGAAGAGATGAAAGGCAGCTGCCTTCCTCTCCTTCTCAGGCTTATTCCCTCCACCACCACCCCACTGCTTAATACTTCTGGTAGATTTTCCCCCATAGCAAAGAACTTTATGGAAGCAGCCTTCCCAGGGCTGCAGCCCCACCTGGAAGCAAACCAGGGCAAGGCTCTGGGTGCTTCCAGGGTTTGTATTGCTGGCAGCAAACTCGTACAGCCACAGGCCTGGGGGGGGCAGAGCTCGCATTTGGCTGTAGACAGGTTGTGTCTGTCCTCCCTCAGTGACCACAGTGCCTGGAGTGGAAGGCTGTGGGACGTTAGTATCAAGCACAGCATCGTCTGCAGGACACGGTACCTCCAGGGAGTGCTGGACAGTAATTCCAGTGCCCGAGCTGACAATAGAAAGTATGTATCTGTACTTAAAAGGTCAGTTTAGCTAGGACTGAGCCTTCCTCACAGCTAGCAGTTTTTCTGCCATGTCAGTTTTTCTCTGCTGGAGCACATGGATGCTTGGCTTGCTTTGCACCAGTGATGGTGCTTTTACTGACAGCAGAGGCCCACGGCAGGGCTTGCATTTCGGTGCTGCGCGTGGGCAAATGTACCCTGACCCCAGAATGTTATCAGCCATGGTACAGTCAGCCCTAAAGCCGGGATCAGAAGGCACCCCTCCGTGCTGCCAGGGGCTGCCTTCATCTGTCTCAGGTGCCACTTCAGCTTATCTAGCACTCTGCACTGGCTCATCGTTCGCAGCCAGAGTCTATAGGGGAACGCAAAGATCACCCGTTCCCGTGAAATGCAAGGTACCTGAGGATGCTTGCTAAACTTTGCTTTCCCCAGATTACCTCCACCCTTTGGTTTCTGTACTTTATCAAACTCCTCTTCAGTTTCACAAGTTCTTTATCAGGACTAACACCTCACACCCAACAGACATACTTGGACAGCAGAGCTCTGCAGTTGGCCACAGCACAAGTCAAACTAGACAAGCAATTCCCAACACAGCTCAGCATTCCAGTTTCTCTAACCCTCTGTGCTGGTTTTAGTGAGGACAGAGTTTATTTTCTTCACAGTATCTGGTATGAGGCTGTGTTTTGGATGTGCCCGGAGAACAGCACAAATAAGATGTTTTTCAGTTGTTGCTAAGGAGTGTTTGCACCAATTCAAGAGCGTTTCAGCATCTGATACCGCACCTGTGTTTCCAACTTTCTCACTACGAACAGTGTGTGGGGACACCATTCAGACAGCTAACCCAAACTGACCCAAGGAGTACTTCATTCCACAGCATGTCATGCTGAGTGTATCAGCCAGGAGTGGTGCAGTGGTCAGTGCTGAGATAAGGACAGATCCAATTACTGTGTGTTAAAACGGAATTGTGATAAGCATTCAGTATAGTTCTGTGGTGGTGGCTGATCATGGCATTGAGCTCTTTGCTCTTGAAGTCGTTAATAGAAGAGCAGGATCTGCTGCCCTATGTGATGCTGATTATGTATGCTCAAACCTGGTTGGATGGTCGGCCTATTACTGGTGTTGGGAAGAATCCTGTATCTGTATTCACTATCGCGAGTCATCTCCTGAAGACTTTCACTAGTTACACCTTTCCCTTTTTCTCCTCAGGGACACAGCCTATAGAGGAGAAATTGTTCCAATTTTTTCCCTCTTCTCTTGAGCCAATGGCAAAAGTGCATGAGTATTTTGGAAATTGTTTGAGCACTTGGAGTGTCCTGTTGCTGGGGATCAGCTGGCTGCTGAATGTTATCGTGACCTGAGGTAAAGTTAAAGAGACATTTGGGAATGCTGCCCTATCTGCTGCTGGTGCTTGGGGCAGAGGCAGGCTCTGTGCAGCCACCTGAACTGCCCTGATGCAAAGGGCAGTGGCCTGGACCTGTGTGGCCACAACTTTGACCACTCCAACCCCTGTACGGGGCACTGTGGCTACTGCATGCCTCACGGTGCGTACTGTGGCCATGCAAACCCCCGTGTGCCAGTGCCAGGTGCCCCAGGACAGAAGGAGAAATGGACACGCAAATCAGCCCATCTGGTAAAGGAGGAGGAGGCAGCAGGGCCATCACAAGAGTAAGAGACCAAGGATGAAGCAGTAGTAACCACCCCACATTTATCCATGAGGGAGCTATGGGATATCCATAGGGACTTCAGCCATTGGCCAGGTGAACATATTACGACCTGGCTGCTCCGCTGCTGGGATAATGGAGCCAATAGCATGGAGTTAGAGGGCAGAGAAGCCAAGCAGTTGGGGTCACTTGCTGGAGAAGGGGGCATCGACACAGCGATTGGAAGAGCGACACAAAATATAAACCTCTGGAGACGACTCCTGAGAAGCATGAGAGAAAGGTAGCCTTTTAAGGAAAGTGTGCCACGTCAGCCATGCATATGGACCACCACAGAGAAACATATCCAGTACCTGAGGGAACTGGCTGTGCTGGAGACAGTTTATCATGACCCAAACAACACACAAACACCCACAGATCCAGATGCAGTTCAACGCGTGTGGCCCACGTGGCAGAAGTTAATGCAGAGTGCACTGCCAGCGTGTTGGCAATAATGACCAGGAAAGAGGATGAGGCACTGACAGCGGATGCAATGATTCACCGATTCTGGGAATACAAGGAAAGTCTCTCGTCCCATGCCCAGGCCTGTGTCTTGGCTGTAGAGAAACGGCCAGACATAATAGCCGAGAAACTGTCTCAGGAGTTTAAGCAGTTCCGAGAGGAGATGCTCTGCTCCCCACCTGCACGAGCCAGTATCTCAGCTATTAGGAGTAAGTGTTCCTTTGCTCAAAAAGAGGAATACAGCAGGTATCCATCGTGGACTACCCCGTGGTTTTACCTGCGAGACCACGGAGAGGACATGAGGAGGTGGGATGGAAAACCTACCTCGCTCCTAGAGGAATGAGTATGTGAATTGAAAGAAAATTCACAAGTGGGAATACTTCCAGGAAAATTGCTGCTCCCGTACCCACACAGAATGGAAGACCTGACAAGGAGCAGTAGGCTGTTCTTCCAAGACGTGAGTGGACAATACTGTGGACAGTATTAGAGGGGCCCTGCCTCCAGCCAGGTGGAGGAAAGGGACAACCGTGTTTACTGGACTGTATGGATTCGATGGCCTGGCACATCAGACCCCCAGGAGTACAGAGCTCTAGTAGACACAGGTGCACAGTGTACCCTCATGCCATCAAACTATAAGGGGGTACAGTCCATCAGCATCTCTGGTGTGACTGGGGGCTCTCAACAGCTGGCTGTGCTGGAGGCTGAAATAAGCCTGACTGGGAAGGAGTGGCAAAGGCACCCCATTGTGACTGGCTCAGATGCCCCATGCATCCTTGGCATTGACTATCTCACGAGAGGGTACTTTAAGGACCCAGAAAGGTGCCGGTGGGCTTTGGTATAGCTGTTCTAGAGACCGAGGGAATCGAGCAGCTGCCTGTCTTGCCTGATCTCTCAGAGGACCCTTCTGTTCACTCTTGGAGGTGAGCAAGCAGCTGTGTGGTATTTTATTGCTAGCTGAGGTTAAACCACAGCTCCCTCTTGTCTCCAAGACAGGCCATTTGGTGAGGACCTTTAACATGCTGTGCCGACACCTCACCATATTGTGTTTATTTGGCGAGGGGAGAGCATGGAAATATCAAATACATTGATTGGCACGAGCCAGTGGTAGTATACATATAGGGATGCTTATAGCAATAATCGAACGGTAGCGGGTCTTTATGTGTAACGCACAGGCCTCAGTCCCCATCATGCCACCAGAAGCTCTTCTGGCTGGAGCCGTGGGCCGAAGCGCTGCGTTTGCCTTGCTGTGCTCAGGACATCCTCTCTCAGCTCTGAGCGCTTCGCTTCCAAGAGAGGTTTGCCTTCTGACCATGCCTTTCAGCCTGCGGGGAAGCTGCAGCAAAGTTGCGTTCCCTGAATAATTTTTCCTTCCTTGCTGAACAATCTTCTTCTTCCTTTGACATCCCCAAACACGGCAATCATTTTGCTGCCTTGTCAATTCAGGAGTGCAACACAGTCTTTTAACACCCTAGCAAGCACGTGCCCCAAACTAACTTTGCACTTTGTTACGTGTGCTTAGTTCCCATCTTCCCTCCGCAGGGATAAACATACACCTCTAACCCTGAATTTCGTCTGTTTACCTTCTCCCGGCTGTGAATCTCTTTCAGTGTTGCTAGCTTCGCCCTGGCTCGCACGGCACCTGACTCCACAAGAGCCCAATTTTCCTTTCAGGCTGATGATCTCCCGCTGCAGCGGCATCTTCTCCCCCTGCGAAGGAGTCCTCTGCACCGACCCACGCTGCACACCTCCAGCGAAACGGCACAACCGGTTGCTGATTTTACCTCTTTCCTCCCATCGCAGAACTCGGCTGCCGCTTAGCCTGCGTTGCGGCTCCCTGGGGATCAGCGTTCCAGCTCTGCAGGACGTACTACCCCAGGTCTCCGTCTTGTAATGGTTTACATTTTTATCATTTGCAAAGCACTGCCGTGCTGTCTTTTCCCAAGTTTTCATATGCGCTGGGGAGTTGCCTTTGCTTGGCAGGTGTTCATGGGTTTATCAAGGATTATTTCTCGGTTTTCTAATAATAGGGTTTCTAGTAATGCCTGTGAATTTCCTTCACACCCCCCCCCCAAGTCACAGCGTGCTCTCTCACAACTGACATAATGCCCCAAAATTGCAACACTTCACTTTTCATCTTACATCACTCATCAGTCCTCTTTCTTCAGGGCAGAAAAGAGGGTGAAAAAGGTAGCACCAGGAGCAGAAGTCTCTTCTTTGATGAAGCCTTTGGCCTCAGGTCAAGAAGGCTTTTCACAGGAAAGTCCTGTTGTTCCCTGGAGAACTTGCATAAAACCCCATTCTCTGCAGCCACCTTCACCCCTGTGCCCCTGAAGGCAGGGGCTGTATCTGTTTCCCTGCGCTGCTGCTTTCCCTCTGCATTTATTTTTTGGTGAACCAAGTACAGCTATTGCATCCTGCGGGAGATGGCTAGAGGAACTTTCAGCCTAAAGGAACTAGTGAATCCACACTGCTATTTTCCCTGTTCTATGAATTATTCACCCCCTTTCGTTTGTTTGGATATGTATTATTAGAACAGTTTGTCCACAGTTTAACATGGGTATGTTTCTGTTTCACCTGGATTAAGTAGTCGAGTGTTTTCTGCGTGACCTGTAACCCCAGCATGCTTGATTTCCAAAACACCCTGTGTGCCACTGACTTGGTCCTTGCCATACTACGATCACGCTGTCATTCGATTTTCACTTGGCTTGGCTTGCTGCAGGTTTCTCTTCTCTCACAGCAGGCTGAGGAATTCTGATAGCTCGACACGCTCATCGCTGCATCCCTGCCAACCGCTGTTTGTGGGAGCAGTGCTGCTTTCCCCAGCATGCAGTGCTGGCTCTGCCCTTCACAAATCATTTTTGCTGCTTTGCACTAGTTGCACCTGTAAAATCTCATTCCGAGGCTTGTGTCTCAGCGCAGTGCTTCCCGTCTGCCCGCGTTTCTCTTGCCTGCTGACTTTTCTCACTGCATTTCTTCTCCTCCTCTTTGCATCTTTGTGTCCTGCCTGTGCACAAACATAGGGATATTTTTCTAAGTGCTTTTCATTACATCTCTGAGTTAGCTCATAAATTTTCTTTGCTTGCATACTTCCTTTCCAGAAGTTTTCTATATGTCCTGCAGGCTGTGAGAGGCAGACAGGAGCACCTATGCATTATATCCTGGGCAGAAGCAAGTTTACTGCGCCCACACCCCACCAAAACCACAAACAACTGCACTGATACGGTGCTGGGGCAGAGCTAACACACCCCGCTCCACAGTGGGACTTTTTATCCTGGCCTTGATCCTACAAAAGGAGGGCAGCACCTGCAGCCATCACTGGGCTCGCATCTGCTCAGCTTATGCTTGTACAAACACCATCAGCGAGGATCACAAGGCGCTATTGAGCCAACAATTTCAAGTACCCTCCAGCATTTTTGCTCAAGTTTTTATTCCCATTACTAATCACTGCGGAGTTCGTCTCTGAAGATTTGTGAACACCAGCCATCTTCCACAGTTTGGCCAGACAACAAACTTCTTTTTCCTGACTGTTGGTAACATTTGTCAGTACTTTTCTTATCAAACCTCATTAGAGGATTTTCTCTTTTTCCTTCATTTTTCAAAAACAGGATTCTACCATAGCTTGGCAAGTCTGTTCCTGTTCCTATCCTAATCCTGATAGGGAATGTGCATTGCTCATTACCCTTAATAACACATCTACTCTCTTCTTGCTTTCCCTTTTTCTGCGTGTGTGGCAGTTTTGTAGCTTTCCTCCTGTGGCCAAAGTAAAGCCCAGTGTCTGCACCAGTTTCCTTTCCTACACGTCCAGCTGAGGCAGAAAGCCTACGAGCCCTCACCCTGCCCTCCATTCACAAAGCAGTTCTTAATTTCTAGTTGCATCCACTTGCCACAACCAGCTCATGTCTGCCACTGGGCGCAAGCACAAGAAGGTACCTGCTGCAGAACAACTCCTCAGTTTTATTCCTTTGAGCCTCCTCAACCACATCCTGACACGAATCACAGAATCATTTAGGATGGAAAGGGCACTTAAGATCATCAAGTCCAACTGTTACCCAGCACTTCCAAGTCTGCCACTAAACCATGTCCCTGAGCACCACATCTATACATGTCTTAAACCTCTCCAGGGATGGTGACTCCATCACTTCCCTGGGCAGCCCGTTCCAATGCCTGACAGACCTTTCAGTGAAGGAATTGTTCAATAACCAATCTAAACCTCCCCTGGTGCAACTTGAGACTGTTTCCTCTTGTCCTATCGCTTGTCACTTGGGAGACCAACCCCCACCTCTCTGCAACCTCCTTTCAGGTAGCTGTAAAGAGCGATGAGAGCTCTCCCTCTCCCATATATAATAATTTTGCAGCACTCCCTGTCAGAGCATTGCCATTAAAAAACTGCAAAATACCACATATTGCAAAGAACCCCACTGAAGTATGTACATGGGTATCGCCCAGAACAGAAGGCTCTGTACGCGTTTAATAACGAAATGCCTATTCCATGTTTAGAGCCAGGCCAAAGGACAGATCACAGCAACTGGTGACAGCTCAGATATTGCGGCTTTAGCCGGCCAAGGCTGTGCTTTTCCCTACTATTTTAAATATAAGTCCATATTTCAAATAAAAAACATATCACAAGGAGTTTTATAATAATTGGGAAAGCTCTCATGCTCCATCTGAAAGGGCTCCTTGAAACAGATTAAAAAAGAAAACATCAAGGAAGACATTAGGACCGTACATCGCGCTTTCATCAGTGTGTATAGTACATAATGCACATCAGGTGCCACAGGAACTGCTGTTCAAGGTTAAAGCAAGGTCCTTATGAAAGGGACAATTACTCTCTAGCGACAGATAAGGAGAAGAAAGTCAAAGCTAAACCGTGCGAGAGGAAAGGCAGGAGTGCTCAAAGTTAAGTGAAAAAGCTACAAAAGCCTTTACCTCGGGAAGAGATTACTTCAGAACCTGGCTGTGAATTCAGGTTTTATCTGCCACCAATAGTCCCCCGACAGCCTCTCCCTCCCCACGCCTGAAAGGCGGCCGTGTCAGCTCTAATGAGCCCAGCGCAGAGCGCACCGTACTCGGACGAGAGGTCCACGTGGCTGGTGGGCAGCAGCGGGATGCCCAGCTTTACTGTGCTTGGACTGTGCCGGGGTGCACTGCAAGTTACTATAAATAAAACCTGGTTTCAGCATTCTTGTTAGGTCCTAAAAGCATAACGAAAGCACGTTTTTAGAAGGAAAATGAGTAGTGGAGCTCAGGTCCAAACTAGCACCAAATTTGGTGAAGAAGGGATGACTCTGCAGAAGGATTCAAACAGCACTTTGTTCAGGGTTGACAAAAATGCACGTGAAGGCTTGTGAAGGCCCTTTTTTTTTTTCTTTTAACATACCCTGATTTGCATCGCAGCTGGTCTCTGGAATCTTTTTACAGATCCAATGTTCTCACACGATGGAAGACCAGAGGAAACGATGATCGTGACCACAGGAAAAAGATGTCTCGTTGCATTGTCCAGAAGCGCTAGGTCAGCACACACATGAATTCTTACATTGCCATCTGGATCCTTGATAGCTTTTGGTCGTGCGACAAACAGTAAAACTTACAACTTAGGCCTGAATCTAGGTGTAGCTATAAAAAAATTCATATATTTTCCTTTATGTAAGTACCAGAAAAAGGTCCGGAAAAAATAATTCTTTAAGCTCCCTTTCACTAATGCTGTGGCCTTGTGTTCTTTGTCCGTAATGGAAAGAGCTTGCAGATCTACATATGTCAGCAAACGTTCCCCCTGGAACAAGCCCCTCACAGCAGTTCAGCATTTACGTTTCTGAAAGAAATAAGCTACATCAACACTCACGGCAGAGCTGGAAATACACAAGTCAAAAAGCAAAACTCTAGGAAAATGAGAATTCAACTTTGAAACAAAAATGGGCAAAGAATTGGGATGGGCTTCCGAGATATCCAAACTTTCACTCTCAGCCAAGCACAAAGGAGCCAGATGTCAGAAAAAAATTTCCAAGACCCACGTCCCGGCCCTACCAAAGGCTGAGTGGTCACATGGAGATGTGCACAAGAGCAGAACCAGCACAGAACTCGCTGCTGAATGGGGTGAAGGACCTGATGAACAAAGGGCTTAGACCACCACAGCCATTTTTATGCCTTCACCACTTTGGCCATCACTGGTACAATGTGCTTCCAGGAATCCCAGGGTCCCACCCATGGGAAGGCTCACCCTCAACGAAAGATCATCAAACTGTGGAACATTTAAACAAAGTGGACATAGCCAAGTCCGCAGGATGCGATGGGATGCCTTCACGGATGCTGAGGGAACGGGCTGATGTCACTGAGGCTGCGGCCATCAGGGGAGCTTCCTGAGGACTAGAAGCAAGCACCACTTCCATCTTCAAGGAGGAAGATGTAGGGAACTACAGGCTTAGCCTTACCTTGATCCCTGGGAAGGTGATGGAGCAAATAATTCTGGAAACCATTTCCAAACATACTAAGAAGGTGGTTGGCAGTAATGATTTAGGATGATTTAGGAAAGGGTGATGATACCTGACCAAGCTGAGAGCTTTCTTTGATGAAATGACCAGGTCACTGGATGAAGAGAGGGAAATGCAACTTGTTCATCTCAACTTTAGCAAGGCTTGAGGCACCGCCCCCTGCAACAGCCTCACAGACAAACGGATCAAGTACAGGCTGGGTAAGTGGGCAGTGAGGAACTGGAAACTGGCATTGGAAACTGGCCAAACTGTTGGGCTCCAGGGGTTGTGATCAGTGGCACAAAGTGGAACAGTCACCCAGGGAATAACCCAGGGGTTAGTACTGTGCCCAGTACTGCTCAACATCTTCATTAGTGACTGGGATGATGGGGCAGAGCACACCTCAGCAGGCTTGCAGAGGATACAAAACTGGGAAGAGTGGCTGATGCACCAGCTGGGTGTGCTGCCATCCATCAGGACCCTCAACGGGCTGGAGAAATGGGACAACAGGTACCTCCTGAAGTTCAACAAATGGAAGTTGTGCACCCGAGGAGGAATATGCACCAGTGTATACTGGGGCTGATGGGCTGAAAAGCAGTTTTGCAGAAAATGACCTGGGGGACTTGGTGGACAAATGAAACCTGAGCCAGCAGCCTGCTCTAATTGACCTGCACCGTGCAAGGGGAGAGCAGAGAGACAGCGCTGCATGGATAAAGCCATTCACAGGGCTGTACTCAGCCCCAGTGTGACTCTGTGTACATAGGGCTGAGATACAAGAGCTCAAGGATCGGACACGACCAAATCATACGGCAGAAGTAAGAAGCCATCCTTTTTCCAAAAAGCATTTTGGGCAAAAGCCATCTTCATGCTACCAAACGCCTTTTCCTAATGATTTCCCTGACAGCAGTACTGCTAAGCACTACCCAACACTGAAATATGTAGGAACAAGCTGTGCAATACCATGCTTTTACAACTGATTTCCAATCAAGATTTTTTTCTTTTTTTTTTAAATCATAATATCGAGAGGTCAGTTTACAGAACCAGAAATAATCAGTGTCTGATAAATCTCTATGTTGCATATTTTGAACTCTGGTACCTCACAATTGTATAATTTTAAAATAGCATCTTTTCAGAGAAGTAGCTTTCTGGAATGTGATTGAAAAACAACATAATGCAAGAATATTACCTGTGAAAATTCAAAATATCAAGTTGTCACTAGAGAAAAATGCAGCAATATGAGGAGGTGCAACTGTAACTGGAAAAAGCAAGGGGTTTTTTATTATTATTATCAGGAGAGAAAAAGCGCACACTTGCTTTTCAACTAGCTGAGGAAAGGCACCAGTATATAAAGAAGAAAACTAGCTCTGGCTGACTCTGGAGTAGTAATTTACAGGGAAAATGGTAGTTCAAAGAACAAATAAAGTATTTATTCTTTTTGTAATCGAATAGAAAGCAACATCCAAGTTGAAGTCTAATTATAAGGGTGGAAAACACTACTAAGAAGCAGCTTCAAGTTCTGCAGCCTTCCTTCATCTTGCCATCACAGCTCACTACAAATGCATTTCCTTTCCTTGCTGCTCAGTATGGAGCCAGAGAAAACTAAAACGCAAAAGCTGGAAGCAAACTGGAAACATACTCAAACCTTTAACAAAAGGCAGGAAACATTTTCAGGCAAAATGTGGTGAAATGGATGCAACCACTGAGGATGTAGAATAAGATGATGCTTCTTCCTATCTTTCCTTTGTGCCCAGGCTGTACCTTGCAGACACGTTATATGAAGCCATTTCCTGCGCTCTCTCCAGCTCCAAGGCTCTCAGCCCCTCTCTCAGAAGGCATCAGCCTGGTTCTGTCCCACAATGTCCTTGAAAGTGTCATAGATGCCCCCCCTCTGTCCTTGGGTGCACCATGGCTGTTTGGTGTTAAGGGAGAAGGTACCATCTTCGAGGCCCACAAACAGCCTTGTCCATGTACATACATGGGAAGGCAGCGCTTGGAAGAAGCGATGATATACAGCAGACAGCAACGAACCAACCAATTGCTTGGGGTTAAGATTATTTTTTAATTTTTTTTTTTAACAAATATTGATACTTTTCCCTGTCCATAACTGCCATCAGTGAACAAAAACGTTGTTTACATATATATGGCACACACCAGGCTGCTGCACTGAATCCTACTGTTGCTTCCTGCATCATGTCCTGGAGCTTTAGACCAGAAAAGACCGAGAAAAAAAACCCACATCAGACAACCCTCATCGCCATCTCTTTTTGGGTCCTGCTAAAATGGCAACTCTTGATCATATTCTTTTGAATTGCCCACCTTTCGTGACAGGCTTTGAAACTCTCTTCAGAGTATGTCAGCTAGGGGTAAATTCTTGTTTATGGCACTCAGCTTCCAAAGTTATCCTGTCTGCACGGGATTTTATAGCCAGTAAAGTATGACTGACTCCATGTGAAATAATCAAATTTGCTCTCCTTTTTTTTTTTTTTTTTCCATGTAATCAAGCTACAGAGCACAACACAGTTTAATCATCATTAATTTAGGATTGGCATTTATGTTTCATCTAGAGTTAATGCAGTCAAACTGAGAACAAAAGCGGCATATACAAAGGAGAGGCAGACCTCACTAAGAAGTTAATTATTAATAACTACTTTGATGATATTTAAACCATCAGCACAAATGCAAAAGAACTTTAAGCGCTATAAATCTCACTGCAACAAACCGAGTTCCTCATACTTTCACCAGTACACATGCTCTAGCAATCTGTTCAAGTGCAACACGATAACTCAACGTGACTTCTTACACCACTTCATCACCACTAGATTCATCATTAATTATCAAAGGTATAATACTCAATTTGGATTTTTATGGATCTATGAAAGATATTTGCTTAACCCAGTCATCTGAGACAACTCAACCTGAATCAGACCAAGTTTGCTCTATTGTTCCCATGCAGGGATACTCAAAGAACCCACAGTAGGCCAGTGGCAGGATTGGAAAATTAACCTGTCAGCATAATATAAGCCTCTGTTTCACCATTAATAATGTAACTTGGTCCCAGACAACGTTTTGTGAAGCAGCAGGTTCCTTTCACTGACACTGCTAGTGCTGCCCGCAGGTTTCCCAGCTGCCAGATCATGTTTCTCATTTCTTAATATCATCGGATCACAGTGCAATGGGAATGGGTTTTATCCACGAGCTCGCATTTAAGCAACTCTGCAGTAAAAGTGTTGCCTAAGTGAGCATAGGTAGAGCCACAAAAGCAGCAAAAGTACAGATAGAAGTGTCATTTGTGAAAGCATTTGATTTTGGTACTGATGAACAACTGAACAGTTTTCTTAGATTATTTACATAAAGTATTGAAACGCTGCAGATTCATCCCGTCCCCTTTTTAAGAACTCACTTCTTCAGGACCTACAATTCATTCCTAAACTCACACAATCTCACCTTCTTGTTCATTAGTCACGTACCAATCTCTTGATGACGTACATCTTATTTTAAAGCATTAGCCAGGTGAAATATTTATTCTGGGGGTCAGGGCAGAGGAAAGAAGGCGGGAGGGGAAGGAATGAGCTTAAGCCACATTGCCAAGAGATGTAAGGATCAGATACCTCGAAAGCACTTAACTCTCAGCTCTCCAGTATCCAGTGTTCATTTAAAACAGACCTAGTTTCAAGCAGTTATGAAGGTAAAGTGAGTGTGTACGAAGTGTAATTAAGAGTATCTGCCCAAACTTGCCTGAAACAAAAGTTAAAAGATGAATTGTGTTATTTTCACAGATGTCAAATGCCAAAAATGGTAATTGAAATATCAACATTAACAAGGCATATCAAGAGAAGTTAGCAAGCTACACGCTTGCATTTCCATTGGATTAAGAGACACATTTCAATCCTAGAGCCATTTTAACAGCAAAATAGGGTCAGAATGCACCCAATGCCTCTTCTTCAAGGGGAAAAAGAGGTAGAAAAGATGTATTTAAGATTCTCATTTGAGGACATTACTTCAAGTTTGGGGAACACTGACTTGTAGCTTTGCAGTACACGTAATTCAAGATGATCTAGATTAACAAAAACATACTATTTAAATGGTTTGACTTAACCTGGCTCACAACTCCGTAGGCATCTGGGCCATGGTCAAACCCAACCCTCCGGGATGCATTTTGCTTGGAGCCCAAACACTGCAGCCTGGCTGAAAGAACTCCAAAATGTAAATAATGAGGTAAAACAATCAGGTTGCACTCGATCAAAATCTACCCGTGACATTTGCAGTTTGAAGGACACGAAAACAGCACCTGGGGTGAGGATTACTCTGCCATACATGGATGTATATGCCATGGGAAAGAACAAAAATAAAATTAAGGCAGAATTATGGCTGCAATAGAAGAGCAGGAGGTTTGGCTCAGAAGATATTCTATATACCATCTAAACTTTTTCATGTTCCTGCTTCCAACACTTTAACAAACCCACAAGTTACAGATCTTTTCATCTCTTCAAACAGTTATGCAAAACTTATGCCATAATTACAGTGTAATTCCACAAGCAATCAAAGGTTTTTGTCTTGTACCTGGGGTGAAGCCAAGCCAATTCCAAAATGATCGCTGCAATATTCTTACAGCTGCACTAAAAAGAAAAAACCAATACCTATATGAGACAGGTAAAAGTGGGGGAAGTAGAAGAGTTGTAGGAAGTTACGAAGTTCTAGCCTTCTAAGTGCAATGATGCTTCATCTCCCTGTGCCTGGCAATTCATCTTTAGGGATAACCTTTCAAAAATTAAATGGGTATTCTCCTGAGTGACAAAAAGATGAAGACTTGATTATTCCAACAAGTCATCAACTCTGAAAACAGAAACTTCCCACAGGACAGTTCTGTTCCTCGACCCCACACCTAAACTAAAAAGGTGATAAGAGTGACCGATCATTCGCTACTAAATGCTGACAAGGGAAAACGAGATGTAAAATAACTATTTTGACTGAGAACGACACCAGCATGGGCTTTCTACGTTACGCTACTACGTTCAAGCTCACTCCGGAATTTCCAGAGAACAGCCGAGCGCTGCAAAGTTAATCCAAACAAGATGTCTCTGAGCAGTTGAGTACTGAGAGGGATCCTCCAGTGTTCAGCAGCAGGACCACCCAGAAATTTCTTTTAAGATGCAAGCCTAACAGCTGGGAAACCAAGCTTAGGCAAGTTAAACCATTTCTTCTCCTGTGTAACATTATCCCCTCCCAGGACTGCTGCAGATAAATACACCCCCATTCACAAATACAGCTGTACACTTACATTTTGTGTTTTCTGATCTCATTTAGAATCAGGGAAGTTTTGGCAAGCGTGCCTGTTAGATACAATTAAAAGCTCAACTGCGATACTTCTTTGTTAATTGCCAACAGCTCGGTGGTGGTGAAGCGTACCTACATTTGCAGAGAGTTCAAGTGTTCTTGCGTATTTCTAAAACACTCCGTATTTGATAGTTGCTGAAGAGAGATCCTAGGGAAAAAACTATAGTAAGAATGCATCAAGAACTTCTTTTAAATAACCAGAGAAAAATCACTTACAGTAATAGTTATATTTTATTTTCTCTTTTAGTTTCAATGTGCAGTATTTTCAGCATTTTTTTTTTTAATCTTAAACATACATCTAAAATTATACGCTTTCCTTTTCCTTTGAGTACAACCGCTGTTGGGGCTCCAAGCGTTTGCTCATCATCACCCTCAAACTACACAACACCGCAGGGTGCGTTACCTAAATCCTTCCTCAGGCTGATCCGACTGGATGGTACGCGTACACAGACTGATGGGAATGAAGCTCACACAAAACGCACGTGACAACGCAGCGCATGCTTCACGAATGCTCTGCAGCATTTATACCCAGTTCACTTGGATACAGCTCAAACTCCACATATGTAGAAGCTCTCCTGGGTATAACTGTGGGATTCGCAAGATTTTCAGTGGATACTTTAAGGTAGCATGCACAAAGAGTTCACCTGAAATCTCAGCAGTAGGTAAAAGTTCGCATATTGACTTCCCCAGAATGTTGCTACATTGCTTACTCTAGTTCTTACAGCAGCTTGCTTTCACTTGAAAATAACTGAACTACCTAAAAACTAAAGTACTTCGCTCTCTAACTTTCATCAATTGTACCCTTACAACAAAAGTGGTTTTAAAAATAAAAGAGCAAAGCACCAACCATTGTCACCGAGTTGATTTCTACCTTTCGTAGAAAATTTAGTTGGGATTGTACATGGAAAAAGTCTGCTTTATGCAATGAATGTACTTGAATCAGTTCCCCTTCTTCTCCCACCCCATCCCTTTCAACCACCAGGTAAGATCCTGAATGACCAAACTGAATTAAACTGCTTATTGCTATATTTATTGCTCATTAGACCCTAAACGTTTTTATTTAGGAAGCATAAATGCTTAGCCATGACAGCTCCACAAAATCTTAAAGACAAACCAGGTCTGCTGCTCTTAGAGAACTGCCTTTGCAGTGTTTTTGACACAACCTCCTTATCTGCTATGGGAAGTTAACAGCCATTTATAAAGGGGAATGGTGAGACAGAAGGCTCTTAAGGCAAATCTACTAAATATCAACAAATTGCTTTGAACGCAAAAGGTTCCACTTGTTCCCCACTTTGTTTGATCTAAGTCTGTTCATTCATTGCTCAGTGCTTTAGGAATGCTGCTGGTGGTTAAGAAAGAAGCAATGCCTTGGTGCTGAGAAGGCATTCCTACCCATGCAAAAGTAGCACACCATCAGTTACTAGATGCTTTAGGCAAGAAATGACATCTCAGAGAAGATTTAAATACACTCACATTCAATTTCAACTGGCAAAGAGCATAAGTAGTCAAGAAAACACTTTGAATTCCACAAATAATAACTGATTTACAATGGGTTGTAATTTCCAACTCTTCACTCTTGCACTCAGTGCAAGGGAGTGGGTGTGAAACGAAATGCAAACTATTTAATGGGCCAGTGGGTAGCTGGCCCCAAAACTGTTTATAAAAAGTTGGCTAGCATACAGTGTTCTTAGAGGAGGGCCACACTATAGATTTAGTAAAGTAGGTTCTTTGACAACTGAATAGTAAATGAAGTTTTAAACATTAATCTGGTTTAAGTGTGCTCCCAATCATGCCATACCTCTACACTTGCGAGGTTGTAAAGAAGCCAATTGCACTGCAAAGCACATTAAAGAAACTGTTTGCTTTGGTTGGCCAGGACACCAAATGTAAGACTTAAGCCCAAACACATTTCTACCCTGTTCTCAATGAGGAACTGAACAGCCCCATTTTCAGAATTAGCTTTCTGTCTACACCAAGTTAAAAACATTCCGTGAAATAAAATTTTTGCCTTAAGTGAATCTCAAGAGACGAGTAACTTTTTTTTGCTTTAAATCCAACATTGGTATTTCTCAGTGGCCATTGTTTGCAGTTATAGTCCCCATCACGTATCTCTTGGCTCTTGTCACTAGGAGCAGGCGGGAGTGATTTTAAATATAATTGCACTCCAAAAGAAGTGAGGGCAGGGAAAACGTCTCTAGGAAGTAGACAGGAAAGTGTGCTGCAGGTGAAATATTAGATCTGAAGTACTACTGGTGTGTGTTTTCACACTAGGAAGACCCTTAATTTATGCTCCCTTCAGGTCACTGGGAATCTCTTAACAGGAGGTGCCCTTCTTCAGCCACTTCAGACACGTTTCAAGAGGTACACTATGACAAATCTCCAAGAAGCTAAAACAGGTGGAATTATTACTACCAGTCAACCCATGTGAGGTTAGAACTGACTGCATCAGCTCTAAAGCTTGACTTGGAAACAGGTAATGCAAGTATTTGCTTAAAGGTCAACAACGGACATTCGAGGGAAGGGGGCCTGTAACATCAAATGTTGTTCATCCAGCCATCCTGACTGCTTAGTTCAATGTATTCCTTCCCTGGCTGGAAAGATTCTGTGGCAAGCCTCAAATTGGTTTGGAAAGTTTCACAAAGGGTCTAGCTCCTGTTATCCCAAGGGAAAGTAACCAGCTATTCTGTGTTAATCATGAGGAGCCTAAAATGATGAAGAATTTAACAATTTGTAACACAACACATACTGTTAATATGGTGAGAGTATGATTAACCTGATGCTTAAAAAATATATTAAAATCTATTTTAAATTTTGGAAAATAGCTTACAAAAATATCTTCACTTAAACTATATATATCATACAAAAACTGACTGATGTGTGGGTTTACAGTACAAAACGATTATTGGTGATTACAAAAGGGAAGAGTGATCTATACTACCCTTAATGAAAACACAGGGCATTATATCTCACTGCCTTGAATTAGTCTCTTATCAGAATGAAGATAACTTCCAATATAACTCAAAAACTTTTAAACGGTATCTATTTTACTAAACATTTTTCTGAAGTCTTGTTCAGTTTCTTTTAAAAATCACCACAGTGCCGTGGCCCAAGAAAGAAGAGTAACCCAACTACGGGCAGAAATAACTGCTCTAGATAGCAAGATCTGTAGAGAGCTAAAAACAGCAACATCTACAGTTGTTTCTACTGCCCATATTATCAGTTTCCTCAATGAGTTCCTAAAAGGAAGTGACACCAGTGCACAATTCCTTTGTAATCAATTTATGGGCAGAAGCAACAATTTTTGGTCTAGGTTGGAATTAGTTTAAATACATGGGTTTAATAAATACAAATATACACATCTGTATACATTAAATGTTGTCACATGTGTATAATTTCAACATATACATTATATACAGAAATACATACAGTACATGCTCCTCCTGACAACACTATCTCATTTTTCCAAGTGTCACCAAAAGGTGTGAGAAGAAAATGTAGAGAGGTTAAATACAGGGCATGACTGAGAACCAAGGTATCATTTCTCTGTAATTAAATACCTACAACAACTACAACTAAAGCCAAATGCTGCGGTAGGTTTCCCCATCTAATGCTCAGGAATCATTGGGGTTCCCTGGGTGGTGAGTAAAAGCTAAATCTGGCCCTGTGTAGTGTCCTGAAAAATCACGGATACTTGTACTGTGTTTGTGTCTAAAGCATTATGAATACAACAGGTAGTAAAAGAGGTTGTGCAATTTAACACCTTAGCCAGTCCCAAAGTAGACCACAGCAGCCTTCCGATTCTTAACTGCCAGCATAAAATCGCTTAACATGAGAGTGGTTTGAACCCAGATGACTCCATGGTCTCAGGTAGGAAAGGTCAAATGGTTATTGACTGCTGGGGAGCTTGCACCATGTTGTCTCTTGAAATACTGCGCAGCAAATAAGAGCAGTTTAAGTATACAAAAGGCTGACCCAGAGTAACTAGACCTCTCTTTTACCATTATGTCTCAAAATAAAGGAATTCAAAAGAAGCTACAGTGAAGTGGATCACAAGAATGCCTCCTTAGTACAGTCTCTCAAGACAAATTAATCAACATATTCCAGTTTTAAAGCACTTTAAGAAAACGTGAGATGCAAAACAAGATGCAATTCGTACGTTAAGATGGATTTCCAAAAGGAACATGAATTCAAGCACAAGGAAAAAAAAATGAAGACAATACAGATGTCAAGACATTCAGTAGCGTGGCTTCTGTTCATCTCAAATTACAGCACAGCTCATGCACCACTCATCTTACAATTTTACATACTGTACATGATATAGAAATATTTAAGTTAAAATTTCTTTTACTGATATACTGTACTCAAATTTTAAATCCTGAGAAGAAAAAAGAAAAATGTGTGGTTACGTATGTGCACTATATCTCCGATATCACCAACACATACACCACAGGATAATCAGAAAGTCCAGAGAGATGAATCACATGCTGGAAGTGTAAGTCATGAAAGCCATTTTCTCTTTTCCTTGTTTGGGAGAGACATTAGGAAACAACTTCTATTCTGTACTACACAACAGTATTTACAGGTACATAAAACTATGAGGTTTTCTAGTGACTGCAGCTCGCAATAACAGTCTTTCCATCAGTTTCTTACCAGCTGCACCACAGTGGCTTCAGCTGAACATTAGGAAGAATAATACCAGTTACCTTGCACGGAGTACCTGCTCAACCTTTGTTCTAACTTACAGTCGGTAAGGGTCTCAAATTAGTCCCAAACACCACTTGAAAAACACTGACATACTTCTTTCCACTCACATGTGCCTGGCGTCAACAGCAAGAACTACACTAGACTTTTCAGGTGATTTCCAGTGCTGCAGAGCACTTGTCCATGCATTCTGGATGTAAAACTGACAGGTCCATATTTATCACAAATGCAAGCCCAGAAACGTTCTTGATCTTGCATACCCCATAACTCTCATCAGATTCCAACACTAGTCATGCAGTTCCATTACACGTCGGGATGTTCAACATGCCGTGACCTTGTGGACATTTTGCAAACAAGTTAGTAAGCGATGGTATGGGGTTCCTGGAGATGCTACCACCTCAAACACCGACTGAAAGGCTCTCCGATCTAGTTCTTCATCTATCTGATGTCGGTAGAAGTCTATGGCCACCAAACAGAAGATGTTAACATCCACTTGCTCAGATTTTCCCATTCTGCTGATAATATGTGGAAGACTGAAGTGTAAGTCAAGGTTGTAATATGAGAGAAGGTGCTCATCTTTTGGCATAACAGTTTAAACACTGTTCTCCAATAAAATGGCGTATTTTGAGTTCACCAGCATCGAAGTGCAAAATACTGTCATGTAGCAATTAAATCACTACTACTACTTCTTACCCCCAGAAATTAATTTTACTCTAAGAGTACTTTTCCGTATCCACTGGAGCAAACAGTGCAATCAGCAGCACAGTAACAACGGCTGCTAGCCAAAGAGCATTGCCAGATTAAGTCATCGGGGAGTTTCAAACATGACATATGGCCCCATTTTTGCCAACTCATGAAATGTAACTGTTATTTTTCTGGCTGTTTGGGATTTTTGTTTGTTTTTAAATAAACCCAGCACTGATACCATCTATATCTTTTGGCTGTTCCAAATTACTTGGCTGATGCCATTCCATTGCAAAAGCTCACTACTCCTGCACTGCACCTCCAGGGGACCCTTGCAAAATACAGTCTGTATATGTAGAGGATTAAAAAAAAACAAACCCAAAAATTAATATATTTTAGCTTGTAGGAAGAATATGGAACAAAACTTTTAAAGGTCACTGCAAAGGTGACTCGTGAAGATTTTCACAAGTCCTTCAAAGTAAAGGACTTCCCCAATCATCCTGTATAGTCAAAGAAAAGGATCTTGTAACAGCAGTTTTAGATAACTTAGTTCTCATAATCTGTTTAGAAGTTCTCCTTTTTCCACTCAAACCTGAGGCACCAATAGCACAAAGTGACATACAGCACAACTAACTGCTGGTAAGTCTGCCCTTTTTTGTGTGTTAAGCTTGTACTCTTCTCATTCAAGGCTAGCAATGTGCTTTACAGAATCACTATTTACCCAGAAATGCACACATTCTGTTTTTTTAGGATACATTGCTGAAATCCATTGACTAGTGGAAGCACTGACAAAAAAACAGGAAAGACTCCACATTGCCATTGCCACAGGTGTTCTTTGTGTGAAATTGGAGAGAGACAGCATCACCCAGTCACGGACCATTGAGGACTGTCCAGTGCTATGTAGTGTCTGGAATACCTGCAAAAACATTTTAGACAGGAATAAAGACATGATAGACAGACACAGAAAGAGTTTAGTTCCTCTTGTGGAGGTTCTATCCAGCTACAAAGCTCTGAGTTTCACAAACTGGATTCCTGGTCACAACTCAGTCTAAAGAATTAATGAGCACAATGCCTAGACAAGGAGATTCTGCAAGAGTCAACCAGGATCCAACTGAACTCAGGATACCTGTGCCAAACTGAAGTAATAAGACTTGTTTGGTGTTTCTATTTTTATAGATCAAATACAGTGTGCGCACATGGGCTCTGAAGTGATGCAGGAGTCCAGTAAGTAGGTGCTGAAGAGCAAAATACCCAGAAGCCCAACTGAATCCACAGGGGCTTGACCGTAGTGCTCACAAGGCCAGATGACCTGGGCTGGTTCCCTGAGATCTCAAAAGTCTAAGCACCAGGATCACAACTATGAATTTTCTCTTATTTTCACATTATCAGTGCCTGAACTGTACTGCTGAGAGCTTTGTCTTCTGGGCAACATGGTAATTCGAGCTCTGCAAAATAGGTATTTACCTCTCAGATTGAGCTGTCAATTATTTAGAAGTTTTCTGAAACAGGTATGAAAAAACCCCCAAACCATTACCTTATAAACTACTGTTGCCATGAACTGTGGGTACGGCTGCTGATTGGATAAAAATTCTCCAATAACTTTATTCATTACATCTTGTGGAGGGAAAAAATCATCAAGGAACTGTGGAAGGATCCGAGCCACTACTCTAGCTTCAAAAGGAAACCCCTTCCTGATCCTGAAAATAATAACAGAAGGAACATATTTTATGAATGAATTACATGAAATATCTTGTTCTTTTCCAGTTTAATTGGTAATAGAACTTTTTATTTTTGCTTATCTATAGATGAAAGTAAAAAGCCTTCAACACTGAGGAATCCAAGTTTTCATGCAATCTTACTGTAAGAATCTACTCCAAAAGGTCTATCTACAGGTGTTAGCCCCCACCCCTCTCTTTTATTTTATTTTTTTAAACAGAGACAGCATTTTTTGAAGCTCTGGAATTGCATCAGAGACAAGATTTAGTAATAGAAATGCTGAAAAAAACCTAAAAAGAATAAAAAAGGATGGGAAGATCACTACTCCTAGTTATCACAGAAAAAAACCACATTTATAAGATGAACACTCACTTCCATGCATAACATCCTGGCATTTTTTTATTCAAGACCAGGATGACCAATATATCGAACAGGAAAAGCAAGTGGTGCTGCACAACTCAAAGAGGTGAAAAGATACTCCAACTTAAAATACAATTTTACTTAAATAACTCTGATTGGAAAATCTTCCTAATAAAGGCTGTATCTGTTGATCTGTCAAGATGAAGTTACCATCATGTGATTATTCCCTTCAAAAGTTATTTTCTGCTTGTAGTATTGACATTTGTTTTGCTAATTCTTAGGAGTGGTATTTTCAAAAGCACTCAAGCGCTGCCCTAGTTCTGTTCTCACTGAATGCAGAAGTGTAACTCTCATCCAGTTTTATGGGAAAACCACTGAACACTTGAAAAAATGTAAACCATTATCCCACAAACTACTATGCAAAATCTAACATGCTATGCTCACTTAAGACAGCTTGAGATGGCCAGATCAAAACAGGGATTTTGAAATATTTCCATTAAATGAGTTCCATGTGAATACAGCAGTTTTACTGCACCCTTCCACCACAATTCCTTAACAGCCTTGGAAAGGGGAACAAACACTTGGGTGGGTGAAAAGAAAAAAATTTTAAACTCTTAGGGTGGTTTGAAAGATAATTTCCTGCAAACTGGATTTATATCCTTGATTATGGAGGAGACATCCTGAAAAGCACTTAAGAGTTTGACCTGAAGGGAGCTGGAAATACATTTATGAAGTACTATGGTTTGTGTAACACACAGTATCAGTTAGAACACGTCTGTTTTCCATTTACATTCCTGCACATTTGTGCTGTCTTCAGCAATTCCATCAGTGGTACTGCGTATACTAGAAGTATCGATGTTAAGCAATGGTAAGCAGAGAAACATCATTAACTAAATACTAGAACTGTCAAACAGAGTCAGTAGAAGGGACCACAACGTGCCACAAAAGAATAATTTCACTCCCAGTGCCCCATTACATGTTTTTTATCCTCTTACCTATCAAAAAGGACAGACACTCGTTCCATAGCTACGATCACAGATTCACTGTCAGGAGCAGCAGGATTTGCATCTGTGGTACGACTGGGGCTGATTTTTTCCTTTCCTAGACCAAAATAATTTGTTACGAGTGTACTGTGAACACTAAAAATCACAGAATCATTTAGGTTGGAAGGGACCTTAAAGATCATTGTAAGACCTTTTTATCCTTGGTAACAAAAGTCAATGAAAAAAAATGAGTACTATGAGTAAGTTAGACTCTCAGCACATCAAAAGGTCTAAAAAACAATTAAATACCTGTGTACATGCAAGTCAGCATTAATCCAAGTGCTGCCATTGCTCTGTGGGGGCTCTGCACATTCACTCTGTCAACACTCAGTTTAACTAGTGACTCGCTATCCAGCCTAGAAAGTTGCTCTGAAAGAAGTAGCCGTTCTAATCCTCTCAGGACACAATGATAAATAATGGACGGCGTTGATTCATCACTGCCAGACACCATGACTCCGCACATCTGAAATTCAGAAAAAGAAAACTACCTGGTTTTGAGATGTATTTAGGTCACCTTCTAGCAGTATACCACTGCAACCAGTATGGAACTGCCTCAGGTATTAAGAAAACCCAAAGGAATACCTACATCACAGTAACCAAGTGTTAAAGATAGCTATGTGGTGATCCCACCTGTGACTGGAGGCATCACAACATACCTGTATAATTCCCGCAGAGAATTCAGGCCCTACATCAAGTGGGTAATTCTCTATCAAATAGAAAGCAGCTGCACACATTACCAAGATGTGCTGTTGGTTGTGGATATTCACACAACTGTAAATAAGCAAACACACCAGCTGTCAGTTACATCAAAGTTGTCTAGGTCACAAATAGATACAACTCAAACAATCCTTAGAAACACTGAGTATTTTTCACATAAATTTATGCAATATTTAAAAATCACAAGGTATCACCAAGATGCCTTAAGGGAGCGCTGGTTATCACGGAAATCCAGTGCAACATAAGAAACTTTTCAGCAGTATAATTACAAGATACCATTGCCTGACTTGTTTAGGAGAAGTAAACTTCATTACTGACTCTGCAAGTCTCAGAGAGTATGCCTTTTGATAGAAAAATAAGGTTCAGGGAACACAATTTACCAAAGAGACAAAGTCTGAGCTATCAAAGTTTTCTCACCCACAAACATCCTTTTGCTTCTGTAAATCAAACCTAGAATTAGCTGCTAAGCTGCATTTGTAAGATTTCAACAAAAATGCCAAAACTCACTTGATACAACAGCAAACCATAAACAGCAACACACATTTGCAGGCAGGGTGGGAAGCGGGGGAGAATCTTACTGTGCTACTCCTCTCAAATTGGAGAGCAGATACTCGCTGATAATAGGAATGAGTTGCTTCGCTGTCTCATCAAGCAAGTCACACTCAAGGATATAAAGAATTCCATGCAGAGCTCCAATTCGACTTGGCATATGGGTGCTTCTGAGGGTTGATTCCAGCAGTCGACTCACTGGCTCAGCCACAGCTTTATCCTAGTGTATCCAACAAGAGTATTCATTAGAAGTCAACACCGTTTCAATACTGGTGACTCCTGTCATTTGGAAATACTTGGAACAAATTAAAAAGTAGAAAATATGACATGAACCAGAGCTTGGCTTAAAACTACTTTGAATCAACATCACTAGATTGTATTAATCAGGTAAGAGATGACTTGCAGATTACCTAGTAAACTGATGCTACTTCGTTCTACCTGTATAAAATTATCTCATGAATTAAAGCCAAAAAACCAAAGATAAGCATTAGTTCAGTAAATAATAGGTGTTACCAAGAATCCTCTACATATAGGACTTGGATGGTTGTGACTGTCTGGCCTCCCAGTTAACCACAAAGTATGCTTCTGTCTGAAACTGGTAGATGCCTATATAGTCTGTATCCAAAAGAACACTCTGCCATCCGCTCAACTAACAGCACAGCATTCCATTTGCTTCTTCTCAGAAACCACTGGCACTCAGACCTACACATTTCTCTCCACCACTCCCATGACCTGCACAAGAGGATCAAGTGCACCTTCAGTGAGTTTGCAGATGACAACAAGCTGGGCGGGAGTGTTGATTTGCCTGAAAGGACAGTTCTACAGAGGGATCTGGACAGGCTGGATCAATGGGCTGAGGCCACTGTATGAGGTTCAATACAGCTGAGTGCCAGGTCGTGCACTTGGGTCACAAGAACCCCCTGCAACGCCACAGGCTTGGAGATGAGTAGCTGGAAAGCTGCCTGGTGGAAAAGGAGCTGGGGGTGTTGGTTGACAGCCAGAAGAATGTAAGCCAGCAGTGTGCCCACGTGGCCAAGAAGGCCAACAGCATCCTAGCTGGCATCAGGAACAGTGTGGCCAGCAGGACCAGAGCAGGGATCGTCCCCCTGTACTGGGCACTGGTGAGGCCACACCTCAAATCCTGGGTTCAGTGTTGGGCCCCTCACTACAAGAAAGACACTGAGGTGCTGGAGCATGTCAAGAGAAGGGCAACAGAGCTGGGGCAGGGTCTGGAGCACAAGTCCTGTGAGGAGTGGCTGAGGAAACTGGGGTTGCTTAGCCTGGAGAAGAGGAGGCTCAGGGGAGACATCGCTCTCTACAGCTACCTGGAAGGAGGCTGTAGCCAGGTGGAGAGCCATCCCTTCTCCCAGGTGACAAGTTATAAGACAAGAGGAAATGGCCACAAATTGCACCAGGGGAGGTTTAGATTGGATACTACTAACAATTTCTTCCCTGAAAGGGTTGTCAAGCACTGGAACAGGCTCTCTACAGGAAGTGGTTGAGTCACCATCCCTGGAGGAATTTAAGACATGTAGATTTGGTGCTTAGGGACATGGTTTAGCAATAGACACGACAGTGTTAGGTTAACAGTTGACTCTATGATCTTAAGGGTCTTCTGCAAGCTAAATGATTCTATGTTTAGACTTCAAACATTAAGTTGGTATCAGATACTTCATTATCAAAGTACAAAAATTTACTGGAATAAGCAAAATCTATTCTGAACTGTTGAATCTGGAAAGTCTTTTTCTTGCAATCTATTTTAAGTTATTTAGTATTATTTGTTTTACCTTGTCCCTGTACGCATGAAGTATCTAAGATATAGGCCAGTTTACAGTGTGTGCTCTCTAATTGCTCTTTTTAAGTGGATTTTCTACATAAATGAGCACAGGACAAGATGCAACTCTTGATATCAAGTCAATCTTTTTTTTCCTCCCACTAACGTGTTATATTCAGCTGTTCACTTGTGAGAAGGTGTTATTAGTTCACTGAGTGGGAAATTACAGCCTAGTCAGAACAAGTCGATCTCTAAAAACTGCTTCTGCACATTTGGCACCACTTTCACAGCCTTCCCTTGCTCAGTTGCAATACAATAGCAAAGCAAATAGCAAATACAAAGCCCTATCCCACAAGTCTCAATTTCTTACTGCTATTACCCATGTAAGTTTTATATTAGTCTCAAACAGTTTCTAGAAGTGCTTCTTCCAAAAGGATTTGTAATTTTTTTCCTGAATAATCCCACTCTGATTTGTCCATTGGAACATACTACTGCTCTCTGGTTTACAGATTTAAAGACATCAACACATACCATTAAATAACTTGCATTAATAGTGTTCCTTTGCTAAATTCAGAACAATGCAATGGAGGGAAGAGTGAGGGCAAGACAAGGGATGCCTGACTATCACACTATGTATTCATCACAGGCACTGCCTCAGCCTCTCATGAGATTAAAGCCATTCACCTCTAACACAAATCTAGCAATACCTGTTCCACAGTCCTCATTTCTGTCCTGAAATGTAACAAGTGAGTCCAGGGCAAAGGTAACATTCAACTGAGTAAGATAAGTAAAAGCATGGAAGCTCAAGACTCACAAAACTCCAAACCAAACAACATTGCAGTTTGGATATGGGACAACTGGAGATGTTTGCAACCCCTGAAAGCCCAGTAAACATTCTTACAGCCATGCAGATCAGCTCAGGGGTTTTCTTGGAGACAAACCACTTGTACCAAGCACATGAGTTTTTGGCAGCAGAAGCTAAGGATGAGTTAACCGAGACACTCATGAATTTGCAATAAAGTTCCCTAAGAATTTCTTACCATTCCAAGAACAGCAGCGGCTTTACACGTGGCTGGTATCAAATACTGTACAAGAATCTCATCTTCTGACGGATGCACCTTTCGCAATTCTGTCAAGGTTGTATACATCATCTCAAACTGATTCCTTTCTGTAAATAAGTCTGATACTGCCAGAAGCTGTACACAAATTAAAATTGAACATAAAAAAGCCCATTAGCAGAAAGCCAAAAACTGGCTCTCCCTTTGTTACAATTGACAGCAAAAGATTCCCTGATTGATCTATTAGATGTAGTCAACTTTAACAATTGTTATTCCAGACACTTGAGTTAACTTGCCCAGAATTAATTCCCTCTCAGACAATTACCTCCAAATGGTCCTCTTTTCCCCCCAAATGGTTTACAAAACCAAATCCACTACGGTAAGTTAATTCTGGAAAATGAACAAACGTTGCCATTCACAACGTACTGGTCCCTCCCAAACACACAATGCACACTCTCTTGCATGGATAGTTTCATTTTAAGTCTTCTATGATGAAGAATAATGACTATCAAGACACATTTCACACCTGTGTTCCTTAGTTTTGCTTCTACACATTAATAATCAATTCAATGCTAACATAATGTTGATCCATCTCTTTTTTTTTTTATACAAAGGGAGGTGGATAAACAAAACCCTGAAAACTACTTCTAACAAGTAGTCAAAATACTGACTATCATTAAGTGACAATAAAATGTTTGTAATGTAGTAGCAGAAAACTCAGTCCAAATGCTTATATAGTGTCAAACAGTATAGTGTTATAGCTACTCGTTGTATTTCTGCACTGTCCATATAATAGCACTGCCAAGAAAAATCAGTGTCTCCCACATATTAAAAGATGCTTTACAAATGCTGCTTAGCTCTGAACATTTGGTAACACGTGCTCAGTTATGACTGAATAATAGCTGAGACTTACTGATCGCACCACTTCGCTAATCAAGATGACTGGCGTTCTCTTGCTAGGGTTTGATGGCAATATCCACTGACTATACAGTTCAAGCAAAAACTGAGAACAAGAATGTATATCTACACCAGCCCGGTGTTTCCTGAAAGGCACAATAAGCATGCGTTAAAATGGCTATTCTTAAGCCCTGCTAAATTACTCGATTTTAAATAATACATTTATTTAACGGCATCCAATTTATAAACCCATCTTACTGAACTCAGCATGAAGAGAAGAGCTTATCAATAAGTCAAGGGAGAGACAAGAAAAAATTACGACACCTGGTGTTAATAGGAGAGGTTGGTGGTGAGGAAGGAGCAGGTATGTCATTTTCATCTTCTTCATCCTCGCCCCACTCTTCTTCTCTCAATGGAGTGATGTTATTTCCTAACCATATAGAGTGTATAGAGACCTTGCAACACACACACACAAACAAATAGAAAAGCAGCATAAAATTAACACCCTTGTAGTCAGCCTAGAAAAATCTTAGAAGTCCAATACATTTTTCATTTAAACGACAGGCAACACAACTTCAAATAACATTACATGAACTGCACATGACAATTTTTTTTTTAAACCCTTTACAACATTTATGGCATAGCAAAAAGTAGCACTGCGTGCTCAGTACAGCTATAGAGGCGAGGCTGAAAGCAGCATCTGGCTATAACCTGTAAGCACGCACTAACAATGTGCATGCATCAACCCAAAGTCAACATACCAGTTCTAAAAACTAAAGCAAAGTATACATGTTTACAATTCGTATCAAGCAAGAAAATAATTCAGGAACAACCGTAATGACTGCAGTTCAATGGAAAACACATTCCTGAATACTCTCAAACCATAACTTTGCGTATCTGATTGCAATATAACTTTTCTTCTGAAAGTTGAATCTTAGTGGAAACTAAGATTTCAAGTCCTTTGACTCAGGCGAGGTGAATAATTATCTACAAAGAAGAAAACTTCTTAGTTGTTCTTTAAGTTTTCTCTATAAAATTAAATTTTCTGAACAGTAAGACCTGCTGATGGCATTTCATAAATTATCTGAAGATTCCATACCAAAATCAGCACTTTCTGTTTTTCAAGACAGATACTACTTTTTCTTCAAGTTACTTATCTTCCATACCTCAAGACTTCTTTTAGATAAAAATTCACCTTTATATAGAATTCTTTTTCATGTTAAACAAAAATATACACACATTTACTTTTCCAAGCAGGATATCTAATGCCTAGTACTGTTCTTCAGTTAACAGTTTTTGTAAATAACAGTGTCTGTAAACCTGCAAATCACTGAATGTTCAAGCCATTTAGAACCTCAAGAGAACACAGACACCTAAAGACAGACAAGTGATCATTTAGTCCACCCCATGCAAAAGATGTTTCAAGAAAAATGTTATCAGAGATTAGTATTTAAGACTAATTTTTCAAGGATATAAGTAAGTAGATAAGAACTTGTGTTTTTTATTGTGTGTGTAATGCTGATTTCCCAACATCATCCAGTGATATTTATGTTCCTACACTGGGTTTATTTAAAATTAAAACAACTTGACTTATTTCATGTCCAGTGATTTTTCATCTCCTAAGGACTACTGCAAGCATGCAGTAGCAACTTAGAAGCCAACAGATAAAGTGGAAGCTACCGCTACAATGGCTCTTTAACACACAAGGCTGAAAAGTACAACTCAACAGCTGGCTCATGAGTAGGCCCCACCCACACGCCAAAATTCCACGAGAGATGGGACAGTTGGCTGAGGGGATTCACCCAGTTTTGATCCACAAAAACAAAGTTTGTTGTTAAGCAACACCTTAACTGAATTTTCAAACTGGAAGAGATATAATGAAAGTCAAGTTCAAAGTTAAAGTTTTAACAAACCTGGCCCAGTTTATAATCCATATCTCCTATTTCTCGTTCAGTATTGATCTGCAGTAAGAGTTTTTCATGGCTGATAAGAGCACCTATAACAAAACAGAAGCCAACTTTAAAACACGCATAACGAAGTAGATGTGAAAATGGCTTCATTTCCTGCAAAGTGGATTTCAAATAAATTCCTAAGAGCATGTTTTCTACTTTTTAAATGTAAGAGAAATTCACTCTCCCTTTCTCCCCCCGCCACACAGGCACTTACCTGTAGTAACAGGAGAAAGTGATGGAACAGGGTCCCAAGCTTGGTACAAGTGATGTGTAGCAATGTTATCTCTCTTAGATACCATTGCTTGGATTTCCTGTTCAACAATTCCTCTGATCACGCTCAGCTTCCTCCCAAACCTGAAAGCAGCCCCCCCCAAAAAAAAGAAATCAATGTAAGTAGATTTTTCCTTTAACCTTTTTGTGCAAGTCTGACCAGCTTATTCTACAATATTATGTCTCTATGCTTATTTTCATTATCAGTGATGATAAAACTGGAAAATGTTGAGAAATACATTCTGCAAGCCGTTTACAAGATTTTAGTAGGATACTTTTTCTTTCATACAGTGCCTTTTAACTCAGCAGGTTTGTGATGCCAACTCCATGCATGTAAACATCTGTATTCACTCTTGCTTACCAAATATGGTCTATACACATTTTTGCTACAGCTAGATTACACAACTGTATGTATGTGTTAATCACAAGTATAACTTCCAGGCATTTTAGAGCAAGTAAAAAAAATACCTTGTGTCCAGAGCTTTTAAAGCTTTGTTGCGGGGCTGCTGTTCCAAACAGCTAACGGCTGGATTGCCTGCAACAGGTATTGTCATTGCGCTCAGCACCAGTGAAGTTATGGCTTGTACCGCAAGAACATTAATTTGGGTCCTCTCTGTATCTTCCTGTAAAATAAACTTACTGTAATTTGAATTGTAAAAGAAAAAAAAGGAACCCTGAAAGCCCTGAATATTAGTTTGTCACCATCCACTAAATTATCATTAATAATCCTGACATCCAGACTTCTTCCCACTCAGAAATCTAGTTGACATAAGCAACGCATAAAAGCACTATGGCTGCAGCGGCAACACATCCTTCCTTCTCATCAGCCATTCTGCACACATCCTCTCTTATCCCAACAGCATTAAAACCACAGGAAGTCCATTTCAGAGCTTTTCAGGTGTTTAGTTTCTTTGTTTGTGTGCTGGGTTCAGTCAGGAAAGGGCTAACTCCCTTTACCCTGGTTGCCAGGGAACTGTGTTGCTGGACAGTAAGTGAAAACATTGATAAGGCCTCAGCTGGTGCTGGGGATGGCTTGTACTGAACTCAAGGTCTTTTGTCCGCTTTGGATACTGTAGCTGACCCAGACTAACCAAGGAAGTATTTCATCCCATAGTACATCATGTTCCGGTCTCTTGGGGTGGGGAAGGGGGTCTGGTAGCCATTACTCTTCCCTTCTCCCTCTCTCCCTTACTCCCTTGCTCATTTACTCCCGGGTACTTGCTAACCCTTCTGCATTAGCTGCTTTGCCAACTCCTGTGCTGGCTCATTTGTGTGGGAGCTGGTGGGTTGTTTTGAGTTTTCTGGCTGTGTTATCACTGACATGGTTAGCTTGGAATCTGCTGCGTTAGCTCCCAGGCTCCGGCCTTCAGGCCGCAGCTCTCTGGCTGTGGTTCTCAGGCTCTCTGGGTCTGATTTTCATCACTCAACATCTGGGTGTGCATTGGTCAGTGGACGGTGGGAAATTGTAACATATTGTATATATTGTATCATGTGTTTTATTTTCTACTATTTTAATTATTTATTATTAGTAGTATCTGTATATATTGATTTAGGTTTAATTAGTAAATAGTTCTTATCTCAATTTTACGAGCTTCCTTAGTTCTTTTTCCTCCGATTCTTCCCCTCCACTGGAGGAGGGGAGGGGCATTTGTGAGAGTGGCTTCATGGTATTTTGGTAGCCGGAGTTAAACCACAACAGTTTGTATCTACCCATTAGTTACCTGATGCTGAGTTTCAACAGGTAAGACCTCTTCAGAGAGGGATCTATGGTAACTTATTTTACTAACTGCCCCTTTAGGAACAAAACTCAACCTCACGAATTTTCAGCAGCATTTTTCTGGGCATCATTACCCAAAGCATCCAGTGTTTCTTCTAAATCGAGATGCTACACATTGAATATTTAGCACCACTGCAGAAGTGTGAGAAAACTAACAACTTTCTTAAAATACATGGTTAAACTCAATCTATTATTCATACATGAGGCACTTCTAGTTTTCCCCAATAGATGTATTCAGAACTACACACACTGCATCAAGTACTTTGCCACTGTAAATCACCATTGTAGTACTCAGTTTCTTGCCCTTTAAAAAAAGCAAAGCTTCTGACACTATGGGTTGTAACTCATCTTCCCTGTGTTGATGGTAGCAAAAACCTTTGCAGTGCATTTAACCTTTTTTTTGCTTAGAACTGTTATCATCAGTACTTTGACTAAATCAGTGCTTTGAGTTGGGTTTTTTTTTTTGTACACACAAACTAAAATTAGAACAGCAGCACAAACACTTGCAGATTCTGAAGTGGCAGGATGCTTCTCAGTTTTTGCTTTGGTTTGTAGAGATTCTGATTCCTTCTTGAAAGTATCAAACCACAAGAGTGTGAAGCTTTTTAGAAAATCTAACATGGTAACAAATATTCAACTTTTTTTAAAAGAATCTTGTATTTTTATTTCATAAAATACTAACATACTGAAATTTATAACACTGCTTAAAATGTCTGCAATTTGAACATATTTTTCCTTGGAAAGTAAAGGAGCAGTATTACTCCTGTTCTACAAATAAGACTGCCCTAGGTGACAAATCAGGAACTACTAAAGGCTGAGTCGCCAACATGGCCATTAAGGAGAAAAGTATAGGTGAAAAATTCTGCAGGCTGCACAAGTCTCCAAGACAGTCTAGCTAACAGAATATGCTAACCCACAGAAGAAGGATAACGATGCCCTTCTTTTTCGAGTCTGACACCTAGGAAGCAAGACAAAAAACACCCCTTTGTCTGCTACCCAGGATTCACTATTCACAGACATCTGCCTTCTGAATTCTTCACAGTGCTTTAGGCTCTGCACCTATTATCAGGACGGTGCACAGTTCAGGAGCGAATGTTACATAAGCTAGAAAAACACCTTCAGGTCAAAGAGCTAGAACATCGTAAATTCAGTCTGCTAGCAGGCAAAGACATCTGAAGAAGGAAAATCTCCTTCACAATAGCTAACTTCACTCTCATTTTGCTGTTGGTATAGATGAAGAAATTTATCTCTGATCCCCAAATGCTCTCCACTAAATTCTGAACATCTAACTGAGGCATCCAAGTTAGAAGCCCAATATGGGGTCTACAGCTGGGAACAAGAGACACGGGCATGCATCTCCAGCTCAATCCATTTCTAGTCAAGCATCTTGCAAAAACAATCTTATCACAGAAACTCCCCTGAAGTTTGATTATAGCACAGGTAATTGCAGTAATACACACTAGTTACGCTGAACTAGTATTTCCTAAAGGCACAATTCTCTCACGATGTTTCTCTCCAAGTTTTTGGAGTTCCTGTTGTGGCTAAAGCCAAATGTTTAATTCAGCAAACTTTGAATTTTGTGTGTGTTGAGCCACACAGTAACATTAAGTTCAAAAAGCCCCACAATAATTTTTCCATACTATTTACACACATGCAGAAGCTTTAAGACAGAAGATGGATGTGTCTGAAATCACAGGGATACGTTGACAAAAATCAAACTACACCACAGATAATTTCTTAGTTTTAGTCACTAATTTTCTGCTTTACAGGTTTATTAATAGAAATATTTTTCTTAGTTTCATTAAAATTTATTTTAAAAGCCTCAGTGAAAGACATTACCTCTTGCTGGTTCTCCTCTTGGTCCATTACAATAGGCTGAGTTACAAGCACACCAAGCAAAGTAGCCCAAGTCTCTTCAAACTGAGTACGGCTGATCCATCCTATGGAAACATTCAGAGATAGCTACTTATATCTTAATACAACCTTAAGCATGGAATAACATTAAATCTATGGAAAGGATGCACCATTTTTCATTTCATACCACTGCCCATTCAATTCAGCAATTTTGTAATTACTGCAGTTTACATTTAAACTGTTCTACTTTAGAAAGTGACAAACCCTTTAGAAGGGTTGCGAACATTATTGTATCAGTGGTCCCGTTGGGGATGTTTATTGCACACAAATATTATGATTGTCCAATTTTTGAAGCATTGAGATCTATCATGTTTTCACAAGAAAGAATATCAATGAGAAAGTTGTGGTATTCTCCTTTCTTTCCTGTGAGAATTGGCCCATGATCCAAGAAATCTTCACGCCCTTAAAGCAAACGGATTGAATTGCCTAGAAATAGTCTATTAAAATTCAAGCACTTCTCAAAGGTTTTCCAAACAGATTTTTACCTATAAAAGATTGCAGAGCATTTCTGAATAATACTCCGCAGTTTATAATAATTGTATCTAAAGAATTAAAAGTAAGAATGTTGTCTTAGGCATTAGTGATCAAACAGAAATCAATGATATATTACAAGTCAGTCAAATATTAACTTGTAGGTCAAGAAAGAGGGAAAAGAAGAAAAATATTTCCATAAGTATATGGAAAACTTGATCATTACTCTTGACAGACTCATCTGTTGACAAAGACTTGAATTCTTAAGCCCCACTGCTCTCATTCAGTAAACCTTGACATATCAAGAAGCAATGAAGTGACAGCATCTCATTTAAAATATTGAGCGTGGCACTAAATTCTATTTTTATACTATGCATGACTGAAAAGAATACACATACCCAGAGTATTAATTCGATAGATGAACTCCTTAAAGATTTCTTTTTCTTGAAGAAATTCTACTGGGATTTCAGGAAAAACTGTGCCAAAGTCACCTGCAGGCTTTGGTGACCAGCCTAGTTTCCAGACCTGAAGAAATAGAAGTAGTTATTTATCCAAAACAGAAATAGAATCAACATGACAGCTATAAATATACATGCCCCATTCTAAAGCAATGGGATATCAGTAAATAAAGTAATTCTCCAAGTAAAAAAAAGTCTTAGAGAAAGATTAAATATCTAACACAGCAGTATTTGTAGTTTTTTTAATATTTCTCATTATGAATTAAATATTCCAAGTTTGGACATGAAATCAAGTAAGTTCCTGTTATATATTTCAGTGCCAGGTGACTCCTAGATTGTGCAGAAATGATGCTGAAGGTTAGTTAACTCAGGGAAAATAGTTCACATACTATTAATGACTGAAAAAGCACAAACACTCATTTGAGATTGGGCAAAAAAAGTTTCAATCCAGAAAATTAGTATCTTTTGACATGCCCTCAAATTTAGAGTGCTGAGAAACAGAGAAATGGGAACTCCTCTTGCTCTACCTAATAAGCATCTATAAATGTTTCTAATGGCTTTCAAGTTTACCAAAACAAAGACTTTTCACAGTATTAACAATACATGGAGGTAATCACGAGGTGTTCTTAAATCCATGTTATAGTGGCCAAAAGGTTGAAATACCTTGTGCACAGGATCCAAGATGAATTAGGAAAGAACAGTGACACATAACTCAAAAGTACCTCCATGGCATACCATGCTATGATACCACACACAAATACCCGAGTTAGTTCGGACAACCCTTCAGACACCTTAGCATCACTGTGGTACTCAGCACAACAGAAAAATTACTCAGTTCAGGTGTCAAAGAAAGTAGCAGTGTAGATTTTGCACTCTTTCCAGGGTAAGCAATCCCACTGAGCAGGAGGAAATATTAGCCCTAACAAAGGACCCAAGTCACTGCTTGCTTTTCCTTTCTCTAACTGCCATCTGGACATTCTTTCACATAAGAATATAGGGAGCGACTACATTCCTTTCTAGTCAAATCTTTGACTCCAAAGTGAACTCTTATTTGCTATCTTTACAATGTTTTGCTACTCAGCACATAAAAAGGCAAACTGGCTGATCAAAAAAGGTTGAAGTCCTACTGACATAAAATTTAAGATGCACCACTGTATTTGGTTCTCAAAAAGCAGATAACTTTTAAAGTCCCGAAAACAAAGCATAACGAACATACCAAGGGAGGTACTCTTGTGTAACTGTTCACTAGAGGCAGTCTTGCTAAACTGATGATGATGTTCTTAAGGACAGGAGTAAGAAATGCTGGGATACTGCCGTTTCTTTTATGTCCCAGTGCCAAGACAGACTGTAAGCATTCCACCATCTCAGCTACCATTTCACAAGCTGCAGTAATGTGTTTGGTTTCTTTGTGGGGAGATAAAAGAAATTCAATTTTTTGAATCTAGTCAAAAGACATCATTTTAAAAGATATAATTTTAAAAGATATAGAAAAAAAAATACTTAATGAAAGAGTATGTTGACTGAAAGGTAAAGAACCCCAATAAAGATGTAGACAAAGAAATATTCCACAGCATTTCAGCTAGTTGAAGCTTACTAGTACTACCCTCTCTGCAACGGCTTGCATTATTTGGCAGTCTCAGTGCTGGGGATTACCAGTACCTGAGATCTGTTAGCAGAGCAGATCACATGCTAATCCCAGCAAGAACTGGCTGAACTGAACAGAGCATTTATTAGAACTTAGTAACCAAGTTCATCTGTTTTCTCAGAAAAAATAACTAGCTTCATGCTAAATCTGACAAGCAAGTGATTTCTGTAGATGAACTGGTATCTTACTGTACCAGCATGGCTGGATATGAAAGACAACGCTGTCCACACTCGGGCTACATTTGACCCTCACCTCAACATAATGCTTCCATGCTGTAGAAGGACAGATAAACAAAGTCTGCCATTCTTGAGAAGAAATATTAACAATTCTACCTCTCCCACATGAAATTTAAAAATTACACAACACTTTATAAAGCTCAGTCTGCAGCACGCTGCACAGCTAACAGGATCCCTCAAAGGAAAAATCTACAATAATGTTTAACTTGCAAGAAAGAACGACTATACTTGTTAAAAATACATCATTCTATATTTAATAAACATTTGTCAAATACACATAAGGTCTCATGAACTCAGTATTAAAAAAGCAGTAATGAAAAAGGTACCTACAAATATTTCTTCAGGAAAAATTTAAGGCAAATGTGGAATTCACTGTTTACTTACTCTGTGTGTTTGAATCAACGTCACCCTCACTTAAGCCTTTTGAAGTATTCTTCCTTCTTTCAGGACTAAGAAGTTGATTACCAGGTTCAACTGCAACTGAATTGGAGAAAAATTTTTAAAAGATACAGCCATTACATATCTCCTATTCCATTTTTCTCCTCAAAACCACATAGCAGTCAAATATTTATATCTGCAAGGCATCTGCCAAGCTCAAAAGTAAACACAAAATTTTAAATTAGAAATAAAAATAGTAAAAATAAATTTGTTAAAGAAATAATTAAAAAGGACTCAGAGGAAATATTCCAGACACCTAGCATTTGATCAGTGATGACTGGCAATTTATTAAGAAAATTTTCTCATAGCTGTTCAAACTGGACTCACCTGCTTCTATGATAAATCTAATGCAATTAATTAAGGAGCAAGCATATGTCACATTAACTGCAGAAGCCAGCAAATTCCAGAGAGTAGGCTGCTGTAATGTCAGACAGCAACAATCCAGAGCAGCTTGAAGATCTATACTTAATGGAATCTGGTCATGCATTAAATGCCATGATAGTGCCTGTGCAAAACATGAAAAGTTTCCCATTAATAGCAAATGCTCACAACAGAAGAACTTGCAACAAAAGGTGTTCTTGTTTGGGTTTCTTTTTAGGCTTTTCTGTGTGTGTGTGATGCTCCCCCCACCCCCTGGTTTGGGCTTTTTTTTTTTTTAAACTCAGCAATATGTAGAGTTTTATTAGCAAGTTGTATTAATTTTTGTTCCCTGAGAGAACAGAATTTCTGTCAAGTACAAGGAAGTTATGGGCATTATACACTGCCTATGCAGTGTCCCAAAAATCAGTGCAGGGCCATTCTCCCAAATGCCCAGATCATTCCATCATTCAGCCAACTTCTCCTTGTAAAGAGCCATCCTTGTCCCATAAGCCCATCTGATTTACTCACACAAGTCAAATGAAATAACCACTGAAGGTATTTATACAGTAAAAGACTAGAAAATTGCCCAGATCTAAAATTACTCAGTGGTAATCAGTTTAAGTCAAAGTAGTACGTTCCCCCAGCGTTTCATCACATCTTTAATTATGCGGTAGTTTCTTACCTCTATTGACGTAACTACGAATTTCAGGATGTCATCCTCTTTATCAGGAGGAACTCGGAGACCAGCTGGTAGTTTTGAGAGTAACAACAAATACTGAGCCAGTGCACGACAAAGTGTCATCATAGACTGATACATCCCCTCATCTCCTATAAAATAAGACTGGATGAAATCTAGCAGTTGGAATCTTTTCCCCTTCAATACATGTTTTTCAGAATTATTTCTTAAGCACTTTTATGCCAGATATCTTGATGATTTTTTTTTAAACAGTAAGTTCACATATTCACAAGACAACTGCAAAGTACCTTTGCTGAGAAGAGAATAAACTTAAAAAGACCATTATTTCTATTACCAAAGATATCGTTTAGTTTTTTCCAGTAGGCTGATGGCTCAGTTGGCAACAATGGCTGAAAAACCTGGTGGTTGGCAGGAAGGTTTTGTGCAGTGGTAGAGACATGGTCCAGAGTTACCCTCCGAGCTGTTTCAAAGAAGCTACTCTTCTGGTCTCTTGAGATCTCATTCATTCCAAGGCTTAAACAAGGTGCTAACAAACTTAGATTGAATTCCTGAAACCAAACAGTAAACAAAAAGTAAAGAAATTGCTTTTGAAGAGAAACTAAGTATCTGAGGGAATTTCTCTGGCATATTTATATTGTGGTAAGCTAACACTTTAGTAGTTAACTAACTCATTATTATGAGCTCCTGCTCTATTATGGTGTAACACCACCATGATTAAGATCATATTTATTCCACATTTAAATTCTAAACACTACTGTACTGGAAAGAAAAGAAAATTAATATGCTTATTCCAAATTTTCAGAACAATGCATGAATAAAGCTTCAGGATGACCTACATACAAGGAATCTTCAAGTAATAAGTTCTCAAACAAGTAAGTCAAAAATATTTTTTAAAAAGTTTTCACTACTATTTCTGCATACCAGCAACAAATGTAGGGAATTTGAACAAAATACCTTCTTTAATAGGCCACAGACAGTACATCTAGTGTAAAGGACAGCTTATATTTAAATGAAAAGATATTTAAATGGTTACAAAAACATCTGACCTTGTAAAAAGGTATGACAAAATGAGAAAATTATGTAAAATGGTAAATCTGGACTTTTGTGATTGCAATACAGAAACTAACCTCCACTTCCACTCTATACAGCCAACCTGTACAAGCAGAAAGCTACTGCTAACAACATTGCTAGACACAAATTAAACATAGCTACTATTTTAGTTTCCAAAATGAAGTGAAATTCAAGATGTCAGCTACCAGTATTATACAAGTTTGAATTAAAGAATCTAATCTGCTAAGACTATCAATAAGAACATTAGGAATAATTACATCCTTTTCAGTTGACTGTGTTTCATCTGATAAAGAAGTTACCTTGCTGGTCATGAAGGAGTTGAGGTCAGGCTGAGGAATCCTATTTACCAGCTCTGCCCCTTCTAGCAGTGCTGAGTCAGACTTGATGCAACATTGCGACCTCACTAGTGACACATACCAGTCCTTTAGTAAGTAAAGAAATAAATCTATTACATGTTTGTTTTCAAAAAATAACAGTTTGTGGGTGCAGGGGGTGAATTGCTCATGGGCATTGAATTGTTGTCCAAGAAGTCTAATGTAAAAAAATAAAAACCCAAGTAAAAAAAAATAAGGCAAAACAGACAACTGGTGAATGGACCATCTTAAAATAAACCAATGGATGTTCAATGGCAAGCTTCCTATTTCCCAAGAATCTGAACAGGAAACAAGTTAAAAAAAGCAGCTTAGCATTAAGCATTAGTATATGTGTTAGGATCCTAAAGCTGAAGAGAATATCTAGAAAAAACCTGGAATACTCAGTAGTCACACAAACAAAACAGTAATAGCAAGAAAACCCCAACACTATACCCAAAGAAGAAAAGTCTTCAGATTCAAATAGATCAGCAGATGAAGATCACACCTATCTTTTAACTAAAGAATATAAATGATTACTTCTCTCAATCTCTCTCCTAAGTCAATAGGTTCCGCAACTACTTATCGGTCTCTTCCAAACTGTCAGCTAATCAAGTTTTTGCTATCTCAGTTACGTGTTTCACATTACTGTGTTTCAATGTAGAACACAAAGGAACGAAAAGGATAAGTGATCCACGGGACAAACTAGCAAGAAAGGAAGACACCACCTCCAGAAGGCTTGCTCTTAGCCTCCCACCCTGCTTTGAAATACACGTATTTAAGTACATGAATACCAGAAATAGTTAAGTAGTTATCTGAAAGAAATTTAAAGCTGAGAAGTGGCAACGCAGAAGTAATGCTTAATTTCCAAGAGACAACCAACAGTTTTCAGCAAGTGAATAAAACTATCACTGTACTAAACACATCAAGAAAACAAGATTATATAACGTTATGCAGAAACAGATATATACATCTTTCCATTAAAGTTCAGTAAAGAAACAAAACCTGATAGCTTTTCACAGAGTTGTCAACATAAACATGTATGCACATGCTAATTAATCATCATAAGTTCAACAGTCAGCCAATACATATAAAATCATCCACTGATTAATGAGATTCATTGACAACTGAGAACATTAACACATAGTAAAAGTAAACTGTATTTAAACATTTTGTAATGAGCAAAAGCTTATTCAGAACCAAGATACTTCTAGTGACTTTTTCTAAAGATAATCTTACTTTGTCTAGAATTACATTCTCTAAAGCTGGTTGGTCTTCTCCATCTAGTGGGTGTGAGGTAACCAGAGGTGAAGGACTAGCAGTGTCTGGTGCTACCATAAGACGAAACCTATCCAAGAGCGAGTAAAGTCTTTGGTGTCTGAAAACAGAAGAACACACCAGCAGAGAGCTAACTTACTCAGTTTTGTAAACCATTTAAAAATAGAAAGGCATCCAGTAAGCCAGTTCTAATACTGGAAGAGAAAAGCAGTAGGGCCTTCAGTTTTGTTGGACATATGCTGTCATATGATGCACAACTGCAAATTTCACCAGCTATCAGTAGCCAAACCAAATGAACTCAGCACCACCAATATAAAGATTTAAATTCAATTTAGAATTAAAATTTGCACATGTTTAAGCATAAAATGCAAGCTGTTTGGTTTCTTTATGCAGTAAGATGAATTAGCGTACCGACTATTTGACTGCAGATCAATATGTTCTAACACACACCAAACAAGAATCCAAAAAAAATTTTTTTTTTTTTAATAAATAAATTCACAAACTGGAGTTCTTAATATATGTTACTCAAAGAGGTTTGGGGTTTTCCTTTTGGTTGTTTTGCTTTATTTGTTTTGGAGAGTTTTTGTTACTCCATTACTGCTATCAAAAACACGTATAAAGTCATTTAGAGATTTGGGAGGTTTTTCTGAATTCAAAGGTAATGTTACCTATGAAGGCACATTAATAGTAACCCACTGCTGTCCCAGGCTTTATATTCTTTAACCCTACTTCTTTCTGTCAACAGCTATTAACCTCAAACAGCAATGACATCAAAAGGAATACATCAGGCACTTTCCAACCAAATAATTTTCTCCTTTTATAATAGTTCACTTTTAAACAACTGGGTGACTAAACAGTTAAAACTTTCAACACAGCTGTCTGGGAAAAATAAAAATAAATTAAAAAAAGCAGCCCACCCAGCTTGGACTCAGAGAATTCTGCAGAAGATTGAAGAAAATAAAGTTGTTTCAGTAATGTAGTTTCTGTCAAGGAATTAATTGGCGGTTGCTGTCTCTCAAAAGTTAAATACCGTGTGGGATATGGGAAAGAGAACTTGATGCCTTTAGCTTGAATTTGAAATATACTTAAGAATTAAAGCAACTCATTCAACACAACTGTGTTTGTGTCAGAATATACCTGCAACTTGTAAAAAGAGGTTTCACACCTGTTTTTTCTCCAAAAATGACCCACTATCTTATCTTTAAGAAAAAACCCAAACACAGGAAAAGAAGAGTTAACACAACTAGTATAGGACATAACTTTGTCTGACATTTTAACATATATTGGTATTCTTTACCTTGTTGCTAATCCACTGTTTTGAAGGTATTCCTGAATTCTGTCCAGTTCTTCAACTGGTAACTGGGTAATGCTATTCTATAAGAAAGTTACAAGAGTAATACAAAAATGAGTAAAACATCTGTAAGCACTTTGAACAGATTAGGAAAATTATAGGCAGATGAAGTGAAATATAAACATTTCTTCACTGAAAGGGCTGTCAAGCAGTGGAACAGGACTCAACCACCTGCCTGGGAGACACCATCCCTGGAAGGGTTTAGAAGATGTGTAGACATGGTGCTTAGGTCATGGTTTAGTGATGATTTGGCAGTGTTAGGTTAACATTTGAACTTGATGATCTTAAGTCTTTTCCAACCTAAATGATTCACCTATCTATATGTTAAACTAAAATAAATTCTTTCCAGTTAAACAAACACCCTCATATTTTGATGTACTTTAAAATTAGTATAATAAGCTTGATTGTATGGCTATCACTACCCAATCTTCCCTACAAGTGAATACATTTATCTTTACCTGTAATGTTGCAGCCAAAAGCATTTCTACTCGACGGCAAGCCAGCGTGTCAACCGTGCGGGCAAGCACACGGAATGGAGTACACAGAAGCTTATCAACATACAATGTTAAGACAGCCCCAGACTGGCTGAGATGTATTCCCTCTAGGCACTGTAAAGTCTTCTTCAGAGTTGTGGGCTAGATGTTGAAACAAAACAAACAGACAAAACCACTCCACTCAAGTGGAATACAAAGATCTCAAAGCTAAAAGCATTTAGAAAAAACTATAGCAGACAACTAGCTGATCAATACAATCATCTATATATGAATAGGTCTGAGTTAGTGTACATATTAATTAAATAAGCTAGTAAGTTGTTTGATGTTTAACTGTAAATGCTTTCTTTTACAAAGAGTAAGCATGAAGCAGAGAGCAAAACTTCTCGAGAAAAAAAGCTAGAGACACATAGGTGGAATTGTAGAAAGCTTTGAAAACAATGAGAAGCTTCAGCTCTTGCTATAAGAGGGTAGGAACATGAGCGTAGTGAAGAGAAGAGACTGTACAGAACTCCAGATAAGCATTAGGGATTTTTTTTTGAGCACATGTTTAATCATAGAACAGCAATGGCTACTCAGGATTAAAAGGGAGTGGAGAATTTCTTTAAATATGAGCACCAATCCATCACCAATAAACTAAATAGAAAAACATAAAAATCAAACTAGCTTGACTTGTGGAACCAGTCTTGGTTTGGAGCAGAATGTGTCAGTTAATTTAATTTTACTGACTTTTCTGATAATCACCAAACATTTCACAGAATGACTACATCTGCATTCAGACACGTTTAGTTTAGTTCATTCTACCAATTCTCAGACACTAAAGCCCAGATTCATCTCACCTAACTTCAGAAATCCTTGGGGGGGCAGGGAGGCAAGAATCTCCAAGGGGACATAACCATGACAGCTGACCCAAACCGGCCAAGCTGCTCAGGAACTGGCTGGGCATTAGTCAGCACATGGTGAGCAATTGCATTGTGCATCTCTTGTTTTGTATATTCTTTCATCATCATTATCTTCCCTTCTTTTTCTGTCCTATTAAACTGTATCTCAACCCACAAATTTCACTTCCCCACACATCCCCATTCTCTCCTTTATCCCTCTGGGAGTGGGGAGGGAATGAGTGAACAGCTGTGTGGTGTTTAGCTGCCTATGAAAGGGGGAAACCACAAGAGTCCTTTTGGTGCCCAACATGGGGCTCAAACTCATGAGCTCCAGATTAAGTCACACTCTACCAACTGAGCTAGCCCGCCCTGGAAGAGAAGGGGAAGGTGAAGGAGTGGGGGAAAGTGTCCCCCTTGTCTCCCCAAGGAAAAAATGTAAAGACTAAAACTTTCCAAGACATGGCTCCTGAAGTCCAGTGATGATACCAATACTGAGTACAAATATCAGATGAAGTCAAGTGCATAAAATCCATGTGGTGGAAATATGCATATATATATGGAAAATTAACTCTATCCCAGCCAAAACCAAGGAAGCCCAGGAAATTATATTTCCCACCTAGAAAGATTAAGAGGGATGAATACAACCTTACATCCCTAGAAAATATCATCCACCATGCCTTTCAATTTGAAAGTTAAAATCATCAACAGAAATCATACACTGAATTTGTGAAGCAGTATTTCCCTCACCAATGGGCCACAACACGTGGGGCAGATCAGCGGGGAAGACATGAGCTTGCAAATAATTTTTAATGTTATTAGGGCCTCTGAAAACGGACTGGTTATTATTCCTGCTTCTGTAGTTGGTAGTTCTGTTATTTATGCTACCAGGGTACTGAAATTAAAGACAAAAGTTACAGCTTTTATTTACCCTTCAGATATTTATTATGCAGGATTAGTACCCAGGAACAAAGAAAAGCAGCTTAACCTACTTGAATTCATAGCTTTGACAGACTGGAATACATCTGATACTGGAGTTGCTCAAATAATAAGGTTCACTGTTTGCATTTTTAAAGAAGTGACTTTAAAAATAAAATTAGAAGTTGATAAGTGACCCAGAAATGTCAAAATTTGCATACTTATCAGTTAAACTTACGCTGAAATAAGTGACTTTATTCTTTAAAACAAGTCAAAAAGTTAAACTTACAGCTGCAAGATTCTCACACCGTGATTGAATAGCCTGGATGAAGAGACCACTGGCTGCTGAATTCCTGTGAATGGCACTAATAAAGTCTTGTACTGGAGGCTCATGGGACAGATTAATCAGGTCCTGAACATGATTCACAATAAGCCAGGTCAAGTGTTCGGAATCATGTAGGTTTTGACACTGAAGGGGAAAAATTAAATTCTGATTCCAGTAATACCCACATTAAGCATTTAATTATTAAAACCTTTACCTGACAGCATGAAGTTTTTATTATAGTAAAATAGCCACCAGAATTATATATTAGCATAAATAGCCTATATTTTAATATCACCATAAATGTTTTTACATGACAGTTTTTCCAAATGTTTTCGAACTTGTTGCAAATTAAGAGATTTATAATTAATTTATAATTATTAATTTTTAGAACCACTGAAAATCTAGGTTAGAAACAAGTAAATTGAGAAAGGTGATTCAAACATGCCACTTTTAACAAAACGCTGTTTGAAATAAACATGCACACACAGAGTTTTCTTGTAAAACGCAATTTTCATTTAGGCTTCTCTTTAAAGATTTCTTATTACTACTGGCCTTAAACACAAGATGAAAAATTTCTGAAAAGCAAATCCAAAAAGATATGTCAATAACTAATTTTTAGCCTACAGAGGCTATGTGCATTTCAACAAGCAGTGCAGCTCAACATGAAGAGATCTGCAGAGCTAACCAGATGATGCCACTCCTCAACAAAGAGGTTTTGGAGGGTTTTACCTTTCATTACCCTCAAATCTGATTCTGGTGACTGAATCCATTAGTATTTTAAGTGCTTCTTACATAGCTTTTGGTTTAGATAAATCTGAAAGGAATGCAGTTTGCTTGCCCCAAAACTGCTCTGCAATGCAAACCAAAGTACTAGGAATTTCAGGAAAATTCACTTCAAAAGTTTCCTGTGAACTAAAATGCTAATATTGAGACAGCAAGAGGCCTTAGCCACAGGAACTGCTCTCATTAGAGAGCCAAAATGTTAAGTAAAACCTCTCCTCCTAAGGCCTAGAGACAGAAGTTTGTCTCCTAGACATTGTGCACTGATACTGATGTTAAGTCGCCTAACGCTGCTTAGGGTGCTTGTGGCACCTCACAAGTAAGGGATATGATACCCAGTAAATGTTTCTATTCTGAACCGAGAATTATCTTGCCTTGTAAAGGATCTCTCATGGCTAATAGAATTAAAATGCCAAATGAGGTCATACCTAAGCTTACAGAAGCACCATCTGAAAGTAAACTGACTAGTTTCCCACAACTTTGTTTTTCACTTGTGAACCAGACTCAGTTACTGCACATCAGTAATAAAAGACTGTCAGCTTAATAGTTCAAAAATATAGTTACAAAATTCAGTAATTCAAAACTTACAACATAGTCACAAAAAAGAATGAGTGCTCCTCTTCTCACTATCTCTCGATTGCACATGCCACGTTTAGATTCTGAATCCGACTCATCACTGTCTCCAGATATCTGAGGGCTAAGCAATTTAGTAGTAGAAAGACTGTGTCTCCTGCAAGAAGCACATTATATTTTGTTATTTTATTACTGTGGCTACTGAAAGATTAACAATCAAATTGGAATATCCTACCCATGTCCTCACATAGTATTTATTTTCCTAGAAACTTCATTCAAACATAATCCTGCTCTGAAGCAGACCCTTTGCTTTTCATCAGCTCTTTACTTTCTAGCAATTGTAGTATCAACTTTTTGTTCCATGCATTTTACTTTCTTGAACAGTCTGAAGAACTTCTGAAGAACTTAACAGGTTATTTAAAAGAAAGACATGGGCTATTGCATCTCTGGTAGGGTAACAAAACCTATCTGTATTTTTTTCTCAAGTCTAACCAGTGTTCTTGAGCACTTAGTCTAGTATCAGATCTAAAGTGATGTCTGACCAGAAAAAGAGGTCATATTGGTAAATAAGTTTAAAAAAAGATAACTGCAACAAATAGCAGATGTCACCTTAGCTATTTTAGTTGCCCTACTTTGCTCATAAACCTGGTAAGTTTGTGTTTGCCCGAATTAGAATAATAGTAATTCACATCACGAGGTTGAACTGAGGCAAGAATCTCATATCTGAGCAAGTATTGATCCTCTCATGCTGTAGAGCAAGATTAGTCTTCCCTAACATTTACCGCACAAGCATCAGAAATCTCTCTCAGGTCCATTGTTAATCTCCCTCTACAGCTAACAGAAAGACACCCACCCACATAGGGGATATCTTTCTCATCCCCAGAGGGCAAATCATTCCAATGCCAGATAGGTGGGACGAACTAACTTCAGACCAAGAGAACATTAATTTTAGATCAAATCTCCAAATTTCAGACAAGAAACTTTAAATGAGTTACTGTAGTGCTTGATGCTAATGAATCAGCATGGTGTTGATGCTATGTTTGGACACCATTTAGTAACAGTCCCACTGAGAACAGATATAACTATAGCTACAATTATACTGATCTGACTGTATTTTTATAAACACAACAGTGTCTGTCATCTGCACTGGCTGGTTACTTGCTAGAAAGGGAAATATGAAGTCCCCATAGAAACATGAAATAATGAGTCTTTTGTTATGGTTATGTCCATGATTTTAATTCAAAGTAGTACACTCAAGAAGGTTTCTTGGCTTAAGAGTGGAGAGATTACCCGGCAGTTCTTCTGAAAAACAACTGAGTGTGGGACACACTTCCTTAGCTTGAAAGACATACTAATATCAGAAGAGACAGTATGCATTCACTTAAAATAAATGTAGAACTACTTACTTCAGAATCCAAACAGTATAATTCAACAGGCTTAGCAAATAAACAGCTAGATTTAATGTAATTTTAGCAAATATAATTATGAGAGACCTTATCACTCTCTGCAACCACCTGAAGGGAGGTTGCAAAGAGGTGGGGGTTGGTCTCTTGTCCCAAGTGATGTGATAAGAAGAAATGGCCTCAACTTGCACCAGGGGAGGTTCAGATTGGGTATTAGGAAAAATTTCATTGCTGAAGGGGTTGTCAGGCATTGGAACAGGCTGCCCAGGAAGGCAGATGAGTCACCATCCCTGGAGGTATTTGAACATGTATTGACCAGGTGCTGAAGTACATGGTTTAGCGGTGGCATTAGCAGTTTTAGATAATCAGGTCCAATTAACATTCAAAGTCTTCTAATCTAAAAGATTCTATGATTCAATGAGACACTACTACTCCCAGGGACCAAAAGCAACTCTTACTTCGGGGTTTGATGCACTTCTGACCACCAGTTGTAGTTGGTATAATTGACAAGAAGCAAGATTTGACACCAGAGGAGAACTAAAGAAGGATGCGTGGGAATCATGGACTGTACAAGGTCACTCAAACTTTCAAGGGTATAGAAACTACCATCAGATCCATCTCCTGTAAAAAGTCTGGTGGCTGCAGCTGTAATTCTTCTAAACATCCCTGAAAAAAAAAAAAAAAAAGCATGTTACAGTAACTATGCTCTAGTCCAAATTATGAAGTTTTAAAGTTATTTAGGGTACCCTGAGAATACAAACCTTGTTTCATAAACCACTACCATGCCTGGAAGGAAGATACATCCTAAGCGGTTTTACAACAGTAAGGCAAGCCATGGAGTTTGCCCGAGGACAGTGTGTAAACCAGTAATGACCAGCTCCCAGACCCAATAAATAATGCTTTAGATAGACTAGAAGTGTAATGAAACCTGTCTTATCAATTTCTTCTGTCCAGCATCAATCATTTGTTGAAAGCCTTAAATTTTAAATGGTTAATTACAGAACAGGATTTTGGTTTATTTTGTTGTTCTGTTTATAAAGTAAAACACACTTTCTAATTAAGAACCATGCTGTTACTACTATTCTGCATGATAAGGAAGATTGCTTACAAGCATCCTACTTCAGACAAAGGCTTCCCAAACACATTTGGTTGAAACTTAACTGATACCCTTTAGTCCAATTTCTAAAGTGCACAAAGTCAACGCTGAAGTGCAGAGAAGTCATTACCCTGCATACTGAACACTCAGCACAAAAGCTGAATTTTCCTTTCTGACTTGCTCATTCTGCATTCATGTGCCAGAAGGAAGGAAAACAAGGAAAATGGACAAACTTAAAAGTTGTCTAAAGGTACAGGACTAAGTTTCTATGAGAAGGTCAGATAAGGGAAAACAGTTTCTTCAGAACCTGTTAGAAACCAAGAGCTAACCAGAATAATGAAGGAGGTGTGTAATGCTTGCTTGCATTGCTAAATATACAGGAGAAAGAAGCTGTAAATTCCACATCCATGTGGACCAGTGTAAGCTGCCCCCAGGACCAATAAATGCACAATGTAAATAGCAAAGAATGAGAAAAACAAGTGAGTTTCAAAACTCGGGTTCCACTTACTAGCAAACCAGTGCTATTCCAATTCCAGCTTCCTGCATTTGCAGTAATTGCACCATCTAGTGACCTTCTACAGTCATGAAAGCTACTACATGCTAATCTCTGCCACTTTTTCTACGCCTTGTATTTCTAACTTAGAAGTAGCAAACTGAAAATATTCTTTCTAATCTCTGTCACTTCCTGTAGTTGAATATACAGGAATCAGCAATGCTCACATTTTGAAAAAAGTAACAGGTAAGAGAACAAACTAAATAGAAGTGGTTAAAAATGACAGAACACTTAACATCTGGGAACATAGACTAAAGTGGCTATAAGCCGCACCTGTAGTTAGGAGAATAACTTAAGAGAAAAAGAATAGAAGGTTTAATAGAACAGAAGGAAAGCATCACAAAACCAGGCACTTAGTTAAGCCTAAACCTAAAAGAAAACGCTGTGACATAAAAATACAGCTCAGGCGTCTGAACAACTTAGCTTCTACTCTGTGACACCATACAAGGTAATCACATTACTGCTAGTACTTAGAGTTGATTTGTAGTTTTAGATTAAATTCATTTCTAGAGGTCATGCAATACACATACCCCAGTGCTGTGCATGAGTACTGTAATATTTAATTTTAATTTTGCATGAAAATTTCTACATAGTTCCTGGCAAGACTCACAGTGCAGCTCAGAGTCAGTTGCTGTAGCAGAACCGGCCAAGCCTTCCCTTTCCATTATCTCCAGCTCCCACTGTGGAAGAACCCACCTCCCTGATTTCCATCACCAGCCTGACTTTGATTTCATTGGCCCTGGCTTGACACGGTAACCAGTTACTCCAAATCACCTTTTCTAAAGCTGTTATAACATTTGTTTCAAATGTTTCTCCACAGCAGCAATAGTATACACGCTTTAGTTGTAAAGAGACACATGGGAAAAGAGAACCATCACTCACTATATCCAGAGTCCTGTGCTCTAAATCAGGCTTAAAACAAAGAAGAAGGAAGGCTCTGGTAACTATCACCATACTTTGTGCTTCCACTCACAATCCTGAAGCCTTTGCAGCAAGAATCTAGGTTTGGAGGACTCCATTTCTTAAATCAGTGCTCTCTGACAAGCCAAAAGACAAAACATCATCCACCACGGCTGCACAAGCCCTCACAACATAACTCAATTGATTTCCCACTGACTTTTCTGCCTGTTACTGAAGACTAGGAGGAGTAAAGCTACTGAAAGTTAAAGCAAGGCAATGCAGGAGCTTTGATAGAGAACTAGCTGAAGACCCAGAACACTTCCATCAGCACCCTATTTATTTTATGTCTAGATGTACAATACTTATGTTTGCAAGAAGCAGCTGTTAGCAGTGACAGGAACAGAACTAAGGGGTTTTTCCTTTAAAAAAAAAGGACTTTGTAACTGAATTCTGTGGGATGACCTTAGGAAAAAAAAAAAACCAGGTTGGTGGGACAAAACGGAGCACAGAATAATGTTATGTGTCTAATGACAGTATTCTGAATGCACTTTCTTTTGTTAGTTTACACCTGTTAATTAGTAAAGTACTAACTCCCATTTTACAGATGGGGCCATGGAATCTAAAATTCCTTCTCCCATACGTGTAAGGAAGTCTATGAAGAACAGGGACTTGTTGCAAGATCTTTCAAATTGTGGCCAACTACTATAATCCAAGGCTGAATTTCAGCTACAGGGTGAAAATCAGAAGGCAAAAAGGACAGTCACAGTAAAGAAAAAAAATAAAGGGAAGTCTTACTTTCATAATAGTGTCAGTAAGGAATCAGGCTAACTACTAAGAATTATTAAAGTGCCAGAGACTGGGTATCTAGCAGAAGACACCTAAGGCAGAATTCCCAAACCTGAAGAATGGAGTTTAAGAGCAGATAGCTGGAACAGTATTACCTTTCATACTTTTTTGGTTTTCCTTGTGTGTTTGGCACTTTGTTTTGATAGTTTTTATTAATGATGAAAAAGAACAGGAACCTACCTTGTCATGAGTCTGAACCAGTAGTCTGTAACTCAGTATTTTAAACTTGGACATACATACCAATCTCCAAATTGAGAGAAACCATAAGCAGTACAGGCATAAGTTTGGCACATTATGTCTCTTAGACTGGAACATTTTACACAGTTCAAAGGAGAGATGAGAAGTCAGTAGTTACACTTCATTCCACATGGAAAAAACATGCCCTGCATGCATGAGCACAAAGTCTGGGAGGTTCTTTATACTTCACAGGATAGAATGTCTTCAGCACCTACGTATTCCTTCTCAGTAGCTCAACGCATTCAACGACTGTCAACTGAAAAACCACCCTAGCAATGCATGCTACAACTCAAGGCATTGTTTAAAGCATTACCTGATTTGAAGATATGTATTAAGCACATAAGCAATGTGCCCAGCTCCTGACAGTAGAAAGTATGTTGCTGCTCATTCATGTCCACTTTCAATTGTTTAGTAACAATATCCTCCAGTAGAATGCCAACCAGTTGTAGTAAGAACCTTGGAAAAAACCCACATATACAGTCAACAGAAAAACTATCAATGCAACGTTTTTCAGAATAAGATTATGTTTATCTATGAAACTCAGTAATTTGAAAAATAAAACATTAAATCCTCATCCATTTATCCTAAATAAGATGCTAAATTAAGTGCTACAGAACAAGTTGACCTAAAACATATGAAATGCTTTCAGTATGGAGAGATGATCACAAGCACTTCAATAATTACATATTGGAACTGGGTTACCTACTCATCAGCTAAATTCATGATAGCATACACAGACCAGTCAGATTGCTATGGTGTCTTTGTAGTGATTTGCAATGAGCTAAAATCACACCATGACAGTTACCGCAGCTCAGGTAAGGTGGGGTAACTCAGCAAGTCACATGAATTCAGCTATTTACAGCCTCATCTACCCATACTCTACCGCACAGGTTCTATATCAAACCTCCAGCCAAGGGTGTAAAGGGGTAGATAGCAACAAACATTATGTCAACATAATACCACTGCCATCTCCCCATACTTCTTTTGCCTGAAGTGTGTCACTCTGAGGACATCAGCATGGGAAGCAACTAGACAGAGCCATCTCTTTAAAAATAGGAAATAAAGACTAACTTAATAGATCTGAACCCATCTGCTGCCAAGATTCTTGTACAGAACCCAGGCTAAGGGGATGACTTGTCTTTCATACCCCACACACAGGGAGGAAGGAAAGGGTTAAGCAGTTAAGTTTTGGACCTGATTTTAATAAGTCCAGGATTCACTCATTTAAACAGGTCCACTAGGTCCTGTTTTTACGTTACCTGAGAATAGGTATCAGAAAAGTCCAAAATCCCTACTACAAATTGCTCATCTCCTCACGCTATGTCTATTTCATTATTCCTTCCTGCACACACACTCCTCCCATGTCAACTTACTAACAGCCTTTATTCCTATTAGGTAACAGTATTTGTGATTTCTCAGAAATCTTAATCTTTCCCCTAAGTTACTGAAGGGACAACATACCTAGAAAATGTCTCTTCAGGCAGATATTTAGCCTGTTTAACCTCAGTGGCATCCTCTGCTGCAGATGTGTTATTTTCTCCACATCTCAGTCTGTTAATTGCTTGACATGAAATTAAATATGGTGAGAAGGAAAGTTCTTGTATACGAGATAGAACGATGTCTTCTGTTGACTGTGAAATCAGAACTCTGAGGATAGCTAAAATTCCAGAAATCCATAGCTGGACAGTACTCACAGATGCCTAATACAAGCACAAAAAATGCAGAAAAATGTTAAACAGCACAATATGGCAAAGTATTTAAAAATTAACTTCAAATGTATTCATTCTCATTAACTGTTGTATAAAATCAGACCCTTTTGAGAATGGTGCACACAGGAAATAACCTTTATGTCCAGGTCATCCAAAAATGCCATTCTTGTAACTGTCAAGCATACATTCACTCTGTTAAATATTCCTTCAACTAGACAAATAGTACTAAAATTTGCATAAGAAAAATGCGATTTACCTATTAGATTGCATTCTAGAATTTATGTTAACAGTATGTTTCTCCACATTCCTGATCCTCAAAATACAAAATGAAGGTAAGTAATCCATAAGCAGAACATTCCTGCATAAAGTGCTCCCAGTTGGTAAATCATATTAGTTCTAACCAATTCTTTTCTAAAAGCTGCTGCAGGTACTTTAACACCACATCACAAATTAAGAGAGAGAAGCACTTCTTTTGTTTTGCATGAAAGACACCAGATTCTCTCTCCTCTGGAAACAGTTGCTTACCATTGTTTTAGGAGTAACAAACATACTCCTTAAAAGCATGTCCACAGGGCGAAGGGATGAAGGAGCCAAAATTTCAAACAGTGTGTTCAATACTCCCAGAGCATCATGAGAGTCTATATGCATCTGCAAAAACATACAAAGCTAACTTGTAGCTATCCACTACAGTTAACTGCAACACAAAATTAGCATGCATGTTTTAAACATTTCTGTGACCACCTGTGTGTAATAAAGCTGTCCTTTACAGCACAAAATTCAGAGCAACCAAAAGCTATGAAAGGTAAATTAAAGTTTCATTGCAGGCCTTTCTACACAGGAGTTTTGAGATCACAGACAAAAATCTATCATATGAAATGCAATACACATACCACAAATATTATTAGGACAAATATGCCATATTCAGAGAATGACCAGAAGACTGACTTGTCATAAAATTTAAAAACTTTTCTCCTCCCTGCACACCTTACCAGGCATATTTATGGAGAACAATGTTGGTTATGAATAAACTTTAACAGGTAGGTATAAGAAAAAAAAAGATTCTTAATCATCAAAAAAGGGAGCAGCTACAATGATATTGCACTGCAGCAGCAGAGGTAGGACACCTTACTTGATGAGTTTAGATAAATTATACAACCATCAACTGCAAAACACAAAGGACTGGGCTCAAAACCTTTATGACCCTGTCATACTTAAATAATTTGATAGCTGAGCACATGCACAGATTCATATAAAACAGCAATTTCTATTTGTCAGCATTTTAGCTTTGGTCAAAAAATTGTCTGATCTGCAAATAACTGCCTAGTCTTCCCAGCCATGAAATCTCTTCATGGCAGTGGGGATCTGCTGTCATGGAGTAAAGAACATTAAGGGTACAACTTCCTAGTTTTCCTTTTTATCTTTGAAGTATTTCTAACACCAGGAAAGCTGTATTGAAGACAAGTTGCCTAAGTAGCAGCACTGAAAATCTGTCCTCCTAGTATTCTCGAGTCTTTGAGTTTCTTCTTCCCAGATACAAAAAGCCTGCAGTCCTCCCCCAGTGTGCAACCCAGTAAAACACATGCACACACTGGAGGGAGTCAGCAGAAAGCCACAGGGATGGTTACAGGCTGGGAGCACCTGTCCAAGGCTCAGGGGGATCTTATCAGTGTGTGCAAGTACCTGACCAGGGGAAGCGGGAAGAGGAGACCACAGAAGTAAAGAAAAAGCCATAATCTTTTCAGTGTTATCCGGTACCAGAATGAAAGGCAATAGGCACAAGTTGAAATACAAGAAATTCCATTTAAATAGAGTTTTTGTTTTCTGCCTGTGAGATTGCTCAGACACTGGAAGAGGTGGCCCAAAGAGGTTATGGAGGCTCCATCCTTGGAGACCAGCAAAACTTGACTGGATATGGTACTAAGCAACCTGCTCCAGCAGACCCTGCTTTGAGGGGAAGATAATATCTAGAGGTCTGTTTCAACCTTGACTATTCCACGATTCTGTGATTCATTAATGCAATTTCAAACTGTCTTTTCATTTTCCTCACTAGGAAAAAAAAATGCAACTAGACACACTGCATTTATGAAAATTAATTTTGACATTCTATAAACATGAGAGAGCCTTCGCACCATTTAATAAGTGCTCTAATATAATCACGTAAGAGAAGTAGAATGAGCTTTCCTCTGGAAACAGTCTCAAAGATATTACACATTTCATGCACTTAAACATGACCTTCATCCCTTCAAAGACTTGGTTTACATTACAGTAATTGCTTTTTTCAGATATGGCAACCACATTTTCAATAAAAACTGCCTTCATATAAAAAAAAAATATCTAATACCCAAAGCAATTATTGACACTTAAATGATAACTATTTTAGATGTTTATAGGTTAAGAAAACTCATGTAACAACCTGTTGTTTTGCAAGCATTGGGAGAATAATGTCAGCTATTTGCCGGGATAATCTTTTCCATTTGTCTTCATTTTCTTTATGACACTGTTGCAATACTAAGATGAACATTTCTAGCACCTGAGGAAAGTCAAAAAAAAATGCAAGTAAACACCCATACTAACAGGAAACATTAAAGTTACACTGCAGTGGGGAAAAATATGCCCCATTTCATCCATCTGACAAAAGCAAAAGGCACAGAAACCCATGTGAGAAACCACACAACATTTTTAAAGCCCCATTTCAGGTTAAAAACTTGTTCTTAATTATTACTTTTTTTGTTAAGAATTTTCCAGTTATTTCCATGAACTAGGAAAAAAGATTTCTTGGTCCTTTTTAAATGGCATTTGTCAAAAGACTACTCAAAGAACTGGAAAAAGGACAGTAAATCTAAATGCCACATCATACACTCAAAGAGGGGAGGAAGGAAGAGAGCAATTTCCCACATGTATACACTTTCTTTAGCTCAATTCAAGTTTAAATTTGGTCAAGGAAACAGAACAGACATTTTTTATGGAGCTCATTCACTTGAGATGGGTCACTCTGATATCAAAGTTCATGGGACGGCATAAGATGGAGCACACCACCAGCAAGGATCACTTCTAGTAGCTGAATGTGCAATATGCTTCAGGGTTAGAGACACCACAGTTTCAAGGATAGTCAGGCCAAAGATACAGCAAGCAGGAATGTCAATACATGAGCTGGAAAGCAGAATTAGCTCAAAAAACCAGTTAGAGCACTTGTAGACAAAATTCAAGTAGTTCAGATTCAGAAACACAGCCAAGTTAAAAAAGGAAAAGATCACCAGAAGACTTTCTTCCCAAAAAGCTTTCTCACGAGACAGGAGATGTAAGCGATTCTGGGCTAGTGACTTGGTAACAGAAGAAAGTTGAAAGTTGCAGCTTTTTGAGCCTCTGAAGTTACAGGGACACCACTGCAGGACACCCCAGCCACAGCACACAAGCGCCCAGTGGTTTGGTTCTACGTACCTTCTTCTGTCCCAGCAGAAGGGGACAGAATAAGAACTAGAAATGGGATCGTGTGGGAAGAGCAGTGCATGGCTGGCCTTTAATAGGTTAAGTGTGGCAGGAGGGGGTCTGCCAGCAACTGCAGTACCTTATGTAACACAGTTATTCATTACTTCACATCATGTGTCTACAGAGTGTCATTTATTAGTTATATTAGTCATTTTATGATTATAAAACTACACATTCAAAAGAAAATGTGGATACACAAAATTACCCCAATCTGAACATGCAGTTCTAGCAAATTATTTTGACAAGATGTACTGACTTTTTTAACAACTATTCTCAGAAAATACATTGCTTACATTAGCATACACTAGAACTGCATTTTCACAAGAAGAAAGGAAAAGCACAGTAAGTTTGTTAAGCATCTGAATAAGCAATAAGATCCCATGTTAATTATGTCATTTCTCTTAGAATTACTTTTGTGTTTATTTTAAATGAAAGTGTATTGAATAAAGCGATCCTTACACTCCTACAAGGCAGAAACACGTTTTCAAGACCCATAAGGTCTGGGACAAAGCAGTAAGTGCCAAGAACTGCCTAACTACCACCTTCATTACCTTATTCAAATAATTTGTATTTTAAAACATTATTGAAGATCTTGCTGTTGCTAGATGATCTCTATGCAGCATGTTTCCTACTTTCAATCCTGTCCTCTTCCACCTTTCCTCCCATTCTTTTAATTTTCTTGAATGCTAATTTATTACAAATTTTCTACTAACCTTCTGTTTATTCAATCCACAACACAACTAAGGAAGTGATCCTGACTGGAGCTCTTCAGTGCTTTGTTACCTACGCTGGACTATAAAATCTCACTGACATGTTATTTGACTTGAAACACTGATTTGTAGTGCAGAACCTCTCTCATACCATCAAAAATCCTTGCATACTCTCTACAAGGAAACATCACAAGAGTCCAGCTATCCAGGTTTTGTACAGAAAATCATTAATATGGCCTGAATCATTTCTGGTAGTCAAAACAATGTTACCTTTTTATAGGCCATAAAGAGAGACACTTTGTCCTCCTCTCTTACCTGGTGATACTGAATAAGTCTCAGCAACATTGACACTACCACCTCCTTTTGTGTTTCCAACTCCTTTCCAGCATCAGCTTTATTTGTTCCTCTTAACACAAAGAGATCATGAACGATGGGTTGCAGAGCTGGTATTGCTGAAATGAGATTTTTTTGTTTTACGTAAGACAGAACAGTGTCCTGAACAGTGTTTTCTTGTTCTAACAGTCCAGCTACTAAAAGTAAACTCCACTGTAGTTTGAGGGTATGGGTAAGAACAAAACCCAAGCTTATCATGCATGATGATGTCTACCTTTTTACTTTTACTAGAAAATGTATATTATGGACATATTTGCTGACTCTGAGAGCTAAAATACATATTTTTATGAGGTATTTCTCAGCAGAATCCGCGGGAAGTATGAGAGAGATGCTTCTACTTAAAGGCCCAAAGTGGAGGGAAAGGGAAGGGAACTAAAAATGAAAATCAAAGCCTTTAAAGTACTGCTATGCTGCAAACTTATTACCTAATAAACTTTCAAATAAAAGCTTTGTTGCTCTTGTGAACGATGCAAAATATGGGGTAGCAGTGTTAGTTGGGAACAACAAACTTCCTAAAGGACCTGAACAAGGCTTATTACATATATTAAAAATTTAAAGGCTAGTGTCTTCTGGAACAATCAGTATGATTGCAGTATTCTATAGCTTAATATTCAATACTGGCTTCACTGCTGAACTATTACTAATAGTAGTGTTGGTGTCTTTTAATTACCATGTGTAACAGCTTTCCTCCCACTGGCCATGATACCATCGCACAGCTGAATGATCTTAGGAATTCCAATTATCTGTTTGGAATGATACCGCTCATAAGACAGCAACACCAGGAAAAAAAATATATTAGGAATAATTGCTTCAGATTCCCTGAAACAACAAAAAATAGAAGTGTCAAGTTTGAATTGCACAATTCCATTCAGCAGAAGTTAATCTTTTTACAGCAAGTTGCCTTTTTTTTTTTTAAGAAAGTGTTTTTCTGCTTTCCTGCAGTATTTCTGTACCCTGTTTTTCATTATGGTTGTTTTCCCCCAGGGGTTCTTTCAAGCTTTGACCATTACACAGTTACTAATACTATAATGTATTTTCTAACGTATGACACACATTGGAATATTTCTGTAGGACACCCACAGACCAAAAAACTCATGTCTTCACACAAACTAGAGTGAGAAAATGCTGAAATAGCTGATAAGGATTCCACTGCATTGCTTATGATCTATTAAGTACTACATAATACATCGGGTGGTAAGAATACATGTGGATCCACACTGAATCTACAGTAGGAAGAAACAGTTCTCCCTTCAGTAAGTGAACCCTAGCAATGATGTGCTGATTACTGACAGCATAGCTTTTAGGGGGAGGTCCCAGTGGAACCGTTGTACTGTACCAGATGGAGAAACAGAACAGAGCTTAAGACTTTTTCCATGCTACTTCCTGACTTCTTCAGCCACATGGAGCCGAAATCATATCTGAAAGGGCTACCGCTGGAGCCAGACAATAAACAAGCACATTGCCCAGAAGATAGCTCTCACTTTCTAACCAGCAAAGCTAATCACTACATCTTACAAAATAAGTTGTAAACCCACACAGATAAAAGGATCTTTGCTAATTTCATACCTGAACTGTCCTACTTCAATGTATTCAAACTGTTTCAGCACAAATCCAATAAACACCTAAAGAGAGAATAAAGGGTACAGAGACATTAATTCCCATTTGAAACAATTCTGTAGTTATAAAAGTGCATGTTTTGGAAGGAGAGAAAGGAAAAAGGCAGTCACTGAAAACCAGTTGTACTTATAGTTCATTCTAATACATCATGAAGTCTTCCCTCTACAGTCACAGAATACCTTGATCATCCTGCTGACGTTACAGGCTTCTATGAATTTATACCACATTTTACCTATAGTCTATATATTTTTAAGTGTAACTCTCTCACTTCTGCACACACACTATCTGAGGCATTACAGTCATGTTAAGAATCAACCAAAACTCTATGTCTAAACCAAGATAAAAAAATCCAAAGTATTCATACACTGAAAACATATACCTGTATACAAACTTACAGGAAAGTGATGTCCTGCAACTCATACTTGTTTATAAACCCAAATATACTGTAGTAAATAAAACAAATTTTATGCTATAAATTTACTGCTTATGTGGACAACCACACAGACAGTGGTCGCAGAGCTGAGGAAGTAATTTATATGCAATAGAAAAATCAGAAGCTCTGTGACTGTGGGAGAGAATTGAGTCTCGCCCTCCTTTAAGTCTGTTTCTACCTATAGAACAATAAACAGATTGTTTCAAGTATTTTTGCTGCAAACATTAAACCTGCTGGGAAGATCCCTCTGTTACAAATGTGCAAAAACCGTGAGGTACCAACCTGATCCGAATCCAGAAGACAGTAGTTAACTCGTAGCTGAACCAGTTGAGCAAGCAAGTCTAGAACTTGTCTCTGCAGCTGTACCGATGTTGTTGTAGTATATTGTTTCAATGCTTTTATGACAAGGGGTTCAAATAAACGAATGTGATTGTGAATAGCATTCTGTAATAGAGAGATTTTAAAGTAATCTAACATCTGAACAGGTCTCTGATTCAAAACCTAATTACATTTTAAAAGGAGGAAGAATATTTTAAATCTAAGGTACAGCTCTTTCAGGAGTACATAGGTACAAGTACCTTATCAGCACGATGTTTTGCTGCACTCGTAATGCTAGTTTTCAGCTGTGTAGAAACTTTTTGCAGCACATCAAACCATCTGTCATAAAAAGACCAAAAAACCCACACGCATTAAAAAACACAGATGTACAAACACACTCTTTTTAGATGCATATTGTTTTACCAATGCCAATTTTTCTTTATCTACTTGACTACTTCAAGAATCTTAGTAACACAGAAGAGCAAGAGACAACCTATGGTCTGTTTTGATCAGGTCACAGATTTGTGGACAAAAATCTAGTAGAGAAAGAATTTCTGGTCTTTGCTTAGTCATCCTTTTGCATTGCCTTTAAAGCTACTATTTGCTACAATTAGCAAACCAATGAAATGATTTTGAATACAAGTATTTAAGACTATTATGCTTTAAAAAAACTCAACCTTAAGTGACAACCATTTTAATGATTTAGCTTTGATTTGGAAAACACATTAGTGCTAATCAACAGAGTGCTGCATTCAGGATTGCACTACCAAGACAAATTACACATAAGTCTACAAGAAATAAATAATACCAATATTGAAATGTCAAGTTACTCAGCTCCCCTAAAATACTTGCATTTATGAGAAACAATAAAGAGATTCTAGTTCAAATTAACATTATATCGTAAGGGAAGAAAAGTTACCCTGAAGCATCGTGTTCCTGCTCAGCCTGAACCATGTTCCTCAGACTAGCATCAGCAAGGGCCTGTGTAAAATGTGTGTACGGTGCCATGAAGCAATAGTGGTAGAGACCAGGTCTCAAGTTGGAAGAACCTAAGCGTTGAGCTTTGCCTTGCGCTTTGTTGGGGTTTGAAGACAAGCCATCGTACTGAGAAGCCAAGTTTGTCCCAAACAATGTTTTCAATAACTAGAGAAGAAGATTGGAAGGAAAAAAGAAGTTAACGTTTCAGGGAAAAAAAGTTGACTCCTCATCCTTCCCAAGGGCTTAAGAAGAAAGGTCAATGTGCAAATCGTGGATCATGTAGTCAAATACAATATGACAGAAAAAAACCCAAACAATCCACACCCTACCCAAAGAGAGGTAATTGTTTTACAACTGATGCTATTTCCATACGACAACTCAGTCTGCTACAACCCACCTCCTGCCAAAATTAAGTATTGCTGACTTGAACCCAAACATTTAGCTGGAAGCCTACAAGAAATCCATCAGTAAGGCAGTTCTTAGCTTTCTAGGTTTTTGATGTAGTTAACTGGCTACAGAACACACTTAGGAAGGAACGGAACAAATGTTTTCTGAGCATCAGCTAAAATACTTCTCTGAACTGGAAGCAGTCCAAGAAGAAACTATATTATTCAGATGGAACCAAGTTTCAGAACGAGTAATGAACATCAAAGAAAACATGCTGTTTGTTCCACCTGGGCTACAGTTTCCTTACACTACTTCCCTTAAAAGAATGGCCAGTCTTAATATCCAACTGATAATCACAAAACATCAGGATTCACCTTCCAGTAACACAGAAAAAAAATTATCTCCTTACCTGCTGTACACAAACTGTTGCCATTGTTGGTTCTCTGTTGAAGCATGATTTTAGGTATCCCAATATTTCTTCTACACACTACAAAAGCAGAAAAACAGGTCCATTTCTTCATTATATCAAGAACTACTACAAAAATTGGACAGTAAGATCCTTTAAATTTAGTTTTACTTAGTAAAGAAAAAAGTAAATCATAGAAGTAGGTAAAGAAAGAAAAAAAGCAAGATCTGCCTCCTAGTCTTAAAATACCACAATGCCTACCACCACAGTTAAGGATAAAAAAAACAAAGACAAAGAAGAGGAAGGACAGCAGTATGCCTTCTGACATTTCGTACATTTAACATGGGTATATTTAGGTATGTTAATATAGTAAAAATGACTGGAGGCAAACCATTTTGCTGGAAAGAAAAATCTCCACATGAAATATAAACAGTGAAAAAATTACTCCAGTTTTCAACAGCAGCAATTTAACCTGGAAAATCTGCTTTAGAAATTTACCCAACACTGGGGCAGCACAATGCTTCTAGGGTTACTGTCTCTCTCAACAGTACCCATTTTAATATCAACATGTGCTTTTTCCTAGTAAGGACCACAGATACTGGACAACTTGGCTACAAAACACACAAATCATGTACCTTTCCAATGTCTTGAAGTGTAGCAAGTTCCAAGATTTGAGACAGAACGTCTAAGGAAGACCGTAAGAAACATCCAAACTTCTCGTTACTGTTCTGGAGATCCAAAGTAACCTGGTCCCACAAAAAGGAAAACACACCTTTTCTTAGCAATTACTCGTGAAGGAGACAAAACCAAAAACCAACACAGAAAGAAGTGGGTATTGACACAAAACGATCTTTCGCGTAAAATTTCAACGTAGTTCACTCAACACCACTGACAGCTTAGCATCCCTTCTGAATTGCTGGAAAGGCAGGACTTCATTTTGACCAAGACAAGGAAAGGGATCTTATAGCTTGAGGAAGTTACAGCATCTGGGAAGGCCTAGGATGTTTACAAGCAATGGAGGAAAAGGGATAATGTATTTCTCAGAAACACAGTAGGTGTAATAAAAATACACCTTCTCAAGTGTACAAATCAGATCACCAAGCCTCATGGGAATGCGGCTTCTAATACTTGAACTAATGAGGAAAAAGCTTAATCATCCTGGAACAAACTGTGGAGAGAACAGACACTGGGATGCATTTGGCATCCCCAAGCCAGTGAAGGGACATTTGGTACCAGCATTAGTGAGAACAGAGAAACTAGCAATCAGATGGCAAAGCCTATCGGGGGGGTTTGTTTAGTTGTTTTTAGTTTTTACTGGTGGTGGTTGTGATATTAATTTTTCTGTGGGGATGAACTGTTCACACAGGCAAACAGGTGAGTCTTGATACAAGCAGAGCCATGTTTAAAAGGAACACAAAGCAATTGTCCAACCACATTCTAATTCAGTCAAACAATAACATGCAGTACCTTATAATTAGCATGGGTTGCTTTCAAGACATCGTATAACTTCAGATATGACGGGAGATGATAAAAGCTTCCTACTGAAGATGATTTACTTGTTGGAACAGGCGCAGTAGCATCGGTTTGCCTAGTAGCTTAAAATTACATCACAGATTAGCACAACATACTTTTTCTAGGGTTCTCATGACATGTATACTCAACATAATGTGCCATATCTGAATTATCAGACAGCATGAATTTTTCGATCCGCATGCATATCTTCAACTGCAAGTACACATGCTGTACAAGTAGAAAATGAATTAGCATTTCAAGAAACTAGGCCTCTGAGATAAAACAAATTAACCCAGCTGGCATATTCAGTACAATTTACAAAACAGAATAAGCACCCATTTCCTTCATTCATTAACAAGACAAAATATTTAAGATTTAGGATCTTGTTTCCAAGAGCAATGTAACTTACTCCTGCCAAAAGTTGCAAAGCCACTTACAAACTTAAGTAAAATACATCCCAAAATTACTTCTTAATGTTTGACATGAGCTGAGTAGATTCAGAAAAAGTCAGGAAAAGGATTCAGAAGTACCTTGCTTGTGAAAAGTACAGTTATTTTTCATTTAAAAAAAAAAAAAAAATCAAAAAACAAACAGTAAAAAGCCCCCACCCACAGCCACCTTTCCTGGAACGCAATACTGATAACAACTTGTGACAGTAGGTCTGCCAGCCTTTTGAACTACAGCTTCAGAAAACAAGTTATTCCATTTTATTTCTTCTCTCTAAGCCGTAACCATACCTAGGGGGGGATGGTAGGTGGGAGGGTTAATAGGAGTGAGTATGCCTACCTGGACTTGCTTCACCACCCTTTTTAGGGCTCATTGGCACAGATGCCTGTTCGACAGGCTCCCTCTCTTTCCCCTTCCTCCGAATTGGACTAAGAGAAGGTGGGTTTGTGAGAGAAGGTAATGCTGCCTAGAATTAAAAGAAGCCTTATTAATTTTGTATGCACAAGTAGCTTTCCTTCTTCCACATGAATATAAAGCATATACATCTTCGGTTTAAATTCCCCTTTATTTGAATATCTGTTAAAGTGTCTCAAATCTCACAGGTTCAGGATATGAACTTCCTGGGTGAAAAGGAAGTTTAATGTAGCCCATATTTTCCTTTTCAACTTCAGGATAAGCCAATGAGATGGAATTAGAGCTCAATGACTGAAGTTCCTTTTGATTCCAGACAAAGGAGTGTCAAAAAGTAGTCTCACATTTTTAAAATATGAAGAAATTATTAACAATACTAACAGCGTTGCCCTACAGCCACTAAGTTAGTCTCAAAATGTAGATACCTCAAAAAAACCCAAAGAAAGCAAAACCCCAAACCTGAAAGTACCTCAATATGAGCTATTTCAGAAATTAAAATATTCTGCATGATATTCAAAACACAGAAGAGATTTTAGCCCCAAAAGGAACTCAGTGCATTACAGCCAGCCAACCAACCAAAAAGTCAACAGATATTTGCCAGAATATGCCATCCTATACTCCATTTACTATATATACTCCTCACTGAAATGCTGTTTCAAGTGAAGTCACCAGGAATAGAAGGTTCAAAATTTAAGGTAATAATATAAACACTGCAGAACTAAACAAAAATGTGTTATGTGGAAGAATGATATGCATGTTCTTTTCATGTTACTTGCTTTCTTACTCATAGTGGAGTCATTATCAAGGTATTATATAGTTACCCGTACCCACTCTAAAATGCAGAGCCCTGAAAAGGTCTGAATCACAAGAGTGTTGAAATCACAGAATTGTATTTATTCATAATACATACCTTTACTGCTGGGCCAGGAGCAACATCGTCCATTACATGTGCACAAATATTAATGACCTTCAGCAGATGAGAAAAGAGCTGTTCTACTAAAGTAACAAGACTTCGATCTGCCAGAGCTGGCCAGGGTTCCTCCTGCTTTGCAGCACCTTGGTTTGAATCTTCTTCAGAACTCCAGGGATTCTTTAAGCACTTGGGAGCACTTGCTGCAATAGTAATCACATTATTTAAAAGAAAAAGTAGATAAAAACTTGGAATTAAGTACCATAAAATTCTAGATGCATACAAGAACAGAAATTCAAAGAGAAAAGGAGAGCCTATATTTTCCAAACCAGCAATAAGTGCATAGTTTTAAACAACAAAATGTTAATTCTTTGTCCCCAGCCTGTACTAATCATACTGCACATTCCCTTTGGCAACTAATGGAAGTCTGCAAGACAGAGGCAGTATCTTCTCAAACCTCCTGCGTGCAAGAAGTTCCTCCTTGATTTCTTCTACTCAGTCTTGCAAGCGTTATGTTGCATGCAATCAGAACCGGGCGAGATATGGGCCTTCTGATGCTAATGGTAAAAATATTAGGACAAATATACTTCTCTTGTTCTGCCTCACCTGCAAGTAAGTTTCCAGTCAAAATCAAAGCATCCTGATGTGCAGAGAGGTCCAGTGGGAACCATGCTGATGAAAGGAGAGACAGGACCATACCAGCCATCCCAATGGTGCAGCCCTTCTGAACTTCATCTGAAGGACTTGTCTGGGAAACACTGGAAGTTTAATTTTGGAACATCATTACTTTTTTACCCCCCATCTTGGTAAGTTTAAAGTCTTTAGCAATCTACTTGACTGTTAGTTTTCTTATCTAAAAACATAAAATCAGTACTACAGAAATAAACATTTAACACTCAAGTAGGACAAAGCCAGTTTGCAGCAGACCTGATACTACTTTGTCTTCTTGAAGAGCCATTATTTTTTTAAAAACATCAAATATCATGGCTGCTAGTGACATCTACTGATAAACCGAAGAAATCTATTCAATTGCTAACCAGTATGCTCCTGAACTGTCTCCAGTTAGGAAGTCTTGCACATAAGGAAGCATAAGGTGTAGCTTTGCAATATAACAAGATACTGTTTCAAATAATTGAATTAAACAATTGTAATCCATTAAGTCATGTAGACTGTAATTTGCTGCTGCATTCCACATTTTCCTTTACAATAATTATAAAATCAGATTTTCCCAAAAAAAACTCAAGTTTCAAAAAGAGCAGGTAGAGATCATCAAAAGATGTGTGTCAATACTATGTCAATTACACACATGACATCAAAGCTCTAAGACCTGCACAGTACTACTAACTTGGTTTCAGGAAAGGACTTTATGCAACCTCTAAGTAAAGAGATTATTTCAGGATACTTTTCTAAATTAAACAAATCTTCAAATGCAATCACTTTGGTCTAATAAAACTAGACCAATTTCAGAAAGTAAAATTTAAGTATAGCTATTACTTTGACAGAGCTACACAGGTAGTTACAGTGCCTTATATTTTTAAAAGAAAGTATTTTCATATACAAGGTGTTGTTTACATTAGCTACAGTTAGAAACCCATGAATTAATCCATGTTGCGTTGAACAGAGTTGGAATGCAGCAGTTCCAATAGCTTTTTAACCACCAGCATGACAATACTTAAGACAAAAAAAAGAGTTCTGGCAAAATTCTCATGTTATTATCCACATTACAGTCTTATTACCCAGAATGATAAATGTTTGTATCATTCTGCAAAAAATAAAACTACAATCCAAATTAGTATGAACATGGGCCAAAAATTTGTAAAGAAGGAATTAGAGGAAAGGGCAAAGGCTATGTCATTGCAACGCTGATGAATATCAGATGCAGCTTAAAAACAGCATATTTTTAAGCTAGGTAGAGCTGAAGACATTGTCGCAATCCTGCACTGATCTTTTCCAGATAAATACACCTCACATCCTAACCTACTTCATTTGTTAAAACAGGACCTATAGCTCAATAGACAACTTTTAGAATGCATACACAGAACATGCCACACTTATTGCCAGCAAGGGAAGAAAGGGCACGCCAACAAGAAAAGCAGCTGGGGGAAGAGTTGGTTTTATTTTTGTTGTGCAGGTTTTTTTTTTTAAAATATCAAATTTTGCAATAGTTTCAGGATACCAGAAAAGGAAAATAACAGACAACAGCAATGAAGAAAATCAACACAAAAGCTATCAAATCTATTTAAAAACTAAACATCCCCACACATGCACATCTTAGGTAGTCAGTTCTACCACTCAGGTGGCACACTGATCATCAGAGGCAAAAATCAAAGCCTTACAGTTGCCAACTGTACAGTTCTGAAGAAACACTTATGTTCTAAAGTGCTTTGGGACTATCATATATTACCTACATAACACTTATGTACTATAGATCTCATTTGTTGTTCCCATTCAGGTGCCAAATGAGAAGAACTTAAATGTATCTGACACTTCTATAGTTATGAAAGCAATTATGAACCAGCTTTACCCACTGTTTTTCCACATAAACATGAGAACAAAATGAAAATGATGCTCTGATTTTAAAGAGATACTAAAAGACACTATCCTGTACACAAATATTCTTTCAAAAGCATGGAAAATTTTCTCCTATTCTTTATTTTGATAGATGCTGATCATGTGTACCTTTCTACTACAGCAGCTGCAGCCAATTCCTGCGCTACACTGTGGTACCAGAGATGACCAAGTGCTGACACCAAATATCATGACAACCTGATGTTACGCTCTTCTGTGTGAAGTTCTTAAATAAGTGCTACAATAAGCTTAACAATACATCTAAACCAGGACTTCAGACACATACATAAATGTACTTGCGTTTTGCAAACACGACTTAAATAACAGATGAGGGAACATACCCACAGTGCCATCCCACACTCCAGGTGCAGACTGGAAATGTCGTGGAGAGAAGACACAAAGCTTCACAGCAGCCAAACTGAAAAGTTAACACCAAGAACTGCATCAGTTTCATCACTGGAAGAGTTAGCAACAGCAGCAATGTATCTTCTATTGCCACTACCACAGTGCCAAAGCTGCAGATACAACTATAGCCAGGAGATAATTAAAAATAAAGGAAGTACGTAAAAAAACCCAAAAAAAGTCAGCCACTACAGCAAATAAGAAAACTTACCGTCAATGCTCTCGTAGTGGATATTGTCAGTGCATGGGAAATTCCTGCAATAACCCTTGAGAGATTGTTTTCCATCGTGACATCTGTTGGACTCTGCAGCATATTGTAACCTCTGTATGTTCTGAAATAAGAACATGTACCACTAAAACATGTACTTACAAAAGAAACGCCTCCAAAGTGATCATGGCTTAAATTATTATTACATGTTTTATAGACTGCTTATGAAATACAAAAACCTAAGAACACTCTTAAATATCTCCTTGTTATATTTTACTAATATAGAAGCAAAAAATACTAAAAGCAATTTAGCTTATAAATAAATCTCTTTGTTAGCAAACAGAAACAGTAGTCCAACTCTCAATACCTAACCAGTTGTTCTACAAATCACCACCAATTTAACATTAGTCTCTGCTATTGCTCAAATCCACCTAATGCTTTTGCATGTTCAAACTTTGGATTATTGCTGTAGAAAAATAACTGTTTTGTCTGTGAAATAACACAGTGTCCACAAAGTTTGTTTCTGTACTACAGTACGTCTTGAGTGACACAATCAGTATCATGTATGAAAATGTACATAATTAAAAAATTGCATGACCAACTGATGGAAGCAAAGACCCCCTTAAATGTATACAATTCATACTGTCTGTACAACAATATATTTATACAGAAGAATTTAGGAAAGTATAGTTGGCAGCAAAATAACAGCAGTATGATCACACTATGAGAATTAGAATTTATTTTTTAACTGTACAAGCAGTACAGGCTTCACATCCTGTTTAACGATTGTGGTTGCAGAGAGCTGTAAATCCTGATCAACATACTTGAAAAACAATAATGTATATGTATAATTAGCTCACAAAGCTGCACCTATCTGTGCAATGTAATGGACAAAGAGGGTAACCTCAGGATGAAGAGAAGATAGGGAGTCATTGTTCTGTGATAAACTATGATCAAAGTGTGAGCACATCCCTAGTAACTCACACACCAGTTTATTCTTTAAACACAAGTCTGTTTGTGGAGCCCAAAACTACCACAGATGTTCCTACAGACTGGAAAAGGAAATCCTAAGCACATGGATTTGCAGGGTGTAACTATGACTCTGGACATTATGAACTGAAATTTAGGTCCATGTTCCTTTTAAAGCAAGACAAGATGCATAACGTACCTGGTGATGGTGCTCACTGCAAAGTGAGATGGAGGTTGTGTTTCATGCATTAGTAGTTTCAGGTAGACACTGCTTTGGTCTCTTGCTACTGCCACAACTGGATCAGCCTGTCCTTGATCACAGTTATAAAACAGCTTTGGAACAAGCCTTAATGATAATTGTCAAAAAAGAAAAACATTATTCAGAAATTATTTAATATGCAATTTAAAGTACATTTAAGATACATTTAATATACAATTGAGAAAGCTGCATACACTAATTACATATATTTAAGTCATAAATAAAAGCTGTGACTAAAGTTGTTGTTAAGGTGAATTCACCTTTATACAACTGCTATTCATTATAATCGGGGAGCTCAAATCAGGGCAAAGGAAATGCTCTACACATGTGGTAGTTAAAAAATTCTTAGAGATACTACAACTATCACTTTGCTAGAGTATTTCTCACTGTGTCCCCCTATCTCCCCAGATATTTTCCCCATGGATATCTGAAGAGGACAATTTTCCACCATCCCATTTCTATGCAGTAAAACTTAAACATAAGATCCAGTCATCTTGGACAACAAGATTTTCAACCCAGACAGTAAAAAACTACAGTAGACTTTCTTGTAATTCCACTGACAGTACTCTCAATGAATGCCCACAATGGATGGTTCCAGGGGTTTCTGCAAGCTTGTGGTAGCTTTTTTGGGCAGTCAAGTCTTTACCAACCTTAACACTACGGTTGTCACTAATGTGAAGATACAGAAAACCTAGCTTGTTACCACTCAAGTTAACAAAATAACTCCATTTCAAAATCAAGTCCCTGCATAAATCCAACAAATGTTAACTATGATGCAACAGTTAGTGATTCCTCTGCTGAGCTGTTTCTGCAGTACAAGTGGCAGAATCTTTAAGGTTTCGTTGTCCTTTGTTAGCTATTAGGAATGGACAATAATTGATAGTAAAAAAAAAAAACCCAAACCAAACTAGGAAAGAGACTCCTCTGACAATAAAATGCTCAGGAATTCAGTATTAGATGCTCCCAAATTGTTTAAACATAAAACTGAAGTTCTTGAATTCTAATTAACTACCAACTAATCCTTGGTGTTAGGTGCGTTTAGCTGTAACTTCCTAAAGTTACAATTGCTGTCCAGATAACAGCTGCTTTTTAAACAAGATTAGCTACTTCACTATAATCAATGAGCATGAAAGTTTTAAGATATGCTATTTATAAACCACATGGCAACTACTGTGTTTGGGAGTTAGGACAACTCAGTAAAACTGCAACAATTTAAATCCCTCGCCTACTGTCAGGATACTGAAAACTAACTTGAAGTTGAAACTGAAAGTGACCCTCAGAATGTAAGAGTTAAATGAAATTGTAATAATGCTAATAAAAAGCAAAGCACAGTTCCCTGCTGGTTCAAAACGATGCATGTGGCAGGTACCATAAAGCTGCATTGTCTCCCATCCCTTACTGCAACAAAAATATAAACAACTCACTAAGGGATTATTTTAGTTATAGGTACACAGTAACACAGAATCACAGAATGGTTTGGGTTGGAAGGGACCTTAAAGCCCATCCAGTTCCAACCCCCCTGCCATGGGCAGGGACACCCTCCACCAGGCCAGGTTGCTCAAAGCCCCATCCAGCCTGGCCTTGAACACTTCCAGGGATGGGACACCCACAGCTTCTCTGGGCAACCTGTGCCAGTGCCTCACCACCCTCCCTGTGCTGAATTTCTTCCTGATATCCAATCTAAATCTCCCCGCTTTCAGTTCAAACCCACTACCCCTTGTCTTGTCACTACAGGCCCTTGTAAAAAGTCCACTCTCAGCTTCCTTGTAGGGCCCCTTCAGGTACTGGAAGGCTGCAGTAAGGTCTCCCCAGAGCCTTCTCTTCTTCAGGCTGAACAAGCCCAATTCTCTCAGCCTATCTTTCTAAACTCCCTTTTAAAAAAAACCAAACACAAACATACATACCTCATTAACGAAGCTGCAGCTACATGTCTCACTCGTGGATCTTCATCTCCCAGCAGACATATTACAACATTATAAAGCACTCTCTCCTGAAGTTTTAGTAGCTAGAAAATAAGTTCGCACAGTAAAGTTCATTGAACATTCTCATCATTTGACTAGATTGTTGAAAGATGGTTAACAATTACAATTTCATCTGCCATACAACTCTGAAAGACAATCTTTGCTTTAACATTGCTAAAAACATTATTTAAATACATAAATACCAAAAACATTTTTGAAGTTTAAACAAAAAACAACAAAAACTACACACACAAGAACACTAAGATATTTGAATCTCAGTAGTAAAGTATCTTTCAGACTGTAACGAGTCTCAACATGAACAGACTTACACAAAACATAGTTACAACAGCTATCAGTGTTTGGATTTAAACAAGAAGTGCTGAAAGTGCACTGGCACCTTAAACCAGAAACACGATATACTGAGTGAATAATTTACTTACACCAGTATAATGATGGATACCTCTGTGCAAGCTCTCAGTTCTTCCTTCCAAGAAGCTGACTAGCCTATGGTTAAAATAGAATTTAGAGTGAATTAATTAACACTAAATGTTATTTCACCCTTCAGTGCTCTGAGGGTTGTTTTGTTCTTTTTGTTTGTATATTTTCTAAAAACACCAGTGCAGGGAAAATGTAAGAAGTAAACACACTTTTTGCTATCTTTAGAAAAAGTAAGCTGTTTGCTAAACCACTATCAGGCTACTGTAACAGAAGTATTCCTTTTGTTTAGTTAGAAAAGATTGTTTACACATTGTGATTGCAATTCTATTTTTTTTCCCCATGCATGGAAATATCAGGCTGTTCTGAAGAAATGGTAACAGATTCCAAATATCACCATTAAGAAAGAGTCCAATTTTGTCTTAAAATTCTTCCATTTATCGTTAGTCATATAAATATCTTTTGTCTTTCAGCTTGGAAGATGGTGTAGAGAATGAGGAAATGCAAGGAAAGGAAGTAAAGTCATATTCGTTTCAGTACAACAGAAACTGAGCAACAGAAGACAGCTGACAATAATGGAGAACTCAGGAAGTTTTTCTTTGAAAACACACCCAACTGGACAGGAAATCCAAGTCAGTCTCCAGATTATATGGTCTCCCTCTGATGACAGATTTAAAGAAGACTTGATAAAACAGACCACTGAATTAGAAACTCCTACACAGTGTTACTAGGAATGGGCTTGGTAGTGAAGCCAGTGGTAACTTGACAAAGGAATTACTACATTCCTTATAGGAACAACTGGTCTGAATTAGTTTTGTGAAACTCATTAATGTTTTAGAAGAAACCGCTCCATTACAGTTCCAGCTTCCTATACACAAGATCTTCACACTGCAGCTACACCACCCATGGAAAAAATATAAACACTTACCGAAAATCTACCTCTGCAAGTGTTTCCAGAAGTTCCGTCCTCACTAGCCAGTATGAGCTATTCTTCAGCGTAAGGAGATCAACAATTAACTGTAAACCTAGTTCACTGTAACTGCTGCTACATAAGCTCATGATGCAATGCTGGGAAGAAAAAGCAACTTTCAGTTTTATGTCAGATGTTCTCTGAAATAAAGCATGTAAGTGACCACAAAAATCTGTTTTATTTAGAATATTAAAAAGAATTTGTTGCTTAAGAGCTAGGAGAAAGTATCACAGATAAGTACTTTGCAAGGCTAGGCCACAAGCTCCACGTGACCTGCTAAAACTTGCTGCTGAATTCAAACTCCGGAGAGGAACACAAGCCTCAAATCAGAGGACAATCCTCAAAAAAAAGTAAGGTATAAAACTCACAGGGCTTAACTACCACAAGCATTATATTCTTATCTGTTCAGAAACAGTCTCTCCTAATTTCCACAGGGTGTTTTTAGACACCTGGTTCCGATTTCTGAAGTTTTTAGAAGTAATTTCTTCTCATTTTAATGACTTTTCAACTACATGCAGCATGTGATCTTTGCAAATAGTTATAGACCTCTACACTTCTATGTTTTATTCAATCACACAAAAACGTACTTTCTTGTCCAGGGATTGGCAACTCAAAAAGCTTTAGAACATTTCTGCTAAAAAGTACCAAGTCAGGCAACTACACTTGACTAGTATAAGTTGCTTGAACTGAACTTGAAGTCTTCTAGAAAGCCATAATCATAAGTGTAATCATACATGGAACCACTATATACAAACAGTAAGATCACAAACAGAAGGTTGAAAAGATAGCATCGTTTAACTAACTGCATTTCCTTCCCTCAGCTGCATCAGACCCCTCCTCTTAGCACTTTCCATATACTCACTACCTGCATTTTACCAAAAGCTGCATTTTGCCTCACTGAGGCATAAGCTGCAATACAGTCGGCCACCCTGTGCCTCTCCAGTGAATTAATTTCCTTTGGCTACCAATTTGTCCTTCTTGTTCTACTTTTTTTGAAATTTCAAGGAAAAGCTTACTCCCTCACACCTCTGCTTTTTCAAAGAACAGCTTCCACAGGTTTTATTACAGAAAAAAAAATTCATCTGCTTTTAAGTTCTACTCAGACTCTATTGTCTGTATTGTAACAATTGCTTGATGGATCTTTCACCCAATTTGAAATGCCTGAAACTTTCCTCACTTTCAAAAATTGTTTTAGAAAACAATCACTATTTCACTTGTAATTTCCACCTTAAAGTTTTAGTCTCCAAATACAGGCTACAACCAGGTGTTACATGCTCACACTTCCCTGTTTACGTTAGGTATCCTATCCAATGCACTCATCTTATTGCTGGTTAATGTAACATTACAGCTCATACCAGTACGTTTATGATGGCACGTATCATAATTTGGTTAGACAGTTATTCTCTAGCTGTCTGTTCCCCCATTTCTGTGCCTGAATGAATGTTTTCTACAACAAAGATCTTGTGGAAGAGGTCATTATTCACTCCATGTTTATACACCTGAGCATCCCAGGATCCTAGTCAACGAGTAATACCCCTGTGATCTGTGGTGGTGCACATAAATTACTAATTTTGCTTACCCTCACAGCTGTACAAGCCAGTTTGCATGTAACAGAGGACTCATCTTTCAGTGTTTTCTGTAACAGAGGTATGCAGTCTACCAAGGAAAAGATGTTTCCTAACAAAGACAGAATTTAGAGCAATTAAACAAAGAATTTTGGTTACATTAAAAAAAAAAAGACTCCCTTAAAATAAGTGGTTACCTGTTGAGCTTCTGACATTTATTAGCCATTTTTCCACATCAAAGCGGGATTTAATTAGAATGGAGTTGACAATTGTTCCACACAGAATGGCAGTAGCTCCTCTAATCTGGGGATCTCCATGGTCAATGTAGTTCAGAATATCTGACACATACTGCTCCTCTAAGAAAATAAGTTACAACTACTTTATTTTAAACATACTAGTCTTAGACTTAACTGATCCCTAAAAAAGTTTCAGTGGAGGTATCAATTACTGCACAATCAGTGTCAGCATATTCACAACACGCCTGCCTTAGTTGTACCTTTCAGAGATCCCTTCCACGTAATCTACACACCACTCACACCACCCAGACCAAGGATCACATACAAAAAAACCCCATACTGATTTATGTCAGTTGTATACAAACACTCTGGGGGAATCTAGGAAGAGTTTTGGTCAACACTCCACCTTTGACACTAGCAGCATCAAATCAGTTGAATACCCCAGGTCCCTGGTGATCATACTGGTGATCATTAAAACAAGCCTAATTGCTAAGAAACCATCTATAAGACGGCCTGAAATAGAGGAAACCATTTATAAGATAAACAAACCACTACTATATAGCAGCTGTACTAAAACAGCTTCAACTTGTCAGAAGCTGTACAAGCTCATCCACCAACACTTCACTCTTATTACCAAATACAAAATCCCACCACACACGCTACTAGTGCGGAGAGCACGTTCCTTCCAATCAGTGCAGTGTTTGTTTGCAAACACTAAACCCGATTTAGGGCTTTCAGCATAGATGCAGCCTCACTTATTTGAAAACCCCAACACACTATTGAAATGGGATGTGTGAACTGCAACGTACCATACTCTTCTCCCATTGCTTCAAGGGGTGTTTTATACAGTTTGCTGAAGAAAGATTCAGGGTGAAGCGCAATGGCAGCTCCAACACAACTTACTGCCAGGGCTTTTACGCTGACTCTCACATCTCTATCAGGAACTAAAGCTGTGGAGAGGGAAAAAAAAAAAGTATTTAAAAGCTTCTTGAATTGTTTTTAACTTAATTAATAACTTGTAGGACATAAATAGCTTAGTCTGGACAAAAAATATGAAGGAAAAAAAGTAGTTCCAGTTCACCCCAGGCAGCAGTTATCCGCAACCTTTTTCTTTTGGGGGGGTGGGGGGGGGGGGTGGGGGGGGGGGGTGGGTGGGAAATAACCCCACATACTTCCAACTCACTTCCTTCATTGCTGAGAATATAGCTACTATAACATACACGTGTGCTGCTACTGCCTTTCCAGGAACACGACAAGTAACAGTTTAGAAAAGGGAAAAAGAACAAACATCTTAAATGCTCACTTCAGTCATACATAATGACACATACACACCTCCCTGTGACAGGGACTTCCCGGTGAATAAAGCAGAAGCAGCAGTGTGTGCCATAAAGGATTTCTGGAAAATCCCTGCTGACATTTCATTACTGTGCTGAAAAGGTAAATAACTCCTCTTTCGAGCCCCAACAGCTTACTCTAACAATCACTTACTGTCAAAAAGCTGCTCCAACTGTCACACAGGAAAAAACACACATGAAAAATGGCCACGCTAATTTATGCTAACATTATGTTAAAAGTGGAAGAAAAGTTCAACTTGAGATTTCAGCTAGGTCTTTGAAAACCTTAGGTCAATTTTCAGCTTTACTACAATTGAATCATTTAAAGTAAGAAGCCCCACTTCCTAAACACAAATAGCCACAACAGCACTTCCTCTACCTGAAGTACATTCAAAAAAATTAACACAGAATTCAAACACCACTGAGCGAAAGCTAAAAAAAACCACCCAAACTTTTAATCTTGTTTTATTAAAACAAATTATGCATTGTAAGCAAAATCAGTTGTAAAAATATTAAGACAAGTACAAAAAAAACTATTCTTCTGAGCTTGTTTTTAGGAGTTTCCACCGAATGAACTGCACCTCAGAAAACTGTTTGCTCTTTGAGGTATTGATACTTACATAGTGGACAAACTGGGCATCCAGCACCGGTAAACACTGACATAGATTGTTTTCACAGCTTCATACAATCCATAAACCATCATGGCCCCACAGGTTAAGAGTTGACAAATTGTAAACGGGACTAAATATTTGACTTAGAGGTTCAGTTACCATAACACTTCTTTAGATGCCCAATGGTTCAAAACAGTATTTAATGGTTCAAAACAGTATTTAGTGTAAAAAAACCATAAATTTTTTAAGAGTCCTTATGTTTTTCTGTAATGTGTGTGTGATCACTAACATCAGGACTGTCACAGAAAACCCCACTCCTAAAATCTCCAATATAGCAAGATTAAAAACCAGACAGAGTAAACACGCAACATTTCTGACTTCATATATTGAGAGATACAATGAACCAACGAGTCTTGAACAGACACTTACCTCCTTTCTCCCCAGTAAGTAGAAACGAGGCTGACAGAAGTCTAACGCAGTGCACTAAAGGAGCAGAATTTCCATCGGTATAGTGGCCTATGTCCCCCTTTACCCTGGAGGGCTATGGAAGGCAAACCACAATTTTTATATAGATAACAATTAGTCTTCAACTTAATGGAAGATTTAAGCACAAGAAGACTTAGAAATACAACCTTTATACATTTAGGGATATGCAGTACTAGAAAATGTGTTTAATACATAGTCAAAAGAAAGGCCCTAAAACATAATGCTTTTGGGCAGTTTGTAGCCAGAATCAGAATTGATTTTACCACAGAAACACCACTCATCATTGTGTAGATTTTCGGCATTTCCTGGACTTGCTGTTTGCATCTGAAGTGGTTTATCAGAACATAAACCGCATTTTGTCACCAGCAATGATATTTGGAAACTCTGCATGTTAAACAATTAATTTCTAAGTTGTTTCCAAACAACTGACAACCTTCTGCAGCTTCACATTTTGAGTCCCCAAGTAGCCCAGCTGATCTAACTCTGCCTGCCACAAACAAAACTCCTTTTGCCCCAGCTCAGAACAAGGTCCAAAGCTACAGTCAAAAAACCGTCAGAGGAAATCAGTAATCTGTGGATAGAACAGCATGAGCCTCTCTCTGCAGAAAGAGAGGCTCAGAGTACCACATAACAGCTTCTGAGAAGATCGTGAAGTTACCTACACAGCTAGCAACCAGCACAAAGATATTTCAGGTAATAAACTATCAGTGTACCCTACTAATGCACAGACCAAAGGGGTGTATGTCCTCAGTAGTTCCAGTTCTGCTATGGGTTGTTTGCTGGTGACTGCACTCAAGATAAACACTTGTGTATTTCCTTTATGTTACATATAATTCAGACTATAACACAGATTTACTATTCATCCTTAGTTACTCTGACCTATAATGAAGTACATCACACATATAGGCTACTCATATATACACCACTAATTTACATGATCATAACTATTTTTTTTCCACTAACTTAGCTGTTTTAAACTTTAAAACAGACCACTGTAAACACTTCTCACCTTATTTTCGTGATCACCAGGGTCTGCAGCATCTTCTTTTGATGTAAATCTATCTACACTGCTATCAGAAGGCTGCCTACTATGACTCGTGGTTGTCAACAGGTGAGGCTGTTGAAGAGCTTTAGAAAAAGTATATTCGTGAACACCATTTCAGATGTAAATTAAAAGCACTTTAATTGAACTTAATTACACAAACATGGTAAATAAATTAGCAGTGATCAAAACAAGTGACTCATTAGAAGTGTTGAAATACATTCCTTACTTTACATTTCAATCTAGTTATTTGTTGTTCACATCCACTACATGAGTGTTCAGTCCCTTGGAAGTTAAGACAGCAGATGCCCCTGTAACACCTGCCTTAAAGGTGTCACCAGTTCTGTGTCCATCCCCCGATCCCCATCCCCCTCCTTTATCTACATACCAATAGAATTCCTGAAAGACTCTGATGAATCATCTTGGAGAATATTTGCGGCCTCATCTTCTTCATCCTGCAGCTGCCCAATTTGCATTCCAGAATACTGTCCTTCAGCACCCTCCAAAACCTACACAGTACAAGGACAGGACTTAAAATAACTGAGCTTAACACACAGTATTAAATCTCAAACATGCAGTCTTAGTAATCTAGAAATAATTTGAAAGCAAATATCAGCCTGATAAATATTAGTGTACAGCTGTGTGCAAGTCCCAAAGCAGTTCCCCTCCTCCTCTAGCATTTGGTCCTTGAATCCTCACACTTGCAGGAGCATTTGCTTATCATAATTGTACATTTACCATTTTTGTCATGGTAAGAGACTATTATTCTTCCAAAGTTACTATCAGCAAATTTAAAGTTTGATGTTTGAAAAAAAAAAAAAAAGAACTTAAATTCTCATTTCTCCGCTTTCTGCATTATCTGCTCTTGCTCCCAGTAATTTTTGTCTTTGCTGTTTTTATTACAGCCTCTAAATACACTTGCCTAAGAACAAACTACATTGTATGCATGTCAGGTGGATTATATACGTAACTGCTACATTAGTAAAACATGCAGTATTTGCTCAGTACAGGAGAAATGCTTAACATGAAATAAAAAGGGGAAAAAAAAAACGTCGTATCACCAAGTGAAAAAGCACTGCAGAAGACAACGTGAAGCATTAGGTGCCAAAAGTATTCCTCTATCATTCCAAATAGACTGTTCACTCTTTAACACTTCCATTAGCCCTCTGCACCAAATCAACATACCTATACAAAATGAATTATATGCTACTAAGAAGATATATTTATGTCAAGCCTTTGATATCGACATTTTTCCAGTGAGTGACAATCTGTTAATACCTTCCATATGACCTACCCAGGGAACACACTGATTACAGCTTTGTAGCTTTTAATTACCGCTGAAGTGAAAGTGTTAAAAGGAGGTCAAGCTCTCCAATAGAGGCATGAGCTGCTGACCTTTCCACTGTGACTAGCTGAGGGTGGTAAAGCAGAAGACGAGTAAGTAGATGAATCCAAGTCTGGGGCCTCCATGGAAGAGCTCTGAGATATGTCAGGCCCCTCAGTAGAAGGGGATCCCCCCTCTGCCCGCTGCACACTTACAATTTCAGAACTGTCCGAAGGAGTTACAGCAGAGTCTGGACCTTCTGTAGTAGTCTGAGAGCTATCACTAATCGGTGAGGAAGCCTGTGTACCATCATTCAAGTCCATAGTGGGATCTGACTGGACAGCACTGATCTGGCTGGAGCTTCGACTAAGCACATCATCTTCTTCCCCTTCAGTAGCTGTACTTGCCAAATCACAGCTTGTCAGGTCTACAGAGTCTGACTGCAACGTATGTTGAGATCGTGGCTGTTCAGTAATGATGTCATGTCCGGCAGATTCAGCAGCTGAACTCCCTACTGACCCAGCCGTCGATACACCTGATGAAGAAGCCAGTTCACTGGTTATCTCGCCTTTCACAGAAGCTGCAAAGCACAGATGTTTATGAATCAATCGAGTGCTTAAACACGTATTTTGCTCGATATGGATACCACGTACTAATCCACCTATTAAACGAGGCAAATGAAAGTGTATAACTAAACAGTTAAACTACTCTTTCCCTACAGGTAGGGAAATAAAGACCTGTAAGATGCCATTCCATCTATACCAATATGAAAGCATTTCCATTAAAAAAAACCAAACAACAAAACCACAACAAAACCATATACAGTCAACTTTACTTAAGTTTTATACCCAAGAGTATTTATGGCTTCAGTTTTGTCAGCATGTCTTTTGAGTGCCCATCCACTTCCTAGTCATAACACCTGACATTTTTTATTTTACACAGAGCAATAAAAGAATGGATTTGTAAGCGATTGTAACACAGGTTGATTGCAAGAAAGAGAAAGCCAGCTACCTGCAAACGATGCAGCACTGACATCTGATCGGGTTTCAGGATCATCCTCCAAACCTTCTTCTTCACCAAGAAGTATTTTACCTGAGAAGCAATACAAGAAAAACCTTTACAGTTTTCCAGAATTACAGTCAACTTGAAATGCTGAACAGTTGAAGTCAGTTAGGTGTGAAATCTATTTTTAAAAAGTTTATCCAAATCATTTTTCAGAGTTATGACAGGCAACAGATGGAGAAGAGAAAGGAATGAAAAAAGTGAATATCCAGTCCCTCACTATCTGATCAGGAGAGAAACACACAGCAGTGACAAGTAAACACATAGCTAAGTAATTTTATTTAACAGTGTAACCATTCAGGAAACTTCCCATGACCTCTTTCATTCTAGTTTGTTTTTATGGACTGTGTTTAAGACCCCACTAATTTCATCAACTATGTCCTATTGCTAAGGACTGTGCACCTGGCATCTGGATGTCTGCCCTCAACTCAGAAGGACATTAAAGTACCACAAGTAATAGTCTTAAGGAAGGAGAGGTTATTTATTCTATGAAAATGATCAAAGGCTATTTGCAGTTTAGGGCTTGGAACACCAGTGATAATAGAACAGAAAATGCCTAGAGGGAAGAGCAGCACAGACTAGGAGCACAAGACAACGTAAGTGGGACAGGGTGACAAACCACGGACAACAGCCATTAAGATCCAGGGACTACTAAGGCAAAAATCTTCAAAGAGGCTTCAAAGAGGAGTAAAACCCTGTTAAGAGCTCCCAACAAAAAGCATGAAAGATAGTATATTCTTCTCTATTCTTGCTGACATTTACATCTGTATCACTGAAACAAACCAGGATATTCTTCTGCTTTCCACAAGCTTTAAATGTCAGTGAAAGAGTAAGAACGCTGAAAAACACACATTAGGCTATATATGCTTAAGTGAGTATATACAACAAGCTGCAGAATATTTTCCCAATATTTGGAAGAAAATTCAGTTAGGATGCAGAACACAGGCTTCCATTTCAAAATCAGTTGTCAGCCTTTTTTGCAAATCATTTTCTGAAGCTGAAACACAAACCAATATAGGCCACCTGCTCCAAACTAAAGTTGGTCTCAAGCAATAACACTGAAGACACATGAAATATTGAGTTCTGAGATTAGGGTCACCTATTTCTGTTGATTGGGCTCACTTTACACCCCTGCACACAAAGGGGCGTTACACCCATGGCCAACTGCAGAAGCCTTCTACTCTATACAGCAGTAGACTGCAAAGTGACTTCAATTAGGAAATGGGAATAGGCTTGATTTTTCCCTCCCTTCTACAACGGAGAGCAGCAGGAAATGAACAATTCACAATCTGAAATGAAACCTGTACAAAGAAAACTGTGAACAGATTTCTTCAAACTAGTTTATGTCATTTTTTTAGACCACGAAAATCTTCGTACCACAATTGTGAAAGAGGATTGAAGCTGATGACTCATACATGTTATCCTACTGAGTGAAGGAGAGGTTGGAGTTTTAACAAGCACTTTAATTGTAACATTTATAATAGTGTAAAATCAAAGTTACGCTGAAGACAATTCCAAGTATCAAAATGATGATCAACCATTTCTCATTTAAATGCGTTACTCATTGTTACTCCGATTTGTTGCATTCCATCTCACTCTTGGATGATGCAGCAACATCTACTTTCAGAACACCCTCTCTTTCACACTATCATTTCTGAAGCAGACACTATCACTGCATCTGTAAGTACTATTTCATTCAGCTCTACTCACTACTACATTTAGGTATGTTCTTAAAGCACACAAAAATGGGAGGACACATTTGGAAGAAGTGTAAGCCAGTCACTCATGAAGGTCCTTAAAGTTTGTACGATCTTATTTAGTCAAACTCTCTTCCCTTGAAGTTTTTCTTTTCAATATCACACTGACTGCACTACACTCACACCTAGTTCGACTGCAGCAGTAACATTTTGCTTACCTAAACCAGGCGATGAAACTGTTACACAGCTGTATCTAGAGTGATTCTAGCAGTGGTATGACTGCTTTTAAGCAAAGGATAAACATGTAACTAGACATGAAGTACTTTCATGCCCAAACTGGGGAAAGAATACTTCAGAGCAAGCTGTATTATTGAAAATCCTGCTAAATTAATTACCTACTGAAGAAAGTAATGAAGATATACACAGTAAGGCACAAAATTAACAGCATTAATCACGAAGAACAGAAAGAGAAATAAAAAAGCATCATATCAAAGCATGCAAACATACACGTGCATTAGTGAAAGGAGAAAAAAAACAAGGCCTAATACAACAGGAAGGTTAACTATTTTGTGAGATACAGTAAAGGTTAAACATTATCATCAAAAGGAAGAATGAATGCCCTGTTCAGAGAGATTATTTTCAGATGTGCTCTTCTAAAGTGAAAAATGGATCAATATCACCATAATTTTGCCAGTGAACTAAAGAAAAAATAACAACTCCAGTGCTTTGAATAATTTTAGAATATGCTGATTGCAAGATCAAGAATCACATCATAATTCTTTTAGGATTTACAGTAATTAAGTTCAGCTGGTAACACAAAAGGCAATTGTGAATGAAGACTGAAATTCAGCAAGACAATGAAGTGGGGAGGCAGGAAAAAAAGAAAAAATCAGAAACAAATGCAATTAAAGATTTGGTTTTTAAAATAATCACCTTTATGCTTTCTCGCAAGAACAGGGCTGCATGAAGACCCCCCTCCAGCTGCAAATCACAGAAAGTAACATATCAGGGAAAAGACAGAGCTGCTGAAGTTATGAAGGAATTCTAATAGCCACAAATGGGAAGGAAAAAAATCCATACCCAAAGACAGGAAGAAATAGCAAACTTGTTGCTTTTGAAGTCCAAGGTTTTTTTGTATCATTTGACAATTAAAGGACTTAATTTTGTATGCTACTTGTGCAAAGCTGGCTTTTGAGATAGTGCTCTAGTTTTCACTGCTATGATTACTTCTGGCTAATGAATTACCTTCCAATAGCAGCAATATTAGAACAATCATTAGTTCAAAACAAAAGTCCTTATGGAAATCCAGTCAGATTGATCCTTTAAACAGATAAGTAGCAGTTAAGAGAATTTTAAGAGCATGCACTTCAGACAAGAACGGATAGCTGATTTTACAGTTACACATAAATTTAAGTCATGCTTTAATTTCATGCTGATTTTGGTATTCAGCAAGGAGGTATCAGTTAATACAAATTCTAATTATGATCAGCTTTTTATGAATCACAGTTGTCAGATACTTGGCAAGAAGAACATTAATTGGGGGGGGTGGGGAGAAGAAAATCTGCCACTACAGTTAGCTTACTCTGTGTAACCAAAACCACCCATCAACTGTAAAAAATACCAAGGAGTGTGTCATTACTCTTTGAATATATACCCACTTAACAAAAGGAGGGAGAAAACCTTTTACTGTACCTGGGGGAAGAAAAAAAAAAGTCATGCACAACTACATACACTTCATTATTTTCCTTCATACTTTTGACTAACACTGAGAAATAGAGCTGGTGATACATGTTCATCTGCTTTTACTGGAATTATCAAAAATATAGCTTACCTATAAGTTCCACTATGCTCCCACTGCGGCTCCTGCTGGCAGATTCATCTTTGGATACACTGACCTGTGCAATGCCCCCTGAGGTGGTCAGGGCATGGAGGAGCTCAGGTGGTGGTGTTCTAAAGAGCTGTTGTAATAATTCTAAAGCTCCAGTCACAACATTATGGTCCTGATGCTGGGTGTAATGCAGAGTCAATTCATAAACCTAAAGCCCAACAAGGGACTGGAGTAAGTCTCTATGAACACACAAAATAATACATTTCTTCTCATACAGCACATGAAATTTCTCAGTGATGCATTAAAAAAATGACTGACATTGACTATACCTAACCTTGACCACACTCTTTCAAATTGTCAACTAATTGTAGCTATTCAATTGCCTTTTTGGTAGAAGTCTGTTGTTCGTTTATCATTATAGAAAGAGTCATCACAGAGAACACCATAACGATTATGAAGTTGTTTAGCTCCTTTAAGAACGTCTAACAAGTACTGCTGGTTATCCCATTTTTCTGGGATTTATGGTCATTAACATTACTTATCAACAATTTTAGTCACTGGACCAACTATCATTTACCAAGATGAAGAAGAGTTTAAGAAAAGAATTCAGTGTTCAGCATCAAACCAGTGCTGTATCATACTATATGCAAGATTTAACTACTTGAGTAAAATCAGTTCTCTACAGGTTAGGGCTGTTATTCACATTCTACCTGTATAAGCTGTTCTGGTGAAGGTGAAATCTCAGTTTCTTTTCTTGTTACACCGAAACTGCCTTTCAGGCTGGTATCCTTTACTTGTTGTTGCAATAAAGGTATGAGATACCTTAGTGTAAGTAAAACACCCAGAATTAAAAGAGTAGGATGATCATCTACTACAGGAACCAACAAGCCTGAGGGTAGAAAAAAAAAAAAGGCAGTCAAATCACTTATTGACAGCGGTTAGTTTCAACACAAATGTTTTTGTTTGGTTTTTTTTTTTTTTTTTTAAAGAAGCTGTTGTATGGACTGCATGGGAAAAAAAAGTACAACCACAACCCAACAACAATACCGAGCAGCAACTTAAGAATACTTTCTAAATGTAGAAACATTTGAAAATATGCATTATTTAACATTCCTGACAATTATTTAAGCAATGCAGAAGGTGAGACATGGTCCTCTGACCAGTCTTCCCTGTTCCCTACCCCATTCCACTCAAAAAGACAAAAAAAAGGCTTTTTAGTAATACCTGGTGCTTTCACCAAATGACCTAGACTCTTCTTGCTCCCCCCACCTGCCTCCTCTCCTCTTCACTAGGCAGTTAAATTAAAGCCAAACAATTCTCTCGCACACATGCACTACTGTGCTAATGAATTACGTTTACACTTTCGCTTGCCCACTCAAGTATTGGTAACCTTGTTCCACGTGCCTACATGCTAATCAGAGTCAACTCCAAAACATATTAAGAACAAATACAAGTTAAGTAAGAAAAGACAACATTCTACACAGGAGGGGAAAAAAAATTAAAAAAAAAAAATCGATTAATGTAGTTCCTATTAGAGCTCCTGTCTGAATTCAGTACCATTACCAGGACATTATAAAACATCACCTTTGAGGCAGGAAAGAACAACACGTGCACAGAAGTACACAGTTTGAGTCACACAGTGAGGAAAGTCACTACATGGCATTTGAATTTTTCACCTGTTCTTAAAAGCGGCAAAGGCTACCAGGATAATGTTTTATGTATCTGTTTGTCTTACTCACCTCTCCTTTTGCAGTACAGTCCACACAGTGAAGAGCCCACTGGCACTAACAAAACTGAGGCAAGTTTCCACTACAGCCCAGACAAGTATCTCATCAAGAGGTGCAAAACACTCTAAAGGCCATGTAAACTTCTTAGCTGAAGAAATAGGAAAGCTATACCTGACGCAAAGTTGTGCGCTTTTAAATTAAAAAAAAATTACATTTCTGGTTTAAGTTAGGTTTTCAAAGAACCCGCATGGTACTCCTTCTAAAAAAGGTTACAGGGTCTGGGTCACAAACACATGGAACAGCCGTCACCTCCTCCACCTCACACCTGCTGCACTAACAGCCAAGCAGCTGAACAATGCACGTCTTCAGACTCTTGAGCAAGTTCTTCCAGAACCCCTAGACCTCCTTGTTTTCAAACAGACTACTTGCTTCCCCAGCTTTGGCTGCTTTTCAGCATTACTGAATTAGCACTGCAGCACGCAGAGATACAAACAGCTTTAGTCATATCGTTCTCTAACTTGACAGAAAACAGATAAAGCATTAGCAGCGTAACTGGTAGTCTAAGTAGCCTTGCTTTGCCTGAAAACCTCTCACATACAAAGTGTTTTACACAGAAAGAAAAAAAAAAATACCGTTACATATATCTCAAGCAGGTTTAATTTTTTGTCCTGAATCTTACCTAAAAGTACATTCAATAACCAGGCATAAAAATACTGCGTTCTTCGAGAATGTTGGCAGATGCTTACTGCTGATCCTGCCGCTGTTCGACGGATAGTAGGGGAACTGGATTTAAGATTAGCTATGAAAGCCTTCAACAACACCTAAAACCAAAGATAACTTTTTGTAAGAACGAAAAAGGGACAGAAGTCCATTAAGAAGTCAAACATTTTTCATTCATTCAAAGCATTACTTAACATGCATCAAGCAAGGGCATCTTTTACCTTAATTCAGACTTGCAGCTGTAACACTGCTTTCTGTAACATCTGATTGATAATGCTGATAGCTTACTGTGCTTTGAGATATAACAGGGAACACTAATAGGTAAAGAAAGATACCTTAATTTCATTGTCATTTGCAAAATTGCCAAACGCTGCCATGATTTTTGGTATCGCTGCAGCTAGTGTCTCTTGTACCGACTCTTCAGGTCTCTTACTTATTCGCGTGAGACAGGGCAACAGGTTCACTAAGTACGGCCTGAGTACAGCAAAGAAGAAAAACTACTTAGAGATCAGAACTGCACACACCTAAAAACATTTTTAATACATACTTAAATTCTGTGGCATTACTAAAACATTTTAAAAATTTACCTTTTAGCTACATAGAATGTAGAAAAAACCCCCAGACAATAGTCCTGTGAATACATTTTGCAGACATTAAGATAGAATTAAAGGGAATACACTTAAACTACAACTAAATAATTGTCTTCACAATTTCCCCACCCTGCGAGTCATGTACAGCACAGAACTAAAGACTCTGCTAAAAGAAAGCCAGTTCATCCACTAAAGCTACTTCAGAAAGAATAATGTGACAGGAATTCTTACAACCTCCCAGTTATTTAAAACTTGAAAACAGTAACATTTATATAAAATTTATATAAATTTTATATAATGTTCTTTGGAAAGTTCATTACTAGGACGTGTTTACCTGCATTTTTGAGGCCGAACTAGATGTGCAAGCTCAGCAAATCTCCAGAGTGCAGCACGTAGACTTCTGGAAGCACCATTCTAGACAGAGCACATAATTGCTACATTTCATCAAGAAAAAACATTTCCTAAAAAATATCTATAATATACAATAGTAGTTTTATGCCACTTAAATAAATAAAAATGTAAGATGTCTGGAAGCCATAGACTTCCTTTAGCCAAAAGCAAATCAAGTCATCTCCATGACTGCCTTTGTTTTTCTAGATGGTATTAGTAATTTTTCAAGTGATCCAAAATGAATAATACAGAACACCAAGGAGAAGGAAATGTCTGAGAACTCCACTCTGATGAAATAGGTTTAAAATACCAGAGAAAAATCATCAACCAACAAACACTGATGATATGAGAGTCTAAAAAAATTCACTGGAACACTTGCAGATATAAATCCTGCTTAAAACTGACAGCAGTGGCAATATGCAAATAATGTTCAGCTCCAGAGTGCACCAAAAAAAAAAGAGTCCACATTGATCTGCATCACTTCATAATGGCTTGCATGCTTTAGTGTCCATTTGTCTGTACTGACACACGACTTGAGCCAAAACACCTCAAGACACAGCGTCTAAGGATATAGTAAAGCTTCTCAGTATTGCTGGAAAGCCAGGAAACTATGAAATTCAACAGATGTCTACGAGAAATCGTATGCCTAATCTAGTTTGAACCCAACCAAAATGCTTCTCAAATCAAGCCCCTCTGAAGACACAGTTGAGATGCTTAGAAACTGTCATTTCTTTCTTATTTTCTTTAGCTAGTATATCAAAGGCTCAGTCTTGTTAGCATGACAAGTAAGAAACCTTGCATCTGAACTACAAAACGTGCATTTTTCAGGTTCAGAGGCAAACAACAGATTCTGGCATGGCTCCTGAAGCAATCCAACTGATGCACAAACAAAATTCAGTCTGTTGAGTACTTCTGTTATGCCTGCTACCTCTCTAGCTTCTGCCATGAATCTGAGTGCAACTATGCAAGAAGTACATCCCACCCAAACAACAAAGTATTTCTCCTGCACCTGGTAATAGTGTGCAGAAACTTCAGAGTGATTTTTGTTTGTTGGCTGGTTTGTTTGGGTTTTTTTGTTGGTTAGTTTGTTTTTAATTAGACATCCATGTCTATACACTCAAAGATCTTGCATGACATTTACGTTACAACAATACAGTAAGATATTCATACAGGGCCTACAAGCAGTCAACAGCTTTTCTTCTGTCAGATATCCACACGGCTTCTGCTACTTATTTTCTAGACTCCTGTCATTCCCAAAAAAAGGTAACAAAAAGTTGTCCTGTCTGACAACTGTATTTCCTCTCTATACAAGCCTTGATATGTTTAAAGATGCAAGAGACATGATTTCAGTGATACTGTTCTGAACAAATAAAAAAAAAATTAAGTCATGCACTTAAAAAAGGCTATTACTAAACTTATCACAGTGGATATAATTAAATTGTGACTTTTGGTGCAAAGAGAGACGCTTCAGTTATTTTTACCTATGTTTCTTTCCCAAGCTGTAAGTACACATCACACTTTCACAAAACAGAATAGTGAAAACTTGTATCAGGTCATTTCAGATCTTGATCAAATCATTCCTCCAAGAAGTTATGCCAAATTAAGAATGTCACTGTCCTCCACCTACTTTTCACCACCCTTTTGCTTGAAGTTATTCTTTCCAGCTCAGTGAGTGGAGCAAACATCATGAATATGCCTTATTCGTTTGGGTACAGAGTCACCAAGGTTAACTCAGACTGCTGTTCACACCAAATGCTCACACATTTTCTGCCAGATAAGCTTTCAGGAGTGCTTAAATCTAAACCTTGGGGCCAATAGTGAGGAACTAGGTAGAATAATACATTAAACAGACACAGATCCTTTCAAAGTGAAGCTTTGACCTTGATCTAAAAAGACACAGACTATTTATTTGCACTAATGCCACATTCAAATATATTAATACACTTAAATTCTGTATTTCAAAAGGACAATAAAGTAAGAAACTCACCTTTTTAATCTCTTTATACAGTTCTAATTGTAACCTAGGAAGATTGGAATCCATCAAAGCCTGCAATAAAATATATTGTGAGTGTACTGCATCAGAGGCACTTTACAGGAACAAAGTTACTTTCAACAAGGGCTTTCAAAGAGGCACAGAACTATCTAGCTACCCATATTTGATGCAGAACCAGGGAAGTGCTAAATACTGAAGAGCCGTGCCTTCATCTTCTACACAAAACAAATGTGGACAAATTCTACAAACTAACAGATAACTGCAGGTAGTATTGACTGTTTTACCCATTCTACCTGAAAAAGGCCATATGGGATCAGGCTACAAACAGAGACAACCTAACGTGCTTTTTGGCAGTCGCCAGGAAGAGATACTCCTGAATAGAATATTAAAACACAAAAATAGTACTCACAAGCAGCAAGAGGTATTCCCCGCTATACATCCCCACCGCCAAGTAGCCTCCTACTATTTCTCACACCGAGGTTGTATTTGTACCATTAACTTGAACAGCTCTTGAAAAACCCTTCTTTCATGAATTAGGCTATTTCCTGCATCCATGTATTACAAGGTGCCCTGAACAACAGAAGTATCACATCCCAGGATCTAATCAAGCATAGCATGACAGCGCATACACTGCGGTTTGAACCTGCAGTCTGGCTAGGAACTAGTAGGGTACGTGGAATGATAGTAAGCACCAAGAAATAGTAGTTATCTGTTCACCTGAAATCGATCACTCTCCCTCCATCTTTAAAATGGCAGATGAGGAAAAAAACCTGAAAATACTTCTGCTACATATAAACTCTCCTTATAGAATATTTTGTATACATACAATTACCTTTTCTCTTCCATTGTTTTCCTAGTGCATACTATTATTTATGAACATTTCTACCAACGCTTCCTCAGACGCGATGACCTTCAAACAATGTACTAGTGCCTATGTTATGGATCTATACAGTGTTATAATCCTTATTATTTCATTCTTTATTCCTTGCCCATTAAGTTAATAATTTCTAATTTTCTATCTGACTTCTTGACCACCAACCATTAAGCTCGTATCTTTACAGGATTACTCTGACATGGCACAGGCTGATGTTGAGGCCACAACTGCTGAAGCACAGTCAGTGAGGTGCCTGTGGCTCCTCATGGTTCCCTTAGCCTAAAATTGTATGCCCCAAAACTTCGTTCCCCCCCAGTTATAGCTGTCATTATAATAAAATACTACCATAATTTATATTGTCATAAGCACTCCAATGAGTAAAACTGCAGGTGCCTATGAGACAGCAGGTGGGGATAAATCTCACTTACTTCACATAAGTTAATTTTAATGGGAAGTTCATTGCCCCTGCATACAAGAATATCAAAGAACAAAGAAGGGCACCAGCTACTATTCTGGCTTCAAAGGTAAGTTGCCCTTAGAACACACTCAACTACAGCAACTCCTTTAGTAGCGTACACCTGTATTTTTAGCAGGCTAGAACCTAAAAAGCCACCCCAATCAGAAAAAATTTTAAGTACAGTCAACTCTAAATTACTAGAAATAATAAATCCCAATTACTGAGACCAACTGTACTCCAGTCTGTGTCAACAGTCCCACCAGTATCATTAGCACAGAGAATACAACACCTTCATACAGCACCTTCAGAAACAAGACAGCTTCAATAACACCCTACCTACAGAAAGCTGGTTAACTCCCAACTTGGTATTTTTTGTTTTAAATAAAGGTATCACCAAAGCTATTTAAACTTCAAGACATTTATGGTCTCTGTGAGGTTCTGACAGGTAAGTGTAGTGATACCTAAAGATGACCTACATCATGTTTACCTAAACTTATTTGCTGTTTCAGTTTACAGCCTTACCTACACAGGTGCATTAGCATTTGAATTACACTAATAAGCATAAACTCCAGACAGACATGCAGTTACACAAATAATACTTACACTGTAAATTAAATATAAGAATATTTATATATGTAAGAGAAAATATGAGGCATCTTTCTAGCAACAGAATTAACCTCCAAGATGCCCAAGGTACTAAAAAAGCTAGATGTTGACTAATATGCAACCTTAGGGGCCTGATGCCTCTGTGCCATTCACCACAAGCATCATGGCTACTTGCATGACCAAAACTGTACATCTGTTTGTCCCCATATTTATAAAAAAGTGAGTGTCTGCCTAAGGAGTAAGTTGCTGCCACACAGCATAAAACATAGAATATAAACTATGACCAGCTTCAATAACAGGCTGATATATCCATGTGGTTGGCATATCACAACTATTACCATTTCACCACTGTGATCAACTGGCAAGCTTAATGACAAGACACTCCATCATTTAAAGTCACGTTAAAACCAAAGCTACCATACAAAGATTGGAAGAAAATTTATTTTCCAAGCTATGAAACATGCCAGAAAGCAGCAACATTAAATGGATCAGTGAATTAAAGAGGTCAGTTTTATACCAAGTCTACAAAAGAGTTCAGTGGAAGGAAGGAAAATTGCATTCTTTAGAATTGTTTCAGAGCATCTTTTAAAGCAAATAAAGTTACATAATTGTGCATGCATTTTATAGAGTCCTAAGCTCCTGCAAATGGAATAAACACTTAAACCAGGATGAAGAGAGCAAAGTGCTACAGGGCAAAACAAAAAAAGCAAGAGACACTTGCATTCTCCACTCCCTATCATTATGGAATACACCACATAATTCATTCAGGTATCAAACAAATAGAACTTAAGTTTAGGGGGTTGATCTTGTGGCTGACAGTTGTGTGGAGAAAGCTTACTGATTAACTGAGAGAAATTCCTATAGAAATTGAGATTTCAGAATACGGATGTTTGGTTTGCTTGCTTCTACACACCCCTTCATGCTAAAGAAAGTTATTTGCATACTTCTAAAACACTTTAAACTTTGCATGAACTAGATTAATGATGCAGGTACATCAGTTTGACTAAAAGGCCAAGTATTTCAGAAAACAGGAAGAAAAAAAAAAGAGAAAGGGCAGGTGAAGGTAAACCTGTCTTGGAAGCAGCACCTCACAGAAATTACTCAAGAGGTTCATTTTAAGATACTCTGAATCAAGATTTAGACCTTGCCTCCCCACTGTTCTCCAACATTCTGTATCACAATAGGATGACTATGGAGGTTCTGAAGGATGTTTATTACCCTAATTATTGCCTAAAAGCTCCTCCTCCAAGCCTCAGAAAATCATACTACCTCAAATACAGCATACTACTAGCTTGGAATGAAAAGCCTCTACAGCTTTCAGTCAGCTTTTTAATAATATTTTTACCTTCTCTCATGTTAAGTGCATTAATGTTTACAGAACAGTAATAGAGTACTCCTCCCATATAATAAGATTATTTAGAAAAGTCTTCCTTCTTGTTTTGGTTAACTTGAAGAAAACAAAGTTAATAAATGACTGAAGAATAGATTAGAACAATGAATGACACAAGACAAGTTAAGTATCTTGATGTGGGCGTAAAAAGCTCTCCTAAGAGCACCTACTGAATTTAGTAAAGAAGCTTACTTAACCTCTTACATTATGAGACATTATCAACAGTAAGAAAAAGCAAACAAACATCAGTGTGAATTCATACAGGTCACTGTATCAAGACGAGGTAAAATCTGGCAGTAGAGTATATAAGTTTCTTACTTTAATAACTTTATTAAGGCATTCATCAGCAACCATCCGGACATCAGATTCTGCATCTTCACTGCAGAGCAGAAAGAGTTCCATAGCAATTCCCAGCAGTTTCTGAAATTCTGGAGAATTTCTAAATAAACAAATATTAGATAATTACAATGGACACTATGAAAAGCAAACGCCAACGCTATTACTGAGGGGGTTTCAGAATCCAACTACATATATATTATACATAGTATATGAGAGGAGAAGACATTCATTGGATTAAAGCACTTCATTAGTAGTTGGGAGATCACTTCCCTGCTCTTTGCTACATATTTGACCTCTGCACCTCAGTTTCTCCGCCTGAGGCGGAAGAATAATGCCTGCTCTACCAATGCTTAAACAAAATAACTACTTAGATTCTGGATCAGTAAAAAGTAAAAATTGTGCCATTTCAGTTTTAAACAGAAGTTGAGCATTTAAAATAAGCAATTATCAGGAAGCCTCCAAATAACTAACACTCCAAAGTGTGTTATGAACACTCAATAGTGTTCAAATTAATGCAATAAATTAAAGACATTGTCTTACCTTAAAGACTGAGCAACTATGTTTTCACATATTGTTAGGCAATGATTCACTCGATCTTTCTTGGTAGTTGAAAGTTCTTTCTTTCTAAAAGAAGAACACAATAATAACGAGTCTGAGATAAGACTTCTAAAGTGAACAGTGACCATTTAAACACTCCAGCTAGACAAGTGTCTAATGATTATACAAGGAAAAGACACACTCTTCCGGTCATTAAACAAACAGACATATGCCAACTACCAGTAGTCCCAAGCCTTCATATACTAACCGTTGCTAAGAGCATGCAGGCACATAAGCAAAGGGAAGGATACAAACTTGGAAAAAGAATGAACCATTTAACAGGGAGTATCATATTGGTTCCATAACTTTCACTGAGAAAATATATGGGAAACAAAACTGAAGAATGAAGAGGAGTAAAAGAAAGGAATAAAGAAGTGGAACAGACCTAGAACAAAGCTGAAATAAAGAAACAAATAGAAAAAGCTTGGGGAAAACAAGCCATGAGAACAAGTCATAGAATCATAGGATGGTTTGGGATGGAAGAGACCTCAAAGACCACCCAGTTCCAACCCCCCTGCCATGGGCAGGGACACCCCCCACTAGACCAGGTTGCTCAAAGCCTCATCCAGCCTGGCCATGAACACTTCCAGGGATGGGGCATTCACAGCTTCTCTGGGCAACCAGTTCCAGTGCCTCACCACCCACTCCATGAGGAACTTCCTCCTGATATCCAATGTAATCTCCCCTCTTTCAGTTTAAAGCCATTACCCCTTGTCCTGTCACTACAGGCCCTTGTAGAAAGTCCCCTCCAGGTTCCATGTAGGCCCCCTTCAGGTATGGAAGGTGCTATAAGGTCTCCCCAGAGTCTTCTCTTCTCCAGGCTGAACAAGCCCAACTCTCTCAGCCTGTCCCCATAGCAGAGGTGCTCCAGCCCTCTGAGCATCTCCATGGCCTCCTCTGGACTCACTCTAACCGGTTGATATCCTTCTTATGCTGAGGGCTCCACAGCTGGATGCAGTACTCCAGGTGGGGTCTCACAAGAACAGAGTAGAGGGGGAGAATCACCTCCCTGGACCTGCTGGTCATACAGCAGGTGTCTTGCAGACCTAAAAATATCACCCTTAAAAACACCTTCCTCACACATAGTATCACCTTAGACTTCTTATGTCTGGCAAGTTATTGAAACCTAGAGTCCTATTAAAGTGACTACTGTGTATCTGAACTGGAGAGAATGCTGAAGCAATCCTATTCACAGATTCACAGAGTGTTAGGAGTTGGAAGGAATCTCTAGAGGTCATCTAGTCCAACCCCCTGCCAGAGCAGATCACACAGGAACAAGTCCAGGCAGCTTTGGAAAGTCTCCAGGGAAGGAGACCCACCCCTCTGGGCAGCCTGTCCCAGTGCTCTGGGCAGCCTCACAGGGAAGAAGGGTTTCCTCATGTTCAGGTTGAACCTTCTGTTTACCAGTTTATGGCCATTGCCCCTAGTCCTGTCACTGGACACCACTGAGAAGAGCCTGGCCCCATCCTCCTGACACCCACCCTTTAGATATTGATAAGCATTGATAAGATCCCCCCTCAGCCTCCTCTTCTCCAAGCTAAACAGACCCAGCTCTCTCAACCTTTCCTCATATGGAAGGTACTCCAGGCCCTTCATCATCTTAGTGGCCCTGCGCTGGACCCTCTCCAGTAGCTCCTTGTCCTTCTTGTGTCTATTACACATCACATTGCTCCAAAGGGTTTTGTAATTTTAAAAATAGCGAAGCTCCAGGCACAGTCTATGCCCACCAAGAATAATGTCCCTATAGTAACACTTGGTATGGTCTACGAAAGGCCAAGCTTAATCAACTCACAGCAAGTAAGTATAAAACAAATGAAATTCACAGACTCAAAGAACACGTATCTACAGGCGATGCAGAGCACAATATGAAAAGCTTCTACTCTGCAATTTGTTTAATATTCACCTCACCATGATATAAGCTCCTATAACTCTTTACATCTGAGCCTAGAACAGAATCTTCTTCCCTGCTCCACCCCCAACAAAGTAACTGGAAAAAAAAGAGTGTGAGGGATTCACAACTAGGACTGTGAAATGTTATTTCATTGTATGCAGTGTCTCCTACTCTGCACTTTACTGACACAGAATCGCTTCTAGGAAGGCAGACGTTACTTCTAAATAATTAACCAGTAGCAATACTGGAGCCACTGCAAATGCACACGCAAAGGTACCTCTCCTGGGTCTGTATCACAACCTGCTGCTTCACTCACATTCACAGGGAATCTTACCTTTTGTTTTTCAAGTGAAAAATTGATCAAATGTATTTTTAGCATCTAATTTTCTGCCTAAGCAAAACCATCAAATAGCAAAAACAGTGTCTCTTGAACTAGAAGCTGAAAAATTATGCGAATAGCCTTGAGATACATTAGAGTTAACACAACATTAAGGCCCAAAAGCAAGTAGCCAATAAGTGCATGAAATTAAGCTAACTCAAAATGCATGGTTAGACAAAAATTGTGAAGAATTAAGCTGTAATATTTAAGAGCTTTAGCTCTAATAACAGTACAGTTTTTGAAAAGAGTCATTCTTAGCAAGTACTCCTGGTTCTTTTGCTTCCAGCAGCTTGGAAGCAGGGCATTGAAAAGAGTTTGCTCCCAAGACCTCAGTTTTTCTTCCAAGGATCCTCTCATCTCACTCCAGAAATGCTTTCTCTTTTAAAAAGTTTAAGGAATAGTTCTGAACAAAACCATTTTTTCCATTATAATTTGGCATTATTTTTTTAGGTGAGCTACAGTGTTCCTCAAAGAGAATCTCTTCTTTGGTTTGTGTTCTTGAGCAACTGGAAGAATATGAGAATCCGAATTTGATCAAGACATGCAATGTCCATCTCTCCAGCTCGAAAACATACCACCGAGTCTTTAAAAGCACTTTCAGATCACCTCTAGCAAAACAGCATATACTTCCTACAAGGTCCAACCCACTTTGCCATGTAAGGACCGCTGATGCGAACAGGCATCTAAAACTGAGTAAGTAACGCACCTCTTATGAGGACCATTTTCAGTACACATTCAAGCCAGGAATAGAACAGGCACATCTGAACTTGCCCAAAAGCTCACTGTTTCAGATATAAAATACATTGTTGAATGAGGCTGCTTCCACAATAAAGCTCTTCATTATCTACATATAATATAGCCCTAGGCAACGCAGACAGTAGTGTTCAATACCACTCAGACTAGTACAGATCAATCTCTTCAGCAGATTTCTGTTTACGAAGAGCTCACCCAGAACTGAATCTACCACCTCACTGAAACAAATAAGAAATTTAAAAGACCTGAATAGAGAAAACATGAAAACTTAGAAGGAGTGCTTACAGTTAGCATTACTATGTAAACAGAAATAACAGAAACCAGAGGTGAAGACTATAAGTTACTATCCAAAGGGAAAGGAAAACAAGCATTCAACCAAGTTTGCTGCACTGAATCTTTCATCTGTCATGTGGTTATTCAACTTCCAAGTAAATCAGCCTTTGAAGGAAGGAAAGGTGGAAGATAAGCACTTCATGTATATCATGCACATGCACACATTGTCTGTGCCTACAGACAAAGAGGCATAGAACAGAACGGTATCTGGAGACAGAACACATGATTTTTTCATTAAAAAAAGGAAGTTCTATTCACAAGTATTATGAAATCCTCAGGCAAAATGCTCATGAGTGTACCCAGGGGGACAACAATGGCATCACATACTTCTTGGAAGACAGCTGAAGGAGCAAGTCCCCAGTGTAAGGTCATTTCAGTTTGATGAAGAACAGAAGGCAGGAGATACTGGAAGTAGCAGTTATCTACTGGAAAGCTTCATCTCACAGGCAGAGGAGTTCAATCTTCTGCATGCTTCTACAGACAATCTCCAGCCAAGAAGATTAACAAAGTAAGAAAACCAGCAAGCCCAGATAATTTTGCACTCAAAGTCCCCATGAGCTCACTGCGAAGAGTTGCGGCTCACTGATGCTAATTTTTATTAGGCCTTGGAATTAAGGATGTGTAGAAAGAGTACAGAAGCTCTACAGCTGAACCAGCAAGAAGGAAGGGCTAAGCCAAATGGCTTGACATTAATCTTAAGTAATAGGAAAAATCAAAAAGGATTCTATTGATAACAAACAGAAAAACAAGTGAATCAAGAAATAAACTAAGCCCACATATGGTGGGCACTTCAAGTAACATGTAGTAACACAGACAATGATGGACAGTCAAATAAAGCAGAACAGGTCTACAACACACCCTAGAAATCCTGACTCCACAAAAACCATCTAGGAACTGCCACTGACAAGCACAGCAGTAGACATTATCCACACAGTTCATGTGGTCTTCAGTTGAGCAAAAAACTCGTGATACCTCTGCATACAGCACTGACGAACTGAATCTACAACCACAGCTTCAGTCAAACAAACAAACAAAAATTCCCCAAAAGTTCACAAGTATAGAAAAGTGGCCACTGCTGGAGAGTTCTTCGGCTCTTGCAGCACCTTTTGCTGCAAAGGTAACAGTGAGAATCAAACATAAGGTAAAAAAATAAAACTGAACACAGGGCACAACTACAAACAATTACAATAATTAACTATTAGAAGAAGTTAACAACAGAAAAGGTGAAGAATCCACCTTTGGATTCATCAAAGCGAAATACTTTTCCAGAAGAAACATCAGCAAGTCATTCTCTCAACTCACTGATAAGAGGTAAAAGTGAATGAAACGTAAACTATAGGATGTTGTGACAGCCCACTGGCTTTTTAGTTTCACCAAGTACTCCGAATTTTTACATTGTATTAATCAAACTAATCAGTGGGAGCTTTGCAAAACAAAACACCCAACTCCAACCAAAATTTAAGGGTCTGAAAAAGCTATAAATATATATGGAAAAAAACAAGGTTTCTCAACAGATGTGTATAGAGCAATATGAGGACAGACAGCTCAACTTCAGTTTTCATAGCAAAAAAAAAAGCAGCAGAGATGAGAGGGGGCCAGAAACTAATGCCTGACTGTAATGCATTCAAAAAACATAACATGATTATTGTTGATTATTCAGTTCAAGTTCTCAGAAAAAGCTCTTAGCTTGTTGGTGTTTTGAGAGATTTTAATATTTTAATTAAAAAAGTAAAGCCAGAACATCACTTTTATCAAGAGCTCAGAAGTCACTGTCTTACAATAAAGTGAAGGAAAACTTCAATACATCACATGCAAACAATTAAGTCTTATCTACCCCAATCACTGTAAAATATTTCACAGCAGGAGACAGTCCGTCCTTTGGAGAACTCATCCACTGACCAGCAGTAGAATGATCAGTTTCTACCAACACTATTTAAAAGGCCATTTTTGCTACTTCAAAAGGAAAGATTTTTTTCTTTAATTAACATTTTTAATCATGTGGAGGTAACATTTTGTTGTTGTAATTTATGGTAGCATATTTTGGGAGAAAAACAGAAGTAGAGGCGGGTAGTTATTTTTACATCTAGTGTAGCAAAAAAGCCCAACAAAAATATGTTGCACACTGCCTGTACTAATGAGATTACTCTGTAACTCGAGGAATAACAGCTTCTCACTTGTCTAATTTAGGCACAGGACAACTTTGATCCAATGGACAAAGTCAAATAGATATACGAAACAGGTAAAGAGCAAGCCAGTAGCAGTTATGCTAGAACATTCACCAATTTATTCTTTCATTAACAAGAGGTAAGCTTACAATAACAGACAGAACAATAGGAAGTTAGCACCTAAATGCTTTGTAGTTCTGTATGGTATCTGTAAAGAACCACCATGAACATGAACACCTCTCCCCAAACACAGAGGCAATTTTCCTTTCCAGTCCATTACAAATGGAACAAAAAAATAAAACACACAGCCAGTATTATGAACCACATTCAAGATATCAATCGGTATTTCACTAACAGTTTTGGAAACTTCAGCTACCATATTCTTTCAGAGGCTTTTGTGAGACTTAGGGCTGTTACTGCATTTGTACAGCTCCTGGAGGCATGCAATACCATCAGCTTTCTGAAAACATACAGCCTATTTTTAAACACAAAATGTCAAAAAGGACAACTACAACCCTAACTTCTTAATGTTTTTAGTTGAATAAGCCTAAATTCAGACCCCCATACTACGCATAGTGGTTGGTTCCCTCAGCAAGCATCACAAATAGTTTTTAGGGATTTCTCTTCAAATACTACGATCTCTCTCATCAGTAACTTTCCAGACAGATTTTTTTCAACTACATATAGGAAGGACTGGAAATACACAGCCATCTATATCCTCTACATCACGCAAAGTACTAGAACAAAAAATGTATATAATAGAGCAATTAGTACCTGCAGAACAGCAACTCACGCAAAAGCAATTAGCTCAGGAAGATAAGGTCTTTTTATCTATTATGCCCCAAAAGTGTGAGAACACGCAGAGACTGTTTGAGACAACACTCTCCAAACAGCATCAACCATGATAATTTAGTTGGCATCCATATCAAAATGTACCGTGGGAGCAGGTGGCTCAGCCCGGCTCCACTGCGTAGCACCCTCCGCCAAAATGCAATGCAACTGCCAGTTTAGAAGTTACCTGCTTCACAACCCTTCTGCTCCTCCTGTCTCCACCGTAGCTGGGGAAAAAGGCAACAGTGCAACTCGCCTATTTATTCCATAAAAGCCTTAGCACCTTGTCACCCGCTCAACAGCGGTTATTTTTAGGAGATGCAAATGCGAGGGGCAGCACTGTGGCACCGAACAGCTCCTGGTCCTTGCCCTCCAGATGGGAAACCCCCAGTATCACGTCTGATGCACTTGCCCCGAACGTTTACGAAAGCAGAAGAGAAGCAGGAATATTTAAACTAATCCCTCTTCGGTCTCTGCAGGGCAAGTCACAACAAACGAAGCTTGTCATGAACGAGCATCCACACATCACCTCCCCCAGGTGCATCCGAGCCCACTCTATTAGGCTCCGTACTTTAAGTTATGCTTAGGCTTTTCTGCCTTTTTTTCAGTAGCATATTAGCTGCATTAGCTTATTCCTAGAGGCGGCCTGTGAAACCCATACAGCCACGGGTTTCTTCTCTCTTCCCGTTATTATCTTACCCGTACTGCTGTATTTTCAGCTGTACTTGCCCAGAAAGTTAGTCCTAGCTTGAATTTAACCAGAGAGCAGGCAGCACTCGCGGACACGTCCCCGGGAACGGCCTCCTGCCGGGGAGGGGGCAGCCCCCCGGGACTGCACTAACTCTCGGGCTGGCAGCAGGCGCAGAGCGGCAGCGGCTCGGTGGGGCGGGCCCCCCCCGGGGCCCGGGAAGATGCCGCCGAAGCGTTTCGGGAGCCCTCCCAAGCCCCCGGGTGCGGGTCACTCACGGTCTCTGCAGCGGCTCCTCGGGGACGGCAGCCGGACCCTGCTGCTGCTGGAAGGAGCGTAACGACTCGAAGGCCTTCATCAGCTTCTCCATGGTGGCCATGTCCGCTCCGCCCGCGCCGGCGGCACCGACCCGCCACTCCGACCCGCCCTCTCGCAGGCGCCCGGCGGCCGCCCGCCTTCCTCTTGGCGGGCCCGACTCTTCCCTCCCCGGACTCGCTCTCTCCCGCTCAGGCCAGCCGAGGCGCCGCCGACAGCTCGCGTCGCGCCGCGCCGCCCGTCACGGCCGCAATGAATGAGGAAGACGCCGCAGGGGGCCGCGAGCACTCCCCAGCCGCCCCGCCGCCATCTTAAATCCGTCCCATCGCTCCCCGCGCCGCTGCCCCGCCCCCCGCTCCTTCCCGGGCCGCCCCGCCCAACCCGGAGCGAGGTCCCAGCCCTGGGCTCAGCCCCGCCGAGCGCGCATGCGCACACCACGACCCCCGGCTTGGTGTCACGCGCGCGCTGACGTACGTACACACAGGGCACGCGGGCCAGGCAAGGGGCGGGGAAACGCGGAGAGCGACAAGTTCTCCTTCCAATGAGAAGGAGGGCCCCGCCCCTCCCCGAACGTCACGGCGCCGTGAATCGGTCAGACGCCAGCGAGCCATGGGCGCGCCAGCCGCGGGTGAGCGGGGCGGGGGCGCTGGGTCCTAGAGCCCGCCGGCCGGCAGCACGGCGGCGCCCCCCGCCGGGGGACACACGTGAGGTTACAAATGCCCCGGCGCGATGGCGGCTTCGGGTCAGTGTTCGCACGGACCCACCCTCGGCTCCGTACCCGGCGGGGGCCGTGCCAGCGCTCCCCTTTCCCCGGGACCGCGAGGGCAGCAGACGCCGCAGGTCCTGCTGCCGCTCCGCGCACCCAGCCCGAACCGGCACAGCGGGGCCCGAGCTCCCACCGGAACCGATCCGCGCCCCCAGCAAAGCGAGCGCCCGCACGGCACCTGCCTATACATCTGGTACGCGCGGCAGGCCGGCTCCGGCCACAGGTGCTTGCCGGAGGCGCTGCCGGCACCGCGGGGCTGCTGGAGGCTGCGGGGGGAAAAGAGGGAACGCTCGGTACCCACCGGCGCTCCTTTTGCCCTGCGGGAGCTGCTTTAACGGAGGATACCGTTTGCACACTTAAAGCACGTATTGAACACGCAGCACAGGCGAGAGCCAGTATGCAGTGCTTCAAGAAATTCCCAGTATGACTTGGTCATTGCTAGCAGGGATGGACAGAGGCAGCAAAGCTCAGGTCTTTGGATATTCAGGCCAACGTAAGTCACGACAGAACCACCTTACTAACCACATTCTTGTCAAATACTCCGTAAAACACTGCTCTGCCAGGTAACTTTGTTAGCATGCTCATAAAACAAGGTGAACCATTTGAAATATTCCTCTGACAGCAAACTTATCTACAGTACCAAATCAACTTAGAGCAACCCCCCTACTTCATCATGTTAGTAACAAAATGTGAGCTTTTTACGGTTGAAAGACTATTTTTCCTTTATGATAAAGCTTGCACAGAGCTTTCTCTGCACCATATGGATGATCATGAATTTTTTATTTACCCAGTGATACAGGAAAAAGGGATGGCATAGCTGGAATGCTGCACCCACTAGATACTAGTGGCATGTGCCACTCCACACGTTGAAATAAATCTAAACACATTAAAAAGAACGTAAATTCCTATCAGAGACTGAACAAGCCACCAACCAAGCCAGTCTTTGCAAACCTGTTTGGAAGCTTTAGAAGAAGATGCACACCAGTCCCGAGGGCTGCTGACTCACCAGCAGACACACCAAGGCAGTGCCTGCTCACAAGCACACTCCTCTCTCTTCTCCTCTTTCCCAATTGCACTGGCAGCATGACTAACTGGCTCATTAACCACGAGTTGTGGTAACTGGAGAAGAACTCATGGGCACCAGGTTTTCCTTTGGCGAGTACCTCATCAGTAGCTTCTCCTAATCTGAATTTACTGACCCATGGCTTTGCGCGTACCATGGCACTGATTCTGTTCAAACAGCAGCCCCACAAACTGCTGCACTGGCAGAAACAGTGATGTAAAACTGGCAAGAGGCAAGAAGAAGCAGGCGGGATTAGAGAACAGGCATTTTTGTAAAGCCATCTTTACCACAAAAGAAAGTAGTCACAATCTCAATGGAGTAACAGTAATTCATCTCAACATCTAGGAGAAAAAACACCAAACCAAAACATGCCGTTACCCTGGCTGTAAGACAAAAACATCATGAACACGAACACAGGCTACCTAGGCACAGGTTATCTCTTGATTTCAAGTTTTCAAGGTTGGACAAACACATCAAGAATGTTTTTCGCCCTGTCGTGAAGTAACACTTAGGCCAGCATTTCTGCATTTCCACGAACAATGCACCAGGTAATAGGTATTACTAAAATAATCCAACAGAGTTCAGGACTGAACTACTGCTGGCCCACGAAGTTCAACATACGCACAGATAATCTGCAATATGCCATAGTACAGTTACATTGCTGTTAGTCACTTAAGTTGAAGCTGTTTTGTATAGTAACTGAGTGCTTAGCCCTTTGACTTTGGTCATAAAATTACTGTGAAAGCCTTTGTGTAAACAGAGCAAAATGTTGAAAAACCAAGCAGCCTACTGTTGCAAGGGATTTGATACAATAAAACCCACAAATCCAACTAATATCAAGGAAGCCCTTCTCTCCAGGAGAGTGAAATCTGCTAAGTTTCCTCTGGCGACAGCAGAAAATTCAATATACATGACAAGTAGAGTTACTGCTACTACAGACCTATCCTGCATTCACATTCACAGTGTGACCACAGCAAACGTGTTAATGAAAAACAACTCATCCTGGTAATTCTGTCTTTTTCACACAGAAATGTATGCAGGAACCCAGATTCAGACCATGAGGTAAGGTATCAATTGAGCATATGCAACAGAGCTAGGGCACTTTTCCTGGATCTGACAGTCTTACATTGGTAAAGAACTTACAGCATGTAATTCAAATGGTGATTATTTCTTTTTTAATTACAACTTTTATCTATCCCAGCTACCATGACAGACATGGTAAATAAATCACATTAGACAGTATTACATGTGGTTGAGAAGTGCGGCAGTGTTTTGCTTTTATTTCAGGAATAAATGCCAGAACATCCAGGAAAACAGCTCATACAAAGAACAGTTCAGTGGTTTGGAGACGCTGGAACTAACACATCACATCTAACAGTCAGTTCTGCTGTACTTGTAAAGAATTGTGGTGTTTTGGACACATGTGAAACGTGAGAAAAGTTACCTACATCTCATGTGCAAACCTGAAGTTACACCGTAAAAACAACTGTAAGATAAAAAAGATCTGTACATTTAGCAGAAGAGACATCATCACCAAAATGAGTCAGACAAGTAATTCAAATCAGAGTGAACATAAATTTAGCTTAAAGATGCTTTCCATTGTTGGTTTTACATTTTCATTACATTTTTTGAGTACTTCCTAAACAGAAGTATTTTCTGAAAACCTATACTGAAGTGAAGGTGATAGCATCTTACTAATTTAACATTGGAGTTAAGTTGTAAACCAAAGCAAAATGATACTACTTCTGTTGACTTACTTTAGTAACTTGAAAGGACTTTTATTCGCTGGTACAAGTAGCAATGATAGATTTCTTAAATGGGTATTTTTTGAAAAATAATTCAAGTGCATTCTAAAAATGGATTTTTACTTGGTTTTAATAGCTTCTGATTTCTCTAAGTAGTCATAATTTTATTCTGAGATGGAGATAATTCTCTTTCACAACCAAAACCCTTGAGATCTATTGTTTTAAAAATTATTTGGGAAAAAGACATACAACATCTTCTATTGAAGGCTACCATTTGTTGATAGCGCTGTCTTCATTATGGAAATACCACAGGTTTTTTCCTATTATTATAGAGTAACTATTTTAAGTGCTCGTTTTTTCAGCTGAGATTGTTTTGTTGTTATAATACAGACACATAACACCATCGCTATTGTGAACACTACACCTCTGGAAAAAAAAAAGCCGCTAAGTTTTTTATTGAAAGAGAAGAACCCTGAGACATGAAGATTCTATTCTGTGGGTCACAACATTCAAAAGCAGTAAGTAAACCAATAAGATACTGGTACATTATTTCACAGTTTCTAAATTTTGAGCTAAATACACAGTCATGAGGTACGCACAAGCAGACACTAAGGCTTCTATACACAAAGGCTTGGAAACACAAGCCACAGAAAAGGAGGGTTGATCCCATGCAAGGAACTCCACAGAATTCCACATATCTTTCCATATCTTGCATCAGTAGAATAAAGCAGTTGGGCTGTTCGATGGTCTCACTACTATTAAAGCCTTCTAACACGGATCTACAGTCTGAATTCATGGAGATACAGTGAAGTCACACTGAATGACAAGAGTATGTGGCTTTTTTTTTTTTTTTTAAAAAACCCAGCTTCCTGGAAATAAAAGGCTACATAATCAGTAACACAACCTGCTGCCTTCCCCCTTCCTTGTCTCAGTTGTGTCTTATAAAAATCATGCACAAAGTTCCCATTAAATTTAAAAATCATACGCAAAGTTCCCATTAAATTTTTCGCTCCACGATATTTTGCTTGCAGGTGCTCTCCCCTCTCTTTACTCTCTCCCCACTTTCAGAATGCATCTCCAAGCTACTAATACTCCAGTAAAGACACGTAACCAGTGTTAGTCACCGTAAACAGCGTAACATCTTAATCTCCAGGTACCGTATAAGTTTTCCAGTTTCTTGTCATTCTAATTCCTTATGGGATTCCCATTAGATAATATCTAGTCATTATTATGTGGTTAGATATCCACCCAAAAGGGAAAAATTTATAGTAGAAAACTGCCATCCTGAGCCTAGCAGAGAAAAAACAAACACACACCGCCCCCCCTCCCCACCCACCCCCCAGAATTTAGGTCCTAATCCTGCAAACCTGCAGCTACTCAAAACCAATTAATAGTATTATTCAGAACACAAGAAAAAGCTTGTGAAATGAAACTTAATACAGCTTCATAAAACCAAACAAATACTCCACTTTTTGCATGGTTGGAGTTCCTGTCCAAAGAAATGGAGGTATAAATAACCACTTCTTAGGAACAACTTCCCTTTTCTCTTCATCTAGCCTTTTTTCTTCACAGACTCCTGGAGAATAAGTGTTAAGTCTCAGCACTCCAAAGAAGAGTAGTGGATTGATTTTATTACGATCCCTTGCCCTCCATATGGAAATAAAATTTGAAATGCATGATAAACAGATTTTCAGATACATTTATTCGTTAGAGCCAAATGCATTTTCTTCATAAAACTTACTCAGCTTGTACCCACGGCATTCTTGCTCAAATTTCAAGTTGCTTTAAGCAGGCATTAAATCCAGACTGTCACCCCATATGTCTAGTGTTAAATGGTCACTTTTGCCTCAAAACAGCAAACCTAAGATTAAAAAAAAGTTAAATCTCTCAATCAGGGTAACACAATCTCTTGTCCAACCAAGTAAGTATTTCTAAAACACTTTGGTTACTTCCCTTTTTCTCCATTCCCATCTTTTTCAAGTCCTTCTGTTATTGTGGTATATATTAAAGAGTGTCTGGCCAGACCATGCCAGCTCATTGTCTCACACATAACTGTTCCAGCCAACACCCTTACTTCAGATATTTCTCTTTCTGTCAAGCCTCCCATCCCTTCACTATTGCATTAGACTGTCTGCCAGTAATTCATTCATACTCTCCCTCTGCCAATTTCTCCCTTTGTACTTTCTACAGCAGTCATTTTGCTATCCTCTGTGCCGTTTTATACGTTGGGAAAAACATGGGAACAGCCTCATTCCTCAATTCTGTGGCACAGCAGTCAAGAGGAACAATTGCAGATAGACACCAGCTCAGCCCCAGTAGGATTCTGTAACATATTAGTTTTCCAACATTTTTCAAATTCTATTCAATTAAAACATCTGTCACCAGAGACAAAATACTGTGAATTAAAATCTGACAACAGGGTCGAGTATCAAAAGTATCTTGTGAGTTTCTCAGAAGCAGCTTAAGTTTCTTCCAGTGGGTCTGTGGATCACAAGCAGAAACCTATCTGAGGTAGAGAGGTGTTCAGTCACGTGTGTGTATCTGTGTATAACACGTGTGTGGTCTGGTGGGCGCCCGAGAGATTGTCAGGGAAAAACACATGTATGTTCTGTGGAGGCAAATCTTCAGAATACAGAACAAAGTATGTAACAGAAGTCATGTCTCCAACTCCAAGAGCATTCCATTATATTTCAAGTCCCTAACTCAAATTTTGAAAACAGAAAAAGGTTTTTAATGAAATGTGTTCTCTAAATTCATTCTCATACACATATTAATAGTTTTACTGGAAACTTTACAAAATAAAAAGGAAGTCTTGCATATTTTGAGTCCAGAAGAATGAAGTTTGACAAGCTTTCAAGCAGCTGGAAACAGTTTTACAAATGAACATCAGGTAATCATAACTAAAACTCCAATACCAACTCCACATCTGTGTCAAGCAATCACTAAAGGCAGGTTTTAACGTTTAAGTTTTTAAAGATTATAAGGAAAGATTATTTATATAATTAAATTTGATACTTAATACTACTACCTTGTTCTTCCCTCAGTGGCAGTGATCGTTGTCAACCCTACATCACCGAGTATTACAACATAAGCAGAGAGGAGGTGAGTAAAAAGAGCCTATGCTTCGTTTTTTAACCCATTATAAAACTATAACATCCTACATGGAATTGTAAACAATTTCATTTACAGAAAAAAATAAAGAAACGTGTCCCCACAGGTGAAAAGACATCCTTTTAGTAAAGACAAAGTACTCAAAATATAGTTATGAAATTTTGGCATATGTCTACTTGCATGGTCCATGCCAAGGACCTGTGTGGAGAGGATGTGTAAAGCGAGTAGAAAGGAGAAGAATGGGGTAATGCAGTTTGTTACAGGATTAAGGTAAATGTTCAGAATTCTCTATATATAGACATACAGAAAGACATTCTACAGAGCCAGATAGTAAAGAACAATTTGTAATAGCTGGCCACAGTGCACTGAATTCCTTTTTTTCCTTAGCAGTTGCTTGAGAGATACATTAGGTAATAGCGCTGCCATGCTGCCGGGTAACACTGAAATTATGAAATTTATGAGTACAGCAACTTTACTGTGAAGAAAACTGCTAAAAAAGATCCTAATGAACAAGAAGAGTTTTATCAGGAGCATATGAAGTCAAGTTACATTGATGCCATAGATATTATCTCTGTGCTTTAAAAACCTTTTAGTATTTCTAGATTCATTCCACTGGAGGGGAAAAAAAAAAAAAAAGAAAAACCAAGATAAATCAAATACATACAGAAACACACTCACTCAAATGGCACTCATTGCTTTTTGTACAATTAAGCTTTAGTGAAAATATACATCTTAAAACAAATGAAGTACAAATGTACAAAAATCCTTGAACTCAGATAAAAAATATATATAATACACTTTGCTACAGAGATAAAAAACATTTAAAGTTTGCTCATCCTTTCTGATGACAGTAAAATGATTTAAAGTCTGGAAGACTCCTGCTCATCATCACTGCAATCAGATTTAAAGCAGACCTGCAAGAGAAGGCAAAGAGACAATTCAGGTGCAGAACTGGCACTATTGTTGGTTTGTGTGTTTTATGGGACACAAAGGCTGGGGAGGGGGAGTGTGAGGTGGCCCTTTTTCCAGCACATTTTATTCAACACTAACTAAATACTTTGAGAAGACCAAAGGAAACCACAAGCCAACACCAAATCTCAAGTCATTAACATTTCATTTAACTTTAAGATCTTTCCTTCTTTTAACTTCACAGGACAATTAACAGCAGCCACATTACTTCAACACTATATTCAAAGCCATATCACATTTTTTCGGACTCTTTCAAGACATAGAAGCCTATGTTGGGACAATATGAACCCTGCTGATTCAGTCTTACTACAGTAAGACACTAGTTTTAACTTTAGCTAAACACTTAAACATTCCTTCTATTCCATTACTGGAAGTGAGGGAAAAGTGAATTTGAAAAGGTGAACTAAAAATGACAGTACCATTATACATTCCATTAGCACTGTATGGTTTTAGAGAGGTGAATTACCAGCTGATGACAAAAAATATCATCATGCAATTTTAATACATGGCCCTGTTGTGGCTACTTAATGAGGTGCTCCCAGCAATTTTACAATTCCATTTCTGCTTGAAAGCAAAAAGTAATTTCTACAGAAATGTTCTCTACTGGAATATACTCATGCTTCTCAAGATAATTCCACTTTAAGTGCAGGCATACTGAGCAAGCAGAATTGTGTATAACATCTTCAGCTGAAAACCTTTACAACTAGCCTATTTCTCACAACCTATAAACTAGCACAATACGCCTTTTAAGCAGTAAGTAGCTTAATTCATATACCTCTAAATGTTTAGTAAAGAGCACAAGTTGTATCTGTAACTAAAGGTTGTGCATTTTCAGAAGCTATTTAAACATACATTGTTGCTTTGGTAAAGGCATTAAACTTCCTAAGGTATCTTAACGTGTTTTGTGACACTTATTCGCACTCATTCATTTAGGGGATATTTTTACTTATTTGCTTAATACATTAGAATGACTCACTGGGAGCCCAACTTTCTCAAGGAGCGAGTTGTAGGAGTTGCATTGCTCCACCACACTGACTTCTGAGTTCAGTAGTCAATTTTTAAAAAGTTTTTACACAAGTTTTTAAAAAGTTCCATTTTTATCTCTGATGTCATCTCCCCAGAATTTTTTTGTAAGAACCGGCAAAATATGTAAGGAGCAAGACCCAAATGAGTATCTTTAGGAAAAAAAGATGTACAGCACAGCTGTTAACAGCACACACTGTCTCCTCGCCAGGGAACAGCCAGCAGGCACTAGAGGAAGACAGAATGCTGAGGGAATAGGGAGCGGTACAGTTTCTGAAATGCAGTGCAGGGGCAAAGCTGTAATAAACCAGATTTCATTAGTTTCAGTATTTTGTGAACTTTTTTTCCCCTATCATAAAAATAATTTAAAAAAATGGAATGGATGTTGAGGCCTTACTGATAATTTTCTTATGAAAGGAAAGAAATACCCTTACCTCGCCACTAAAAAGTCGGTGAAAGAAGCCTCTCTTTGGTTTAGGAGACCTCTCTCTGTCTGGTGACACAGTACCATCAGTTTCACAAGCATTGATATCTTCAAAGCATCCTGTTTCAATCATCTTTGAAACATATGAAATATAAATGAAATATCCACACAAGCCTCTCAAACATGTTCCATGTATTATGCATTTACTCTGGCTGGGTACTCCTAACAACGTACAACTCACGGAGCTCCAGGAAGGAAGGCACAAAGTCTACATTAAGTCTTGTGCACTCAGCAAACTGAAGAACAGCAGCAGCAAGAGCACTACCAGGCAGTTAAGTACTCAGATACTCTCTTGCTTTGGTAAGGCATTTTTTCTGCCCATGATGTAAAAAGCAGAATTTTTTAGAAACAGAAATTGATTTTCCTTCCCTCTATTCTGCTCACTTCAGAAATGAAAATACAACAAATATAATCTCTCCATATCCTGGACTGACTTTTATTTATAAACATGACACTGAGTAGGAGAAACTGTTATTTTGCACAGAACACTAGTACCTGCTTAGTATTAAGGCGGTATTTTTTACTAAGAGGACAGATTGCACTCTTGGGGAAAAAGCAGCCGATACCTGATCACAGTGATTCAAACACCATTCTGGCGTTCTGGGCAACCACGTATCAAAACACAACTGACATATACCATAATTAGAAATAAGGCAATGAGATAGAGAAGGTAACACTTCATGGGAAAGAAAAAAAAAGATATAATGAAGACAGGTCTCCAGAGAGAAGCAAGGGATTTTGAATACTATGTATATGTGTACACAGAGAACAAAAGAATTAAACCCACAGTTACTGGGTGCTGAATTTAAAACAGACATGGTCAGAGCAGGGAGAGTGTCTAATGCCCATACGTAGCTGACATTTGCCAGTGAGCGCCACTGCTACACATCTAGCGTATGGGGCATGAAACCAGGCGAGCATAGCTGGGAGAGGGATAGAGGGCATAAAGAGGAATAAGACGACACGTGGGCTGCTTTTGTTATAAAGCATGACATTAGACAAAGTATGGGAGGGGAGGGGGAATTCTTAAGAGACTGAGAGGAAAGATTTGAGGAAAAGCTCAGTAACATAATTTGAAAGAAAAAAAAAAAGCACAAATGCAAAATGAAGTCTGCACAGTTATACCTTGAGGAGAAGGAATTACCATTACCAGTATTCCACAACTACTTTTAACTTCACTGCTCTATGTGGGTTAGAGTTACTAAGCTGCAGTGCATTTCTGAGTGACTGCATCATATTCTGAAGTTTAGAATTACAACCTAGCATAGTAAATATTTATTTGTCCAACAGCCTAGAGTTCATTGCTTCTTAGTGAAGACTTTGGATGCCAAATGACACCTTCCGAATCTCCTTCTTAATGAAAGGCAAAAAAAAAGGCAAAAGGGAAACAAAAGGGAATGTAATTTTTTCTGTGACTTGTTCAGAAATTGCTCATCCTTTGTGTTCAAGCTTTAAAGAAAATTTTACAATCATTCCCGAAAGCAGGTACACTAGCAGAATTCAAGACAATACTAATTTCAGAAAGTTAGGAACACCTTAGAATAGGGGGAAGTTCTAATAAGAACTACAATTTTAAATAATTATTACTGAGTGCTGTTCCTGAAATAATAAAGATTTGAATTTCCTAAATACAGGCTGAACTGCACTCGGAGGTAGCCAAGCTCTACGATTCTATGCAGAATACTAGAATATTCATTCACTGAGCAGATGAAAAGCTTTAAGAGAAAGTCTGACTCAACCAATGTTGAATTGTTTGTTTTGAAACCTTAGAAAAGGTGAATCTGCAGTTCTGTATTACTATGTCACTTGGACACTCTATTGGTATACAGGCATGATACACGAACAGCTTGCACTGTGCCTGTTTGCTTTTGGATACTTTGAGCAGCATTCTATCCCTCTTCCATGAACAGCAGTATTAAATAACATCATAGAATAACAAGGAAAATGTGGTCATACTGATGATAAACACTGTTCTGGAGGCTGTATCTGTGAGGACAAGATGCCAGATTCTATTTACACAGATTTACCATAGATCTCAATTTTTAGCAAGTTGTTTGTTTCAGGAAAAACATTATTCTGAAGTCTCTCAGCAAATAAATCTAAACCAGAAACTTCTTTACATCTCGCAGAGAACATTAATACTACAGTTATATCTCTCACTAAATCTTCTATATTGCTGTATTAAATAATCTTTTGTGAAATATACAATACCTCATTTTGCCAAGGGATTGAGACACAGCCTGTAACAAATTTGGAATAGAAGTCGTCATCTGTAGTATCCAGGTTCACTCCTTTTACTGTTGAGAACTGCTCTATGTCCAGGACATCTTTACAATACACGGCACGTGGCTGCAGTACAATACAAGATTGCTTCATTAAGGTTTTGGGTTGGGGTTTTTTGTGTTTTGTGGGTTTTTCTTTCCTAGATGAGCAAAGGTGGAGTGAAATGTCTGCAATTTTGTATTTCACATTGCTGATCACCAAATTACACTATGCTACAAGAGGCAAATGCAAAAACATAAGACTCTTATCATAAGGCACCTGAGCAATTCCATCCATCCTACCAGTAACAGAAAAGAAATATCAAACCCAGAAACAGCATGCAACTTCTCCGGATTTCTTAATGGTTGTCATAACTCACTCATCTTCTGTCACTCTCCTTTCAACTCCAGAGTAATTTTTTCAAAGCTAATCTTCGTTTTTCCAGCATCTGAGCTAGGGAAATGGACTTTTAAGGGCTAAGAAATCCGTTATAAGGTTTGCTAGAGCAATTCCACTGTTGTAAATTTGTTTGTGCTCTCAAATGAAATGCCACAAAACAACTAGCTATCAATAGCTACAGTGGCATTCTCCTGACAATTTAACTAAAGGTTCCTCTGGAGTTCACATGATTGCTGACATAGAATTATGACACTTCTTGCCTTTTTAGATACTAATCAAATCTGTCTCACCTACTTACATCTGGCAAGAATGGAGGTTCTAACATGTTAGCTTCCAGCCTCTTGAAGTTAATATTCTTGAAAATAGGATGTTGCTTTACAATAGCAGCTCCATCTTCAGTGCAACCCAGTCGTTCCCCTGGATTTTTTGCAAGTAACTGCAAAGATACGGAAAAAAAAAGCTGATCCAGTGATATAATCCCACAATTAAAAAAAAAAATTAAATCTATATACAATGTCTTTCCCTACATTTGTTACTTTGCCTTTTAGGAGATGAAATTTATCATAGTATCAAAACGAACTGGAAATCCAGACTACGACATTCTGGGAATAGAAAGATTTTCAGCAGACAAAATAAAGCAGACCATTTAAAGATTATACCCAAAGTTATATGAAAACCTTTAAATTGATGTCATGCTGAATAGATTTTACAGTACAGACTCAGCAGCAGACTTTACTTTCAGGAAATAGAGACTTTTTTCCAGTGAGCTGTAATACAAGTATTTTTCATAAATAGTAAACTTCTGAGGCTTCCTGTATAGATGTGCTTCTTATTAAATTTAAGAACATGCAAGATAAAAAAGCAGTGTTGTCTCATACAGACTCTTTTAGGCAAGGAAACTAGTATACTACTCTGCCATTTCTCCCCATACAGTATCAAATTTGAGCATGCTAACATACTCCATCTATAATTACAAGCAATCCAAGGAGTACTGGGCCTTTTCATTTGCTTGATGAAAAGTAATTTATGCAGTCTTCCTTCATCTTGAAAAAAGTCCTGCATTCTCAAAGTTTGATAACTGAACAATTCATGGACAATGACAAACTTTCATCTGAACCAAAGAAAGATTTAAGAACTCCATCTCTGAAAAATGTTCAAGAGAAGACATTAAAGTAATTCATCTCTTAAAAAGGATTAGAAATTTAATTTTCAAACCTCTACGTCTCTTCACCCACCATCCTGCAGATGGATTTTGCCTCCTCTGAGAACTTGTCTGAATAGGTTTCCTGGTCTTCCTTTACTCTCCGATCAATCTCATCCCGTTTGACCCTTTCCTTATGCTTCCTGAATGGAGACTGTCCTTCAATCATTTCATAAATCAAGCACCCAAGACCCCACCAATCCGGGCTGAATGTATACTTTTCATTTCTGAGCACTTCTGGAGCTACAAAACAAAAACATAGAAACCCTCATGACAATTCACTTTAAAATAACTAATTCAATATTGAAAACACACTCAGGTACTCTTTTGGGTCTGTGCAGAGATCTCTGCCTAACTCCTATGTACTTTGAAGAAATTATTATTTCTACAAGGAGGATTCTCTTTATATCCGAGAGAGGTATTTAAGTTCTTTAACCTTTAAGATGAATATTATTTACCAACTAAGGATGACATTTTTGTGAAGCATGGAAAGAAAAGTGTATTCGTCTGCGTATCTGTGACCCCACATTTCCATGAACCTCAGTAAAAAACTAGGTGCTTTCTAACAGTTCTACTTAAAGCTAGAATTTCCAGAGTCAAGTTTTCAAGGTTATCAGTAGGCTTATAATTGACAACTAACATCTACCACTGCATACTGTAACCCTTTTTTCCCCATAAAACGTCTAGTAACTAAACCAGACCCAATGTAGCTCTCTGAACAAGTCATTCACAGAAGCAAATTTTCTGGTAAAAGATAACTAGCAAAGGATACTTCACATACCCATGTAACCAACAGTCCCAACCCGTCCTCGGACCGTTTCTCCTTCTGGAATCTGCACAGCTAATCCAAGATCTGAAATTCTGATATGCCCTATTGATGTTAAAATAAATTATACATAGTCAGAAAAATAAAATAAATCATATGTAGTCAGCAAATAATAAAATATCACTTTTAAAACAAAATATTTCTGTAGTACGCCTCATCAAAAAAACCACTCCAAAACATCAAAACATTCATATACTCATATCATGAAGTTTATTTAACGTAACGAGAAAGGAGTGATCTATCATTACTCAACAATTACATCTTCAACTCAATCTTAAAACAGAAAATTGTCAATCTGTAGTATAAAGAATGAGGGGTAAAAAAATCCAAGACAAACCAAACCCCACACTGATTTCTAATACTGGATATAAGGACAAGTACACAGCAATTTACAGAAACATCACAGATTCACAGAACAGTTCAGGCTGGAAGAGATTTCAGAAGGTCTCCAGTACAACCTTCTGAACAAGCAGCCGGCACAAAGTATTCAAGGCTTTATAAATTCTTGCCTAGAAAGCCTCCAAGAGTGGACACTACATCACCACACTGGGTAACCCATGCCAATACCCGAGTGCCCTTTGTGAATGTATTATCTGCCATTAAAAAAGCTCTACAGCATCAATGTTAGTTAATAACATATTAATTTCTTATTTATCTGTGATAGATAATCAAGGGGTGGGAAAAAAGAGTGGAGAAAGTCAAGTGCCACTCTACATACTGGTTGGAAATAACTAAATGTTATTGAGCAGCAAATGCTGTTATTTTAAATACATTCAGATGCTCTTCTATTCCCTGGCATCTGATGAACCCCTTTTCAAGTGCAGGATCTGAGCTCCTGAAGTGATTTTCTCATTAGTCCCCCCTTCTCTCTGGAACACGATCAGAATATCCCTGGCAGAGAGAAAGCATTCTAGTGCAGTCCTGCAAGGCTACATTTTTCCTCAAAGAAGCCTTGAGCTTTCATAAGACACAGCTGGAGAGAAAAATTAAAGAATGCATTTGATATTTAGCAAAGCTTTAGCTCTTGGATAGTGAGTGCTCCCAGGCATCACCTTTGTAGAAATTTATCAGTCAGAACATGCTGATTTTAATCTAAATAAAATCGTGCTAGTGAGTTCAAAACCAATTTTTCCTTAACTAAAATACTCAGCAATTACAGGAACAAACTGGTAATATTCATTCGCAGCTCAGAAGAAGGTAAGTGCTCCACATGTTCTACAGTGAATTCAAAAAATTCTGATAAATTTCATACAAAGTCATTAAAGAAAATTAATTTGACTTTTGAAAACCAAAAAAACTACAAACATTGCTTCACTGTCTTTGTACTTCCTTGACTCCTTCCAGCCACGTATGCATCAGACCTGTTTCAGTTGAGATGTTAAAACAGAGATGCTTCAGATGTTTTCTTCTTTATTGCTTAAACATTAGTCTACTATGTAAAATTCTCTCCCCACATCTAACAAATCATGTTTCCATAGTAAAAAAAAGAGACAGAGCACAAATCCATATAAAGGTTTTAGCCATCTCAAATCAAACAGAGGAGGGAGAAGGTGGAGGAAAAGGAGAAAAGTAGCCATTTTTAGTGGGAAATTGACCCCTCAAACATCATCGTTGTCCCCCAAAGATCCAGTACTATTACTTACTTTGTAAAAAGCAAGAGCAGGTGTTTTTTACTAATTAAAGTTGACATTTGTCAGTCAGGTCACTTTTATTATGAAGAAATCTCTTTGATTTACGGCAAAGTATGAATGAGATTTGTAATTCCCAATTTTTCAAAATTAATTTCAATTTTTACTTACCACAGTCATCAAGGAGTATATTCTCAGGCTTCAGGTCTCTACAAATTAAAGAGAATAGAAATGTAAATTAAACAACGGCAAAATTATTATCCATCATTAAATCCAACTGAGGCAATGCTTCTTAGTCCTGATTAAAGCAATTTTTCCGGTTTCCACCTATGTATGAAGAAAGTTGTGAAGTTGAGGACCTGTACTACAAATAGTTTAGCCACAGAACTCGAGATCTATTTGTCCCAACTCTCTAATCCATTTATATGTTAACTGATATAATTCATATTTCACAGATGATAAACTTTCTCTACACAACACTAAAATCCTGATATGAAAATAGTCAAGCAAAAAAATCAGTACTTGGCTAAAGGTTCAGTTATTATTGGAATAGATTATTAAAAGCAATGTGTTTGTACGAGTACAGGTACTGTTGTGAGAAAAACATTTATTCATAAACAAGCAGAAAAGACTGAATAATGTAAAAGAAGCAATTTTAGGAAGAATGACTATAGAATTTACATTAAAATCAGAGAGAAATAATACACATATACATTTGTTCACCAAGAAATCTGTATGTTGCTTTTCCCACAAATACTGATAAACTGATGTTCTGAAGTATGTGTATTCATGTTAAAGTTTAATTATTTGTGAGATTATAAAGAGGTCAGCAAGATTCTTTGCTTCTTATACTTTTAAGTGTAGACAGTCCCCATAATGGTAATCGTTTGACATTAGATACAAGATGACAGAGAAATCAGGAGAACAGAGTACAAAACTTTAAAAAAAAAAAAATCACACACCAGCATCAAGAATCCAAAAAGATAATTCAGCTCAAAGTGTAGGTAGAGACACATCTACTTTAAAGCACATAACATATGCTCAGGTTAACTCAAGTAAACAAGTTTAAAGAGTTCCACCTCCAAAAAGGCTGATTAAAGCCTAACCTAAAACCTAATACTAACTAGCAGCATCTGAGGCTTAAGAGAAGCTAATTCTGTTCTGATATGATTTTGGTCAGTTAATAGTCAATAGTAAAACTTGTTTCTAGCCAAAATTCTATCTTCTTAATGGTATTAGTTTCTAGGCCTAGCAGTCTGCAAAGGAAGTCAGCTTTTGGAAGCATTCCAAATTATGATTGAGTCTGGAGCACCACTCCTGTGGGGACAGGCTGAGAGAGTTGGGCTTGTTCAGCCTGGAGAAGAGAAGGCTCCAGGGAGACCTTACTGCAGCCTTCTAGTACCTGAAGGGGATACAAGGAAGCTGGGGTGTGTGTGTGTGTGTGTGTGTGTGTGTGACTTTTTACAAGGGCCTGTAGTGACAGGACAAGGGACAAGGGGTTTAAATTGAAAGCGGGGAGATTTAGATTGGACATCAGGAATAAATTCTTGACGCAGGTGGTGAGGCACTGGCACAGGTTGCCCAGAGAAGCTGTGGGTGCCCCATCCCTGGAAGTGTTCAAGGCCAGGCTGGATGAGGCTTGGAGCAACCTGGTCTAGTGGAGGGTGTCCCTGCCCATAGCAGGGGGTTGGAACTAGATGAGCTTTAAGGTCCCTTCCATCCCAAACCATTCTGTGATTCAGCTATAAATTCTAGTTGTGCAATGCTAGCTCTGCGGTATCAGCCTTCTCTTCCTCCGCCGTGGCAGAGGCCAAAGTCACAGGTTCTGCTGGAATACAGATACTAGTCCTGCACTGGTTAATAGGATACTTGAGCTGAAATCCAAGCTCAGAACAAGAGCTACCAGTGCAATACTAGCAACAGAGGCAGCAGTTTTCCCTTGTGAAGCAAAGAAAGGCTGGAGGACTGCAAAGCTGTCAAAAAAAAACCCAAACAAAAAACACCCAGAACAAACAAAAAAACCCACCAACTCATTTAAGAAAGGTTATATTAAAATTATAGATTTATTTTAAATTGGACTAAACAAGTACTGGTTTATTTGAGCTATAGCTTACAGCAGCCTTCCTACAGAGAAATACATTTCTGGATAACAATCCTTCAGAGGATCTCACTGTAAGCATAGGCATGAGGCAGGCAAGGAGCTACTTGGCTTATCCAGTACAGCTTCAACAAGTCTTTGAGCATGATCTTTGATCTTCCAGGCACACTGTGTGTCACTATGGGCACCTGCATGAGTTTGTGAGGAAAATCGAAGTATCCAAGCAGCTTATCTGACAAAAACCCACTACCCCCCTTGAGGAGTCAGGTAACTCCTGCAGGAAAACTCCAGCAACTAAGTTCCCTTTGGAAAGCAGGCGCTTGTTCCCCACTCTGTCTTAGGCAAAACCTGACTTAGCTCTGAGTATTATTAGACTTTTTATGTATCAGAAAAAGTCAGCAACATATGGCAAGTTACAGATAGCTTCACGAGCTACCATTGAACAAGGAAGCAGGTTCAGTTGCTACTACAGGGCAGCGTGGGGCCCTCCTTCCAGCTCTGCACCTCTTCCTTTAAAGCAGTGGGAACCCCACTAACCAAATGGCACAACTGACCTCAGGGTCCTACAAACAGCACTAACATCCCTGCCTGAAATTCAGTAATCACTGGTATGAAGACACAGTGAAGACTGGTGCTAATGTAGAGGAAAGTTAGGTCTATTTTTTCACTTTATGAGGCATTTTGCTACTGATAGTGACACATCCCAAATAAGATAAATTACTAATAAATTTTAACGTGACTAAGTTCCATTAAAACTGCCATTCTAGAACTGAACAAACTGACGAGATGAACTGATTTTACTGCTATTTGCTGTCACCCATCTGCAGTAAGGGTTTTCATTTTCAGAAGTTCTGAATTTCCCTTCTTTCACTGTCCCTACTTTGCACTTAACTGTGAATATACAGATGGATAGCCACAAAAACGCATTCTGAAGAAAATATTTTATAATAGTATGTTACAGAATTAAAGTCTGCTTTAACAGTTTAAGCTATTTGTCTAAACAGAGTTTAAAACTCCTCCTTTAAAGCTGGAAAACAAATGCAGAAATGACCTATTTGCAGCTGATCCATATGAGGAGAATAATGAGCAAAACCACTCATCATCCCAGCTTCCCTCCTACATGCATGCCAAAACACACTGCAGAACATGGCAAGATTGGCCAAATTCTTTAGGGAACCACATACAACAACCAGCATAAGCCTGATTTACTCTGTGGTTCTGCCACTCTGCGGTGTGTATGCTAGTCTTCTGTACTGGGGAGAGAAAACACTAAGACTCATTATGTTTAAGTTACACAGGATTATACTTTAAATCTTGTTTGAAAACAATGGGTACTTGGTGTTACACACCAGAAAGATAAAGAAAGGGTTCTTGGTCCACTACTAAGTTTGTTTTGCTTGTTCTGTAATATTAATGCACACCAGGGGTTAAATGATGCATGTCAGACGGAAAAGAGAAGTAAGATCCTACAATCTCAATTATAATGCATGAGGCTGTGACAGTTTCGTTAGTTCAAAAGTAGTATTTATTGGAGGAACTTGAAATAAAACCAGAAGAGGGCAATACAGATTATAGTTGACTTTTAACCCTCTTGGCTATAACAAGCAACACAGCAAGGGACTTCCATAGCCTTCTGTGAACGACTACTTTAGAAGGGACAGGAAATACAATCCTGTGTTCCTACAATTTATTTATTTCGATTACTAATAAATTTGATACGTAAATCACAATTTACTACCATTTTACAAAGAAACCTTGAAGCAACTTCATAATGTTTTAGAGTATAGCTAGTATCTAGACATAAATTAACAGTAAGAAGACAAATAAGATCAGTAATTCTGAAGGACATGCCATGAAAAGAACAACTAAACAATTTTTCTGCTTCTTTTACTATGAAGTTGCAGTATAAACCTGTTTTAGTAGAAAACAAGTAATAAATTCAATGCTGAACAGACATGGAAAACTCAAGGCATGAGTGACTTGTAAATGACACTCACCTGTAAACAATTCTCTCCTTCTGCAAATCCTCCAGACCACAGCACAATTCTGCAGCATAGAATATAGCCCTTTCTTCATCAAAGCCAGGATTTCCCATGTTATATATGTGAAACTTCAAATCCCCTCCATTCATTATGGTTAATACTAAACACAGGGCATCTTTTGTCTCATACGTATAGGATAAGCTAACCTAAAACAGGGGCAGGGAGAGAAGACAACCATTACTCATAAACCCCCAAACAATTCCCCGTTCTTTTTTCCAATACAAACAACATATGAATCTTTTATTAAAACAAAAAGCCCAAACCAGCCTCTTGTCCAGCACTTGAAGACATAAAGGAATCCAGAGCAATTTGCATGTATACACAAACCCTACATCACCACACAAAAGTTACCTGTTCAGATTCCATAGAGCTCCATCCAGACAATAGATTTATTGATGATGCCCCTCAGTTGCACATTATCTGTATTATCTGTGTATGGATAATGTGCGCATATACCTTACTTCATTAACACCTCAATTATGCATTGTCAAATCATCTTCTTGAACTTCTACAAGATTCAAAATTGCCCTACATCAGAGAAACTAAAAGAGTTATTTAAGATCAAACATGTAGTTTCTATTCTTCTCCCTGCCTCCCCAAATAACTACATAATTCCCTGGCTTAGAATATGCTAACAGTAAAGGCTTAGTATAGCTCTTTAACGCCTTCCTTCTCACTGTATTTGGTGCTGATAGGGAAGGAAGGACACCATATTTTTTTTCTTAAGGTTTTCCTAAATGTTTATGAAGTTTATTTAAGGTTTTAAAGTAGACTTGTGAACTCAAAGAAACCCCAGATCTAAAACAATGTAATATACTGCAAAACTTAGCGTGTTATTGAAGTTACATGTAGATGCCAACAATTCAATGAAAAAATAGGCATTACCTGGGGAAAAGTTTACTCGGTATATCTTTGATCATTCTAAGTTATTTCACTGCTTAGTAATTAGAGTTACTAACAGACACTAATTTACATGATAGCATCAGGTTAAAGTATTAAGACTAAGATTTTCATTCAATGGAATTTCTATTAAGAAGTTATGTTAATAGTTTCACACCCAATATACCTCGTTAAGCCTTAGTACACAGCAAAGCAATATAACTAAACTGAATCAATACACTAGTCAAATTTCATGTTTATCTTGAAATGTACAAGCAATAGTGTAACAATACCAATGAAAATACCTAAGAATAAAAGAGCTCTACTATTAAAAGTCACAGAAATGCAGGATATGCAACTTCTAATGGCAATTAAGTTGCAGTCTCTCATGAAGTCACCCCGTTGCAAGTGCTTTTATGAATTACCTCCAGAAATTAGAAATCAGCATTAATGATAAGAAAATAGGGATATGGGAAGGAAGAAGGGGGTAAGAGAAGAAAACAGAGCAATGCATTCAAAGAAGACAGACAAGAGAAACAGAGAAGGAAAAAATAGGATGGAATACATGGAATATCCCCTTCATTAAACACAGGCAAACATACTCACTTATAGACTGTGGCAGAAATTGTTCAGAACAGAGTATTACAGAACAGTAGTTGCCCAAAGAAGCTGTGGATGCTCCATCCCTGGAAGTGTTCAAGGCCAGGCTGGATGAGGCTTTGAGCAACCTGGTCTAGTGGAGGGTGTCCCTGCCCATGGCAGGGGGGTGGGACTAGATGGTCTTTAAGGTCCCTTCCAACCCAAACCATCCTATGATTCTATGATAATAATCTATTCACCTTTAAACAGAGGACAACAATTCAGTGGCATCACCATGCTGAAACACAACCTAATGTTTTGGTTGTGAGAAACACACAGCAGACTAAAACCAATATCGGATTAAAAAAGTCCTCTGCACACACTACTCACAATCACACACAAAATACTTCCTCCAGACAATCTTCTGAGAGAAAGATCAGAAGTAGATACTTACTACAAACCTACTATTCACTTTTTCTAGAATTCTTTTTTCATTTAGAGCCATTGATTCTCCTTTCCTCTTCTTTATTCTCTTTTTTTCTAGCTTTTTACAAGCATACATTTTTCCTGTTGCCCGTACTTGACAGGCACATACCTAAAAAAGAAGGAAGGCATGTCAGAGATGCTAGGGGTTTTTTAGATTTTTTAAAAAAAGGTATTTTAGTTTCTTTTTGAAAAACTCTTGAATGCTCTCAGAAAATGAAGGTCTGTAAGCATCAATACAGAGCTTTCACCCAAGAAACAACTTTGAAGGGTCACAAAAGCTTTAACAGAAGTAGAAAAACTGATTATACAGGAGCAAACATATTTCTGTTGGGGTTGAATACTTCAGTAAAACTAGATCTTGGGATGGTGAAACACCTGACTGTGGTAACAGTGTATGTCTATGCAAGCAGGAGAGAGGACAAACATCCACAACATAATCATGCAGGAGAAAGATAATGATCATTTAGTAATCTTCCTTCCTCTTCAATACAAAGCTCTGGTTAAAATATGTATGGGAAAAAAACCCCAATGAATCATAAACGAAATTAATAAAATCTATAGATTTTTCTAACAGGTTCATGAATATTTTACTTTATTAAGCAGAAACTACACTCTCATTGACAAATGAAATTTCTCAACAGAAGGAACTGTTGTTAATCAGTGAAAGTTTTCTCCAACTTTGTGCATGACCTACAATACTGAAACTAGCACAATAAAAGTAAACAGTTTGGATTGATGACAGTTTGCCAGGTAATGTGTCAAATGTAGATTGTCAGAGTCAAGCGTTAAAAAACCTGCTATTCCTCTGTATTAAACTTTCTTTTTCCCTTAGGGATTGCCTTGCAGAAAGACACTTCGGTACTCACCTCTCCAAATCCACCTTTGCCTAGTACTCGATAATGCCTAAATGTGTGTTTGGTTACTGGTTGCCTGATTAACAGAAAGAAACAATTACTGCAACAGGAATTACAAGAGTTAATAATTTCTCCCCACCCCGAGGTCTGTCTTCATTTTCCCCTTCCAGTTCTATGACATCTTATTGAACAAGTTGCCTTGACCTCACAAAGACAGTATTATAATAAGCTGAATTTCAAATGAAAGGGGTGCTCTGATTAGAAACATTGGCTCCCTCACATGGTCATCGGACATTCACAATACCAGGAAGAAAAGCTGATCAATTAGGCCCTGTGCTGTTTACATTTAGAGCCTTAACTGTTCTCATCAAGTCAATTTATCCCTTCCAGTTGTGCCCCTTAGTTGCAGCACGGTGACATGCAGGCTGCATTTCAATGAGATCATGCTTGCAATGCAGTGTTTAAAAGGTAAACCGTTTCTGAGTTTCTTTCTTGAAAAATTGAAACAGCAAAGAGTTGTGGTATGCAACAGCAGTTCAAGAGCTGAATTGTTAAGGTACTGATGTAGAGGAAGAGGAACAAGTAACTGGAGGCAGTAAAGGTGTCAGCCATTCTATGCTAAACACTCCTAAACATGTACCAGACAGAGCAGGGCTGTTTCCTGGTGGTGGGTTTTTTGGTTTTAAAAAAAGCATTTGGTGTTAATGCAGTTTTGTTCTCAGGACAACAAATGGACGCTCATTGGGTAGAGAATTTGGCTTAATTGTTTGAGTAACTTTCCTAGTTCACTTGCTACTAACTCAGTCAAGTAAAGACACTGGATAATCAGAATTTACCCAAAAATTAATGCTCAAGCACCTTAATGTTTGATTATGTGAACATGATACCCAGTGGTGCTGAGTAAGAATCAATTGGTACCAATTTCAGCCTTCTGAAAAAGTCTGGCTACACATTTAGTATTGATTTAAAAGCCCAAACTAGATTCTGATATATATAAATCTGGCTGTCTTGTAATTACTAGATCTGTGCCTCTACCACCCTGAAAAACTGATTAGTTACCCCATCACCCAGTGTGTTATAAAACTAGATTAATCTCCTTATTAACCACTAATCAGACCAACTTTGGAACTAAAGGATGATAGGATTCCCAAGAAGGATTGGTATCCCACTGCACACGATATCATATGGGAATATGTCTGGCTAACAAATTTGCATTTACCCAATACAAATTTACCACTTAAAGATTACTGGACAGATACTTCTCCTGGAGTATTAGCTCTCTTGCTGTCCCATCAACATCATCCCTTACATCTTGTCTTTCAGATCGTAATTTCTTGGACAGGCAGTATCATTCCTAAAGGCTCTACAGCATTTCTAGCATAACAAGCAGAACTGGCCACAAAGCAAAGCAAACTTATAATGCAAACATTATAAACAAACTTACTTTTCCAGCCATTTCCACTGCAAAAAACGGGAAAAATACACACTTTCTTGGTAAGCTTCGAAAGGTCTTCTGCTTAGGTACTCATGGACAATTCTAGCAAGAGGAATTAAAATCAATCTTATACTGAAAAAACTGATGAAGCAGGAAGTGCTATCAATCTATTTAAATATACTTCAATATGTCAAGGAAGCTGTAGGCAGAAAACCTTTGTCACTGTGCTCTAACATGGTTTTAACTGAGACATCTCACAAAGTGAGTGCCTGTCACAGAAAACTCTTCCTGTCAAAACACTAGTGAATGCCAAACTACTGTTACCTCCTGTATCTAGAAAATCTGACCTCTGCATGCTCATTAAGTGTCTTCAAGCCCACCTAAATATCAGCCTCTCAGTAGCTAGGCAAGTCACGTATGACCCCACAAATACACACTCTGGAATATTTACAGGGAAGTCTCTACAGATTTTCATACATTCTTTGGAGACTGATAAGTAAGATTTTATTCTAGTATTTGAAACTGAAATACTAATTGCCATATCCAAACCTGAATGAACACCAGGGACCTTAGCATTCCCTTTAAACTAAACACACTAAGAAGGGTGGGAGGGAGGAAAACAAGCCATTACAACTGCATTCAGTTCTTTATTGGACAGAGTAAAGAGGACGAACTACATGACAGAACCTCTATTTGAGACATGTTTTACTACGTGTTCTCACACATCCCTTTCAATTTTATAATATGAGGTTGTATAAAGTATGCTTATTTTTGTTGCCAGGGAGATGACCCAAGCAGTGACAAAGTGTGTTGTAATCCTTCAGACATGATCAAGCATGCCTTGAAGAACCAGTAATATTAGAAACATAAAGGCTTTAGAAAGACATGCAACACTGGTAAACACGTACCGGTACTCCAAGAAAAGCCTTCCCTGCTGCTGCTGTGTGCAATATCACTTCATGACTTCAGAACAACATCAAGTTGTATTTGTTTGTGTTAACTATCACAATCTATCATCAGCCATCTTAATAGAACATAACTGTTGGCCTCAGTTCAGCCCATTTTCAAGAACCATAACTTGTGTAACTTTTTTCAGAGATCTTTCAACCTCCAGTTTATAACTTCATACTTTTCTGAGTACCTTCATCATGGAACAGAAGTCACTCAAAAGGTAAGGATATAATGAAGAGAAATACTATTCTAACTGACAGAATACCTGACAGCAGGTAATAATGTGATTTTATGCAAAAACAGCATTGAAGAACAAGCTCTGCAAAGTCAAACATCTAAATCACATCTGAAGGAAACCTAGTCCTGTAATGAATCTGTTCCAGATTTCTCACCTACACTCCCTTCAGAGACCAAACTCTCCTGGGTGTAATAACGTCACCCTTCATATCTCTCAGGAACACACTAATTTCTCTTGTGATATTCAAGCTTAGCCCTATGCACTTTTAACTTACCTAGTACAGTCCATAAAAAGATCCTTAGAAGGGTTGTTTCGCAGTCTTGCTCTACATTCATTTACTGTTTCCTGAGGTATTTCTGGCAAGTGTGCTGCAGACTTTACATAATTGAAAAAAAAAAAAAAAAAAAAGGCAACAATGAAAGCAATTTTGTTAATCAACAGAATGAGTGGAAGTTCCGTATTCAAAGTGAAATGAAATCTTCTAATTCAGGAAAAGGAAAGGAATGGTTTGGCTGAAGAGAAATACAAGAAGGTCATATTCAGGCAAATTTTTTATTTGTTCCCCATTTCAGAAAAATGCAATGGAAGCTATTACAGTTATTTACTATTTCAATATCCAGGGAAACAAACTTGGCAACAAGTGAATATTTTTTTTTCCTTTCCAGAAGACTACCACCACAAAAGCAAGTTATCCACTTGGCTTGGCAGGATGGAAGGAAAGGGAAAGAAACACACACACACGCAAATTCGGAAACTATTTCAAACCATCCCCAAAAAATCGGGTTGTTTTTGTTTTGGTTTGGGTTTTTTTTGCAAAAACAGCATGTGAATTATGGTAGTCCGAAAGAAATTGTCAGAAAAGATGTGGCAAACTTGGAGTCTGTCTGCTTTTAAGGCATCTGCAAGATCTTCATTTGTAGTAAAGTCTTCTCAAGAAGACCAAAGTAAAAGGAGCAGAGGAGCATCTCTTCATACAAAGCAAACGTCCAATTATATATCCACAAAAAAGTTTCTACTGGATACCAAAGCACAGACTCTTAAAAATCGATCAGTGGGAATTAACGTATGCAAAAGGTCATCTATTGATGATGGCCATGCAAAATAGAGAAACAGAATGCTCTAGAACAAGACAAAACAGCATCTCACTTTGTGAAAACCTGCAGCAATTCTGAAAACGTACAGCAAACCATCCAAGGACGCTCAGGAGCCTGAAAGAAGTCTGAGAATTTCAAGGATTCCTCATTCTGATGTCTTCAGACTACAAAACTCTGAGTAAATTTGTCTCCAAGTTTTCTTTAGATGCTAAATGAGTTTGTTTAAAAAGTAGATATTTACTTGGGACCAGTAGTTTAATTACAAAACACAGGAGAATAAATCATAATCGTAGTAGTCTTAAAGGCAGAGATCAGTCAAGGTTCTGCTCAAGTTGCTAAGAGTTTCACAGTTTCAGAAGGCAGTATACCTCTTTCAGAAAGACAAAAATGGGACTAATGAAGTTTGAAAGTCAATTTACTATAAACAATGCAACCACTTATTTATCTGACATTTAGAAAACACTTGAGACAATATTTTGCAATATATTTACCCCATTAGTGAAGTACGTCTCTAAAACTTTCAGGCCACAGTCTATACGCTTTTCATCTGAAGATACCTCATATTCTGCCTAGGGGAATGGAATTGAAAATTAAATTATGTTCAGCACTATTTGGCACCACAGTCTTTTACATGATGCTAGGTGAATTTTATCACGTATAACACAATGGTCCCAATGTAAAAGAAACTGAAGGCTCTCATTGCTTAAAATCTATTTCAAGATTCTTAGGCTACACAGTGAAACATGTATGAAGAACAGTCTTAAAAAAAGCACATGGAATTTGACCTTTGGAAAACATATGAAAACTAACAATTAGTCTAAATGCAATTACACAGACTGCATCCTAGAGGTTAAATTAGATCAATTACAATGAAATAGTATTTCTGTAGTATTGTAGGACAGAATGATCCAGATGGGAAATAATTAAATAAGAGTGTGATAATTGGCTTTTCCTTCACTGTATTATTTTTTTCCTTCATGTATTTTTCTTTACTACAGCCCTGGGTAAAACCAGGATAAAACTACTACTTTCTACAAGGTCATGTTAGCTGGAAATATGTGAGATCTAAACAGAACTCTACTTCATTTCTGGAGAAAATAGAACTGAGTAGATACAAAATTTTGTGAAGTTTTTTTACTTAGTAATGTATGGAGCTGTGGTGTAAAAAAATACAATTGCGCAATACAGTGCGTTTTGCAGTTAAACAACTGGCAGCTTAACAGAGCTCCAGAGGTAGCTACTTATGGGGGAAAAAACCCACTATCACCACAAACCATCACCAAACAGACACTAGTATTGAGAAACTGCAAGGACTACTTACTGTTAATAATTTTAAGGAAAAACCTAGAAGTAGACACCAGAAGTCACAACATTTAAGATAACACACAATCTGGGGAAAGGTGAATTAGACAAGAGCAATCTCAAACAGCAAACTGTATTAGCTTTGTAAACTGGGCCAACTCAATCAACTGTTTCGTATCTCAGAAGGTAAATGCGTGCACCTAGGAACAAAGAATAGATAGCAGACTTCCAGAATGGAGCGCTGTGTCATACAAAACAACGGCTGGGCATATTGGGGCAACAGTTATTAAGAACCTCAGAGGAAGTTCCAAGTGATAGATCTTATCAGAAGAGAAGTTATGTACCTTTATAAAGCAAACTCGAACGCTGAAAAATGACAGGTCAAGAACCAAACACAAAGTACTTGAAATAACAGAATCCCTGAACTCCAGTGCTGCAATCAATTGCAACTAACCCACACTGACTCACTAGTAAGTCATCAACATCTTTTTCTGCTGAGACGTTATGGTATCAACGACTGCAGCACATTACTCAAATCCATAAACAACTGCAAGCCATTAGTTTTGCTACTTGAATTCCACAACAATCAGTCTAACCGTAAAGAATTCTTTTACAACTACAAAAAACCTGAGTAGGTCAGAAAAGTTAATCAACCACAGCAGTGCACTCACCAGCTTTAAGATTTTTCAATTATGCCAAAGTAGTCACTAATTTAATACAAACAGTTAGGCATACTGTTATAAGCAGATACCGTAATTTAAAAGGAAGTTTAAGAGACAGCCTTGTCAACTAATTTCTGTTAGTCACAGAATTTAAGTGGGAAGTTTGAGCTGTCACCCATTCTTTTTCATACTTGAGTAACCTTGTCCCCAGCTAGTGAAATGACTCACTAGATGATTGGATAACTGTAATTCCTTGGTTTAATTTCTGTCACTTTTGTTCAATTATTTCACAACTCTTCTTTTTCTAAAGCCAAGCTGACTCCAGACTTAAAGGTCACACCTTCTCAAGAGTTAGAGTTTACCCATCTTAGTAGCCACTACAGGTAGACAACACAGCCTTGTACTACGTTGCTTTTGCCATTTTGGCCTCCTGAAATAATCATGCTGCTGGAATCACATTGCTCCATGTAAGACAGACAGAAAACTGTTTTAATTAAGATGCAACAGATTTAAGACTATGGCATTTTATCCCAGAAAATTTATTTCCGGAAAGAGTATGTCTAACATTTATATGAAATAAAAAACATTTTTAAATTGCAAAACCCAAGGCAACCCCACCACCACCTTACCATTTCCTATCACAGTACTGCCTTACAAACAAAACCAACAAAAAACATCTCAAGCCCACCTCCCAACCCCCCAAAGAAGCTTGAATAAGCTTGCCGAATTCCAGTCCAGAAAAATGAATCAGGCTAACTCAGAAATCATCTGTCAGAGCTAATAGGTAAATACCTACTCCTTGATACCGCACTTTCTTGAGAAGGCAGCATGCTAGCTTTCAGGTCATGAGAGTCACAGATTACAGGTTATCTTAGCTCTTAAGAGACTTCTGTTTCAGGGATTCCCAAGCATACTTCTTCCCCATGATTTTGCAAATGGATGTTAAAAAATAATAATAAAAAAATTATTATTGTGAAATCATCCCTTACATCAGATTATCTCAACTATGAGAGTGTTGGTTAATGCACAGCAGTGTTGCAATCCACATATTGTAGGTGGAATATTTCAAAACAATTCAAAATTTTCAGTTAGTGTAAAACACTGTTACTTCTTAGAAACAACTTCACCTGAAAAATGACATCTGTAGAGCAAAGACCCGACTGCCTCGCAGTCATACCTAAGGTTTTTTCCTACTTTGTGCTGTCAAAGATTCTGCTACTCCTTATCCAATCCTTCAGGAACTAAAAATGTGTACAGAAGTTGTAACCATTAGGGGTACATCCAGAGCTGTCAGTGGTCTCCCCATTGCACGGTGCTCATTAAAGGCTCTGGTTTACATTCACTTAATATCTAGCTCCGCTGTTCTGGATTTCCATTCAATCCATTCTATGTCTCCAACTGTCAAATTGGCCCCTGGAATTTGGTGCCGGAACAGCTCCCAACAGTCACAAAAGTATGGTGAAACGCACCTGCGAGTAAGCCTAATTGCACAAAGATGCAATGACAAATAAGGCAATTCTACTCACTGGACACTAAAGTTCCTTTTTAGCTCATCAAGTGCCTCAGTTTACAATCCCGTAGGAAGAATGAAGATACGGTGAAGTGGAGGGCACAGCAATAACCCCATGTACTTTCTTACACCCTGCACCTTTCAGAGCCACCTTGCATTCTGATACCGTATTTTGGGACACAAGTAAGCAGCAGCAGTACCCTACTTCTATCTTCTTTGGCCATTCATTCCCTGATTATAAGAACAAAAACGGGTGGGATGAGGAAAACTCTTCTTTTGGCAGCAATCTCAGTTTAAGACTACATCTTACTGTGCTTGGATTAGCTAGGAGGGACAAAGAATAAAAAGCTCTGAGCTATTATTCTCCTTCTTAAGGACTGTCATGTGCCTGCCTACTCTTCTCATTACTTCCCCCCGCCCTCCCAGCCCCTCAGTGAGGGTTATGTCTGAAAATTTTTTACAACATATGGCTGCGGGCAGACTTCCTTCCTCCCCCCATTCTTCAGCATTAGATACCAAGATATAAACGTATCAAGACAAAACACTTCCTTTTCCCTTAGTCTACTAAAATCTGGTTTCTCTCCTTCCATAGATGGTCCCCTAGATTTCCACCTCCATTGTATTTTTTTTTTAATTAGCACATTCTGTCTAGCCTAGGACTTCCATGCAGGTTGCTGCATTTTCAAGTCGAGCTTTATATGCTGAGCGTGATGTCACATGGTATGGAATATCCCTTTAGTCAGCTGGATTCACCTATCCTGGCTGTATCCCCCTCCCCACTTCTTGTGCATCCCCAGCTGACCCACCGGTGCGGCAGTGTGACAAACACAGAAGGCCTTGACACTGTGTAATCACTGTTCAGCAATACTAAAACATTCTTGTTATCCACACTGTTTTGGTCAAAAATCCAAAACATAGCACAGCATGAGCTACAATGAAGAAAATTAACTGTATCCCAGCCAAAACCAGCACAAAAATCAAACTTTTTAGAAACAAAAGTGTATAAGCTATTGCCTACTGATCTCCAATTCCTCACTGCTTACCACTGCATCCAGAAATTCAATGCATCTTTTCAAATCTGGTCTGGAATCACAGAACTGTCTGAAGAGAAGTCTTCCTATCGGCTGTTTGTCACAAAGCTGGTTATAGTCTCTTTCTGAGAAAGAAATAATACGTAAATTTTTTTTATTTTTATCTTTGTCACAGCATGGCCTTACTCCCCTTAGAGAACAGCACATTAACATACATAGCAAAGACATCAAAAACACACAATGATCCCAAAGAATAGTGAAACACTCACTCCCAGCAACATTCGTCTCCTACAGACTGTCACATTTATTAAAAAACACATTAAACAACATGGTTAAGTTTCATTTAGGTTGGTGGGTGGAAAGCAACAATACTGTGAAACAGCAATCTCACAGCAAACAAGAATGCTTGGAAAGAAGTAATACCAGATAATAACAGAAAAGGTTAAAAAAATTATTACAAGACAGTAAGAAAAAGGTGTAATATATTACCACATCATTCAAATTACAACAAGATTCCTTGTTCCAGTTCATGGCTTTGTACAATTTTCCTTCAGAGGCAGTTTCCTTTAACAAATTAAAAGCTGTGATACAGCTTTTATTTTCTCATAAATTTATCTTCTCATAATTTCTCCATCACATTGAAAGTTTAATAGCTTTTTTTGCTAATTAGCACATTCAGGAGCAAGACAGAATCCCTTCAGTTAACATCACCAAACTCTTAACCTTCCTTCTCAAAATAAACAGACAGACCATTCTACAGGACACCTACCGATTGAGCATCTAATACCTTCACAATGACTAACAGGTGGCAACTTCAGCATCTCCTTCCATTTTTTACTACGCCCACTCCGTTTGCCTAGAAGAAAAATATGAGTAATGTAAAACACAGAACGAAGTCAGAATAAAGTTAAACATAAGGTTAACAGCATAAAATTAGATCACTTGTGCACAGATCTGTTAGGCTGCTTTCCATGCCTAGGGAAAAATCCATCTACAAGGACATCCAAACCAGTAACAAACTTGATGTAGAAGAACTTTCATATGAAACACTAAAAAATGCAGAAAGTCTTTTGCAAGACAAATATTTTGCATTTTGGCTGTGCATACAGCATGTCATACAGAAAACAAGGCAAATATGTAGGTACTCTGAAAATTACAAACAAAACAAAGGCAGAAACAAACAAAAGAAAAATAGAAAGTTCTCTCTCAACCATGGTGAAGAATGGATGGTGAAGCTGAGTAACAAAATACAAAGAAAAAAGTTCTTGAACACATTTTTGAATAACCAAATTGTACAGAAATGATCTTTCTTTTTTTAAGGGCAGTAATAGAAGTAAGAGTAGACCCCACTAACAAATGAGTGTGCATTACTCAAATACACACCGTTTATTCTAGACTATAGGATGATACAGGATATCAGAAGAACTTTGCTTCTGTTGGACTCGGGCATTTTTGATGCTTCAGATTTCACAGCACTACTATTAAACTGATATTAAAAACCCACTACATTATTTTCCCCATTGTTTCTCAAAAATATATCTGTGCTCCATTTGCTATGATAAACTGTAATTTTAGCACTTTACTTTGACCTGAAGAAGCCACTTCCATTTACAGAAGATATGCATACTTATCAAAAATGCAAAGAGAGAGATAAAGGAACGTACTTATTTTTTTAATTGCAAAACTTTTCAGCGGAAGAGTAATCTTTGTACTGCAAGATATTTTAAAAGATTTTACCAAGTGATATGGCCAGATGCATTTTCACATGACAGAACAGCAGCAAAACTGCACTGAAACTTTCTAACTGTACCAAAGCAGTACATACTGTTAACCACAATGGGAGAGAAAGGAAGGGAGTTACCCTATGTAACCCGAATAGAAACCAAAGAGCAAACAGTACTCAACTCTTTCAGAATTAAATCGTTAAGGAGAAAGGAACTAACATCTTCAGAATAATAAAAGATTTATTAAAAAAAAAAAAAATGTTCTTCACTCCAACATACAGCTTCTTGAACAGTTCCACCACTGCAGTCAGAGCTGTTCCAGCTTAGTGTACCTTGGCTCGTATCAAATTTACATGATCTTTGCTAACAGGAACACTGACATCTCACTGTGCTGCTGCAAGAAAACATTCTCAACTCTAGCTTCACTAGAAAAGAAAACAAATAAGGAATACAAAACCTTAAGAGGTTGGCTTGCAGAGATCCTTTGAACTGATACCTACTCTCTAAAAAACCTTCTTCTGCATTTTATTTCCTAATGTTGCTTTGTAAGGCATTCACCTTCCAAATATTTTAGAATACAAACGTATCAAATCTACTTCCCTCCTCATACTTCATGCAGTAACAGAACTATTCATGAAGCTGTAATTATCAGCATCATTAAAACAAAGTCCAAATACTTTAATGAAGTATTTTTGATGTTAAAAGTAAGTTGAATATATGCTTGAAGAAAATCCAACTACACAGAGCAAAGAGCATTTCTGACAGAACTGAACACAAAATCAAGGAATACTAACACGACCTGTACACATACATTAAATAGAAAAGGACTGGGTGTAGATTATTATGTGATCATGAAAAACAATGGACAGAAGGACCAACCTATTTTCTAACCATGCAATTGAAAAATACACTAAGCTGCAAGGTCCACAAGAGTTACATTTATTCTGTTAGAAGCTGCTCAGACAGACTCATTCATGCATGTCAGAGTACAATCAGTATTGACCAAGAATGGCAAACCGACCCAAATTCATACCACAGTGCTGTGTGGAAAAAGTAAAACCGAAATGTGACATACACCAAGCATATCATCTTCTGAAGCACAGCCAAATTAAAAATAAATAACCAAACAAAACCCCCAAAAATCCCAGACCAAAGAAAGAGGATCACTGGTGCTTTATACTTCAAGTCCAACACAAGAAAGTCTGATGTATTTTGCCCCCAATATTTGGGCAGTTACTTACAATGTGACCATTAGGAACTTCATTTCACAAGAAGAGACTACATGCTAAAATGCAGTTGAATTCACCATCCTACAGAAGTCAGTAAAGACCATGTATAATTTATTAATGACACAAGAATCAAGTGCTTCGGAGTATGAGCAAAATCAACATGCTCTCTCTTTTCTGAGCTGGCTGTTCTTCTGTTCACAGCAAATGGACAGCAAAAGCCTGTATGTCCCAATAATGTAAAGAGGCTGCGTGACCTACATCATTTACAGATAAATTAGTCATTTCTGGTAAAAGTTATGGGAAGAGTCCAATTTGTTTGTCATATTATTCCCTAACTGCAAAGTCCTTTTCCATTTCTGAGGCAGTTTAAAAGAAGTATCAAATCAAATCATAATAGTTGTGGTTTGTAAGTGTCTTCATATCGATTTCAGAGCTTCTATTCTGGATCTCATGTTAAAATACTTTAGATAAAATTCTTCCAGAAAGACCAACAGCTTACTTTCCAACACAGCAGCAACAGAGCCATTAGGTTAATCTGCTTTATGGGTGACCTATGTGGTTCAGACGAATTACCACTTTTGCCTCTGTCAGATGTAATTGCTGGCTAGGACAATGTCCAACTCGAAGCGACTCATCTTTTACAAAGAGAAGGGTGGATGCAGCAATACACAATTACAGTGAGGAAACACTGCAATTATGTTTCCAGGTACATGAGAACTTTACCTTCTTCTCTTCCCCAAATTACTTCTTAAGAGTTAGAATTTCAGCATTTACCCCTTTGCATGTTTTCGCTTAAGAAGATGCGCACTAAATTCGGTTAGGTCACTACGTTAGAATATGGGATGGGAAAGATGTCTAGATGTTTTCATTTTTCAACTTTTTTTTCTTTAAACTTCAGAGGAACATTTGAAAAACCTTATGTAAGGTGAGGTGGTTGGCTCACTCATCACTAAAAACACAACTAGTTGCAAAAAAACAAACCGCTGTGGCAAAACAAAGTAATCTGGTGTAGAAACAGATTTTAGCAAGTAAGATTATTTTTCAAGTCATCAAATGGGCTTCCCACAGCCACAGTGATCTTCCTTACAGATGGGATTTGTAGCATGACTCTCATTTCACTGGGCACAATGTTCACTAAACATTGTGAGTCAGCCTTCCTTGAGATAGGTAACTTGGATTTTGCCCCACAGAATGAAAATAGTGAGAAGCATCATACTATCTTTGGCTAATAAATGTACACAGACTACACATAGTAAAATTCACTGGCTACTACACTGATAGTGAGACTCTGCCATTGAGTTGCTCAGGGACCTCTGTGCTTCAGCCTTCCTGTCCATCAAGGGCAAGCAACATATCTCTGTGGTTGAGAAGCACACAGCTACACAGCACTGAGGGATGCATGATTGCTACACCACCATTCTTGCAAAACTGATTCCACAAACCAGATTGTCAGATACCAGCTGAGAAATTCATACTAGACCACACCCAGATAAGCTCTGAAAGCATAAAACTGCAACAAGAAGATGACCTAGAACATGCCTTTAACCGTATAAATCAAACAATTGCTTCAATGAAAAACGCAAAAGAATTGATGCAGAAACTCTGCATCATCTACACTGAGATACGTGAGAATAACCCAGGTACACGCTGTCTTACATCTTTCCCACAGCTGAGAAAGCTGCACGCAGGTTCCTTCACAGATATTAAATTCCTATTAATTCAAATCTTCTCCTCCTTATAGACACATTTTTCTTTCAAACTGCTCACGATAAGGATTAAAACCTTTCACTGAAAAATCAAAGCATTCCTGTTTAACTATGGCTTTACACTGCAAAGACATTTGTAAACACTGCCCACCAAGTCACAAATTTTGATGGTATGCCCTTACTGTGCAGGATCCACATTCAAGACACAAAACACGATGGAATTAATACCTCGGGTCCTCCGACCAGACCACACTGAAGTACCACTAACTCGAGGCTAGGAGACAGAGTCACACATACCATCACCTCAGGAAGGCTGCCATGCTGCCAGTTCTAGAGACAGCTCATACAACACTGCTTTTGGGGGGGGGGTCTCTGCAACCTTCTCCATTGCACAGGTCAGATACATTTTTGACATCTCAGTTCCTTGTCTGCTCGATCACAGCTCAAGAACATTTAACAGAACTTACATTTAACATAGCAGCATCTCTTACATGGAGAGAGATACTTTTCCAGCCAGTATGCTAGCTGGCTCTCAGCAAGGTTACCAGAATCACCTAGCTGAAAATTCAGGTTTCAGCGCAAGGTAGGCACCTAACTCTTCAGAGTTACAAAGGCCAAGGCACTTCTGAACAGAAGGAAGCAAAAGGCAAGCAGTTCAGTAAATAAACACATAAAAGATACCTATAGATTACGTTACAGTATTTAAGATAATATTCCTCGCACTCCTGGATTTAAGTGCCTAGAGGTAGACTTCAGCAAGTGGACTTGAGCGCTGCCATGCTGACGTGACTGTTGGAGCAGTAATCCTGTAAGCAGTTAAAACCCCAGGTATCTACGGGAACATGCATCCAGCTTGTTTATGCGCAAAATCATTCATTGTTCCGCAGCTACAACCACCTGAACAACTGGTTCTTCGCATCATCTTTACATACAATTCCAGTAAGCACGTGCACACTGAAGAATGCTAGTGCGTACATGCTGAGCAGCTTCTGCACTTCTTCAGAAGTGAGGTTTTAAAGTCTTTTATCAAGTAAATGTAACTAATCTGAACCAGGATTTATTAATCTAAGCTTGCGGTCAAACAATGTAACATCTGTTTGTACCTTTCATTTTGCTATGTCTGTAACTTAACTAAAGGGTTTACTAGAGAAAAAAAAAAAACCAACAGCAAGAAAACTCCAATTTTACAGACCACTCCTTGACAAACAAGGATTTTTATTTTACCACATTGGTACATCAGGACTGCAACAGATAGCAAAGAAGTAAAATTCCTATATGGAGATTGTGAAACCTCTAGTTATAATTGCCACGTATGAAATAACCAAAGCAGCAGTGTGTATCAATAACTAGACCTCTCTTGTTGTGTTTAATTAGTAAATGTAATTATTTAGATTCCAACGTGCCCACATGCATTCTTCTTGCAGTTCATTAAATAAAGGACGAAAAGGCAGACATTGTGCATAATTCTGTACAAACACAGGAAGACATGTTTCCTGCCACAGTGAGTTTACAGCAATTTAAAGCACAATGCAATAAGGGAGTGCAATAGAACGTAAGAGGCAAATAAGGGAAGAACAGACAAAAATAACAGCAACTGCAAAAACTCACAGCACCCTCACGTTTTAATTCGTATTTGCTGACGGTGAATGAACTTTCTGGGTATGAGTGTGCCTTGGTTTCCCACTCGGCCATACTCTTTAAATAATTAAAGACTTCAGTTCAATAGCCAAACTGCAGTGACATGAGCAATCTCCTTAGAATTTTCTTCCTAGTTACAAACACACACGTAGTAAGATAACTGCCTATACCATCACCCACACCACACTGAACTATTACCTTAGACTGCAAGGAAAAGTAGCATGCATTTCGTCTGTAGAATTATTCCAGTTGTGTTTAAAGTCAGACAGATAAAACACACAATTTGAGTAGACTGCTTATTTTTGGTGAAGTGCCACACTGATACAATTTCAGTTCAAGTATCTTTCAGGATTTGCTTAAGCCAAACTGTGATCACACTCTGTTACTGAAAGGTTCCTGCGAACTCCATCCTTGGGCTGCACCTAACAATTATCGAATCTGCAGGAGCTTGCTGAAAACTAATTTTGGGAAGAAAACCCCAAACCCAAACCACACAACAACACAGAAAAAAACCCCCACCATAACAGCCCACACACCCCAGACTGGTTCCTGGATCCAACTAGAAACCACCTTACCCATTCTGCAACCAGAGGCTAGAACCAATATAACCAAGAGCTTGGGGGAAAATATGCTTGAGGCATAATCTTAATTTAGCCTAAACCGATCATGACAGAGGATATTACATGCCTAACGACAGACCCAAATCTCATTCACAAAGTGCTCCTGCCAGAGCAGTACAAATGAATTTCAAAGTGGATGCAAATGGACCAGGTATGTTTAAAACTTACTCTTGGCTTGGATCCTCAACTGGAGTAAACTGCCATTGACTTCAAAGGAACTACAGATCTACCCTTTGAATGTATTTTTGGAGACTATTACTTCAGGCAACGAAAAAAGGAAGGCTCCTAAGCAGTTTAAAACAAAGTAATGCATTTCTTTCCTTCAAAACATCACAGGCCATGTGTGGGATGCTGAAATGAATTTAAATATACTCAAAGAATTTACTTAGAGTGATTGAAATAACAGAAGTGAAATAAAACCCAGAAGATATAAATAAAAAGTGAATATAAAATACATTTTTATGAACTTTCAGATTTTTTTCAGAATAACCTATTTATTATTTGGCTCCCATTTATGGGATAAATTCTTCATTCAATGTCTTTCAAGAGCTACTCATTTCAAAGTTATTTCTGCTAGGAAAAAATTATTTTATTAATTCCTCTGCTCTTAAACAAAACTAGAAGTCATATTGCTGTACATTATTCTTTTACACATAAAAGTCCCTGTATGTGAAAGTCTGAGTAAGGAAATAATGAAATTGCAAGTTTCACACCGTCTCACAGTTCATATATCGCTATCACTTAACACTTGGCTGTTTTTATATCTCAGTTGCTGCACTTCAGTGCTCATAAGATCAATTTTTGACTTTGCATTATAATCTCCTGGTTTTCTACTCAGTCACTTGTGCTTGTTCCACCATTGGGTTCACCTTAAAGAAAGTTTTCTGGTTTTTTCCTCACATATTTCCCTTAAAAAGTAATGTATGCACAAGTGGGAAGAGCTGGATTGGCACAAAAGGCCACTTATCCCAGGAAACTGAGACAGGTCTCCCAGAACACCTTGCACTACAGTTTTCACCGGGAGGCAAATCCCTCCATGGACATGTTAGCACTCAGCACAAGCAGGCCAACTGGAAAAGTGGAAGAGGAAAGAAAAGTCTTCCAGTGTAGCTCCTGACTCCTTAATCTTTCATCCATAAAGTACCACATACTTGGTGTCATCACAGTATTTTCTAGTAGCAGGTATATACAAAAGTCATATATTATGAGCCATCACTAACACCCACATGCACGAGGAACTGACATTTGATTATTTCTAAAGTCGCATTAAAAGAAGATAAGGAATCCTCATAGCTTTCCTTCTTCACATAAAGAAGTGTTGTACCTGCTAAAGAGATATTACAAGTCTTCATTGGAAAGAGGCTTCTACTTAAATAATCTGCTTTGTGAAAAGGTTTGGAAAATCCTCTTAGAAAATAGCATCATAGGACTAAATTTAAATTTTTGAGGCCGGGGTTTGATCTGGCCTGAAAAATGGGCCTAGTAAACTCTTACAAACTGATGTTACCATCATGCAAATTGAATTAGAAAATGAAATAAATTAACAGTAAGACTATTAGTGAGAAGTGTCTCTAGAAAGAGACGGCAATACCTCTTTGGGGTTTTTTTTGTCGAAGAATGTAGCAGTAAAAAATGCGTTTTGTCTAAGCACACTAGTTAGTTTCTAGCTCTCTAATTCCATAGGTCAAATTCACTTCTTACATATCAGACCAGATTTAAACTGTAGACATGAACCTAGCTGTTCAAGGTGTGCTAATTCTGCACACCTACAAATGTAAAACCCTAACGATGTTCACATCCTAACAGTATTCACATCCAGAAGTATTACAGTACCTAAAATCAGAGGAAAATGATGAATAGAAATCTGGGATCATAATTTTGACTGTTAGGTGTGGTTTATGTGCTCAGGTATGATTTGTTTAGACTTGGTGTTATTTATCAGGTATTTCTGAATTCTCATTAAGACTCTGCCATACCCATTCACCAGATAAGACAAGTACACAACGTCTTTAATTCAGTTCCTGTATCTGCAAAATGAAGACGACGTATCTTTAAGGTTAAAAGACTTTGTAAAATGCTTTCAAGAGTTCAGTCTTTTTCTACTGTCATCTTCATCATGAAGGAATCTCAAGTCAGACTGAGACTGACCCATGCAAACCATAATTAAGTCTACACTGATTTCTTCCAACATGCCACTGAAAACTATAAAACAAGAGCACAGTAGCTTACATCTTATTTCTTTTGCTTTTTCAACTGAAATATTCACCCAGGTCAATACTTTCTCTTATTCAATCTTTAACACACTAAAGAATTCAAAAAAGGATTACTGATGTGGCTCAAGCCTATACATGAAAAGAAGTGAAGATGCTATTTTACACTAGCTTAGGATTTTGCTTTCTTCCATGAGAAATAGTAATTCTGCACTTTTCTATGCTATCCCACCTCTCCATACACTATACAGTGAGATAGTAGGAATGTGGGAAGGAAAAGGTCAATTGAAAGTCTGCTCTTCTGTCCCAGTTGTGAGGCTCTTTCAGCAAAGAATGTTTCAGTAAAATATGTACCTCACATACTACCTTTGCAAATTCCACTCCCTTGGAGTCTACTGGGCACATAAGAACCGCGCTGAGACAGGGATTTTATGGAATGGTCCTGACAGATGGAATAAACCAGACATTCCCAGACCAGCCAGAGCATGCAACAGACAGAAAATACTTAATTGCAAGTAGCGTTTTGAAAAATGTTATGTAAAAAGTACCCCATGCACAGGAACTCAGCCCTGAAAAGGTAGAAGACCTTCCAGGAATTGATCAACAGGGTTCTAGAGATTCAAAGCCAGAAATCACATTTTTGTGCATGCTCACACAAAAAAGCCCAGGCCAATTGAAGGTACAAAAGAGTAACAGCTTATTACCACTACTTTTATAAGTTTCACATCAGGTAGAACAGATGATCTTCACACCAGGTGCTGTCAGACTTTCATTTAGTTCATTAAAATATCTTGTTTGGTCAGTTCTACCACTATAATTTATTTTAAACATACTGAAACCTTAACTAAAGAGGCAACCTGGCATTAAGCAGCCACTTAAAAGCCTTTCCAGCTTACCACTCCACTCTTTGTGGTAAGGGTTTGGGCACAGTAAAGCTCCGAGCCAGATTCCACTTTCCCTTCATTTCTCAGATCACTTCAATGCAAACTCCAAATTCAGGCAGCACCACCACAGACATGTTACCGTCAGTGAAACCAGCCAAAACATGTCCTCTAGTTTGAGGTGGTCTTTTCAGCTAAGGTTGGGAAATGGCCCAAAACTGTGATCACTGTTCTGGTTTTTAAACCGCACTTCAAAGTCAAAAAGCTGATTTTCCTCTCCTGCTGCTTAAGGCAAATTTAACTGGATACACAGATGGCGTAAGTGCCAAACCCATTTAGAGTTGGAGGAACTTGCAAAACGTACAGGGGCAGATCCTTGTTCTTACTCACTTTAAACAGCTCCAGCTAAACTAATGGGACTTCTCAACACAATTAAGAAAAGTAGGATCCAATCCAAAAGGAATATGCACATTTCATAGCTGAAAAAACATACTCTGCACTGAGTACAGTGGTGATCTGAGGAGGCTTTCAAGTGGCCATTTAATGGACAGTTATAAACATGAAAAAGCAGTAGGACAATCTTATTTCAGGACTTTTTTTTTTTTTTTTAAACAGCAACCACGTGCTACACTAAATTTCATTATCTATCCAAAATGTTTGTGAGCTGGGGGGAGAATATTCCAGTCAAGATGTTCAGGGGAATCAAACTTTAAGTATTAATCTAATGGAAAACAGCACACTTGAAAACTAGATTAATAGCAAATATTCGACTGGAAAATACAGGTAGCATTCATCAGTTATGTTTTTCATAGGCAGGAGTTTCAACAACACAGAGTGCAAGGTTCTTCCAGAGAAGATTTATGTCACTTGGTCCTTTACGTCCATATGCATATACATTTATAATAAACAGAGAACTACAGAGTAACGATCTTCTGAAAACATCCGGTAAAAACACCATTTGAATCAAGAGCCCGAAGGGGGAAGGAAGAAAGCGTGGTGGTGGTGGTGTTTTTTGGTGTTTTTTTTCCTCCGAAGCAAGCCACAAGCCAGCAACTCCAAATTCATCCCGCGGGAGCAGCGGGGCAGGTGCCGCAAGGCACTGCCCGGGGCTCGGCGCCGGGGGGAGCTCCTGCTATCCCCACCCCCCACCCCCGAGGGGGGTCCACCGCCCCGCCGGACCCCCGCGCCCGGCAGCCTCTCCTCCCTTCCCCACCCTCTCCTCCTCCATCACTTCCTCTCCCCCCGCCTCGCCGGCCCCTGCTCCCCTCACCTCAGACCCTCCTCCTCCCCGTCGCTGCGCCCCCAGCCCGCCCCGCCTCGCCCTCTCGCCGCCCCCCCCCCCCCCCCGCCCCCGCGGCTCTCACCCTCCCGGGCTTTCAGCAGCACCGTGTTGGCCACGATGTTCTCGATTTCCATGGTCGGGGGTTCCTTCCCCTCAGGGCAGCCGGAGTGGAGGCCGCCCCTACTGCCTCCTTCGCCCCCTCCTCCAGCCCCACCACCGCCGCGACGCCAAACCTCCGCTCATCCGGCCCCGCAGGACCTCAGCGCCGCGCTCGCCTCTTCCCCATCACCCGCCGCTCGCCCCGGCACCGGCCTCCCCCTCCCCGAGGGCGGAGGCAGAAGGAGCAGGCAGCAACCGCCCGCCCCGACCATGGCTCCGCCGCCCTCCTCCGCCAGCTCCGCCCCGGCGCGCCTAGGCCCCCGCCCCCTCCCTGTTCCCCGGGACTACAACTCCCGGCAGGCCTTGCGCGGCAGCGCGGCGTCCCGCCGGCGGCCGCCGCGCGCTGCACGCCGGGATACGTAGTGCGTTAAACCCGGCTGGGCTTCCCGCCCGCTCGGCCCGCAGCGAGGGGGGGGAGGTGGCAGCGGCAAATCTCGCGATGGTTGGGTGAAGCTCTCGCGAGAGGTGCCGTGCTGCCGGTGCGCGTGTGGTACCGCCGAGGCACGCCGGGTTAGGGGAGCGCGGTTACCGCTCCGCTCCCTCCTCAGCTCCGCGTCCCTCGCCGGCCCTCACGGCGCCTTGGGGGGAGCGTCGGAGGGCGAGGGTCAGGCGCAGGGGTAGCGCGGGGGGGTGTTTTTGCTCCCTCTGGGCGCCATTTTGTTCTGCCTCTGCGCCTCCGGGCCTGGCCCACGCGCGCGGAGTGAGTGCTGAGCCGCTCCGCCACAGTTACCCGCGCGGGCAGCCACCCCGAAGATGGGGAAGGCAGCGAAGCGGAAGCGAAAGGTCTCGGCGCCCTCCACAGCCAAGGGCCCCGTGAAGTCAGCTATGGCCATGGTCAGGAGCAACCCTTTTGAGGTGAAGATCAACAGGCAGAAGTTTAACATTCTGGGGAGGAAGACCAAGAATGATGTGGGGCTGCCTGGTGTCTCACGGTCCAAGGCCATCAGGAAGGTAAGAGGACAGCGAAAGCCGGGAGGAAGGATGGCATCTGTAGATTCGGCTGTGGTGGGGAGGTGATGAGCCTGGAGCCGTTTCAGGTGAGGTAAGAGACTACCTCTGTGCACGGGAGTGGCTGGTCCCTTTACATTGCTCAGATGGTGATGGAGAGCCTGCTGAAAACGTGTCCCTCCACTGCCATCCACATGGTTAAGGACTGCAAGACTGCCTTACTGCATGCGTGGGAGTGATCCAGTTGTCGAATTACCCAGAATACAGTGACACATGTTGTGAGCAAGCAAATACTGGACCGGAGGGCGGGTGGTTCTCAGTCTATGTTATGTTGGCCGGTTTTGATTGCTGAGGATGTTAAACTTCTTGATAACGGTGAAACATTGATGTAAAACTGTAAGATTGAAAGGGCAGTAAGGTCTGAATGCAGTGAGAAATGTGTAGATACAAAGAAACGACCGCTGATTTGGAAAACATGCAGATGACTTTGTACACTGGTTAAATTGTTGTGTTGTGGGAGTGAAATAATGATCTGCCCTCATTGCTCTTGTAAGAATGACCATGCAGCTTAAGAAGAGTAAATCTTTTATCTTCCACCCTTACGCTGGTTTAAAATTGCCTCTTTTTCATTCTTTCCTGGCATAACTACCTGTCTGACCGAAATCCATAATCCATAAGGGAGAATGTTGTGTCATACTGTGCATCTGGGATTCCAGCAACCTACCCTATGCTTGAGTGAAGCGCTGGATTTTTCTATGACCTGTCCCTTCAAACCAAATAGGAAAGGAGTTAAAACCTCTGTAGATGCTGTTAAAGCTGGAAAAAAGCATAATTTGAAAGTTTGCCCCCGAGATTCTCGCTGATGTATTACGCACAATCTGTTGTCAAACAGTATTTAAAGTACTTACTGAAAAAAGAAGGCCTTTTAGCGCAGCAAAAGGAAATGGATAGGTTATAATTTTGCATGCATTGTGAGAGGTGATGCTTTACATAACTTTTTTTATCAGTGAGGGTGGACATCAAATAATTCATAAACAAAAGTGCTTTTCCGTATCCAAGGTATTAAGAGATGTTAAAGTTCGCGCACAGTGTTTAAGCTGCATGGTACTTTATATATCGTTTATATATTCTCTGCAAGAAGTAAATGCAAGGTAGAACTGGCACAGCAGTAGATGATACCTGAGTTCTGGTCTCAGTACGGTGGTGTCTGAAAGTTGTGAATGCTCAGGGAGGCTGCAGAGGTCTGTCGTAGGACACAAAGCTTTGTCCTTCAGAGCAGCGGTTTGTGAGTTCATGGTAATATGAACAGCGACTGTACCTTTCTGTAGGATTCAGTTAATGTGTTTTAAGTAAACATGGATTATTTTTCAGCCTAAATATGGCCAATGTTCTCCTACTTTAGAAACTATACAATATCTTCAGCATGAAATCATAAATTAGCTTTTAATCTTCTATCTGTCCAGATTTTAGAAAACTTAATATCACATTTTAAGGTCTCTGGGCTTTATTTAATAATAATAATGTAAATCAAGTGCTTTACCTTATGTGTCATGAATGAGATCACTAGTGTTGAAAAGTAAACCTGTCTCCATATACCTGTACCATAAGTACAGCCCATAGGACCTCACATAGGTCTGCTAAACTTCCTTATTCCACTTTGATGCATAACCTCTCTGTGCTCAACACTGCAGCAGAGAGCTAAATGCATGTACCTGCTTGGGGTTTTTTCATCTCTTCGGTGACAAGACCAGAAGAGGTGCAGCTGGCACGGAGTATTCTTTACTCTCTTTAATATGTCATTCTTGTATATTAAGCTTCAGACAAATCAGAATTCTTCAGTGCCAATGCAGTGATATGCAAATATGTGATAAAGGTGAGAAACATTGTACCGTATTTTATCTGCATATGGGCAGCTAGTGAGAAAAGTTAATTATCTGAATATATTTGATTATGTTGCCAGGATACCATGGAGCCTGTTTTGCCCTAGCTTTGACAGTAGTTACTATCTTTGGGTTTAAATTTGATCTCCTTTTTTTTTTTCTTCCAGCGTACCCAAACATTACTGAAAGAATATAAAGAAAGGGAAAAGACCAATGTGTTCAAAGACAAACGTTTTGGTGAATATAACACCAAAATAAGTCCAGAGGAAAAGATGATCAGACGATTCACTTTGGAAAGACAGGTAAAGTATAGGAATTAAAAACAAACAAACAAAAAAAACCCCACCAACAACCCCAAAACCCAGACACCAACAAAAAAACACCAAAACTACAAGAAACAGGTGGGGAGTGTCCCCTTTAACAGGGGGTTTTGCAGGGTAATTATTTCTTTTTTGATTTTATATGTTTGGAATTTCTATGAAAAGGCAACTTTTTGTGGGTATCCAAAATTTTTCATGAAAACTTGTAAAACTCTTGTTGCAAGGCAACTTTTTGAAGCAGAATTTTTTTTGAGCACTGATATGCAAGAAAGCCAGTTTTAAGCAGATTCATTGATTGGTTGGTTTTCTTTGACTGCTTTGACAAGTATGATTTTGGAATTGAATTAGAAAAAGGATGCCACCTTCAAGTACGCTTTGAGATTCCATTGCATCTGTTGAACAGCAGCCACCTCATTTGCTGACTGGAACAACTCTGAAATGTCATTACGTAATGTGAATTGTATGTGCAGTACTGGGGTTTTTCTGCTTTATCATAGTCTTCAGAATTCAGTAGTGTAATATCATATTCTACTGATAATTTGTATGGGTTGTAGTCTGCTTCATTAGGACTGAAATGTAGTAATTAAGAATTGATATTAGTAATACAGAGATAAAACTTAAGCTTCCTTAGGTTTTCTGAGTTATTCCATTTCTGTGTTAGGATAAGAATGAGAGAGGCGACATATTCCCTTACTTAAGGTTTAATGTATTTGAGTGAAAGTTATTAGTATTCTATTCCAGCAGAACACTGGAAGAATCTCCTCAACTACCTTTAAAAATACAGGCTTTATTAATTTGTTGCCTGGGAACTAAAATACTTTTGTTATTTAATTGGTTTGTTTTCCTGTTCTTAGCAAAATTATGGGAAGAAGAATATCTATAATCTTAATGAAGATGAGGAATTGACTCATTATGGCCAGTCTTTGGCAGAAATTGAAAAACTGAATGATATTGTTGATAGTGACAGTGACACGGAAGAAAGAGGAACGCTGTCAGGTAAGACATGTCAGCTGGTATCCCACTGCTGGTTTTGTTGTTGGTACACGTACATCATTTGTTTGGTACTGTCTTTCAGTGAGAAAGACTATTATGTAATTGGTTGGGATGTTTAAGCCAGGTTTGATTACTACTTAACTACACGGACAACAGCTCTGGATTTTAGCAGGTGTTAAGTTGGAAGTACCAACCTGGCAAGCTGCTTTAATCTGTGGGCTTTTCAGTATACCTGAATTTTGAGCCCTTTGGGCAGAATCTGAAGTGTGAGTTTTGTGAGCGCTTTCTTGCATCTCTGCACCTAAATACTAGTTAAAATATTGAATAAACATCTTTTCACCTCATACAAATTGTTTGTCAGAGTAAATTATGTGTCTAGCGTCAATCTCTTTTGGTATGGTCATTCCCATAGGGATCAAGATAGTACATGATTGATTGACTAGTTTTAATTGCTCCTATTCTCAAAGCACTGGGAGATGTCCTAGCAGAAGCAGTAGCCCTCAGTATGCATTTGAAAAGGATTCACCGTCTACTTTTTTTTCTCCTAGCTGAATTAACTGCTGCACACTTTGGAGGGGGTGGAGGCCTCCTTCGTAAAAAAGCAACAAGTGAGCAGCAAGATGAAGAGGAGAAAAAACCTAAATCTAGGAAGGAAATCTTAGAAGAGATGATAGCCAAATCTAAACAAGAAAAGGTGAGTTTTTAAACTTAAAGTGTAAATGAGCATGGCTAAGACACTGTCACAATTTCTCTCTTTGCCGAATAAAATAGTAGTGGCATAGAAGACAAAGGAGAGAGCTGTCTAGGAGAAGAGTCCAAGCTCCTTGAATAAAGTCCCTCTGACTTTGTAGGCATTTTAGGATATGCATTGAATATTTAACATTCTTTTGTATTCCAAATTTCCCCTTCTGTTGACTCCAAACTTGTTTTCTGTATGCAACACTTGTGCCATTCAGTATAACTCCTGTAATGCTTCTTCCACAAAGAATGTTCGCACCTTTAAAATGCTAAATATTTAAAATTATTCATTTGCTAAGACTGCGTTTTGGTTTTACAGTGTAAATGCTGTGTCATCGTCATCTGAGCATAACTACTGCGTTTGGTTTTGGTTTGTTTTGTTCTAGCAAGAGAGGCAGTCTCGGAGAGAAAGTGCATTAGAACTCACAGAAAAGCTTGACAATGACTGGAAGGAAATCCAAACCCTTATTGCCCGCAAAACCCCAAAGTCGGAGAAAAAGGACAAAGAAATAGAAAAACCCAAGGTAAGGTTTCTTTTGTTTTAATAACTTGTGGTTTTGACTCTTAGTGGCTGAAGCATAAGGCAAAGTTCATCACTGTGTAAAATAAAATGTGGCCTGCTATTCACAGTGAAGGAATGCTACAGTTTGGGGACAGTTTGGTTAGTTGGAGGAATGTAGGGTTTTACATGATTTATCTGATTTATATACCTCTTACTTCTAGTTATCAAATCTGAGAGAGGTAGCAGGTTGGACACCACTGTTGGCTACAGCATATTTTTTATGATCAATGCATTTTCTTGAAGAACTAAAATTGTTGAGAACATTGACTTAGTTTGAATGCCTTTGCTGTGTTACTTGGATGAAACGACTTTTATTTCACAACAGATGTTTCCTTTTCTCTACAAAAAGGGAATGAAATACTTTGAATGGCTATCTTATGGTCTCAAAGCTTTGTCTGTCCTTCATATCGAATACTAAGGGAAATAAACCTAAGTCTAAGAATAGGTATTGTAATGCATTGCGCTGGTTTGGGGCAGGTTTTTTTGCAGATTTTGTATTATATGGCAGAACACTGAATTTCCATTTATTTCTTGGCGGTAGAATTCAGTTTTTGAAAGATCAAGCTAATAAGCTGATCTTATATTAAAACTGATCTCAAATAACAAACAGAAGATACTGGATCAAAAGTTGGTGTTTTGATGTGTTGAGCTTTGGTTTTAAGATGTTTCATAATATGCTGAATAGTATGTTGGTAATGCAGTATCTTAAATAAAAACGTTGTTGTAATTTTTTGGAAAGGAAGATGAGATTCCCTTGCTTCATGTGTGTGGATCCAATTTAAGAGTTATCAAGGATGCAAAGTGTGAGTTTGTAATGCTGTATAACATTGTCGTTGAATTGGAGAAAATTATCTAGTCGTGTAAGAAGAAAAATTCCTAGGTCTGGATTTAAATCAGTATGAATCTGTATGGTTTAATGACTTAAGCAGGTATCAAGAAGACTATTTGCAGGTCCAATGTGATCTTTGCTAGTGACTTTTCCCAAGTGTGCCCCTTAAACTCCCTGAATATCAGCATCCTTTTTTATTTTCTTTAAGATAGACAGCTATGTAACAAAGATAACACAGTGTTCGACAGTATCAAGAGAACTTTAAATTATAAATTTATTAATTCTAGCTGCTTTTTTGAGAAAACAGTATATTAGTAAACAATATTTTATAGTTTTTCAATTAATAAGTAAACCAGTTTTTATTTAAGATACTGTTTATAATGTTTTCAGCTGTGAGCGACTTAAATGGGGGTGGGGAGGGGTAATTCCAGGAAAATTTCTATTCAAGTGTTCATTCCATTTCTTAATGCTGAGTTGAAAGTTCTTGCAGATTTCTTTGAAAACTGTCTTTTCTTTATATCTTAACAGTCTTATTTCTTAGCTGTTAGTCTTGCAGAGGGGTGGCTGCAAAGCAGAATAATAAAACTTGAGATAATAAATACCTAAATATTTCTTTAGCCTGATGAATATGATATGATTGTTCGAGAACTTGGATTTGAGATGAAAGCAAAACCTTCAGAAAGGATGAAGACAGAAGAAGAATTGGCAAAAGAGGAGCAGGCACGACTCCAGAAGTTGGAGGTATGCCATTTATGGTTTTAGATTGTTCTGTGGCCTGTCTTTTGGGAGTGACCACTTACATTCATTGCTTGACCTTAGACTGAAAGTGGCTGTACTGAACTGCAGTTCGTCAGAGAGTGACTTCAGGAAATCTTCTGTTTGTGTTTTGTTTGCAATCTGATATTACAACAGAAAAAACATGGGCTTAGTACGTGACTAGTGAGGTTTATGAAATGAGTTGGTCTTTTTTCAATAAAAATGTAATAGCACTTTGATTTGCCTTTAAATGTTTTCAATTATTCAGAGTTGAGAGGTGCTTCTAAGGCAGTGAGGGGGAGTATCATGTTGCACAGCAGTTGAATTATACCCTGGCAAGTCATGTATTGTTTTCTTCTGGTGTTGCAAGAGTCTTCCAGCAGTAGCACATATATAGCTTAGCTTTGCTTTGCAGAGGAGTAGGATTCTCTTGAGAAATCTTGCATGCTGTGTTACATGGAGCTCTGAGTCATACAGGAGGAATGAATAATTTGTGTTTCTTTCCCCTTTTTTGTTTGTTTTGATGCTTGGTTTTTTTTTTTTCCCCCATTTGGCAAACTAGGGACACTTTTAGGACCACAGGGATTTCAGTACCTTCAGGTTACCTCAGAGCAGCTCAGTAGCTAATAGCAGAACAGAAAGAAGGATGTTTTTTTTTCTTTTCTGTTCTTGTCATAGAATCACAGAATGGTTAGGGTTGGAAGGGACCTTCAAGATCATGTAGTTCCAACCCCTCTGCCATGGGCAGGGACACCCTCCACTAGACCAGGTTGCTCAAAGCCTCATCCAGCCTGGCCTTGAACACTGCCAGGGATGGGGCATCCACAGCTTCTCTGGGCAACCTGTGCCAGTGTCTCACCACCCTCTCCGTGAAGAATTTCTTCCTGATGTCCAATCTAAATCTCCCTGCTTTCAGTTTAAACCCATTACCCCTTGTCCTGTCACTACAGGCCCTTGTGAAAAGCCCCCCCCCCCCCAGCTTCCTTGTAGCCCCTTCAGATACTGGAAGGCTGCAGTAAGGTCTCCCTGGAGCCTTCTCTTCTCCAGGCTGAACAAACACTATCATCTTGTTTGATGCTCAGTATCTGGTTGCCCATGTGGAAATCCTATTGTAAATGATTGTTTCAGATGTTGTCCATTGAGTCTATTTGCTAATTTAATCTGTTTTACAAAACTTAGCATATCATTGTGTTTACTACAAACTTGTTACACACATGGGAAAGAGAGATACACTGCAGAATGTAAAACACTTTAGGAACTTATGTTTTCTAATAATGATGCATTGTCTCATATGCGAAAGAGATAAATTTTGAAATGAGAGAACGTAATGCTTCTGGTAAACCCAGTTTTAAAGCCTTCCAAATAAGCTAATCCAATTAAGTGCTCTTCTCAGGTTGCATTCCCCACAAAAAGTAAGGCATCATCCGCTTTTGCCCATAATTGCTCCAGTTGCTGTTTTTTCTTTTCATCTACTTGTTGAGTAATCCCAGTTAACTTTTTTTTTTCCTTTGATTTTCCTAGCTGTAATATTTGAGGGAACTTCTGTTCTGGTGTAGTTACCTGATTGATCAGGTTGGCTTACATCTGTATGTGGTATTTCTTGTAAAACACAGGCAGATCGACTACGTCGAATGCGTGGAATAGATGAACAGGAGAATAAAAAGAAGCCCAGCCACATATCAGCTGATGATCTAGCTGACAGCTTTGTCCTGGATAAAGATGACAGATGTTTATTGTCTTACAAGGTAAGATTTAAAGCTTCAGAACTTTCAGAGTTCTGAAAAGAAGATGAGAAAATCAGTTTGGAAGTGACTTCTGTGGAGACCTCTAGTCCAACCTCCTGCTCACAGCAGGGTCAACTATGAAATCACCAGTTTGCTCAGGCCTTTATCCAGTCTGGTCTTGGAAAATCTCCAAGAACGGAGGCTGCACTTCAGGCATCCTGTTCCACTGACTGTCCTTTCTGTGAAAAGGTTTCTCTTTATATCCCATCTGAGCATCCCCTCTTTCAACTTTGGGCTGCTGCTTCTCATTCTCCTGCTGTGGACTGTGCGGAAGGGTGTTTCTGTGCTGTCTCAGTGACCTCCATTGTAGGTACTGGTAATTATGTGGTCCAGGCAGAACAAGCCCAGGTCTGTCCCTCCTCACAGGGCAGGTGCCCCAGCCCCTCAACAATCTTGGTGGCTTTCTGCTGAACTTGCTGCAGTTTATAGATGTCTTTAGTGTATTTGAAAGCCCAAAACTGGACTCTGTGTAGTCTTAAAAACATCAGGTAGAGGGGAATAGTTGTTTCTCTCAATCTACTGACTATATTCCTGCTATTATAGTAGTCTTGTATGCTGTTAGCCTGCTGGGCTGAAGAGAGCACTTCAGCCCTTCTGGTGGTTTTTTGATGTGTGGTTTGGGGTTTTTTGTCTGTTTGGTTTTTTTGTTTGTTTGTTTTATTTTCTGCTGTATTTGATGCAATTTCCACAAAATTTCAGCCTGAGGATGTGTGGGTTTCTGAAAGAAATCTTCCCTTATGAATTAGCTTTGGTTAAGCTGGCAGAGCAATACAACCTTAAAGCTGATGTGGTGAGTCATCCTGACTGTGTTACACATGTGTGCATACTGATCCGCTCATCCTCTTACGTGTAAGTAGCAAGGGAATTGCTGTTGTCCTAGAAGAGGCGAATACAACTTGTGAATGTGAAGTTAAACTGATGATTAATAAAATAAGAATGGAAACAAATATTTATCCTATATGGTATTTCAGTACATAGAAGGAATATGTTTTATTAACCAAGAATGCTTCTGTAAGTGATGTTGAATCTTTTTCATGTAATCTGCTAGTGGTTTTTACTTTTGTTGATTGTTTTAGTCCTCATTTTCTACATCCTGTTCTTTCAGTTTCTTACAGCTTCTTGGAAATACCCTACTATTCTTGTATCTGCATGCATGTTCTCCTTCAAATACCTCCTTGGCTGCCCTGCTGCCATTCACTGCTTGAACAGAGCAGCGGGGCTGAAATCCTGTTGATGTGTATTTAATGATAGCTTTGCATGGTGATTCTGGCAAGGTGCTGTCACTTTATCAGTGTTTTAACTGGCTTATTTTCTCTGCTAACAGGATGGAAAAATTAATATTGAAGAGGAGGAGGAGGAAAAAGATGAGGAGGAAGAGGAAGAAGGTGGGAAGGAAGATAATGAAAGTGAAGAAGAAAGTGAGGAAGAATCTGCTAATGAAGATGAGGAGGATGGTGCTGCCGATAGCCACTCTGATCTTGAATCTGACCTTGAGAGTGAAGAAGAAGCTGCAGGGAATAAAGAACAGAAGAAACACAAGACAAATGAAAGTGAATCACAGAATGTGGAGGAACTAGATCCAAAAATGGAAGCTGCCAAATTGGAGCTTCCCTATACATTTGCTGGTAAGCAAAGGACTGATCCAGAGATCCCTGTTGTCTTCAGGGGATTTATAACCAGTCTGTTGCTCAGCCTCGTAGGATCTTACATATTCCTGTTCATCCATGAAGGTTTTCTTCATAGTTGCCTTCTACTATTCCCAGAGTAGCCAGTAACTGCTGTTCTTAGTGATCAGCCCTAATCATGCTATGCCCTGGGAACCAGATCTGTTTCACCCCAGGGCTCTTTCTGCTCTTCTGAGCAGCCTTAGAATTGAAGGGGAGAATACTGTGGAGAAAAGTGAAAAGATCTGTGTTCCTTTCTCAAAGCCACCAACATATCTGGTCCAAAGTGCTTGTGTTTTGTGTAAGGAAAGACAGAATAGTATTCTATTACCTATACTTAAATGAGAAAATAAAGGTATTTGGAATGACTATTTTGTCACAGAAAGGTGCTTGGAGGGACAGGATTCTGAGGTTTAATGCCTGTGATGTAACATTGCAGTGTTGTTAAATAAAGACACTCAAAGTTTGACTCCTTTTGGGTCGGTGCCTTGGAGGAAAGAGGAGGCATGTTTCAAGTAGTACAGAAAACATTCATTAATATTATGTACATAATGCATCTAACTGTTGTCCTAGTAAAGATTTCTTTAGCAAAAGCATCTGTTGCAAGATTAAACAACCTTTCAAACAACTTCCTTAGGTGCTTGCATTTTTCCATCAGGTGGAGATAATTTATGTTAGGCAAAGCCTTTCAAACTTAATTCAGGGTTTGCTTTAAGCAGAAAGCAGTCATATTAAAATAACACAAAACCCTTGTAACCAGTTAGGATGTTTTCTAGCATGTGAACTTACACAAAAGGCTAAATACATTCCAGGTTGTTGTGATCTTATTTAATTATTTTTTTATTAGTGGCAAGATTCTTACATTTCTTAATCTCCTTCATACAAAAGCTAGTTAGGTGTGAATTAAACACAGAGCTAATTGTATTATGTTAATCGTTGATACACATTTGCATTATTTTCTGGCTTATGTTCATATGTGTAATGTTACGTGTATGCTGATAGGTTATTAGTGTTTAACAGGTGATTTTTTAAAAGCTGTGTGCTGTCTTTTTTCTGAACATTAAGATTTTAAAATTGGAAATGTGTTGGATCTTCACTTGAATTAAATATGTTAAGTTTGGGATTTTCGTCTGGTTAATTTTTGGTTTTACTTTCTAGTTCCTGAATCCTATGAGACATTTAAGTCTTTATTGGCTGGAAGAACAATAGAACAAAAGCTTACTATATTGGAGAGGGTTCAAAAATGCAATCATCCAAGTCTTGCAGTGGGAAACAAAGCAAAGTTGGAGGTATGGGGGTTTTGTTGTTTTGTTGTAAAGTTTAAGGTTAACTGTGAATTCCAGAGTAAGCTCTAGTAAGTACTGAGGAAGCAGTATAAAACGTACTGCTGTTTATAATCTAGAAGCATGTAGAATTAACATACCACTCTTCATTTTCTAATTTCTGTGTCACTGTTCTTTTGTGCTGTTTAAGAGTATGTACAATGGAGGAAAAAAAACCCAAACCCTAATAATTTTAATGTATTATGCTTCTTGCAGAAATTGTTTGGCTTCCTTTTGGAGTATATTGGGGAGCTATCAACTCTGGATTTACCAGAGCTCAGAACAATTGACAAACTGGTTCTGTAAGTAATAAATCCCATGGACTTTTGCTCCTTTATGCTTTAAAGTGAAAAGCTACCTAGGATAAAGCATTTAGCAGGTTGTTTTGAATGGTTCTGTAGGGACTGTAGGCAACTGGTAACCCTCCAGCTCTATAGTGTCTTAACTTCTTTTCATGCATTGCTTGAGCTATTAATTGTACCAAGACAGTTTCAAAGCCTCAGAATGTAATTTTTGATCTGCACAATGCTTTTCATGGGTAGTGGATGAGTAATACCATGTGCACATGCAGACATCTGTATATGATGTCATTTAGACTGCTGATGAACGATTTTAAGCTTTGCAATGACAGTGTGACGTTCCCTGTGCAATCCCGTGGTTTTTCCATAGGTTTCCATTCTATGAATTCACTCAATGAACTAGATGAAAATGGAGTTCAAGAGTGTTCTAGGAAGCTCATACAAAAATTCCAAATAAGGAAGTTGTCAATTTGGTGTTAGTGTCTTCAAATACCTAACAGTTAGAGTGATGAGAGAGACAAGTCTGAGATAATACAGCAAAGGATGGGAGTCAATGGACAGAGGCTGCAACCAGGGAAATTCCCACTAGGTGCAAGTTAAAAATCTTCACGGTAAAGATGCTGAACATTAAAACATGTTTCTCAGAGAGGCTGTGGAATCTCCACCCTTGAAGATACACAAAACTCGACAAAGCCATGAACAACCTGATCTGGTTTTGAAGTTAGCCATGCTTTGAGCAGGGTGTTGCACCAGATGACCTCCAAAGCTCCTTTCCAAACAAAATTAGTCTGTGATTCGTGTCTTGACTTTGCAGGCTATATGGCTTGCTTTCTTTCAGTGAGTTATTCATATGTAGTTTTCATCATACAGTTTTTATTTCATGCTAAAGTAAGTTAGTTTTTTAAAAATCTGTTACGTGCAGCTTTCGCATTCATTGCTTTGTTGCATTGCTCAGCAAGAGCACTGTCCTCTTGATACTGTCACACATGCTGGGGCTTTGTAAAGAAAGTGTAAACACATTTTGACTGTTTTCTAGAACTGGGTTTTATTAACATCACCACAGACATTTTTAACTGAAAATACTGGAAAACCTCTCAAATAGATGCAGACTCCTGACTGCATCTCCCTGTAGGCAATAACCATAGGCCAGGAGCTGACCTAACTTTGTGGGTATGTTTTTCTTACTGAAGTAATAGTTTTGTCAACCACATTGCTGCCTCGCATGTTTAACGTTGCCTAAGAGTATTTAGAGTAGTGGGCTGCCTAGTATGTGCCAGCATACCTCAGTGCACTAAAATGTAGAGTTAGGAGATTCAGAAGGATATATTTTAATGATAGAAAATTATTTGGGAGTATATTTTCAGGGGTTTAATTATTTTTTTTATTTAATATTTGAAGACCATCAAATCAAGTATTATGTCATAAGGCCCAATGAAGAATACACGTCTCTGTAAACTGAAAGTATTACAATAGGAACATATACACTGAGTGGCTATTTCTAAAAGAGAATGATTTGTTTCAGGGAATTTGTTACTGTTGTAATGTAGGTGGAATACAAGAAATCTTCCTACAGGTGCTTAAAAATCAGTTTTCTATTAATATCACTGGTGTAACTTGATCATGACTTACATTTCTTGTTACTAGGCCATTGTACAGCCTTTGCCAGATGTTTCCTGAGGCAGCCAGTGACAGTATTAAGTTTATTCTTCGAGATGCTGCACACGATATGGAAGAAGTAATTGAAGTCAAAGGCCGTGCCACATTTCCAGGTTTAGACACGGTAACGAATGCATACTGCTAGGAAAACCTTCTTCTTTCCATTAGTATAGAAACATCCCTGAATGTGAGATGACATTAAACTTAATTTTATATTTCAAAGTATGTAATGAATTATTAGCATTTGTGACTTTTTAGGTTTCTCAGTATTTTAAATTGTCTCTCTGGAGATAATTTGTAACAAAAAAAACCCACAACAACAACAAAAAATCCTGCCAAACCAACAAACAAACAACCTCCTCCACACATTCTGAAGAACTGAAGTGTGACTCTGTAATATCAATAAGGGGAAAAGGTTTCAAAATTGCCACTCCAGTTTTCATAGCAGAACATCCGGGTTTTTTTCTGATGAAGCTTAAATGGGTAGTTCTAAGCAGCAGTGATATTGTCAGTGACGTCCTGATTTCTTTAATTGTGTTAAGTGTGAATATTTAAAAAAGTGCTTCAAAGAAGTGCACTGTCTCCTAGATTAATAAAAATAACAATGAAATATTATGAATATAAAAATACAACATTTCTTAGTACTTTATATATGATAATTGCTAAATTAATGACTCAAAGAGTTGACCTTTCCTTCTTATGTTAGTAATATTTCAAAAATTCCCTGGCCATGCTGTATGTGAACAGACTCCTTTTTCAATGCCTAGGTAAATGGCTGTTAGGGAATTCAAGAGTAGAGCATATGGAAAATGAGTGTTTGTTTATTGTAGTAAAAGGGTTCAAAGACAAACCATAAGCCACTAATCCAAGGGGAGCTACTTGTTTTCTGTCACCCAGCTTGATGAAGCAGTGCTGCCTAATGGAATAATTAGACTGTTGAAAGAAAATGGACTGGAGGATTTGCTTAGAAGACTTGTTTTTTGCAGCTTGGAAAATATTTATATTGTGTTCTTTTGAAGAGTCTTTATTCAGGATGTTTTGGATTTTGCTGGAAATGTATTGTAGAGAGCTTTTAACCTCTGTTTTTATGTTGGTACTGTCACCCTTATGACACCAATCACACTTCTGACTTTCGTTCCCTTCAGTGGACTTCTTCAGGTTTCAAGACACCATTATCTTTTCGGGTGGAATTACATCACTCTCCTATTCTCAAAGTACTTGTTTGAATGAATATTCCTTAGACCATTTGTGTTAGTAGACCTTATGGTGCCTGCAGTTAATGTAACCTGAAATTTGGACTCTGGTATTTAGTAACCAAAAGAGTCAGGAGAGTATTTATTTATGACAGAAACTTCACAGAGAGAAAACAGAGCTGAAACAATAAAACTTTACTTGTGCCTAGTTTAGTATGTAAATATCCACCTAGATTACGTGCAGAATTACCTCACAATGGATGTTTTAATATCATTACATTCTTGACAGGAGGTCACTTGTAGCTCTCTAACAAGTCCCCTTCAGTAAAAGTGTGCCTAATGGCTGTTTAGTTCTTTTGTCTGCAACTCTTATTTGTTGATGTGTGCTAGTGCCTGAGGATCCTGGTCACTTAATTGCCTCTGGTGAAAGGGCCACACAGGACCTGTGACATGTTTTGCCCATTTGTTTTTGCTGTGAGAGTATGGGACTGGTGGGCTAAAGTGGGTCAGATTTTCTTTGGGAGTAAATGGGGTTGAGAGGCATTGTATTAGTTCAAGGAGGCAGCTGAAAGAACAACCAAGGAACAATGTGAGACCTATAATGGATATTCCGTTTTCTCATGTAACTTAAACAGTGGTCTCAATAAATAGGTCATGTATCATATCAGATATCTCAAGATGATGTGTATTGTAGTATATCTAGAGTACTACATGGCAGTTAGGCATTCGTCAGTTACGTATGTGTAAAGTCAAGATCCTGGGAATAATGTCTTACTATGTTTTGCCTTACTGTCTTTATGTACTATCAGCTTATTTATTTGAAAATTACATCTCTGCTGTTTCCAACATCTGACTTCCGGCATCCAGTTGTAACACCTGCTTTTACATACATGAGTCAGCTACTTACTAAGGTAAGTCTGTGATGTTGCATGCTGAGATACAACTTCGTTTCCTTGTTTCTTCCTAGGACTCCAATTATGCATTAGCATTAATGCGTATGTTGGAAGTGTACTGCAAAGGCAGCTTTGTGTTTGGTGTAGTCACAGATAGTAACTGAAAGAAAAAGTGAAGAGGAAAAAACCCTTGCAGAGTACAGTCCAACTCGCAAAACCGTATCTCATCATTTTTTCAAGCTGTCACACAAGAATTCATGGTATGGCAAATTATGTAGGACTAACAGAACAGCCTGTATATAGTCTGAAATCATTCATTAATGATTTCTCTTCCATTTGTTCCTACTTAAGAAAGATGCTTACTTAAAAATGGGCAGTATTTGTTTTCCTTCAAAAGGTACCTGATGTAATGCATTGCAGTGCAGTTGAAATACGTCCGTATTTTTCTATCCAAGTATCCTGTTGATATGTTTTGGAAGTCTGAGCTAACAGTTATTCTCTTGCTGTCAGATATCCACGTTGCCCTCAGCTTTGTATTTCCTTGGTTCATTTCTGAAAAAGCATATGGGGCTTTGGAGAGGAGATAAGTAGGACTGAAATGTAAGAACAGGTCAGATGGCAGAGCAAGCAAGCCAAAAGAACTTATTGTTTGTGGTTTAGCACCTTCTAGTGGCTAAACCAGTTCTGGCAGACTTCTTACTCAATACTGTGTATACTCTTCAGTGAGGGCAAGGGAAAGCCAGAGGGGGTAATTTTACAGATTTAAAATGTGTACAACTTATTAAATATTTCTGCTTTTTGGGAGATTCTGTATTTGTTTGTGATGTATAGACTTTTAATTATGAATATTTTGTGTGCGTTTTTTCCTTTTAGTGTCACATTACAACATTGCAAGATGTTATTAAAGGATTATTTGTATGCTGTTTGTTCCTGGAATATGTGTCTCTCTCCAGAAGATTTGTACCAGAACTCATCAATTTTCTTTTTGGAGTACTTCACATATCTCTACCCAAAAAACAGGCCCAGGGTGAGTTTGTTTAGAGTAGATGAGCAATAACGTAAAATAACTAAGTATTAGGGTTTATCTTTTCAATTTCAATAACAGTCTTTCATACTGAATTTATTCTTTTGCACAAAAGATCCAAATCACCTGCTAGTTTAGCCATACACAACCTTGATTCTTGGGCATCTTGTTATGAACTTCATCCTCTGGTGTTGCTGGCAGGAAGGAAAGAATTGAAGTTATTAAAAGAAATGAAGTCATGTTGCCCACAGTGCAGTATTTCTGCACTATTGTTGTTCTGTGTAGACTGTGTGATTGGACTGTGCTCTGAAATTCAGTCCCTAACTAATTCCTGATAAGTACCCCGTATCTTCTCAGTGAGGCAGCAGCTAATGCTGCAAATAGCCGTATCACCAAGGTAAATGAGAGTATATCACAGTATTGTTGGTTTTCCTTTTTATTTGTTTAATGTGGATTTGTTGTAGGGTTACAGACAACAGCTATCCCCACAACCAGGATTAGTCTGTGCTGTAACATAACTCTGTAAACTTAGCAGCTTGCACAGACAACAGGCAGAATAAAACTGTCTTTTCAATTTGATCCATATGCTAGCAAATGGTTTTTATTTGCCAGCCTTCCTTTCTTTGTCTTTTTCTTTTTGATTCATTTCTAGCTTTAAAATCATTCTAGATCTGAGGCTTTACTGTTGATAAGTTCAGTGACAATAATTCACTTGTGAGGAGTTTTGTCAGAGCATAGTAAGTAATTCGCGTGTTAGTGTCTCTCTCTGGGTCACTTTGAGAGTCAGTTAGCATGCATGAAAAGACTGCAGGCAGGATGTTCTCAAGTGAAAAATTCAGTCATTGGTTGGCAAACTCACAAGACATCTGGGATTTAATGAACTACAGGCTACATAGTAATATGTTCATTACTCTTGATAAGACACCTGAAGAGTCTTTGTTCTTTGGGTAGTCGTAAGTCTGGTGAGGAAGGCTCACCTTCTGTTGCTGCAGTATTCCAGTACATCTTCAGTAGTAGGGTGGTTGTCTTGCAGCTCCTTGCTTTTTTTTTTTTCTTTTGAATTCTCGAGCTACTAATGATCCCTTTCTCAACAAGCTTAGCACTGCAGTTTCACCTTTGTTATCTTGTATGGCTGTACCCTACAGCCTGTCTCCCAGCTGCTTCTCACAGCTTAGCAGTTTTCTCTGAAGTGTGAGCCAGGGTTACACAGCTGGGCTGCATCAGAGCAAAGCCCAGGATTCTCAGAACACGGACAGCTGAACTCTTAGAAGGAGTTGGGAAGTGATTACAGAGTGGGTGGGTTACATAGCACTTGAAGTATTTTGTTCTTTGTGTAATCTCTTAGGAATGTTCGATTTATGAAGGTTTTGGTACAGTTAAAATACAGGATTCTGCAAAATCAGATAAGAAACTATTTAAAAATATTTAGTGGTAATTGAAGGTCAAGTTTTAACCTTTTTCATTTTTATGTTTCCTTTGTACTGTTAATGGTTTTGCACTAGTTAAGTTTGCACGGTGTTGATCTTGGTTAGCAGTGAGGAAAAGCTCAATAAAAGGTATGTTAGAGGCACATTCTGTTTGAGAATTATTCAGTCAATATTGATATTTTGCAGGTGTCACACTATGCAAACATGTTTTTAAATATTCATGGTGGAAGTACTGCTGATAAATGTGATGAGGAGGTGGACAGTACTTCATCGCCCTAGTCCCTGCTTTTAGATTCTGTGAATTGGGCAGTGTGACCCATGCTCCAGTGTTTTCCATTATTTTAGAAAAACGTGATACCGATATTTTTTAAGGCAGCATGCTTAAAAACATAAAGAGAGTTCTTGGTTTTTCTTCTTTCAGAAAGAATACGTAGAATTGATCGTGTTTAATGAGTATTGTTATCTTTTTTTAGGCTATACTGTAGTGCATCCATTTACACCAGCGGGGAAAAACTTAGAACTGCTTTTGGTGTGTGATAAGAAGGATCTGGAAAGTTGGCAGCAGCAAAATCTGCCGTTGGGTACTGTGACTAGGTTAAAGGAAACGAGCAGAACAGAAATGAATCATATCAGGTACGTAGGGAATGTGAACAGAAGAAATCCCCAACAGACCATCTTTTGGGTAATCTCAGCAGCAGTGCTCTTCAGGAGTAAAAATAGAAATAGTGAGTTGTTCTGCTTTATTGTTATGGTACTCCGTAGCATATGGAATTGCTAATCTTTTACCAGAATGTTACATAGAGCACCTGGAGTGCATTTCAAAAAGAAACCCGAACCCAGCATAACTAGTTCTGTTTAAAAGAAGTTTTAGAACTTCAGAACCAGTACCAGAATACTTCTAGGACCAATATAAAATCTTTCGACTCCACAGAAGTGGCAAAAACGCAACGCTGGCTTGTGCTCTGTGCACTGACATAAAGATCAGTTGCTAATGGATTTCTTGGGTATTTGCTTGTATTAGCAGAGTGAAATTTTTAGTCTGCATTAACAACAGACACAGCTTTGTGACTGGTTGTGTTAGGCAGTCTTAATAATAAGACACTGCTAATGCTTCTCAATTTAATTAATGTTATTTATTTTATTTGAAAATCCACTAGTTTTCGCAAGTGAAATTGTTACATTCTTTTGTTCATTAACAGGTTATCGTGTCTAGCTCTGTGTTTTGACCTTATTAAAAAATGTGCAGCTCTGTATGAGTCTTTACCATCGTTTCATGAAATAATGCATCCTGTCAGAATACTTCTTACACAACACGTGCCAGTGAATGAATATCCCGCACAAATGCAGGTATGTGTTCCTCAAGAACTAAATTGATATGATAGATGTTTTATTAATGAATTCCATGATCTTCATCTGTGCTTAAACAAACAAAAACCAAGTGTCAGTGGGATTTTATGTTTTTTTCCCCCAAGAATAAGGCATTTGTTTTTTGTGCTCTTCAAAAATCATAATGATGCTTCTGTGGAAAAACCAAAGAAGAGCAGAGAACGTTTAGACAAGATATTTTTTCCACTGTGTAGCTTATCATGCCCCTCTAACTGAAGAGAATAGTATGTAGCATGTAAGGATGTGACATTGCGTTAGCGACTGATTTATAAGAATAATAGTCCTGTCATCCAGTTGCTCTTTTGTAATGAGTCTGTAAGACCTTGGTACAACCGAATACACGTACCAAATTGATGAGGTAGTATTTATAACTAACATCAACATGCCTGATCAGCTGCCTTAAAACAGGGCGGTTGTTTTTCTGGCAATGAGATTCAACTTTTTAATCTGTTTTTTTCTGAATGCAGCAGAATTGTCCTTTCCTCAAAGAGGCATAAATATCCTTAGAGAACAAGATTTTGTAATGTAAATGGTGCAGAATGGCCTCAAATTTTTGCTGTCAAAATAGACAAAATGAAAAATCATTCCTAAAATGACCCCAAAAGGCAGAGTCTCAGTTAAACTGGCTTTAGTCTTGCTTCTTCCTCTGTTATGTGAAACTACCTGCACACCTTTCTTATTTCCTATGATACCATCTTAATAGACATCCAGAAGTTTTTAAAAATGGTCCAGCCTGGAAGTCTTACAGCATTTCAGTGTTAGCAATGCGCTAATGAATAGGAGCGGTTTTACCCAGAAAAAGAGCGTATGGGAAGAACATTACTGTTGCTTCCATGTACAGTAGTTTGTGAATTACAAGTGTCTTTGATATGCTTTTAAAATTGTAATTTGATTTGCATTTTCAGGAACGGTATCACAGTGCTCTGAAGGAGCTAGAGAGCAAAGTAAAACATTATACCCCACTGGTGTGTGAGAAAAAGAAGCCAGTGCCATTGAAACAGTATACACCTAAAATTGTGAAAGTGTAAGTAAAGCAACTCTGGATGCAAAGGAAAAGTGTATTTAAGCATTAAGATTTTCAGCATGCTAGAAGGATTTGGAAAACAGGACATAAACCAGATAACTTTTTCTGCTGAATTTTGTGTGCCAATCACAAGGGACCAGCTACTGGGTGGTAGGGAGGGAAAGAAAAAGGAAGGAGGCATTCTGAAAAATAAAGCAAAGATGATCTTGACGGAAAAGTAGCACTGGAAATCAACTCTTGCCCATATAATCAATTTTAATCATAGAATGGTTTGGGTTGGAAGGGACCTTCAAGATCATCTAGTTCCAACCCCCCTGCCATGGGCAGGGACACCCTCCACTAGACCAGGTTGCTCCAAGCCTCATTCAGCCTGGCCTTGGATACTTCCAGGGATGGGGGCATCCACAACTTTTAAATAAATAAGCTTCTAGATGAAAAGAGGTGGTTGTTATTGCCTAGTCAGGTGCTTTATCAAATGCTGTCAAACAGTCAAATCTGAAGAACAACATGTATATGAACTATGTGAAGCTAAGGATGGATGTTGAAAGTACAGAGGGGTACTGCACTGTGCAAAAGATAAGGCAGACTGTTCCTGTATTCTGCATAATGAATGATCTGTCAAATTAAGCATTCCTTTAAGCATACTGACTTGCCCCATTCCACTCTTTCCCCCAAGCAAGCACCTTTCTACCTTCCAGCAGTAGCAATGTGACAAAAACCATGGGGTTTTTCTTCTCATTTTTTACAGTGCGTGCCATGACCATGTATGGTTTTGTATTCTGTTTTGGAATTGAATTTTAATAACAGTAGTTTGGGTTTGTGGATAATAGAACAGTATTCTGATTTGGAAATTCTGCCTTATGTTGGCTGCTGACTTACTTAGCCATGTTGGGTATCTACAGGGGCATTAATTGTATTATTGTAGTAATTAAGAGGACAGGCTTCCTTCGCCGTACACATTTATCCCCAAGTAACTGATCAGACTTTTTCTGTAGAACTCATCTGCAGAGAAAGTCTGCAAGAGCTTAAAATGTGTTGGGAGATGCCATCTTTCTCCTTTCTTTCGTTCTTCTACTCTAGCTTTTTCAGCCTGTTCAAAATGCAGGCTACATGTGGGGGATTGAAGTGTAAGTGGTCTCTGGAACACGTCAGCTTGTGCTTGCATGATGATGACATGCAGTTAGAACGTCTGGCAAGTGTTTTTCCAGTATGTTCACTGGGCAGCTCCTTGTTTTGCAAGTTAACCGCATAAAATGCAGGAATCAAATACTGAGTTAACGTTCACACAAAACCACTCTCCTTATAACCATGAATAGGTTGGTTTTGTTAAGGTGTTCTGTGCTCACATGTGGATTCTCATTTCAGTTTAGAGTTTGGAAGAAAGCAGGGAGGCAGCAAGAAGGAGCAAGAAAGAAAGCAGTTGATTCAGAGGCATAAACGTGAACTTAAAGGAGCCATTCGTGAGATTCGGAAAGATAACCAGTTTCTGGCTAGAACGCAACTTTCAGAAATCATGGACAGGTAATGTATAGCCTTTGTTTCTGCACAGACAGGGGCGTGGTTGTACTGCATGTTCACTTCTTTGCTGTGTGCTGAGACTGACAATAATGATCAACCATACTGAACTTAAATTTTTAAAAATTGGATGATTTGGGCGAAACCAAACATTTTCAATAGAGATCATTTGAAGTGTTTTCAGCTTTGCAGTTTTGTTTCTCTAGTTCAAGAATATGCAGAATGTTTTTATTTAAAATGTGTGTTGGTGAAATTTAAGAGCGAGGGGGCTTTTTATAAATTAATAACTGTTGTCTAAATGTACTCTGTTGTTTTCCCCAATATCATCTTTCTGAAATACTATATATGTTGATTGTTTTACAGAGATTCAGCCAGAAAGAGAAAAGTCAAAGAACTTCTTGGTAGCCTTGCTACACAGGAAGGTGAATGGAAAGCAATGAAAAGGAAAAAAGGGAAGAATTAATTGGGACTGTCTACAGCAGGAAACTTTGTTTTCACTGCCCTATAAAATACCCAATCCTATGGCTTTGGAACAGATTTCCATTGCATTCTTTGGATGCATTCTGTTTGAGGAGACATCGTCATCAGTTCTGTCTGAGAAAGTGAGCCTGCTTACTGGAAAAATCCACAGGTTTTCATAAGGAAAATAAAACCAACACTTTTATATGTGGTATAGTTCTGTTTATTTTAATAATAGAGAATATTTGGATGAATAATCAGAATTCTTAGGTGTGTGTGACACAGGTTTTAGTCTAACTCAAACAATACAAATTGTACAACAGAAATCTTTTGCTATCTTTTTAATACTGAATAATTACAGGCAGCTCTCATAGTGTAGTATATTTGCAGTTTAAGTGGTAACATTTTAGTCTGTAGCATTGGGACATTATAATTTGCGTATTCTGTGGAGCAAGGGAACGGGCGTTCAAGCAGAAGTGTTTTGGTAAAGCTGTACGTCCATTCATCTCTTCACTGAGTTTTGAATTGAGCACAGCTCTGAAATCCTTAATAATCTAGGGTGGTTAACTAGAATTCCTCAGTGTATCCATAACTGTCTGATTTAAGTGGACAGTGAAACCCTTAGCTCTCTTCCACTTACTTTATGATCTGTGTCTAATTACTGATAACTGCCCAGCATGACTTTGGAAAACATCTGCTCTTCAGATACAGGCAATGAATACTCCTAATGCTAGTTGCTAAGTTCAGTGACAGTTGTTATGCATTGAAAAAAAAAGTAGTATTTTCTTGAAAAACTCTCAGAAACTTAAAACCCCTTTCACAATAATGTTCCAATTTCATTCTAAAGAACAAACTACACAGAACATTCTATCAAGAATAAACTAATGGCCGTGGTTCTTTACAAAAACTGACAAACTAAATCCCGAAACTACTTCTGCTTTCAAACATTGTTCCTAGATCTGATCTCAGGTGTTTTGACCAATAGGTAACTCAGACATGCTAATGTTTACCTACTGTTCATGAAGGCAGACTTACATGCTGGCAGGAAATCTGATTTGACATATAGGTCTGGTTGTTTAAGACTGGCTTAGAATGTTTTCTTTGTTCTGTGGAGTTCTTTTCAGTTGAGATGGAAGCAGGACTAAAACTAGGAGGGCATGAGTTGAAACACTTAAGCTTTACATTTAAACTCTAATGACAAAGCTATCTTCATAAGGTAAGTCTTGTTAAATGTTTACCTGTGTATGTTTCTTAAAAGAGAAAAGCACTTTATTTGAAGAAAACAACTGTTACGGAATCTCAGTGCGACTGCAGAAATTCCAGTAATGTGTGATTATCATCAGCTTTTTTGGCTTGCAAAGCCAGTTGTATTAAGTGTTAAAATAGGCTGGAGACTAAGTATGTATGGGAAAGATACTCATGTCACATAGAAAGTAGTACTATTTCTGTGTTTGAAATCTATTCATGCATCTGAAAACAAACACATTTTCAGTTAACCTTTCCAAAATCAGTAAGGCCATCTTCTGAAACTTCAAAGGGATCGCTGTATCCCTCCTGTTTTATTTCCATTTGGCACATCATATGGACTTATTCTTCTTAAAAAAAAAAAAAAAAGAAATCTTTAAAAACAAAACTTTCTGTATAGTTCAAGCCACCAACTTGAAACTGAAGTAATGGGGAAGAAGCTAACTTCCTATTTCATGCTACAAATCAGCACTTTCAGTTTGGGGTTTCAGTCCCACTATTTCTCCTTTGCAGAACTAAACTGTCAATAAAGTACTATTATTTATTTATCTGACTTTATTTTCCCAATAGCAAGTAGCTTCAGAGGATTTACCCAGCAGGGTATTAGAATCCCAGGGAGGCTGACAGCTGCACGATGATTCTGGGGCAGTCACTGTTGATACCACTTGCAGCTTGTTATTCCTCAGTGAGGGAGGTAAGAAAGAAAGAGGAGAGACACAAGTAAGATGGGGTGATAGTGTTCGTGGGAAAGGATTTTTTTTTTTTTTTTTTTTGACGAGAATGAGAAATATCTTGCAAAGCTGATGAAAAAAGATAAAGGACAGGGAAACCTCAGTTGACAAACTTGCATGACTATTTTGGAACACCAGATTGAAAGTACTTGTGTGTTTGAAATCATGCTGAATGAAAATTGCTGCGTGCGTTTTTACAAATTCTCAGACTTTAAAATTGGATTCAACATTATGAACCCATTTAATATTATAAAACTACCTAGTCTTGTCTCAGCCTAATAATCAATATGGCCTGATAATTTTGCCATTCTGGTTATGCTCTGATATAGAAGGTCTGGTTATTCAGACTACAAAGGGCTTGGACAAACCCGAGTCAAAAAACCCTTTCTCATAGAGTTTCTTAACTCTTATGAGTCACCAATTATTCACCAATTATTCTTTTGTCTCTGTGTTGCTTTTAAACCAGGAATTGTCATAACAGGCCTTTGGTGTAGCTGTTTTCAATTACAAATCTGTTGTTAATTAACCAAAAAAAAAAAACCCTATTCTCTAACTACAGTCAAGTAATGAGATACAAAAAAGGAAAATTACCAATTTGCCTTTAGTACAGCTGGCTGTTCAAGGTAATTTATCTGTCAACATCAGAGAATAGCTACCCTGAATACGAATACTGTGAAAAATAGGGTGAGAATAAAACCGTTCAGCTAGAAATTGCATAAATGACCTCATTTATAAAAGCATGAAAGTCTTCCTCATTAGTGTGGTCTTTCAGTTGCCAGTTAAAAGCTGGTGTGCAGTTTGATATTCTCAGTAGTGCCTTGCAGAAGCTATCGCTTCTGCTGTGGCGTAACCATATTCTGTTTAAGCCCCCCCTTTTCGCCATCAGCTTGGGCTGTAGGGAGGTACTGAGGCTGCTCCTCAGCTCAGTAGGTCGAGTTTATTGTGAAGCAGAAATGGGGCTCTTGGGCAGAGGCTGGTGTCTCTAGTACTGCAGCCTGTTCAGCCATAGGAACCAGTGGGGCTGCTCTCCTCTTCATGTGCCTTCTGAGCATTTGGAAAAGATAAACAGAAGCTATGACAAGACATTTGACAGGTTTATTCTAACTCTGAGACTGTGAGATGTTACATATTCAGGGGGCCAAAACCTTCCCACTAGTGTGCTGCTTTTGTCTCCAAGTTTGTCACCTAAGCTAAACAGGTACAGTCCCTGTCCTAAATGTACTTTAAAATTACTGGTTATTTGTAAGGGTTTGGGTTTGGGATAGGTTGGTTTGTTTGTTTTAAACAATTAAGTCTGATGTGGATAAGTAAAATTTTCCATGCAGTCTGAACCCTGGCTGAGTGTAAAATACTGACAAAGATGAAGACCCTCTATGGTATTAAATCCTTTAAAATGTTAATGTTTGGGTTAATACTATTGCTCTTCAGCTACAGAGCAGAGAAGTAAAAGCCAGAGTAGAAGAGGTGTTACTTTGGAATAAAAGCAACCAAACAAAAACAATCACCAAGAAGACCAAGACTGACATTAAAAAAATCGGCATTAATAAGTGTAATTGAAAAACCAAATATAATGTATTGTCTCTCAGACCTGCAACATTTTGTACTGGCCCTCCACTGGGATGGGGGTGGGCAATGACCTGTCTAGTTCTAGAAACAGCGCGACGTGTTTACGAGCAGGATTGTGTGACATGGTTGACTGCAGTAACACGGCTGGGCTCAGTGATCTGCACAAGCTTTGGGCTGGTAGGTTTAACAACGGGAAGAGCTGGATTGATTTGGTAATTGTTTTATTAAACACATCTGAATTCAGATGGTGCCTGCTCAGTTACATACAGTGATTCAGAGCCAGGAGAACATATCTACATATGTTTTCCAGACATTCAATGATTATTCATGCTAACTCTAGAGCACCTCAAAGAAGTTGGCCTCCAAGTCAGCATCCTTGCATAGTGCTGTTTTCAGAGTGTGTACCACATCTACCGTGTTCTCACACCCAACTGAGTACATAACATGCTGAGATGAACGCGAGAGTAGCAGCTCACTCTTTGACCTAACGGGCATGTTAATTCTGATGTTATGCTTAGATATGCCTCTCTAAATCTCATTGGTTGGGGAATCCGTGACGGAGGTGTCAGTGCTGAGTGAAAGGCCCTCATTCAGTGTTAACTACAAATCAACATCGCCAGTGGGACTGTATTACCGTGGTTCCCTTCAACACCTGTGTGTGTTTGCTTTGAACCCTTGGGTGGCAGATCCTTAAGTATTTAAGACTCTGAGGATACATGTGCGTAGTCTGCTTGTAACCATATACTCACATTTTAATTAGGCACTTGGATACCAGACAGGGCTGGGCAAGAGATCGATGGTGGACTATCAATATCCAATCTACTCATGTTCTCTGGGTTAAAGAACGGTTTTAAGGGAGCAGTTTGGTTTAGGAAGTTAACGTCTTTTGCAACTACCTTTTTCTGTTTGTCAGATACCAGGAAATTTTCATTTATCGAAACCACAGCTAACTGCTGCTGTAACGTGACTGTGTAGCAGCTAATGAAGACATCCCTCTCTCCTTGGTAACGCGCACCCCAGAACAAGAAATCTTTAACGGAAGAAGGAAAGGCTGCTGTTTGAGGCGCGAGATAGCCAGTCAAGCTGTCAATGTACCAGGAATGAGGCTGGCTGGACAAAGACACTTCTCTCAGCCTGGGGTTTAGGTCCCGCCGGGCCCTGCCTCGCAGCTCCCCCAGCCCCGGCTTCCCGCCGCGCTGAGGGGACCCGGCCGGCCGCCGCCAGCCCCTCACACGGCGGGCTCCCTTCTCGGCGGGGCCGGGTGCGGGGCCGCGGGAGCGACTCCATCCCCGGCCGGAAGAGGAAGGCCGCCCGGGCGCTGCGGAGGGCCGGGGAGGAGCCGCCGCCGCCCGCTCGCAGCATCCCCAAGGGAGAGCTCTTGGCGGGGCGGGGGCAGCCGCCCGCGCACCCTGCGGGCCCGGCCCTCCCCAGGAGCGGTAGGTGGCCCGGAGCGGGGCCGGCTCTGCCGGCGGCGCGGGAAGGAGAGCGGCCGGAGGAGCGGGTCTGGGCCCGGCACGGCGCGCCCCAGCGGGCCGCGGGGGTCTGCCCAGGCGGGGGCGGCGGAGGGTGCCTTGCCGGGGGGGACAGGGGGTCGTCGCCGCGGACAGCACATCTCTCCAGGGCCGTCCCTTCCCCTTCGGCGGGAAGCCCTCTGGGCTTGGGCTGCTCTGGGAAATTGCGCCTTTTTCTTCCCTCCCTGGTTGGAACTCCTGCTCTTGACCTCGATCAGGACTTTGTTAAGGAGTCAGAGGAGCTTTCTCAAGGCTTAGCAGGTAAAGCCGGGCCTAGGAAATTTCAGAGGGGCAGAAGGGGTGGTAAGGGAACACCAGGATGGAATTCTTCCTGCTGGCTGATGACAAATCTGTGCGTTAGGGCTGGGCCAGCTTGGGTGCTGATCCCTGCCCGAGAGGCACAGCATCAGGCCCGGCCCTGCCGGCCGCAGGTCGAAGGCAGGAGCTGTAAGACACGGCTGGGGAGAGCCGAGCGGGTTCCAGGGGCACAAGTGTCCGGAGAAACGACTTCCCTACACTGAAAATCCTCCCCCTGCTTCAGACGTGGCTCACAGAAATCACATGTGGCAGAGGTGAAGTGTTTTGTTTTTGCTGACGGGATGCCAGGGCCTGTAAAATGTTTGGTGGTTTCCTGCCTAGCAAAAAATAGGGAGTTTTGAACAACAAAACTGATGGAGCGCAAAGGCAGACTACCTTGGGCTGTTGCGTCAGCCGAAAGTAGAGCTGAATGAAAGGTCACTGCTAGCATCAGTAGGTTCAAGCAGCACACTAGCTGAAATGGCCATGAGGGTAAGGGGTAAAGGATGTTACCCGGTGCAAATAGCCCTGAAATAAAGTTCAGCTGGCTCATGCAATTCCGCAGATGAATAAACAAACTGTGGGGAAAAATAAGAGAATCTGCCACAATGAACCCATCCCTTAACAGCTGGCAGGGTAGACCTAGGGCCAGGGAAGATTTGTCTGAAGGAATGGTTGTTTTGGTTCCAGATGCTCTTACATCATTTTGGTAAACAAATAATGTTAAATATTTGTAGCAGTGATGACTTACCATTTTAAATAAAAGGATCCTGCACGTAACCAAACTATTCTGTTCACTAACAGATTTAAAAGCATTATGCCAAGAGTTTAATAAAGGGATTGTAGGTGGCCCCCTTCCATGTTTACCTCATGGTGTTTGAACTTTAATTATGCTTCAGTGCTAGTAAACTGAATCCACAGGTAAAGAAGTGTCACAATAATGTTTATTGCTGTGCATAACAAAGTGTTGTGATCTTGCAATGTGATGTTATATGCACAAGTGTCTTGTGTATGTCATGCGGTATGTCTTGTCTGGAATAGAATTTATATTCAGAATTGCTCAGTGTTTTCAATCCTGACTTGTCAAAGTCAATGGATGTTTTGGTACTGGGTGTCTTTGCTGGATGAAATCCTGTCTCCTTTTTTACTCTTTGTGCAACAAATGTTGAGGAATTTTTGCTGTAGAAGGGATGGCAAATTAGATTGTTTCATGACTGAGATGCAATGTGATGTGTTACAAGTCTGAAGTTTACAGTTTCATGGTTTGGGTATTACTCCTTGATTTTGTTATCTGTTGAAACTGATTTTTTTTTCAGGATGCAGACCGACTTCTTTATTTAATACTGAATGTGATACGGCCTGCATCCTTGTTTAAGTTTTTAAGACAGTTTTGGAGTATTAGCAAAGAAACTGGATAGTTCTGATATTTCTGACAAACTAAAACGCCGCCTTAATCACTTGATACCCCAACTCATACAGCCTATCAGTGGCTGTCATCCAGAGAAAATAAAAAAAAAATCAAATTCCAAAGTTTTGTTGTGATGTTTCTTGAGTTGCTGTTGCTCTCCAGGATTTATCTTTGAGACAGCATTCCTGCAATAGTTAGGAAGTCTACCTTTTTTTTTTTTTTAATTGTTATTGCTTTAGTCATTTCTAGTATATGCTGAAGGCATAAATAATCTATTAGTTACTGGAATGTGGGTATTGAAAACAAGAGTGCCCTTTCCTATCCATTTTACTGTAATGCTCGGTTGAAAACATTCGGGAAAGTTGTATTAGCATTGCTCACATGTTAACAAACTTTGAATGCTCTGTAGTTCTGCGTTTTATTTGGGATGCTCCTGTAATGGAGTGTGTTGTCTTATTGCCCCTGTAGCCCATTCTTGATGTGAGCACACTTGGTGCTTTGCACAAGTAACACAAGTCTTAACGAAGACTAGAGAGTTGAGGTTCCTGTTCCCTTGAAAACCAGGTATCTTGATACAACCATCGCTTATATTTATTATTGCGAAGTCTGTAGAAAGCAAGAATGAATCAGCAAGGTACTGTTATGAAACGCCTCCAAATACTTCCTGTTGACTGGATATAAATGTAATTTATTAGAAGCAGAGCACCTGGGAGCATGGCCCTGCAAAAGAGAGAAGGCAGCAGCAGCTCTGTCAATGACAAGCAAGAACAGAACTGCAGTCGTGTTATTACAATTGTCTTCCTGGCACTCTTCATCGACTTGTTGGGATTTGCTCTCATCTTGCCACTGTTTCCTTCCATCCTCGATTATTACAGCCAGACTGAGGTAAGCAACAGAGAAAGTCAGCCTGCTGAAAATGTTAGGTATGAGATCTTTAGGGAAGGATGGAAGAAAAATCCCTTGCCTTGGGGCAAACCAAATAGCTGTAGGCAGAATAATAATATCTAGCACATTTAAATGGTTCATGGACTGAATTTGTTTGTGAACCTGCATGAGACACTTCCCTCTTGCTTCTGCATTAATATGAGGATTTGTTTGGGGGAAAATTCAGGTATTTCTTAGGGGCTAGTCCTTGTAATTACCCATGCATTTGTGACTTGCACTGATGCCACTGGTGAGACGGTAAACCACAATCCACTGTGGATCTGCATACTGGGGTTTGTCTGAGAACCAAAGACGTAAGAGCTTTCACTCGTGTATTTCCCTCACTCCTGCTCCCACTCCCAGCATCATGTTCACTAGGTCTCAACTTCCAGTCTGAGCAGGCCACTGGCTGCTGGTCTGGGGGGGCAGGGCAGAAAGTTGTTTTGGTTCCTTGCTGGGCAGCTGCTCACAGTTACCATTCGCAGGTGTTACTGGACAAGATGAAGATGATGTCAGGGGAGAATTATTTTTGCAGCCCACACCTCTGTCTCACAGCCCCTTTCTAACCCCACTCCAACTGCAGCTGCAGTCTTTTGTCTTTCTTACAGGCCTATCTCTCACCCTAACCGTGGGCTCTGATCTCTAGCATCCTCCCCCACTTCCAGTGTATTTCCTACAGCCAGGATTTTCACCTTGTTTTCAGGGTCCCTTTCTTCTTTTCAAGTCTTCCTTCTCTTCAGGAACCATTTTTTTTTTTTTTTTTTGCACCACCTCTTCTTTCTGGATGTAAAGCCCCTGATTCTCCCAGTCTAAATAGTGTGTGTGCAGAGGGATAGAGTGTGTCTCATGCTGCGTTATTAATTGAAGGATTCAGGACATACCACTTTTGCTTAGTTCAGGTTTTAGGAAGTAACAGGCCTGACAGTTTAAAAAAGTTCAAATTCAGACATTCCCCCACCCAAACACATACACCCAGTTATCTGCTGCCTGTTAGCTTTCACAGTTTAAGCTATTTTTAGGCAACTGATCAACCAGGACATTTTCCCGAGGAGGAGGGAAGGAATCACCTAACACTGCCTCTAGTTCGCTAAGCTCTGATGCTGTCTTTGAAAATAAAACAGAGGAACTGTCTTCCTGCTTCTGTTTTCCAACTCTCTGTTTTGCAGGATGGATTCTATTTGTCATTGCAACGTGGTGTGGACTGGTTTGCAGTGATGGTTGGGATGCCTCCAGAGCGGAAATACAACAGTGTCTTGTTTGGAGGTATGGAAATTAAAACAAACAAGCTAACACAGCCAAAAAAAATAGTGTGTTGTTTTCAAGTAATTTGGAGTGTTGATGTGAGGAATGATGAACAATGAGGAAAATGACAAGAAATACCAAAAGCATGCTTGCCTGTTACTAGATTTAAGACTTTAAAAATGTTTCTTAGAGTAGTCTATACATGATTTTGTTTTCACCACACTGATAGCAATGAAGTCTTGGACAGCCTCATCTCTGTCATTTGGAGATATCTAGATAGGCAGGAGGAGTGGGTCAAAAGGAATCTTCTGAATTCAGTATGGACAAATGTGAAGTCCTGCCACTGGGAAGGAGTAGTTCCTTGCAGTGGTATGGGCTGGGCACTGACTGGTGGGGAGCAGCTCAGCTGTAAAGGCCCTGGGGGTCCGGGTGAGCCGCAAGCTGAGCAGGAGCCAGCCCTGGTAATGAAGGCACCAACAGCACCTGGGCTGTACAAACAGAAGCAGAGACACTAGACTGAGGGAAGCGATCGTCCCTCTCAGCACTTGTTAGACCACATCTAGAACATTGCATCCAGTTTCGGACCCCAAGGAAGACGTTTATAAACTGCAACGAGTTCAGCGAAGGGCCAGGAAGACAGAGTCTGGGGAGCCTGGGCTTGTTCGGCCTGGAGCTATAGCACCTTTCCAGTGCCAGTGAGGACGTTACCAAGAAGGCAGTGAGAGATTTTACTGTGGTGCGTGGCTGGAGAAGGAGGGGTGACAGGCATAAGTAGAAGTGAGAAGTTCAGACTGGAGGTAAGGAGGAACATTTTCATGGTGAGGATGGCCAGTGGAAGAGGTTTCCCAGAGAAGTTTTGTAGTCTCCATCCCCAGAAGGCTGTCAAACCCTGGCTGGATGAAATCCTGAACAATTTGGTCTGACCTCATAGCTGACTGAGCAGACAGTTGGAGTAGGTGACTGGCAGAGGTCCCTTTTAACCTGAATTATCCTATGATCTTGCCTAATTTGTTTTACAGATTGCTACAGAAATACAGGCCTGCTGTTCCTTATTTTCAGGCTGCCAGCTGAGGGGTCAGGAGCCTGCTGTGCTAGACCCTGCACAGTCACAGCAATTACTCTCCCTTCACAATTGATCCGCATGTGATTGGAGATCAGTCAGTAGGAAACACTGGAATTAGAAACTTGTGAGTTCAAATCTCACCTCCCCGCTGGGCAGCTATAGTGCAGCACCACTTCTAAATCTCATTAGTCCTATTAAAAGCAGGAGAGCCGCTGACTTGCAGGGTCCAGAAGCATTTGCTGTCACTAGGGCACTCTGGTGTGGGTGAGCTCCAGTGGGAGGAGTGCAGGAAACCCAGCAGCCTCTGTGTCATGTTAGACATCGGAGGCTTTTTTGACTCCTTGCAATCTAGAGAGTTGTGAGGAAATTGGAATTTCAGAGTATGAAGATGTGAGGGTGTCTGTTGATGTTTAACTGTAAATGTCTAGACCCTCTCCTTTTGGTGACCTAAGGCCTTCCCCAAGATAAGCAAAAGGCTTTTAAACTAAAAAAAAAAAAAAAAAAAAAAAAAGGCAAAACTTATGAGAATATAAGTGTGAATATATTGTTACTATTTAAAATAGGGTTTGGGGTTTAACAGCCATTAGAAAGTTTGTAAACAATTTTCTCTTTCCCACAGCGACCTTGCAGCCATGTTGCTGTTTCTGTGCTCCTTTTCAGTCAGACTGCTGGGTTCAAATGATAGGAAACTGGTTTCTTTAATCCCTCAGAAACTGCTCTCCGTCTCCTCCAAGGTCTGACTGCGTGCCTCCTCCTTGTTCCTTCTCCCTATTTCAGACTGTGCTTAAATACGGGGCTGGGAGCTCACAGTCATGTCCAGCTTGTTGCCTTGCCTTTTACCTGCTGTGTCCTGTACTCTTGGGAGTGCTGTATGCCTGGACTTGCCTCACTTGGTTTCCAGGGGAAGGAGAAATCTTCCTGCTCTTCCCAGGGGAAGCCAACAGATTCTTGCCCTTGGAAGAAAATACAGCATCTACCTGGGAACATGCAAATAAAACAGACACTGTTTGCCTCAGAGAGGAAGCTGCTTTCCCTTGTTGTTTTGTCTCTAGGAGAAAAGTATTGAGAGACAAGCGTTTATATTGAGTGGCAGTGGGAATGTTCACTAATTACCTGGCAGCCACAAGTAGTGAGGATGCAGGCCACGTGGCTGAATTAACCTGGTGTCTGTCACATTTGACTCCATCTCTCCTACTCTTTGTGGTGACAGCTTTTCTTTGTGAGCCATTTAATTCGCTAAACCAACAGAAGCCTTTTTTTTTTTTTCCCCTTTTTTTCTGGATTAGTTTTCCGCCAGACTGAGTTGAATTAGGTCACTGGAGAGTTAACCGAGGCTGCAGAAGCACGGGAAGATGGACAAGCCATCTTAGCTGTAGTAAGCTTCTATCTCAGTTCATCTTGTCTGATTGCACCTTAACTGGTTACAGTGGAAAGGTTCATTATACTTGTGATGTTAAGCAGAGGCCACTGCAGTCTTCCTGCCGCCTGCATTCCTTCATTGCCTTCAGCTGCAACACGGAGCATAGGATTGGCAAGATACTTGCAAGATCATCTTGTTGCTTCTCTTCTCCCAGTGCAGGATATATTCTGCTCTCTTTCATCTTTGCTTAGACTGCAACCTGTTTAGGGCAGAAACTCCCCATGCCCTTCGCAAGGCCCTGAGGGCACCAATACTTAGTTACGGTGAACAGCCTACACCCACGTGCTTTTTCCCCAGTGATTCAGGAGCTGTATTTCAGCTCAGGCCTGGCCTTGCCTGAGCTGTATTGTGGGTATGGCCTTCCCTCTAGGGCTGTCTCTGGCCCTGTGTCTTGGATGGTCCTTGGACCTATGCTGCAGGTGTCTTACATCCTTAATGGACCTATATTGTAGTCTTGTTTCCACTCCTTTCTCCGGCCCTTTCACCTGTTGATCCTGACTGGACTCCCTGGATGGACCTGATGTATTACCCTTCCCTTCTCTGGCCCTGTCAATGGACCTCACTAGCGGCACCCTGCGCTGTCCAACCCATCCGGACCATGTGGGGCTGTGCCCTGTTTGGTGAGGGCACTGCCAGTGTTGCGGTCACACTCTGCTCCTGGCAAATTCCCCTGTGTGGAACACCTCTGCTACTGCTGCTCCCTGGCTATGAAGTGTTTGGTGTGTCTGGGTGTTTTTACATGCTAGAAATACGAGGAGGAAAACTTGTCTCTCATTAACAAAATCTGTTACTGTACCCACCTATAAGATTGTGGCCAGCAGGTAGAGGGAGGTGATTCTCCCCCTCTACTCCACTCTCGTGAGACCCCACCTGCAGTGCTGCGTCCAGCTCTGGGGTCCCCAACGTAAGTAGAACCAGTTGGAGAGAGTCCACAGGAAGCCACGAGGACGATGAGAGGGCTGGAGCCCCTCTGCTATGGGGACAGGCTGAGAGAGTTGGGCTTGTTCAGCCTGGAGAAGAGAAGGCTCTGGGGAGACCTTAATGTGGCCTTTCAGTATTTAAAGGACCTTGCAAGAAAGGTGGGGATAGACTTTCTAGTAGGGCCTGTAGTGACAGGAAAGGGGTAATGGTTTTAAACCATTCAGACTATATATAAGGAGGAAATTTTTTACAATGAATGTGGCGAAACACTGGCACAGGTTGCCCAGAGAGGTGGTAGCTGCTCCTTCCCTGGAAACATTCAGGGTCGGGTTGGATGGGGCTCTGAGCAACCTGGTCTAGTGGAAGGTGTCCCTGCCCATGGCAGGGGGGTTGGACTGGACGGCATTTAAGGGTCCCTTCCAACCCAAACCATTCTATTATTTTTTTACCCATTTTCTTTGGCTTTTGAGCTGTCATAAGCAGCTGTTCTCCCCAAATTGTTCAGTATCAATATTCTGTCTCCCTCAAAGTTGATGGGAGCAGAACTTCTGGTCTGTCTCTCCCCTGCTTTTTAAAGCTTTGTTAGCTGAATAATCTGAGGCCTATAACCCAGTTTTTCCTTTACAGAAAAACTCTGACAGCAAGGCATTTTTTTGCCTGCTTGTTGAGAGTATAGTGCAAATTAATAAGTGCATGAAGCTAGAAATGGCAAGAGAAAAGAGGAATTAAAGATCACAGAAGCCGGAGGCAGATTTCAAAAGACTCTCGGAGTCTGTTGGAATCACTCCTACGTCTTAGGGTGCCTCACTAATAGCAGTGCTTATGTCCTTCTTTCCATGATAAGAAGGAAAGAAAAACTAATTAAGCGTGATAGAATCAGATTCAAACAATCAAAGTTTTAAAAGAACTGTGACTATTAAAGCTGCATTGTCTCTGCTTTAAGAACAGAAAATTTATGGTCAGTTGGGTAAGTGTGGGAGAATCAGCATTCTGTTATGACCAGTGAGTTTCAGCCCCCTTCTCACCAGTGAGGTAACAAAGTGAATCATCCAGTTCATGCCTGTTACTCTGTCTGTATTGCCACCTCCGTTAAATGACAGTGCCAGATCAGTGTTTTGACAGTGAGTTAGTTTCAAGACAAAGCTGTTCTTTATATGTGTCGTTTTACATCTGACTGTGTACTTTTAAAGGGTGTAATGGAGTGATAGGTCTGGAGCAGTTTGGCTTTCCTTGTATTTAAGATGAAGACAGCAAATCTAATGGTGGTTTTTGTTTTGTTTTTTTTAGGTCTGATTGGCTCAATCTTTTCCATCCTACAGTTCTTCTCCTCTCCCCTCACTGGTGCTGTGTCAGACTGTTTGGGCAGAAGACCCGTCATCTTGATGACAGTGGTATATGTCTCATGCTGATTTTAATCATGCCACCTCAGTAAATTGAAAGTGAGGAGATTTAGATTGGATATCAGGAAGAAGCTCTTCCCGGAGAGGGTGGTGAGGCACTGGCACAGGTTGCCCAGAGAAGCTGTGGATGCCCCATCCCTGGCTGTCTTTAAAGCCAGGCTGGATGAGGCTTGGAGCAACCTGGTCTAGTGAAGGGTGTCCCTGCCCATGGCAGGGGGGTTGGAACTAGATGGTCTTTAAGGTCCCTTCCAACCCAAACCAGTCTGTGATTCTGTGATAATAAACAGTTGAAGGCACTACGGTCTTGTGGTTAGCACAGAGGATTGGGAAATTGAATGTTCTAGGTCTGATGGTTGTTGGCTGCTTCTTGCCAAGTCACTTGGCCACACTTGCAAATGCAAGTACTTAAACTGAGCTTCCCAGATCCTTCCCAGAGGCACCAAAATACCTCTCTGTTGCTGGGATTTTCCAAAATCCCTTTCCCCCGTGTACAACTTCAGAGGCTCTGCTCACAAATGTTAGCCTTAATCCCAGTATATCTTAGTTCCCAAGGGACTAATGAGGGCTGATCACTTCATGACCTGTTTCACAGAGCCTGGGCACTCTTGATGAGGAAGCGCTGTATAGCAGTGTAAGATGTGTTTCTTGGAACGTGAAGAACATTCTCTACAAAGTTTCCTCTGTGGCTGGTCAGAGTAGAGCGTTCTAATTAAGCAGTGCCGTGCAAGTGCGTGTGGACATGGTGGAACTTGGCTGCAGATGGTATACAAATGCCCCTATCCTGGAGGCTTGTGGAGACTGAACTACATAAGCACGTGTGCTTATGGTTGATTGCGAAATTCAGCTCCGAATACAAACTCAGAATTCTCTTGAAGTTGAAAACAAGTGGAGCAGGATGTACAAAAGTACTTTTGTACCCAGGACTGACATAGCTCCTTTTGAACTTTCCTTGCTTTTCTACTTTTATTAGTAATCTCACATTTACATGAAGCTTTTATGGATTTTTTTTTTTTTTCCACTTCCTTTATATCACTGTCCAGGACATAGTGCAGTATCAATAGATTCAGACACTTGTTACATTTTTTTGACTATTTAAAAAAAAAAAAAAAACCAAACAAGCAGAAAAATCAAATGTTTAGCTGGGAAATGTGCAGAAATGAGATCAACTTTGCTTTATAAAAACCCTTTCTTGCTTCTGCAGGTGGGTTTGATAACATCATACGCACTATGGGCTGCCTCTAGGACTTTCGGCATTTTTCTTCTCTCCAGGATCGTAGGTGGAATAAGCAAAGGGAACGTCAGCCTCTCCACAGCTATAATTGCTGACTTGCACTCTCCAAAAGCACGGAGCAAGGGCATGGTGAGTGACACGTGGGGTATGTGTTTGGGTTTGCTGGGTAACTTCTGACTGATTTCTGGTGCTCAGAATGTCTTCCTCAGGTGCGTATTCATTGTTCAAGTGAAAACATGACTTTATATGCTACCTCACTGCTGAAAAGATGCCAGATCGTTTTGCTGGTGAGCTCTTAGACTTCACTTATCAATGACTGGTACGTACAAGTGAAACGCAGATGCCCTAGAGGTGGAAAAACTGCCTGTGTTAAGTGTTAAAACCGTTACTTCTGCTGATAACTGTAATCCTGATTATAGTAGCTTAGAAATCAAAAGGCCTTATGGCCCAGTTTTGGTAGCTGGAACCCAGCTACAGGGCACCCCATTTTTTCTCACCTTCCCAAACTGTGGTAGCGCAGCACTGCACAGCATGCTCCTGACTTCCTTGCATGCTGCACTGACTTCAAGATTCGAGCTCAGTGGGTAAAGGATGTGGCATTTGGTTGACTGAGTAGCAAGTAGTATGAAGAGCTGTCCTGTCTCCTACCATAAGGCGGTGGCCCAGAGTGAACCATGCTGCAGGCAGAGTTTTGCCTGTGAATTAGCAGTGAGATCTTTTATCTTACAAAAGCCTTGGGGCCCCAAACTTTTCTTAACAGATTGTTATAAGCCACTGTGTGGGACAACTGCTTCTTGGGTGCGGAAAGCTTCAGAGTTAACAGGCATAGCTAATTAATTTTTCCAAGCAATTTATTATAGTTCCGGTGAGCCAAAATATATTTTTATTTATGGAGAGGGATAGCCGTACAGCACTAGTAAATAAAACGTAGCAGGGCCAGTTTTTAGGGCCTGAGAGCAAGTCACTTAGTACAGCATGGCTGACATCCGTATGGCTAGACTCTCTGCTCTTCCAGAGCAGAGTAGGCGTGTTCATTCTGCTTTCTGGGAAGAGAGCAGCATCTGACTGATGCTATTCCCAAATTGTGATGGGCTGAAATCGATGCCTGGGAGAGTGCTAGCTGGGCAGGCTGAAACAACAGTGTGCCTGGCCTTGTTTAGTTTGGTACTGCAGATACAGTTAAGTAGACTCAGGAAAGCAAGAGGATCCTGGGATGCCACATGTTTAGGTCCTGCATATGCAAATGTACATCTTTGAATGTCTCTTAAAGAAAATGAGCCAGACCCTGCACTCTTGTATTCTTAAGCTGTCTCACTGAGCTGGTGACTCAGTTCTGTGCCCTTTCAAGCTCCCACCCGGTGTGTACAGATTCTATCTCTTTTCCTATGTGCTAGTTTCATAGTGAGTTAATAAATCCTCTTCAGTACCTGCCCTAAATTCAGGTAGTTCCAGGAAGCCTCTCAGCCTGTTTGCCCTGAGGCATAAATTCCTAAATACAGACATTGCCAAAGCATTGTAGAAGCTATAGACATCATTATGGGTTCCTGCCACGGTGCTGTCCTCCCTTCTCCAGTTTTACACTACACAAGTTTATCCTGTGGCTGAAAGATCTGCTGTCTGACCTGTCCCTGAGGTGAGCAGCACTATTTCCCTTCCCAACTCCCTTTCACTCATAACCATGTTGCATTTGTTCCTGCCATTTTCCCCACTAGACATAAAATAAAATCAATTAATTGGAAATAACATTTTTTTCACACTTCAGGCTCGTTGCTGTACACTCCCTACCTCCTCAGGGTGGTTACAGTCTGTGTCTGGTTGCATTTCTTTAAGGTAAATGCCAGGAAATCCAAACTGGTTTAGAACTGAGCTACCTGAACAAACTGGTGTCTAAAACTTCCCGTCTGTGTTCATTGTACCCTTGCAGGCAATGATTGGTGTTGCTTTCTCCCTTGGTTTTACCCTGGGTCCCATGATGGGAGCTTACCTAGCCATGGAGACAGAGAAAGGAGAAGTCTTCTATCTTCGTTCGGCATTGTTAGCACTCGTGTTTGCTGTGGCTGATTTAATTTTCATCTTCTTCCTACTTCCGGAGACACTTCCCAAAGAAAAACGGGTAAATGCACTGTCATTCTGAAGGTCTGTGTTTCTTGCAAAAACAGGATTTGAGAACTGTTGAAATATTGGAAACAATGAAGAAGGGGCTGAGCCAGTATCTAAGGAATTTTAGCTCATTCCTGGCGCTGGGATCTGATACTGTTATTCAGGATGGTGTCAAAGCAGTTGCATGATGGTCCCATCTCCAAGCCCAGTGTAGTATGAGGGGTTCTTTATAGCTGATGTGACTCCTTAATTGCTGGGTTTGGTGTGTTAGGTTTAAACTTCCCAAAAGGTAGTGGGAGCCTAGGAGGAAGAGGGTGAATGTTAAACTGTGATCACAGTGACTCCCAGGGGATGAAATTCAGCTAATCATGAAAGTACATGCATCAGAGACTGCATGTTCTTTGATTCAGCCACTTTTGTTAGAAATTTTAACTATTATCTTGTCTCTGTTTGATTGTTTTGAACACCCAGGTAGCAAGTGACTCTCCTCTGAGCTGCACTGCCTTCCACAGATGGAAAATAATCTACATTGCTAAAATTCAGTGACTGTTTGGATTTGTGGGGCCAAATATTTATTAACATTATTATTTGATGTTGTGTGATCAGACGCTTCCCACGATATAGGTGATTAATGGCTCTTGGAACAGTCTCCTGTAGCATAGGAGAGACTGAATTCAGCCCAAGGTATCTGGGTGAAACACTCAAATTGAGACCTTCAGCTGGGTTGGAGCTGGTTTCTCAGCAGCACTTGGCCGTTGAAGCGTGCTCAGTCTCTGGACAGCCAAACCCATTTGACACCGAGAACCGTGCAGGAAACTTTTGTCTGCGATGCTCTTGCCAGGGCAACACTTGAGACCTTCCCTGAGTGTTTCCCAGCAGGTTGTGTGCCATGTGAAATGGGTGGCTCATGTTATCTTCCCAAGCACTACAGCTATTTTCTGTTTTTCAGCAGCTCTTCCATGTGTCATCTGTTCCCTTTTCCTATTTGGCTGTTTCGAAACATTCCAGATAAAATCCTGTTCTCGGTTAGAGCTGCACGCTCTGGGGTGGTGGCAGCTTGTTGACGTAGGGAAGTGCTGTAGAGCAAATCTGTGGTCTGTAAACAATTCCACCTTTGCTGCAGAGGGATAAATGGCTTCAGCGCGTTTTAGGACTGTGCGATGGCTGAGTAGCTCCCCCCTTCTTTTATTATCCTCTTGAGAGTTCTTCTGATAAGCCAGTCTGTGTTAGCCAACGGGACTGAATTTTGATAAGAAAATGAACGCTCTGTCCTTGCTTTTTGGGTCTCTGTGGAGGGTATTGTGTAAGGCGGTTTAATTAGTGCCTCGGGGTCAGGTCCCAGTCACGCATGATACACCGGTGTCTGACTGCTGACGAGGTAGTGCTTTGTCTGGAGCTTCTTGTGAAGCTCAGTGTCAGTGCGTCTGTGCTGTCTCCTTTCGCTGCATCTGGGCAGTGGCCCCGTGTGTTTTATGTGTTCTAGAGTATTTGGAATTTCACTTATTAGGCTGCTTTGCTCTTTTCTTGGGTGATTCCTCCCATATTCTGGGCGGGAGGGGAGCAGTTTTCTTGGCCCGGGGATGACAGGAAAGGCAGGTATGCTGGCTGCCTTTCTGGCACTTGGCAGGGCTGAGCTGGAGCAGATGCTCCCGGAGTATTGGAGTGGATGCGTTGGAAGGACAAAGCTGTAAAGAGAAGGGAAATGATAACCGGTAGGAGGACGTGCCAGTGGGATCAGACATCTGTTTCCTTGCAGTGTGCTGTGTTCTCATGATATTCTTGTTTCTCTGTCGACCCTCTTTTCACAGAAGAGAAGATCAAGTATTTCACATTCATTCACATGGGAATTCACTTGTAGAAAGGGGAAGGTAGAGGAGGACAGGGGGAACAAGGATGAATTTTCATCCATAGGGAACAGAATTTTTGCTGCTTTTCCCATTTTTTTCAACTGGTCTACACGTTTATCAGTGAAGAGTGACCAGGGAACTGTACATTTCACCTCTCAAGAGACACTGGTCTCATGTGAGCTGTCCAAGACAGCTCCTTCTGTGACCTGCTTGGGAAAAGGGAGGAATAGAAAGGTCTCTAGTGGAATCTGTCCCCTTTAAGAGCTTTTGAGATTGTTTTTAGCTAAACTAGTCGTGGGCAAGACTGCCTAGCTGGAGGGAGGGTGTTCCAGCTGTTTTTTTCTGGTGTCCAGCTAATCGTGTAAGGACTGTGTGAAGGGCTGTGCAGCATCACTGGCAGACTGATGGAAAAACAAGGCTTGTGCTCTGCGTATACTGAACAGTGTCTGATTTGAAGGGTGAGGCTGGAGTTGGGAAGGCCCAGGCTGCATTCCTGATTTGGACTGGCAGTGCCTTCAAGACAGGTTACTTAGTCTCTGCATTAAACAGTGTAAATAAAGACACTGTGAAAAATGTCTGTCATTCAGGCTGACTTTTGGGGTGACGATGAAGTGAAACTGAGCAATTTTGGAGTAAGCACAGAAATGAAACACAAGTTAGACGTTGCAGGTTTTGAACCTGTGAAGAATCTAACCTCCATGGAGCTGGTGACACTGACTGAAACTGGCCGTGTCATACTTGGTTATTTGGGAGTGGCGAAACACACTTGTCAGGTTTAGGACAACATTTTCATTATCGATCAGTGCGCAAAGTCACTTCTAGACCACTGCTTCTAGGGCAAGGATGGGAGAAATGAAAAGAAATTTACATAGCGCACACAGGTATATTAACAAAAATTGAATACATATATATATTTCATAAAACACTTAAGACTGTAAGCATATACATATATAATGTATATCCTCAGGACCAAACTAAAATCAGCCTTGGCGGTACAAAGCAACCTGGCACCCTGAAATAGATAGTAATTCGAAACAGGTACAAACTACAGGGGTTTATTACTAGCAAACACGCTTTAAGAGAGTTGCTTGTTACCAGGTTCCCTGTGCTCTGGTACAAACATCATCATGCCAACAAATGCAGGATTGCTGCAAGCCAGCTTCAGGAAATCCTCTTACAGACCTTTTAAAAGCATGAGGAAACAACTTCTTGGGAGTGTCTGTTTACTCTCTGCAATACATGTAGTGGAAAGGGAAATATCCCAGTTGGTTCTGTGTGGGCCAGCAGCTTTATGGCTTTATACACAACCAGCCTGGTACGTTGTTGAACTGGTTCCTGTTGTGAGACTAGTGGGCTCCAGAGCGCTGCTGTCAGATACTCAGAAGCTCTGACTATCAAAACAAGACAGGGTCATGTTGATACCATATTGAAGGTTGATTTGTTTACAGCTTCATTAAATCCAGTCCATATGAGTCCCTCAGGTCATGCACTGAGATTAAGTTCCGCTGATAATTTGACCTTTAATCTCTGCCCTCAAGGGGGTAATAGCTCCCTCCCTATCTGGGAAGAGAAGGAAGCTTGTCAGATACAGTCTGTGCAGTGCTTTGAAGATGTGAAAATAAGTGTGATTATTCAGGATTCTTGAGTCTGTCTTATCTCTTCCTGTGACTGTCATCTAAAGTGACACTCTAAATTCTTCTGCTTTAAAAGGAATTTTTTCCTTAATTTAGACATTATTTCTTATTTAGTTTTCTTTTAATTTTCTATACCTTAGAGTAAAAAATAAAGAAAGAAATTAAATTCCCTATAGATGGAAGAGTAATCATCTCCTGAGCTCCTGTTGATAAGGAGCCAGGAGAATGCCACTAGATGCACAATTAGGCTGAGATGTACGGAGTACAAGAACCGGAAGTGTTACAACATAAAGTTTCCTCTTCCCAAAGCCACACAACGTGGCTGGACAGAATGTCTCTAGAAATCTCCCAAAGGAATCTCTCTCAAAATCCAGTTTTCCTTTTCTTCCCAGGAGATGTCACTGGCTGACTAAAGGAGCAAGCGCTACCAAACAGACCATTGTCGATGTACTGCACATAGTGTTCTCAGTCCTGCAGCACACAAACGGGTGCCCAGCTTCCCGTGAGCTTGCAGGCAGATGTGCCATTATTTTCCCAGTAAATGTTCATTGGACATGAGGGATGAGGCAAAAAATGAACCAAATAAAGCCACCTTCAAGGCTGTGGAGAATGAGCCTCTTGGGCTTTTTAAGAACCCAGGGAAGAATCTGGTTTGTGTCTTCAGTGAAAGCTGCCATCAGTGCTCTACCTTCCAGTTAGAGTGCTGGAGCCAGCTCTGTGGTCAAAGTCTGGGCTGTTACTGGGGTTCACTCAAACCCCAGCACCGGTTGCCTTGTTTCATCTCGGGTAACTTGGAGGTGTCAAGTCCTTGCAGTAGTTACTACACCAGGTTTTTAAATAAACCTCTTTCTTTCCCCACTCAGGTCTCTTCTATGACGTCTGGCTTTCAGGCAGCAGTTGACTTGCTCAGTCCTTTGGCTTTATTTCGGTTCTCTGCAGTCACCCGAGGAAAGGAATCCCCTTCAGAGGAGAGTAAGTGTGGGATGGCTTTTTGTATTAAAGTTGTACGTGGCGGTGGTTTCTGAGTGAAAACTTCACTCAGACTGTTTCAGAAGCAGCACTCTGTTCACTCGTTTAAAACCCGCCTTACTAACTTATGAACAGGGAATTGCGAGTTCCCTTGGATGCTGGTCCCGTTATTCCCCAAAGAAGGTTGTGGAGATGAGTGTTTTGAAGATTTCTGACTTGCTGCTTGCTTTTTCTTCAGGCACTGGCTGCAGCACGGGGTAGGCTGCAGTAAGAGAGGTGATTTAAAAAGATAGGTCAGGGCCTGAGTAAGGGAGATACAAGTTTGCTTATCCAAGCTGCAAACCAGGGAACTTCAGACTGGAATTTTATTTCTCAGTTCAGAACTTGGAGATGTAGGATCTGAGCTGGCCATTTCTCTATGTGAAATTATTTAAGCCACAGCAAATCAGGCAGTGTTTGCCGGGTACCTCAGCTTACCATTCAGTCCTCCTTGCTGCTGCATCAGGCACTGGGTAATATTGGCCACTTGGGAGACAACCTGTTAAACCCTGCATTGGCGGGAAAACACGGAAGGCAGTCTGTCACGGGCCATTTGTACCTTAGGAAGAGGGATGCTGTGCTTTAGCCAGCATCGTCCTGAGAGCGGCCTCAAGGTATGAGGGGGAAGGCAGGGATCGGTTAAAAAGAGAGAAATCTCAGCATAGCTGTCAGTGTGAGGTAGAGGGGCTGGAATGGGTGACTGAGACCAGGGTGACCCAGACAGAGATTCATCTTTTTGGCCCTTCTCCCCTCCTAAGAAGGGAGGTGGTGGGCAGAAGTGGCATGTCTTGTGTGGATATTTAGAATGAGCTGCTGAGGCGAGAGCTTTTCCCTGTGCAGTTGATCAATGTTTCTCTGCTATTACACATTCTCAAGCTGTGCCTGAAAAACACCACCGTATTTCTCCTTTTTCTTCCCCCCCCCCCCCCCCCCCAGTGTTTGTTTATTTGTTTTTTGTTTGTTTAGATCTTCAGAATCTCAAAATACTGGGCCTGGCTTATTTCCTGTACCTCTTCCTGTTTTCCGGCTTGGAGTATACGCTGAGTTTTCTCACTCACCAAAGATTCCAGTTCAGCAGGTATAGCACACTTGGAAGATACGTGGCGTATGTTTTGTCTAGGCTGTTTTCCAGAATCTTGATTTAAGGTCTCTTCATTCATCTCCAAGAGAAGCTTTCTGAGGTTAACAAAAACACTCAGAAAGCAACCCTAGCGTTCAGTGATGCTTGGGCTTTGGGGGAAGAATTTATGAAAACACCCGCACGCTGTTCATCTTGAAAGGAAATGCTCGCTGAACCTGCAGTTTCTAATAACTAGAGGAAATCAATGCACGAGATTAAATTAAATCTCCTGAAATATGTATAGCTGGGCTAGCTGTACTGGTTATAACAAACCTTCTGCTCTTCTACCCCAGCACAGTTCTTCAGTATCAGGACAAATCTTAAGCTCGAAAAAGGCAAAGGATGGAGGGGTGGCTGTGTGATCATACTTGCTCACAGAGTTCTGCATTGCCTACGGTGTACAGCCATTACATCAGAGTTTGATTTCCTGTAGTCAAACACTAGAGAGAGAACAGAATCTACTAACAGCAGCTCAGCTTGAAATACTTCCCCTGCCAGCTCACAGGAAGATTTCCAGCCAGGAACATGATCTTGCAGCTTGATGATTCCTTATGTGTGTCCTTCCCTTTGAGTAATTCTCAGGGGTTTGTCTCATCTTTCCCTGTCTGTCTTTCATTACAGTTTGTGGCTTCACTGATGTGTGTGCGTCAATGGAAGGTTGGCTAGTGTGTTCAGCTTGCTTCGGCACGGTCCTGTCGGGATAGATAGCCATGTAGTGAGCGAGACAACTTTGTGCTGACAGTACAGGCTGTGTGACAAGCAAGCTTGTTACAGAGCTGAGAACTTTAAGCTGGGAATATCCACGCAGTTCAGTAGGTGAGAGAGGTGAAAGGGAAATGGGAAGAAATGTTTAAGGGTGGAGGGAGTGGAGTTGCAAGCTTCCCGGTGCAATACACGACCACCACCATGCCAGCGCCCGTGCTGTGCCTTGGTGACCTTAAGCAAACGCTGCACGAGTGGTGGCAGGGGCTGTGAGAAAGCAAAACACTTGCTCCTTGCAAACCAACAACTCCTGTGCCTGTGGCGCAGGGTCATTAATGTGCTGACTCTTTTGGGGCCACCCGAGAAACAACCGGGCAGTCTAGAGAGTCAGGGTGTTAGGAACTTGGCACTGCGCGTGCGAGCACCAACAAGCATTTTCTCTCTCTGGCTCAGGAAGGGGTCTGCACTGAACCTGTGAATCCCGGGGTGGAATGCTCCGTGCATGACTCTAATCCGTGCTTTTGCCTCCCTCCTAGCATGCAGCAGGGCAAGATGTTTTTCTTTATTGGAATAACAATGGCTGTGATCCAGGGAGGCTATGCTCGCCGAATCAAGCCAGGAAATGAAATCAGAACTGTAAAAAGGGTAAAAAAGTGCTTTTTTTTTTTTCTTTTCTCTCACAGATTTTCTATGTTGATTTTTTTAATCTAAAGGACCACGAAAGGTCCTTGGGGGCTATAGCTGTACTTGTCAAATCCCACAGAATTTGTGTCTCGGTAATCCAGCTGAATGACTTCTCAGGACCCTGGTTGTTTGGCACCTGTACATTAAAAAGGCTTTGCAGCGCTAGAGCCATTTCTTACCCTGTCAGCTACGATGTTATTGAAACTCTGAATTCTTCGTGTGTAACTGCAGCAGGGAATGAGAACAGTGCCTGTGCACGCAAGGTAATCTTCAACACTGCGAAGATTAGGCTTTGTTTCGGTGATTTCTCTTGCGGTGCAGGCACCGAAACTGCTAAAGCTTCTTCAGAGCTGATCTCTGACTCTCCCTCTGGCAAATATTTTGAGAGACATCATCAGTCTGGCCACCTCTGTGCTTCACAGGCTTTCCCTAGAGTATATTCCGCTGGTGGGTAGGGGGAAATAAATTCGCCCTCTTCATCAGCTGTTCCTCGGGTGTGGGAGGCGGGTGGGGGGGTGACTGCAGCCTGGGTTGCAGCGGGCTCCCACCCCCCTGCGTCTGCAGCCCCGGGACAGAGGGAACAGAAAAGGAAATTAGGCCGATGTGTAGCCATCCAGGGGAATTTGAAACGCCTGCTTGGGAAGAAAGGGCTTTCTGCTTCCGACCTAAATGTAGGCCTGTGAGCGGAAGAGAACTAGCGGGACACCTAGAATTAGGCTTTAACAAGCAGGGCTTAAATGTAACCGTGTGACTCATTCCTTTTGCAGGCAATTATGTTGCTGATTCCAGCTTTCTTGTTAATTGGATGGGCCGCAAATGTGACCATGCTGAGCGTCGGACTCCTGTTGTACTCTTTCGGTGAGCTATTCAAAATGCACTGAAAGCTAAGCACTAACGATTTTTCTTCATGCGTTTATTTGCCCCATTAAAAAAGATGCACTCGGAATTTCAAACTGTAAGTAACAGAAAGTTGATATTGCTGTTTATAAAATGTGAAAGAAATAGCGTCTGGGGTTGTTTTTTCCTGATGCTGTTTGTATCACAGGAAGTTGCCATGGTGATATTTGGAAGCATCCCCGGTGCTCCTGTTGTCCTGTCTCGCTGGGGAGCTCTCGGGGGTGGTTTATTCCCCCTCTCACTAAGAGCTCCGGAAAAGGAGGGAGACAGCAGGTCTTTGTGTTTCTGCGGTGGCCGCGTTACTCCTCGGGCAACGGGCTGACGAGGGCGGCGCGCCGCGAAGCTGAGGGCTGGCGTGCGCGCTCGGGCTGAGCGAGGGGGGCGTAAATCGGCACTGCCCTGAACGTGGTGGCACGGGGCCGTGCTGCCTGCGCACCGCGCTGCTCTCTTGCCTCGCAAGCTGCTAGCTCAGGCAGGCAGCAAACCTCCGCTGATCGTTTTTGATAAGTGCAGGTGGTTTTCAAAGATGTTTAAGTGCTTACATAGATAACACTCTGCCAGTTGCAGCTGTTACTCAGGGAAACAATTGGGAAGTTGGATTCATCTACTGCAGTGCCGGTCTGGAAAGAGGTTTCGGATATCCCCAATGCTGCTAACTAATGTTAAGAAGTTTCAAATGTGACCAATTGTGGAAGTAGGAGACTTCTCTTTTGCACGATACAGCTTGATTAAAGTAAACTGTAAGCCACAAGATGCGTGTTTGTTTAGCCGTTTGCTTGTCTAGGGACAACTCTCTGACAGGTTTCAAAATCTACATCTGACCTACAGATTAGCTTGGTTTTCAAAGCCCAAGTGGTGAGGAGGGTGAGAGGAGGTACTCGTTCTAACTGCGCGTCTAGGTTAGGAGCCTGTGTACTTAGGTTCCATTCCTGGGCAGAAGACCCCCACCTCTTCCCCAGTTAAGCCAGCTAGAAATGCCTCTGGATGGGCCTCTCCTCCCTCTCTTTCCTCCCTCTGCCCCAGGAGTTAGGGCGCCGCAGTCCAGGCAGCACATCTATTGTTCCTGCTCTCCAACTGTCCTTTCCTTCCCAGAAAAGATTCTGCTTTGTATGCTTAAAGCACTTCTTTCTTGGCAGAAAAGGCCCCTGTTTCAGTAAGAGGGCAGTGATTGCTAAACAGCTCTTGGCTTCGGTGTCCAAAAATGTTGTAACCTCCTCTTGTTGGACTTGACTCTCCTGTCTCCCAAGGCAGAACGTAGCTGCCTCTTCGGTCCCCGAGTACGGTAAAGCCGTATGCACCGGGCAGCGTGATTGTGTGTGGCCACCTCACTGTCCGGCTGGAATACGGGCGATGCCCCTTCCCTGCTCCCCCTGACAAGACCCCAGCGATTTGGAAAACGACCAGGGAGCGGATTGTCCGCCCCTTCCCTGTGGGCTCATGGAATGAGACGCTGATGCGAAACATCTGCTCAGAGCGCTGGTGGCTCTGGGCTCCTCGTGCAGGGTTGGCTTTGAGGGGGTGTTTGCGTTGTTGAACCGGGTCAGCCCCGACGACTGGTGGTCAGTGCGGTGCCCCAGAGCTCCGCCTGTTTCTCTGTAGTCGTGACGAGTTTGGGCCTCGTGTTTTTCGCTGTGGCTCTCACCGTGGTTTTGAGCTCTCTGCTGTTCACTGACGCGCCCTCTCTCTCTGGATTTCTTCCAGCTGCGGCCATTGTTATCCCGTGTTTGTCAGCAGTGGTGTCAGGCTACGGTGAGTGTCTTTCCCGCTGCCAGTGGCAGCCCTTGGCCACGTAACTGACCTTCGTATGGGTTTGGCTCAAACGCCGAATGGACCTCGCGATTAGTGAATGACAGGATCCACGGGCACGCTCGTGGATCTTCCCAGTCACGTGCATCCTGCCCTTTTCAGTACAGCCAGGAGCCGTGCCTGGAGTTACCCTCTGGTCCCACTGTGCCTTGCTGGGGGGCGAGGCGGGGGGGAGGCAAACCTGCTGCGTTACGCTGGAGGCGCTGTGGCCTTCAGCCCTGCAGCCTCTGAATACCCTTCACAGCGGGAAGTGAAGTGGGAATGCTGGAGATGACAGGAAGATGATATCCTGAGCAACGCAGAAACATCCCGCAAGGATGAAGGACTCATCGGTGCCACTTTTGTTGCTTTTATTTAACTTGCGTCCGTGCCGCTGTACTTACTACACCCCCGTGCCCCCCAGCGAGCCCGTGGTACAGCGCGAAGCGTTGCTGGTGGTGCTGTGCCGGGAGGGGCAGCGTGCATACATGCTGTCCCCAGACAAGCCCCAGTGTTTTCACGGTGAAGCAGTCGTGTTTACCGGGGTGCAGCTTGGGTGGTGAGTGTGAAATGAAAGGAGGGGGGATGCATGTGCGCGATGGGTCCAAAAGAACAAGGCTCCGAGAGCCAGAGCAGTGCCCTGCCCGCTTTCCCTGCCCGGCCTCTCCGTGCTGAGTGAGCGCTCTCTGCTTGCGCAGGCTCTGCCAGCCAGAAGGGACGCGTCATGGGGATCCTGAGGAGCCTGGGCGCCCTCGCCAGAGCCCTGGGACCGATCCTGTCAGCTACAGGTGAGTGCAGCCTCCTGCTCCTTCCTGCCTTTGCCAACAGCTGTCATCACGCGGCCCCCACGGCCCGGCCGGAAAATGGGACGGGGAAGTGCAGCACTTCAGCAGGCCCTTACGGGGTAAAGGGACCGCGGGGGAAGCAGCCAGGCAGCAGCTCGGAGCTGGAGCTTGGACCTCGTGCAGTTTGAGCAAAGCCAGAACCGGGTTGCTGGGTGTTGGAGTCACTGGTGTTACACACCAGGAGACCGATGCCGACAGCAAGAGACCTTTGAGAGCTGCACAGGCAGGCCCAGAGCGGCCGGGGCGGGGTGCTGGGGCAGAGCATTCAATAGTTGTCTTTGGCTAAAGCTGGATGTGTGAATAGGAACCTCCCTACTTCCCTGCTGGCAAGAATGAAAATACCCTATTTAAAATAACCCCTTTTACGTGCTGTTTCCTTGGAAGAGAACCAGCAGTCCCGTTAGCTGCCTCCTCTGTGTAACGCGTGTGCCAGCAGGGCTGCACGGCAGAAGATGGTGTAGGTCCGTGCGCTCCCCTCGCCCCAGCTCTGAAGGCCCGTGACACGGAGGCAAGGACAGGCCTGTACTGATGAGGTACTTTGTTTCCTTTGCAGTTTACTGGCTGGCAGGGGCAGAGGTTTGCTTCACCGCCTGTGGAGCTTTGTTCCTCATCCCCCTTGTTTTACTTGGTTCGATGAAACAGCAGAAGAAGGAGGAGTAGGAAGTGAGCACAGAACTGTCACCGGCTCCACGGACCTCTGCCAGACCTGACTGCTGACCGAACAGCAAGAGGAGGATTTTGATCCTCTGGAAGGGGATGTGTGACAACCGTTGGCAGCAACGCCACATTTCAGGTTTCTCAGGACCCTCCGCAAGCAGTTAGGCTGCAGACAGCCCCCAGCCAGCGTGACTTGTTTTGCCAATAGAAAAAACCCACCACAAAACCGCTGAGTAGAGCACGGAGACCATCAGCCGGGCAGAGACTGGCGTGACAGCACCGTGGCGCCGCGTGGCCCCAGCTCACCATCGAGTGCTGCTGCGCCGTGCTGTGTGCACAGCTCCTCTCTCTTGGCCTTTACAAAGAGGGCTGCTTCGTCTGGTTTGGGCTAGCAGAGAACAAATCCACGAGCCTGCTGTCGGAGTGGGGGGGACTTTCTGTACCATGGTCATGAGACCTCCACAACTGGACCCGGTGAAAGTGCTATCAGCTGCCTTCAAGCGTGACACTCAAACCCAAAGAGTGGTACTTGGGCGCAGACGGACCCTTTCCCACACAGCTACAGTTTGAGAGATGTTCTCTATTTCTAACACACGCGCTGTTTCTGATGACCGAGCACTGTACCATTCGCGTTACAAATAAACGGTTACATTCCCCACTCCTCAGGTAACGGCAGGGAACGCGTTACACCCCTCCAACCCCAGCGCGGCTCTGGCGCTAAGCCGGGTCCCAAACTCCAGCTGCGGTGCCAAGAGCCTCCTGGAGCCTCGGGCGCTCGGGGAAGGAAGCCCTACAGTAGCCAGTTTGAGTGGGCTCTGAGAACACATCAGATCAGTCATTAATCAACACCTCAGCCATCAGAGGAAAGTGGAGCTAACTAAATTCAACAGGCCACAGCTGCAGGAAACTGCACAAGTCTTAAAAGCAGGGCAGGAAAAGACCTTGTTGGGTTTTTTTAAAGAGTTTTATTTGTGAGTAGAACTTAATGATACAAGAAAGAAAGAAAAATACAGGACTTTTAGTTCTGCCCCGAAGTGTGTAACCATACCACACATGACTACATTTCATATCGTAATACAAAGAATTAAAAGAACAAACTACAAAATTAGAAATTAAGAATCATTGCATATGTGGTCAAGATAAATGGAGGGACTCCATTAAAGAACTGAAACATATAGCAATTAGTCAATTAATTACGACCCTGCAATAAAACACAATTTAGCAAAATAAGTACTGTATGCTTCCTAGTGTGCAGAGGACAGACAAGGTTAAAGTACAAGCTGAAGCCGTTCGTGCCATGCAGCCCTGACTCGCCGCCGCCGCTCAGGGGTCGCTCCCGCAGCGCTCTCCTCCTGCCTCTCTCCCACCCTCCCTCTACCCGTCCCACCTTACCTTTCTCCCGGTATCAACTGCTACCTGGAAACCCCTTTTCTCACCGGCAGCCTCACCGCTCCCGTTCTCCTCCGACACCAGCCCCGGCTGCCCGCGCACCTCCCAGCCTTAGCTGCGTCCAGCCGCTCACCCCGCCTCCCCCTTGATGCTTTCTGCTGCAGGAAGGTAAGGCGTTACTGGTCCTAGAAGGAAGGGTACATCCCTATTCTGGTTTGTTACAGCCACCTCTCGTCCCTCTCCCGCGCGAGGCGGGGAGCGGAGGGTTGCCGCTGCCAGCAGCAGGAAGGGCGGCCGGCTGGGTGACCAGGCACGGGGAATTCCTGCAAGCTTCACCTACCTGCCCTTAGACTGCTTTCACGACTGGGGATAGACAGAAGCATGGCAACAACTGCAGAACAGCGACTTCAGTGGTGAGAGCGATTTTTCTTTACCGTGCTACATCTTAAACAAACACTTAGAGCAACACCTTTGTGAGCATACACCTTTAGGGTTAGTGGGGAGGTGTGTACTGCACTGCTGGCAACGCCGCCAACAGAAAGAAATGCCAGTTTTTGTAAGTGAAAATAATTAAAAAAAGAAAAGGGTTAAATATTCAGCCTAATGCATTTACATTTTTATCATGGGAAGGAACAAACACAAAAGGCCGCAGACAGGGTTTGTATGCAACAGGTTTGCACGTGCCCCCACGGGATTTTTAAGAGGGTGAAAAAACCCTGTGCTGAGGCCCAAAATACAACCGCCGGTGCTTCACCCCCCAGCTGGAGAACTGCCGCCGTACTTACTACAGTTACTTTTTAAGCTTGCCTAACAGCCAAGTCACCCTCTGAGTGAGGCCCGGGGAGGGCGGGCAGAGACAGGCTTCCCTTACACCAGGCGCTAGGGAAAAAGAAAGGCGGGGCTGTCTGGTGAGGGGAACACACCAGGGTTATTTCAGACCTAGACAGCACAGGCGGTTCCAAGGGCCAGTTCCGAGATAAAGTGAAAACACCTTCATTCTGTTCCAGGAGTCAGAGGGGAAGGAGGAAGGAATGGATAGCCTGAAAGCTTGACTCAAACGGGATTGGTAAGCGCAAGCTTGCACAAGTTGGCCTGTGGGTTGAAGAATACACCCCCCTCCAACACACCAGGGCAAAAGCATCCTCTCTACAAGTCAGTATTTAAGGAGAAACTGACTCGTGGCTCGGAACAGGATCGTGGTCAAGAACCCCTCTGGTGGGAAGCAAGGTGTGGTTTATTCTGAATTGCGCAATCTTTGCTTTTGAAGAGCGGTGCGGGCTTTAAATTCAAGAGTGATTCAGCGCCTCCCACAGGGAAGTCACTTCCGGGTGATCACAAATGAGGGATCTGTGGTAGCTGCTGAACACACAGGATTAGCACCTTTTTGGACATTAGTTTCTGGTTCTAACCTTAAAGGATCAAGCCATGACTCGAGGGGCTGGTTGGGTTACTTGCTGCATTCGTTTACGTAATAAGACAAAACACTCAGTACGATCTGGTACATTCTAGTGGTTAATGAATGGTAAAACATGACAGTGTTTCTGCAGTGTGTTTGGCCTTTAGGAGTCACTCTTCTTTTTGCTCTTCTTCAGGAAGGAAGGAGTGCGAAACTTCTTTTTCTTTTTCGATGGGGACTTCCCTGGAGACTCGTCGCTCCCTGCCTCAGCTGCCGTCCCCTCCTCGGCCGTTGGCGTCACCGGCTCTTCAGCGGGTGGAGACTGGGGTTCCTTGTTTTCCACTGCAGGTGATTCCGTTGGGCTTTTGGGCACATCTTCATCACATCTCCCTTCCTCCTTTCCTAAGGGAGGGAAGCTGAGTGCTTCTGAAGGCTCATCAGGGGTGAGATCTGGGAGGGTTTGCTTGAAAGTTGCAGCGTCACTGTCATCTCCGTAAGTCTGGTCCGGCTGTGTCTCTGGTGGGCGGACAGACAAGGGCACAGTCAGTTCACCTAAGGGTCCCGGGAGCAGGGGGGCAAAGCAGGTCGATGGAGAGCGCTCTCTACGCAAACCCTAGTACTGACTGCGTAAAAGCCTTTGTAACAGGGCTGGTCCCCTCTAGCTTGGGGCACAGAGGCAGAAGTAAGAGACTCAAACGTTCCGTTTGGGTTTAAGCTGCCACCACAGAACAGCTAAAGCTGAATTCCGTCAGGTGGGTGTCAGCCAGCAAGAAAGGAACTGTTCCACTTCTCGTGTTTTGTTCACATTTGCAAACAGCATGAGATTTGAATACAGCGAGCAGGAATTAAACCTACACTTTTCACTGGCATCGGAGTGCGTCACAAACTCTGTATCTTGGTTCTTTTTACCTTTCAGTGGGATAAACCCAATTGCTGGTTTGCGGTGACCCCATCCATGCAAATGCATTCATTCCTAAACTGTTGGCTTGCCAATTTTTAATCACAGTGCTTGGATTTTCGTATGATCCTTCCATGAGATCTAACAGCTGGAGCTTCAGAACATGATTTCCTATCACAAAGGCTTCACTTCTTTTGCCAGCTATGAGTATATATTACAGATTCCTGTAAGTAAAACCCACGTAGTTGATCAAGTTAAACGAGCTCAGCGGGTTACGTGACACAGCTTTCTCTTTTAACGTAGGTGATGTCCAACAGCAACACTTGCCCCTGCACAAAGGAACATCAAAACCCCCGTGATAACTTCATGTCCCAAGGTGAACTTCACCCCTGCTCCCTCACCTGTACCGCTTGCTTCCCTCACCGCTCTGCACTAGAGGTGGGAGCCGTTCCTGTCCAAGCTCCTCTTCGTGCAGACCTCTGTAACCCTAACGGCACTTCTTACGGTCCCCTGCAGCGCTCATCACCGCGCCGCAGCCGCCAAGTATCTCGTCAGGCGTATCCCCGCTGATGTTACGTAAGGAGGAATTTAGAGCAAGATCCAGGCCATGCTTGCTGTAAGGCACCGAAAAAACCCTCTTTTTTCCCCCCCTTTTAAAGTCTTGCTCATCTTTCTTTGAAGAGGCTGAAGGCTTTCACAAGGTTTTACAGAAAACACTTCATGCTTTCCCGCTGCTCCTCGGGGAGCGAGGGGACTGCTGTGTCCGCCAGACGGGATGAGTAATCCCCATACCTGCTCTAGAGGGCTCTGGTCTGCAAATACCTGCCAGAAAACCCCCACAGCACCGTGAACTTCCAACGGGTTAAATAAAGCGAGCACGCGAGGATTCAGTGCCAGACACTCCCAATGCACGAGTTAGCGGTTTAGAAGTCAGAATGCAGGCAGGATTTAAAGCAAGGTGAAAAAGAGAAAGCGATTATGCACGTTACAAACCGCCTCCTGAAGCTGCCCTTTAACCCCTACGCGTATGGGACGCCCAAGTCTAAGAAGCATGACCGGCAGTTCACTACCCCTACGCTCATTCTGGACTTCATTTTACTTTTCAGAATTAACTGAAAGCATTGCTGAGCTCTCCCGGGGACCCAGAGACAGGAGAGGTGGGAAGGGGTCAGGCTGCACCGGGGGAGATTTACACGGGACACGCGGAAGCGTTCCTGTGTCGAGAGGGCGGTCAGACGCCGAACAGGCTCCGCAGGGAGGTGGTCGGTGCCCCGGGCCTGCCAGTGCTCCCACGGCGTTTGGGCTGTGCCTTAACACAGGTGTCCGCTGCTGGTCAGCCCGAAGGGGTCGGGCGTTGGCTCGGGGGTGGCTGTGGGTCCCCTCCCGCTGACAGTGCTCCCTTCTATTCATTAGCTGGCCCAGTTTTTACAACAGGCACCACATCCGCCTGTCAGTCAGGTTTATTTTATCTTCTGAATAGAAATTTAAAAGGAAGTTTTACAAAAGGGATTAAAAATTCATAAAGACTCAGAAGCTACGGGCATTCAAACAGCATCTGCCGGCTGGGCTCAGCACTCGGTTTCTAATTCACTAATCCAGCACTGCTATCCCTCCCGGGTTGTCAAGTTACCGTCCTCTTTACTGAGCGGATTAACGCGACGCTGGAATCAAACACAGCTCCCTGAGGGCGGTATTTTACCAGAACGAGGGAGATTTACAAATTACACGTTCAGTGGGGAAAGCACACCACTCGTAAACACTTCGCTACTCCACTTGGTGGGTATCAGTAACTAACCAGGAGGGTTTATAAACACACCGCGCTGCGAAACCTGCGCACGGTTTGAGAACTCGGCAGCACCTCAACATTTCTGAAGCTTTTGCGAACAGTCACGTCCACACCCAGGCTTCCCCTTTACATACGCTGTGGCATAAGTGTTCGAAAAGCGGCGTTATAGGGGGGGTGTTTACAATTCTCATTACTTACGACACAAACTGGGGACAAACATACACGCTAGGCCGTAACTGAGTTAACACAAAACACTTCTCTGACTTCACCTCAATAGAAACACCCCGAGGAGCGCCAAGGTGAGAAGTGGCTGCGTACAGAGGACGCTGTCGTCACGGCGAGAGCTTCCAGTTCCTCTCTAAAATGAACTCTGCCTGGCTGCCCGGGGTAGCTTACACAACCACAAGGGTTTGTGCAACGCAGTTCTCAGACTGAAAGAACGTTCAGGCTGTAGGACCTCGTCAGTCACATCACAGCTGTAGTTCGCCTTTGGTACCTACGACAGACACTGACTTTCGGACGTGACAGGACATACAAACGAAGGGGCCAACCATCCTTACTTCTGTAAAAGCATAGTCTGATGTGGCCCTGCAGATGAAGCCGAAACAGCTGTAGCAGTTGCTGCTGTTCCCTGGTTGGGATCTGAGCTGACGCACCCAACAGGAGTAGTTCTGCACCCACCTCCGTGCAGAAGTCGGCTGGCCGGCGGGCCCACGCCTGCGCTGGAACAGAGCCGGAACCTCCCGTTCGTTACCAGGCCCCAGCTGCGTAGGCGGCAGCCGAGGGCTGGGGCAGAAACTCCCAGACCTGTTTCAGCTACATCTGAACGACAACTTCAGACTATTCCTTTTTAAACCAAGGAGTCGGACACGGATATGGAAACACATGATGTCACTTGCACAGTCTCTTTCGAAGGGGGAGCGAGCGCGGTTTGACGGAACATCTACGGAACAACTACCCAGAATTTAACGAAATCGGGAACGGAAAGAAATCAGCGACTCGACTGGAAAAGCCTGCTTAAAATAAAAAAAGCAAACCCAACACAACGACCTTAGTAAAGAAAGATGCAAGAGCGAAGCAAAGCACGTAAGCAGGTCAGAGTATGGAATGATACTTACTATGGTAACAGGTACTCTTTAGCATATCCATCTCCTGTTTGTAACGCAGCCACAAGAAGAAAAAAGCACAAGTAGAGAATCTATGCATTCATCACAGCCATCGGGTTAAGTCAGAAGAATGGTTGCAACCATTCTTATCGAAAACGGAATGAGATGAAGTAGGGAATGGAAGACTTACAGACAAGTGATATCTCCCGTGTACAGGGTAAAGGAAACAAGACAAAAATTAGATTACACCCGTTCAAGGTGGTCGTTTTGTCCTTTTTTGAGGAAGCCGTAGCAGCCCTGCTCTCACTTCCGTTAAAACTACTACGTAAGATGGGCAAATAGTGAAATTTAGACTCAAATTGAGTTGGAAAAAAATATTTACTGAGGTGTAATCCAAGTACAATAATGTTTAAGAAATGTGCAGTCGGTGAAGGAGATTTACCAGAGCACCTGCCCGCGTGTCTGGTTCACCAGCAGACACCGTTCCGTGTCACGAGAGCAATTCTTTCTCGCAGAGAACACATGGAAGGGTAAATCAGCCGAGAAACACCCAGAGATGACAAGGCGATTCTGAACAGGTGAAAATTTGTCTTTACAGTAATGCACACTTCTTGATTATTGTAAACACCACTCCTGTTCGAGTGTCGTACATCTTAGGCAGTATAAAAATACGAGAAACGATTTACCTTTACTAGACACTAGCTCATAGGTTTCATGCACCAGTCACTAGCGATGCAGTTACTGGTTTCCCCTGGCCCCCAGATGAGAAGAACGTACCTTCCTCTATTTTAATGGGCGTACTGGGCGGAGTGCGAGCTGAAGTGTGATCGGGGGCGCTCCTCTCTTTCTGCTGCCTGCCGTCTTCTGAAGGTTCTGCGGGCGTAGACAGAGAGAAATGAAAACGCGGACCAAGGCTTCCAGCACGTGGGAAAACACGGGTCCTTTTGCTCCGCACGCACGAGACGCGAATTCGTTTTTCTGAATCAAAACTCTGCCAGGACATCAAACAATGCCAAAACAAGCAAAAGGAAACGAAGCGATCGTTTGGTACTAACACAACCGCTGAAGTCGCGGCTGAGCTCGGTGGGGTTTGGGGGTTTTTTCCCTAAGAGGGCACGGATAACGTCACTGTTTGTGAATCGGTTTATCTTTTTTCTGACGAAAACTTGCGAGGAAAACCCACAAGGAAGATAGAAGGGAACACGAGGGCAGGGGGAGGAGGAACGCTGTCTGGCCGACTCAAGCCAGCGCTCTTTTGCTTGCTTTGTATTGCCGAAGCTGGGCGTGAACCAAACGGCAAGAAGAGAAGACTGCGCAGATGATCAGAGAAGCATGCAGTAATTAAATGATTCAAACCAGATTTCACAGTGGTTTGCCTAATCGTGGTTAGTAAGGAGGGTCCCCCTTGCTTCCAGCTTTAACCAGCCCTAGATCCAAAGGAAACCGTTAAAGCGCAGACCGTGTATCAGGAGCAGTATTAAACCCCTGTTCCACACAGTCCACCTAGGGAATTGGGAGGGAAATCAGTCCCACAGATGAGTCAGCTGACAGAATCTCCACACGGTGTAGGTAAAGAGGCGGTTCCTTAGATTGCAAGCCCGACACATCAGTAATACCTGAGGCCTCAGCCAAGAGGTCAGGATTGGACCTTAACGCTCTGATCACTGCAGTGTGAAATTCCTTATGGGAGGCCTTCCGCCCATCCGGCTCTTCGCGGTTAAGGGGCGTGGTGACTTGCTGCGTGGTCTGACAAGAAACCCACGCAGCAGCAAACTGAGTGTCATCTAAAGATTTAGACAGTGATGGCATGTCCCGATCCTGTAAAGTCTTTGACTCTGCTCCTTGAAAGGTTTTGGATCTGCCTTTCAAATCCAGAGGTGTGTTATCTGACGGGCTCTGCGCACTGACGGGCTGGTGGCTAAGCCACGCGCTCTGTTCCCCAGCGGGCCTCAGTAACACAGTCTCTCCGTGTTTTGATACCTTAGCTAAGAAGGATGTAGCAGTGTTACCGAGAGAATAAACGTCACACAGGCATAACAACAGAGCATCCCACCCCACGGCGGCTGAAGCTGCCAGCTTCCAAGCTCCGAACAGCAGCAGTACCGGGCCCCACTGAACACCCCAGCTGGATAACTTTTAAAATCAGGTCTGTGCGTTTTACCCAACACGCCATTAACTCTCAGACCGCACGTTCTCCCTCCAGCGCGCTCTTCAATTTTCTAACTCGCTCTGGAAAAACCGCAACATGCTAAAGCTGAGTAATTCATCCGTGGCCTTCGCAGGTAACCCACCTTCCAGCTACCAACGAACAGCCTGCTGCGGAAAACACGCACAGAGAAACCAACCTTCTGGTCCCTTCTGCTTTCTCTCTACTTCCTTGCGGTACTCTTCCAGCTCTCGATCGGTGAGTTTATTGAAGGGATTTGGTCCTGTGGTGCTCACTATGACTTTTGGTTGATACTCTTTCTCAATTATTGCCTTTGACGCAGTCACCAGCTCTCCCTGAGAAAAGAAAATTAAGACACATCTGCACTCGAGCAGTAACTTGCAGAGCCCCGAGAAGCACAGAGGCTACAAAGGAACCAAAAACAAAACAAAGAGATCATCTGAAAAATGCTACGCTTGTTTTCTTTTAGATTAAAAAAAAAAAAAATCTATTACAGAATTTTTTACTTAAAAAGGAAATTAACTGACAGCAGGTTAATATAAGGGAGAAAGCAGGTCTCATTAATCACTCTTAGACACATCAGTGTTTCCAGCAGGGAATATCCACCGTCAAGCAGTAAATCAAACAGCAGCCAAACTGTCTAGTGAACTCCGTCTGAGGTATCAAGTTTCTTTTTCTCCCCACAAAAGAAACCGGATACCAGGCCCAAGTGCATGGCAGTCGGGGGATGGAAGCTGCAGAAGCTCACAGGACTCAGCTCAGAGGTATTTGTCTTTGGGGGGGGGGGTTGTTTCATTGGTTTGGTTTGGTGTGTTTGTTCAGTGAGGGAAAAGTCATCTCTAGTAGCTTCTAAGTAACACCTAACATGTTCTAGTAAAAAGCCATCTTGTACGTGTTCTGTATACACTAGGTTAACAGTTACTCCAACCAATTTTTAATTAAGGTTAAGTGCAGCCTTACACAAGGTAGCATATTTACATCTAGAACAACCGCCATACAAGCCAGGCAAAGTTACACCAATCAAAATAAAACGTTAGCAACGCGAAGTGCAGTGAGTTCCAGTGGACAAAAGCAGCTGCATCGGAGATTCTCTAACACTAAGGGGTTTCATTTTCGTACAGGACAACCAGGCGATCAGGCCCAGCCAGTGTGGGTTTATGAAAGGCAGGTCCTGACTGACTGACCTGATCTCCTATGACAAGGTGACCTGCCTAGTGGGTGAGGGAAAGGCTGTGGATGTTGTCTCCCTGGACTCTGGTAAAGCCTTTGTCACCATTTCCCACAGCATTCTCCTGGAGAAACTGGCTGCCCATGGCCTGGGTGGGTGTACTCTGCGCTGGGTACAGAACTGGCTGGCCGGGCCCAGAGGGTTGTGGTGAATGGAGCTAAATCCAGCTGGTGGCCGGTCACACGTGGGGTTCCCCGGGGCGCGGTACTGGGGACAGGCCTGTTTAGTATCTTTATCAGTGACCTGGGCAGGGGGATCGAGGGCACCCTCAGTGAGTTTGCAGATGACACCGAGCTGGGTGGGAGTGTTGATGTGCCTGAGGGTCGGAAGGCTCTGCAGAGGGATCTGGACAGGCTGGATCGATGGGCCGAGGCCACTGTATGAGGTTCAACAAGGCCAAGTGCAGGGTCCTGAAGTTGGTCACAACAACCCCCTGCAGCGCTACAGGCTTGGGGACGAGTGGCTGGAAAGCTCCCTGGTGGAAAAGGAACTGATGTGCTGGTTGACAGACAGCTGGATGTGAACCAGCAGACTGTCCAGGGGGCCAAGAAGGCCAATGGCATCCTGGCCTGCATCAGGAACAGTGTGGCCAGGAGGACCAGGGCACGGATCACCCCCCTGTACTGGGCACTGGTGAGGCTGCACCTCGAATCCTGGGTTCAGTGTTGGGCCCCTCACAGCAAGAAAGACACTGAGGGGCTGGAGTGTGTCCAGAGAAGGGAATGGAGCTGGGGAAGGGTCTGGAGCACAAGTCCTGTGAGGAGTGGCTGAGGGAGCTGGGGGTGTTCAGCCGGGAGAAGGGGAGGCTCAGGGGAGACCTTACTGGTCTACAACTCCCTGAAAGGAGGGTGCAGAGGGGAGTGTTGGTCTCTTCTCCCAAGTGACAAGCGATGGAACAAGCAATTTCTGCAAGTAACAACTGACTGGAACAAGTCCAGAGGAGGCCACAAAGATGCTCCAAGGGCTGGAGCCCCCTCTGCTATGGGGACAGGCTGAGAGGGCTGGGCTTGTTCAGCCTGGAGAAGAGAAGGCTCTGGGGAGACCTTACAGCACCTTCCAGTACCTGAAGGGGCTACAAGGAAGCTGGGGGGGACTTTTCACAAGGGCCTGTAGTGACAGGACAAGGGGTAACGGGTTTAAACTGAAAGCAGGGAGATTTAGATTAGATATCAGGAAGAAATTCTTCCCAGAGAGGGTGGTGAGGCACTGGCACAGGTTGCCCAGAGAAGCTGTGGGTGCCCCATCCCTGGAAGTGTTCAAGGCCAGGCTGGATGAGGCTTGGAGCAACCTGGTCTAGTGGAGGGTGTCCCTGCCCATGGCAGGGGGTTGGAACTGGATGGGCTTTAAGGTCCCTTCCCACCCAAACTAGCCTGTGATTCATTGAAAAGTCACAAATGAATGAAAGCCGCGCACAGCAAGCTTATCACGTTTACTGAAAACCAACCAACCACACAAAACACCACAGAGAACCCACAGCCAATGCAAACAGTACTTGTGCTGGCTGACTGTCTTTGACTCAAGAGAAATGATACTGAAAAAGATAGAGGTAACGACAGTAAGCGCATTAAGTATTACAGAGGAAAAAGCACTTGTGTTTTCTGGACCGTAAAAGCAGAAAAAAAATACATGAGAGACCAGAAAGGCAAACTTTTGATCTGTTAAAGCAGTTTTCAGATCAACATGTCCAGTTTTGCTCAGCATCAACAACAGGGAAGCAGTTCAAAGGCCACTAATGAGAAGGGGAGTCTATGGGGAAAATCAATTACATCAGTATGTTAGTTCTGCAACAGGATTGCTCTAGAACACGGACAAATCAGAGGCCACAGAGCCAGCTTCCAAGAATCCCAATAAAAATACACAACACAGAATGAAGAGAGCCACACAGGACAGAAGGAAAACGAGTACAAAGGACTAAAAAGACAGTACAGGACATGCTTTTGAGTGTTAAATGTGACACTAAAACAGACAAGACTTTGCAGAGCTATCAACCTGTCCATGCCATTCAGAGACTCCTGTGTATCAGAAGTACTGAGCAAGAAAATTGGTCTCCTTGCTTCCAGTATCTGAGAGCCTGGGGAGGGAACACGTTCCCATACAACAGACTGGCACTGTGTTCAACACAGGATGACAGGCAGAAAACTGATGTTCTAGGATTTCACCTGGATTATGCTGACACTAGTAGTAGTTTGATGATGATCCTGTACTACTTCGATGGCTATCTGAGGTTTAACTGCATGTGTAATCACCTGAACATCAACGGCACTTTGAAATAACGGACAGACGACCATTCCTGCATGGAATACATTTTCACTCCCAAGAATTCTGTAGGGGCATACTCTCCCACAAAGACCCAACGAAGGCAAAGTCATGAATAGCTAATGATACCCAGTATGCCTTCTTATTAAACTTGGATCTCATGTATCCTACAAGGAAATTTTAGATTATCAAGTCATTTTGCAACTTCTCCAATGAATTTTGCTTTCGGAGAAGAAGTCAACACTGCTACAAGGTGACCGTTGTGTACCGGGCGCGCACCTCACCTTGCTCTCAGGGATAGGTATCGGCAAAACTGGCACCTTACACGTGCCACTTTTCCTTTCAGTCGGGCAGTCGTTGGATAATAATTGTCTAAAGCTAACTGTCTGGCATCAACAAACCCCAAGGTTCAAGTACGGGTCATGCAGAAGTCAATTAAAACACAGTGCCGCCTCAGACAGAGCTGAGAGGCTCTTGGTGAAGAACAAAGCCACAGAACTTCCATTCTATGGGACGAGACACCAAAATGGGCCATTCCCCATTTTACTAACAATTCTTGAAAATTCACATGAATTTCGTTAGCCTGTTCTAAATCAGACTGCGGAACGGTCGTCGGGACGAACAACGGACATTCCCTCGTCCAGCCACGGCTGCAGCAGAAGCTTGGTTAACCAAGTAACGCACGTAGAACTACACGATGCACAAGGGGATTGTGTTACGACACGGCCAGGACTCCTCAGACACGGACAAAGAAAGAGACAAGGCACGAGGGGCTATTTACTCCTCAGCCGTAGGCACGGGGGACAGAGCACTACGTGCATACTGGACACAAACAGGACTTTTTCCACCCAAAGCAGCGTGCATTAGTACTGGATAGAAACCTCCACGTTAACTGAAAAGGTCACACGTTCTAAGCGTTCCTGCCATCAGGGAACTTGTGACTTCAACGGGAATCGAGTGGCAAAGAATTTGTCAACTGAGAACTTGCAGTTATCTGGTACCTAAAGGTCCTTAAGTCCTTGAGGTACAGGTGGTCTCAGAGTTTCACGCGAGGTTCATGTGAGCATCGTAAGATGGCTTAGACTTCCCTTGTTCCACAATACACAACGGACTTTTGGCATAAGCTTTCCAGAAAATTTCACTGGAGGGTTTTTTTGGTGGCGGTTTGGGTTTCTTTTTCCCCAGCAGGAAGTTATTAAGCATTCAGATTACAATCCATATTAAGATAATAAAGATTATGAAATAGGCCATTCCTACGGTAATTAACACTGTGATCTAATTTTACACGGTATTTCAGGAGGAAAGCACTTCCATGACACCACAGAAAGCAAACCCATCACCTGGACATCTATCTAAACCCTGACATTATACCAGGCAGAATCACACAACCGATCGACCTTTAGCTGGCTCCTTGCCATCGACAAAAATCCGTGTAAAATACTTGACTGGTTTTATAGGAAGACGATGCCATTATTCACAAGCAATCCTGGACAGCTCTCTTGCACATCACTGATGAAACAGTGCAAGCCCGTGTTGGGATAACCAATGGATGACTGTCATGAAAAGACATTTTCACTTGGAGGGTATTATTAAGCAGAGGACAAAAGGCAGGCACTGCCTGGAAGAACTGGGCTTTGTGTTATTTTTCATCTTAAATCTGGAAATAGTATTTTATTGTTTTTCCTTTCAGAATACGGATAAACCAAAACATCACCTGAAAAACATCGTTACCAAATCCTCAGTGTAACTACCTATAATACAGACTGGCTCATTACACTAGGAAGTGTTATAAAGCCACAAGATTTGCAACAGTGATTTAATTCAAAGTATTCCGTGTTTTGATGGGAAAGCTATTCTGATAATGAAACGTTAGGCAGGACCTAAACCAAGATTTAAGAACCTTTTAGGTAAAACGTGGAGCAGAAGAGCCACTGATGCTCATTTACACACTACGCCTCCGTGTCAGACCACCACTAAGAAACTCGTCAAAACCCGGGGGAGAAGAACAGCTAAGGACAGATTGTCCCCAGCGCGCAAGCCGTTCCCGTTTACCCGCAGGACTGCCCTCCCCAGCCACACATACATCTCTTGTATTTAAAGACCGTTGGGTAAGCACAAGCACGACCACGTGTAGGAAAGCCAGTCGATGGTGGGGGTGTGGGACGTGACTCAGCAACCCTTGTAGACAACCACAGGAGGTTTAAAGGAAACAAGACGTCTAACAAAGCAGGATCAAAAGCCGACAGTGTTGGTCTGAACATGTGGATATCTTCGGAATGACACTGATGTAGCCAGGCTGAGTTTAAGCTGAGCCAAAGCAGATCTCAAATTAGAGCGATTCAACACCACTAGCATGCACAAAGAAACCCGCTCTATGCAGAACCTAATCAGCACCTTAACATCAGCAGTGTTTCCTCACCAGCTTCTACAGCCAAAGATCAAAATCCTTAAAAGATACTTTAACAGGCTAAAGTAACTGCTTGCACAGTTGCATATACATAATTTGGAGAGCCATCTATTTTATTTTTCTCTTTTCTCGCCAAATCATTAGCTGACAGAGGGAAAAGGTCAGGGTAAGGAAGAGGTAAAATGAAGGGGTGAGCAACAGTATTTAGAGCAGTATGACAGGGCAGTACCTTTCTAACAGACAGAGATTTAGCGGGACTAAAGGCCTGCTCTGTGAGATCGAGCCCTTCAATAGATTCCGTACAGTCTGAGAGGGGAGCATCCTGCAACAGTAAATTGGGTAAACAGAGCAAACCGAGCCTAGGCTTTAAAACATCAACCAAAAACATTATGATGCTTGCTAAAAAACATGCAAAGAAACAGTAACTGGCAGATAAAATTGCAAATGGCAGTGAACTGACATGCACACAGTAGGACACCCAACATGAATAATGCCATGGTCATGGTAACACTTGCCACACTTTTTAAAGTAGATCAGAAAATGCTTATCTGGGGCAGTTAAAGCGCTCAGATACAGAGCTTTAAAGGCATTCAGCTATGCAGTATAACTGTACAGCTCTAATTCTTACTTTAATTTGAGCTATGATTCATAGATAAAGTCTTTTGTATACTCAGATAGACTGCTTTTAAGTTTTATTGAGGTATGATAGCTTTTTCCCCCCCAAACTGCCCTTCAAATAAAATGGTATGAAGCATGATAAAACGTACGTAACACACAACACTACTGCCCGACTGTGAGCCTGCTGTGCCCAGTATTAATACTTCAGGATACGTAAACTTGGAAAACAAACAAACAAAAAGTTGTCACAAAGCCCAACTAGTTTTGAACAAGGATCTAACCCACAAAAATAAGCCTTCTGAATTTCATGCAGTACATTCAGCAAAGAAACCAAGAAGCACCCTCCACAGACATGCTTGGGCTACACGGCTGAAGCCTCTTAAATACCTGATCCTGAGCACTCTCGCAAAGACAACGGTGTTACCTCTAAGACTTACCTTATAAACAGTTACTCTCTGCCAATTAAAGAATAATTTTATAATGATATATTAGGTGAAAGCAGAAGATACCATAGATTAAGCTAATAGCTTTATGCATTTTATACTCTCACCTGTACAAGACTCCTGTCCACAACTACCCCAGAAAGAACCTGGGACTGGGGGCCGGCGGTTTTAATATCCTGTAAATTTTGCTCTCGGATCTGTGAAGGAAAGCAGCAGAACACAGTCACATGAACCACAGAGGAAAGGTAACCACGTTTTCGTACTTGAAAAAGGGGCGGGTGAGCCTGCCAACCAGCTGCAAGGAGCGTGCTGTGGCCCTACCCATCCGATAAAGCTGCGCTGACAAACACCACCCGAACGTTCGTGCTCCCGTTCCTAGTCGTTGGCTGACATGTCTCGGGATGTAGCCTGTGAGCACCACAACAGGCACTGTCCTCTGCTCTGCGGTGCCGGCTCACGGCAAAACTCTACAGAGCAGGTTAACAGGCAACTCCCGTTCGTGACGTGAGAAGGGAAGCCCAGAGGTTGTGTTTACGTACAGCTGTTGGACCTGACCATCGTTCACAGGTTTCTGGCCTAGTGCACCACAGCTGCACCTTCCTACAGAACTTACTGTGAAACACTGCACAACATTCAACCTTGGCATCCTGTCAGCACCGTATTCCCAAAAGGACACAGAAATAGTTTTCTGTGCATGAACTGACACTCCGGAGTACTCTGACGCCCCTTTTGTTGCAGCCTAAATACCTCCCAATTCTTTCCATACAGAAGACAGGGGAGACCTTACTGCAGCCTTCCAGTACCAGAAGGGGCCTACACGGAAGCTGGGGGGGTCTTTTTACAAGGGCCTGTAGTGACAGGACAAGGAGCAAAGGGTTTAAATTGAAAGTGGGTAGATTTAGATTGGACATCAGGAATAAATTCTTCACAGAGAGGGTGGTGAGGCACTGGGACAGGTTGCCCAGAGAAGCTGTGGATGCCCCATCCCTGGAAGTGTTCAAGGCCAGGCTGGATGAGGCTTGGAGCAACCTGGTCTAGTGGAGGGTGTCCCTGCCATGGCAGGGGGGTTGGAACTGGATGGGCTTTAAGGTGCCTTCCCACCCAAACCACTCCATGATTCTATGATTCTATGAAGATGGGAACAGAAACTGGATATTTAAATTAGATATCCTACAGTGGTAAGGAATTCATAGCGACTGACTCAAAATTTATTTCCAAAATATTCTGGGTCTTGTTCCAAGATAAACGAAGAAAAGCATGCACCCAGAAAGGCCTCTACTTTGCACCTACAAAGGACATTCCATTTACATACAAGTACACAAACACGAGGTGTTATTAATAGTTGGTATTTAAGCAAGTATGAAGGTCCTGCATCATCTGCACTTGTTTCTAGTTTACTACCCTTCTTGTCATCAGGACAGTAAGAAGTTGGAAGCTTTACTTCTCTTAGTCACTTCTGTCAAGCTTTTAGCCCAGCAATACTTGTGTTTCGAACACCAAGGAACCGCTTGGCAATTTCACCACGCTTCTCATTTCAAGCGGTTATTATTTTACAGTGCCGAGTCAGGAAAAGGAAAGGCTCCGTCAGCCTTACGCAATTACTTCAGAGCAAGTCAGTATTCCTGCTAGCACCCCTGCAGCAGACCTTCTGTGACGTAATGCTAACTCCAGAACAATCCAGAACAAGTTGGGTATGAACAAGATACCCGTGCATGTGTTACACTTGAACTGAAATACAGGGAAAAAACCCCAGTGCATGCAGGGCTTTCCTGCTGGTAGGCTGGTGACAAGATGTGAAACTGGAAGACTGGAAAATTAACTGCTAGGTCATTTCGAAGAGATCATCGCACGGTTCTGAAGGCCCAAAGTTTCTGCAGTCATCACGGCACATTATAATATAATCCAATATAATATGGGGAGAGATCCGTAGACTCCTTTGCCGAGGCTACAGTTTCAACTGGTGAAACCAAAGCAGTCGCTGGTGTAAACCCATGATCTCAGGGCACAGAATCACTACCACCAACTCAGTGGTGGCAGTCTCAGCGGCATCCAGCAAGGTCTGACAGTGACAAAATATAAGGCAATGGAAGTCTTCACACTGTGGACGCTAGTACCACCTTTTTCCAAGTTCCAAACGTTTAGGAATTGTTTCAGTATCTAGTAATGAAGGGGCAGGGCAACACCACAGCTGTGTTACTGAACCCCAAAAACTTCACTACAGCAACCTAAGTTAGTTCGTTACAAACACACAGTTTAATTACAGCGGTGACTAAAAAGCAGTTATTTTACTGCTATTACAAACCTTGTTCCTCATTTCTTGGACCTCCTTTGGATTGGTGTTCAATGGAACAAACAGGTTAGGGACAGCAGAGGTGGCAGTTCTATGTCCATCCTCTTTAGTCCACTGTAACATCAAGAACAGTTGAGCAGTCAGAATTGCTGTAATGGCTACAGACAGAGCAGCAAATTTACAGAACAGTCGGTCATGCATCATACATAGCAGAGAACTGAACCAATGATTGTATTCTTCACGTCATTCCTGACACTATTTAAGGTGCTTCCTTCTTCCGTAATAGAGACTGTACCTTCAGATACATCTATAAATATCAGAATCATTCTATGAAGTCAGGCTAATAGCAACAACATGAAAAATAGAGACAGTCAACTTGCAAATGACTCCCACCCAAAGAATGCAATTACTCCAGTTGTCTGCGACTCAGAGATTACGGGGACGAAAGGGTTTTAAGCTGTTTTTCTGTGCACTCGATCACACTGACAGCTGCAGTGCTCTGTGCTTCTACAAACAGTCTACTTCTCACTTTACGAAGAGACATACTAATGCAGAGGTGGGAAGACTCCAATACGATTGCTTGCTTTTAAGGACATTGGTATCAGAAATGTCACAATGAGTTCATATTTGTTTAAAAAGGACACTGTACCTTACCCAAACAGCAGAGCAAGATCTAAGACACGAGCTCTAAAACCCTGTTTCTGCCATTTTCATTTTCTGCACTGGGTGTTTTTATAAAATAGCACGAGAGAGAGAGAGAGATCATTGATTCAATCCTCCGAATACTCAACAAACACCAAAGCGAACTTAAAGCATAAGATGACAGAAGTATGAAAAGCAATGTGATGTCACTAACCAGGTTTAGTGAATGATTCTGTACTGTGAAGCAAGAGTGGGCATCACCAAAGTTTTGCGTTAAAACAAGCTACTTCAGCAAAATGTTCAGTTTCCAGAATTAGTTTCTGCACAAACGAATAGCTGTACCAGCACAGCAACCTAGAGGAACAGTTTGGTGATGTCGAATATTTTATAACTCATAGCTCAAAGGGTTACAAAAATATCCCAAACACAAAGTTTAAGCGCTTCATGGGTTCTTCATAGAAGGTTGCTTTATTTGGTCCGTGCATTTAGTATGGAGCCCTCTTTAATTTGACGCACAACCAACTCATTGTCTTGATTTGTTTATTCCACGCGGCGTCCTGATTTCCAATCGTATTGCATAGAAAATGCACCGAACAGTAAAGCAAACCTGTTTGTAGAGCAAATGCTATGCGTTTTGTCCTGAGTAACTTCAAGAAACAATAAAATAGCCAGAAACTGTCAAACTTTGAAAAGCAACAGAATTTTAAAATGTTTTGCAACTGTAAAGTAAAAAATGGGATGAACATGGAGCTGTGAAATACTCACTGATGATTATCTTCTCAGATAAAAACTACTCCAGCTTTTTATTAAAGATAATTTTTAGTCAAAACATATATAAAAACAACCTCAACATAATAAGCTACTTTTTTTTTTACGTTAATAACAAGCATTTAAAAAAAATTGAAGTACACAAACCTGTTAGACTGTGTGAAATACTACCGCTTCAGTATAGCAGTAAACAAGCCTAGTGTCTGCGCAGACATTTTTGCTTCCATCTTTCACCGATAATTTCAAATAGAAAATAGCACCCACTTTGTGAGCTACGGCCGAAAAGCATGAACTGCTCCAAACACAGGCACAGCTGTAAGTTTTTCCAACCACGGCAAAACTATAGTTGAGTTTAAGTAAAACGTTGATAGCACAAACAACACACGTATATATTAATCTCTTAAACCAAACAGAACACCACAAAAATACAGAGAGAGATATTCTCTGGTTTTTTCGGGGCTGTCTACACGTTAACGTATCTTAGTACACACATCGCCTGAGTAATCATTCCGTAAAAGTATCCGAGAGAGAGAACTCTGAATGTATTCAGAGGTGAAGCGTAGTTTGGTAGGGGTGAATAAGAATGAAGAGGTGTTCTGGAAAAAAACATCTATTTTTCCTTTTCAAGAATACTAGGGTTTGGGGTTTTTTTAAATACTCACCTGTACTGCTATACAGAGTACCTCTACCGAACCCCTGGAGTTCGGCGTGAAGCCAGCCGTTAGGAAAGCCTGCACGCGTGTACATCCCTGCCTACGTCCGAGGTGCTCCGTATACGGCCCAGAAAACACCAGACCCACACTTACACACCAACGGCTACCGATGTCCACCTGAAAGCATCTGATACTTCGGCTTTTCAATCAACAGTATCTTTCAGTGCAAAATTTAACCGTAAGCAGCGTTGATAAACGAAAAAGAAAAGCACCGGTTGCAGAATCTATCGATTAGTGCCTGCTGATGGCCTGAGCTGCACTTTAGTCATGCCGCACCCAGTTGATACTTCAGGAAAGACTTTCCATTTATGGCCATCTACTTACATGCAACACTACATGCAGAAGGCAGCTGGTTGGGAACACTCAGAGGCTTTGGGGCAGACATAAAGCACAGCAAACGGGACAGGAAGAGGAGCTGAGAAACTAGGTGAGAAAAACTGCTTAAGGAAAAAAAACCCAACGCTTAAAGAGTTTGAAATCAATTCTACCCTCTGGTACACAGAGAGAGTTGCAAACGCCTTGCAAGTTAAGTTTGTATACGTAACGAAGGGTGGAAATTTGATTAGTTTTGGGTTCATTTTTGGTTTAACTGAAGAGCTTTCATGCAGACAGAATTAGTAGTTCCCTAACACAGTTGCCCTTAATTAAACCATTGAAGTGCAGAACCTATTCACTCAAAACTGATTCAATCTGTTCGGTCAGTAGCTTGAAAAGCCAAAAGAAAACTAGAGGCTCCGGTGTCTTAAGCAGTTTTAAGCATTAACAAGGAAGATGATTTTTACAGCTCGCATCTGATCAAATTAAGCGGTTAGTAAAACACATTTAGTTGTTTTATGTAAGAAAGAAGAGAAGAATTAGGAGAGTAATCTTTTTCTTCCCAAAGCCTCTAAGTGCCAGCCACCCCAAGTTGCTCTACATCATCTAACTATGAACAGTAAGGTAGGCACAGACCAAGCAGTTGGTAATACAGCTTGGCACGCAGACACCGGACGAGAGAGACTGCAGCAAGGGTTTCACGTGATCGTGTGTAATGTTCGTCCACACCTTAGTCTTCGACTTGGGACTGCTGCCATTCTGCCCTTCTTCAGAAGCATCATCCCCTCGGCCAGAGTTCAGCCACCTTGTCTTCTCTCGCTGCTGTTTCTGAAAACTGTGTCTGAGGGGGGAGCAAGTGCCTGATTCGCCATCACTAGTAAAGGAGTAACCTGTGACACTAGCTGGAATCTCAACATCGCTGTACTTTTTAGATTTCTCTCTCAGAGCAGGGCATCGATACGGGTAGCCGGTTCTGTAACCCTGAAGGAGGAGAGCAGCAGAATCAGTTTTCTCCATCGCCAAGTTTTTCAACAGATGACTGAATTTTGGTTCGGTTGATAACGCTTAGTTGCAAAAACCGTTCCACAACACAGCCTTTTCTTCGCCTGCAGTTCACCAGTTACACTGGACAAAGCCACGTCAAAGCTGGGTGACACACAGCAATGAGGCTGCATTAGCATCCTTTCCAACCCAATAAACTTCTGAACCACTAATTCAAATGAGTCACCGGTTTCGGCAGAGTGAACTTGAAACACTTTGTATCAAACTGACTTTTACGGTCGTCCTGCAAAAAGCCATTGAGAAGTTCCTCGAAAGCAGGGCTACGGGTCTGCCCCTTCTCACAGTCAAGCAAAAAAAAGCCCCATTTGTGTAATTATGTGTTTGACAGGTTAAGAAAATAATCGTCTTTTCCACGGGACTAGTTTACCAGCTAAATATTCCAGGGTCGCTTCCAAAAACAACACGGTACCCACATCTGTTCATCAAACGACTCTCCTCTCAGTGTCCGTGTTTTAAAATGGTGGGTAATTTCGGTTCCCTTCGGGATGAAGGTATGTTTTCAAACAGATTTTATTCCCGTAATAAGGGGACAGTTACTTGCCAGCCTGCTTTTGATCAACTCGCTGTGTCATAGCACGTTACCGGGGAACCTGAGTGCTCTGTCACATCGGCACCAAAGGTATAATCACAGATCTATGCACTGTTAGTGTCTTAAAAATGTACTTTCTCCAGGAAATCTCTGAACTAAAGTTTTGTAAGTTATACTTTAGGAAAGATTTTGACTCTAACACTCCAAACAATGAAAACTGATGACCATAACTGCATGCACCAAAGGCTATGTTTTAGCAAGAGCTATTGGTTAGATCAGCAGTCCTGCCCTCTCTTTTTGACAGTTCCTCCCCTGGACAACAAACAGGACACGATTAAACTGCCACAAGGGCAGCTGAGCTGGAATCTGGAGCGCATTCAGAGCGCATGTACTTGTGGTAACTGCCTACAGACACGCTCCTTCAGAAGCTAGGGTTTGTCCCACTGGGGGATAAAAAAATAAATGTAAAAGATACTGGTGTTTCTTGGTATTTCTCACTGAATTCCCAAATAATTGTTCAAGTCTGGGGTTGGATTTAAGTCCAAACACAGAATCCAGACTTTGCTTTGTACCACATTCCAGCTACTGATTTATAATATTATTGTTTTTCTGCAACCAAGTGTATTGACGGTTTCTCACAACTCTCAATCACGGACATAAAAAAGCACCTGTATGATACAAAATGCAAGGGCGAATAGGAAAATCTCTTCTGGGTTCTAAAATCTAGAATTCAACATATTGCACACAAGGGAAGGATTCAAGAATGCTGCTTCCATGTCTATATTCCCTCCTCTCCCTGATCTTCTCTACCTATGCTGTTTTTCTCTCCCACTTTTTCCCTTTTTACCTCACCTAATACACTGCTCGTGTCTTCCTCTTTCTTCCGTATTTTGCTCCACATTTAACAATCAAAAAGGCCATTTAACAGTTTCTCTAAGAGTTTCCACTAGCAAACTATTTTCAGTGAGGCTCAAGGAAAAACAGTGTGGACGGCCTACCTCCCCAGGCACTCAAACCCCTCACAGACAAAGCCAGCTGTAAAGAAACCTCGGCCCTGAGTAGGCACGCTTAGCTTTCTCTGCAGTGTCCGTGCACTGAGCGCTGCTGAGGCCGTGTCCTGGCTGCTGCTCCATCTTTAACGATCAAAGCGCATCTTCAGAAACCATGTGCTGCCTAGTGGAGTTCACTGTCCGGTGTAGCATGTGGCCGTTTGTAACAGGAAGGACATGTACCGGGTGACTGAAAGCTACTTCTGGTTTTCTATCGACTTAAGGTGATAGCTGATCCCTCAGTGTAATATGAAAACATGAGATACTCAAATCACTAATGAAGTAGCCTGATTTATTTTTTTCCCGTACTACAGACAGGACACTGAGCTAAACCACCTGGTTGTTTACTACAGAGCGTATGTGACGGGGAGTGTTTTAAGGGATCATCATTAGTGTACATCCTGTCGGGGGCAGGTGCATCACGTGACCATGAAGACCACATTTAAGTCTACACAGGAAAAAGATCAATTAAATAACAAATCAGGAGACTATGTCTGATTATTACAGTGACGGTATTTTTCTGTGTGTTCATTACTACTGTCTACAGTCACCACGTGGAGACTTCCGACAAGGAAAGGTATCATCTTTCCCGTCAAAGCTGGACAGCAAATATTGGCAGCTGGCCATTCATTACAGACAGGATGTACTGAAACCATTTTATCCGAAGATTTTTATTTGACGTTTGTCTTTCGAGCTTTTCCAGTAGAGTCTGACAAAGTCAAATCGTGCCGCACCCCGTACCCGACAAAACGTGACCACTGCTTTATGCATTTTGGGAAGGGATGGGAACAGCGGATACGTTGCCATACGAAACAGTTAAACAGAAACGCCTGCCTTACCAGATTATCAAGCATTCGCATCAGAGCTTCAAATTCCTGCTCGCCGATCTGCCATTTTGGATGGGATACAGTACCCTCACCTGCTGGAGACTCAGGGGAACGAGATTTGGCTTTGTACTTTCCAGGATCTAAAAGCACTAAATTGTCAGGTCCACCTGCGCTGGCCAGGGTGCGTACCTTGGAAACAGAAAAGTCATCTTGGAGTTTCTGGAGGGGAGGTGGGAAAACCCCAAACCCAAGAAAACTGACATCAGCAAAACAGAAGAAATCTACTTCCTTTTCAAGGTAAATAAATCCACGTGTTTGCATAAAACTTAAGGCTTTGAAAATATCTGTTTGTATATATCCAAGCCACGATGCCACGGTATTTGAATACTGGCGGTTAAACCCAGGTTTTGGATGTCCGCACGTCACGTAATGATCTCACAGACCACCGCGTTAGTTTAGCCAGTCAAGCGCACAACTATCGATCTGTTTGAGCACTAACACAGCAGACTGTACACAGCATCATAATACTCTTACTTGAATCTCACAGGCAAGCACTAGGTTATGGATGTAGTAGAAAGCCTCCTCAACAGTCTCTCCGACTGACACCAGGCCATGGTTTCTGAGAATAAGGACCTAGAGAGACATTGCAAAGAAAGGTAACAGCAGTAAGGCGAGTATTTTCTTGCTCTTAATCAAAGAGCACACCTCCCCCACCCCCCACATACTTTTCTCTCATTCTCGATGTAAATACTGACCTTGCTTTTAGGCCCCAGATTTTTCTGAATAACCACCTTTTCTTCATCATCCACTAAGATCCCATGGTAGTCATGGTAGGCTACTTCCCCCAGAGAAAGCGCTTCGGGTGAAATGGGCAAGAGACCGCACTTCATTGCGGAAACCTGGGAAATATTAAAACAACTTCATTTCTTGCAACAGAAAAAAACGGGGAAAAAAGAGACAATATAGTAATGCTAAGAATTATAATTTAAAACATATTTTTATATATTATGTGTATGTGCCTGTGGTCTTATATTCCATCCCTAAAAGCTTCTATTTTTCACAACTTTTGGACTGGACACAAAATCCACACGGATCCTGGGTCTGGCTCAATAAGGCTGCTTTAACACAACAGCAACAAACATATCAAAAGCCCCAGGGAAAAAACAAAAAACCAATCCCCACATCAACTGCATCCTTCATTCCTTCCACTCCGCTCAGTGATTTATATTTTCTGCCCAAAAGAAGAAATTCAGTGATGAATTTGGACACAGGAAATGCCACAGCACTGCGGGTAAAGTTAAGGAACATTAAGGACTATTCTGTAATTCACAAGTTTAGGAATCTGATCTTTTATCCTTCAAATGGTTGTATCACCACTGGGAATGTTAATCATGTTATTCAACTGTGGGGAGAAAAAAAAAATTAAAAAAATCAGAGCGTGAGCTTTGAAACAGAGTCACCAGACGACTGTCAAAAAACCCCAAAGGGGTAAAACTGATTGTAACCAGTCGCTCTAATGAGAAGTATTGGAAAAGTTTCGAATATTTAAGAACGCCTTGATAAACTGCGCTTTACAAAACCCAAGAGAGTACGGTAACGCTCTTATGACTCACTGCCAACAGGTATGGTCTCTTGCGGTAAAGGGGACGCAAACGTGAAATACACGTTTTCCAATTATCGAGCTCAGTTTACCGCCGGACCACTCCTGTAACAACCAAATGAGGAGGATCTGATTGCCCCAAACAAAACCACGGTGGCACCTAAGGACACGGGGTATGGCAGTGTTGGGTTGATGCTTGGACTAGATGATCTTACAGTCTTTTCCAGGCTTACTGACGCTGTGATACGTATCTGAAGGCGGACTTAAAGGCTTTGAGCCCTTCAAAACGGAAGCAAATCTATCATTAAGGGATACCCACCTATTTTCCAGTTGGATGGGGTGGGGGGAACGGGAGACACGACAAACTAGAAAGCGTGCTTACCGCTGCCCCTGCCGGCGTATGAATATGAACAATGCATTTAACATCAGGTCGGGCTGCGTAAATTGCGGAGTGCAAAGTAAAACCAGCTTGGTTTACTCCCAAGTTAGTGCTTCCACGATCAACTACATCTCCCTGAATATTGATTTTAACCTGGGAACAAAAAGAATCAGTTTCATAAATCAATCAAGACTGACAAAAATCTGATGTAAATCAGCATCTACCGCTGAAGCTCTAAAACTGTATTTCTTTATTTGATGTAACGAGTGTCAAAACGTGCACGAAGGCTGTAGGTAGGTGACCAGGGCCCTGGCTTAAGATGAAGCTAACCGAAGAGAACATCAGGACACGACCCGAGAAATCGCTGCGTGTAACAGGGAACAGTGCAAGAAGCTGTCAGAAGTTACAGACAGCGTTGTGACAAACGGCTGCATTTCAGAGAGCTACGCTGGAGTTCTGCAAGAAACCTGCAACCTACACAGGTGCCTGAGGGGGAGCACTGGGACCTCTGGGGGAATAGGTTCTCGAAGGGCCGGCACCTAAGTAACCATCCACTGATACCATGTGCCGTGGTTTAACCTCAGCTGGCAAAATACCACCCAAGGCTGGGATTGCCCAGGTAATAATAATATAAATACCAAATTTGGGTATGGACCTAGCAAAACTGGGATAAAAGGGGAAAACTAATTATGCGTGGGTTGTTCATCTGGGAGAGAACAAGAATGGAGAAAATGGAGTTTGAAAGCGGAAAAGGGAAGAGCAAGCGTGGGACAAATGGAGAGAAAGGGTCGATCGTGGGCCAGCTGTGTAAGCAGGCTGCTGGTCAGCATGCTCATCTGGCTAAGCTATGTGCCTCACCACTGCAGTCTATCTTATTAAATCCTGCTGCTAGCTGCGCGAACATGCTCTCTACTCTGTGTGTGCATTTCGCCACCTTCATGTAACCTTCGTTCTCAAGGTACTTACATTCCTGATATGGAGATAAGAGCAAAACACCTTTAAAAAACAAGCAACACAAAACACCCCCACAGCGTGGCCCTTACCCTCTGCTAAAAATCTTGTAGTAACAAGAAAGGGCAGGTCTTCCTTTTCTGCATACCTTTTCCTATAGCTTTTTCAATTAAGGTTTTAGAGACGGAGAAGGTGCAGTTATGTACGAAAACCAGCTTTACAGAGAGCTGAGAAGGAGTGTTGGGACCTTAAGGTGTCAAGAGCGAGCCACACAAGTTTGAAATGTTACTACTCGGCACGCACTTGCGCCTCTGCCAGACCCTACTTACCTTCCAGCAGCCAGGTGGAAAGAATAGCATCCAAGTTTCTATTTTGTTTCAACGCAAGAGAGTCAACCACATTCACTCAAGTTGCTTCAGCAGCGACGCAGAGCACACTGAAGATAAATGCTCACAAAATGCTTCCCACTAGCTGAGTTTCAGGAGTTGTGTCAACTGCAACCCTTAGATCTCAAAACCACAATTGATCTACACCTCAGCTACTTACATCACGGAACGATGGCAACTGAATCGGGCATCTGACACAACGTCTTGAAACTGTAACTGGTTTGTGTCTGAAACACACAGCGTTGCCCTCAACCAGCCTGATTCAGCAGCCAGCCGCTTTGGAGGGCGTGATGTGGCTGAGCTGCCCAAGTGACCTGGCTCCTTTTGGCAGCTAGATCAACTGGAGGACAGCCGGTGGCGGACGTGCGCACAGAAACCTCTCGCGGAGAGACCTCAGCTGTACAAAACCCGACCACGTTCAATACAGCGATTCTAAACGCGTAACAGAGCAAAATATTCTCTAGGAGAGAACGTAAACAGTGACGGATACAGACAGAGCAGACGCAGCTGTTCCTATTTCAGAGCCGTGAGAAGCAGTAATTGCTTACCAGACTAGATGCAGTAACTTCACTATAGAGTAGTCCAAACGGCACAATGAGGAAGTGTTCCTGCTCAGAATTTACTCTGGCCTAAGGATAAAAGAGCAAACGCTATTAAGAATATTTATTAAAACACACAAGAAGGCCCCAAAACATGAACATTACTTTCAGTTCCCGAGTATGGAATGGGCAAGTACACCTGTAACACAGGCAGTGTGACTGCCACGTATGCTACAACGCCTAACACGCAGCACAGTTAATTAACTCACGCTGAACAAAACCAGAGAGTAGATACATGCCAGAGTCCTTCAGAGAGGCGGAAAGGAGGAAATCCTTAGATCCTGTGGTAATGACAACTAGACTACTGTGCATAAAAGGAATGACGGAGAAGCGGGGGAAAAACTTGGGCTCCCCAAACCAAGCCCGTTTTGCCCCTAACAGTAACTGGTCAAATGTCTCCCTGTCCTTATGTCAACCCACAAGCCTTTCCTTGTATTTTCTCTCCCATGCCCAGCTGAGGAGGGCAGTGATGGAGCAGCTTTGGTGGGCACCTGCCCTCCAGCCAGGGTCAGCCCACCGCACTCTGATACAGTCCTACTGAAGGGAAAAAGGCTTCTAAGGTAGTTGATCAGTCATCCAAAAGCTTCCAGTACAAATCCACCTTCCTTTACAACCAGCTACATGTTACAGCGTATGAGCCTTAAACTGCACCAGTTAGTTCAAGTTAACCTGTACCAAAACAGTTCTCCATTACACAAGTGTAAATGATCTAGAATCTCTTATTTATGCAACAAAAAGACCAGGTATTATTCCAAATGGCTCAAAGGCTAATAAGAAAGTTCAAATGTAAGATAAACAAGCAGCAAGACTCACAAAACACCTTACTTCAGGATCAGATCCACTAGACAGCTCGTGCCCTCCAAGCACACCCAGACTTGGTGAATGATGCGTACCTTCTGCGAACCTGTAATCTCACATTCTGCCTAACCCCGAAGGCACCCGAGTTTACTCTACATTACTGTATTTGACATGAAAGCTCTCTAATTCTGCTTCTGCATCAGAACTACACCCGTCTGAACAATTCCACACAGCAGCTGTCAGTTGTAAGGATCCAGAAAACCAAAGATACTCCACCCAAGTCCCCAATAGGCCTGGACTGGCTTACGCTCTCATATCCTCACACTCCTTTCTCCTCTAACACACAGGCTTATGCCCCTCACAGAAGGCTGCTGTGTTTTTTCTCTTACTCAGGAAGCGCACTGGAAGCTTTCAACTTGAATGCAGTCATCTAGTAATTATAGCATCCACTCACAAAAAACCTGGAAACCTGGAGTCAAACCCCAGCTCTGCAGAAGCCGTAGGCATTCAGCACATTCCAATGGAGGGCCTTACTACCACGCTACTACTGAATGTAGGGGTACACGGAACAAAGACAACTATTTCATATTTACAACCTTGTTCTATATCAGCTTCTGAAGGGAAACTTCATCTATTCACCTTTTAGAATGCTGTTCACTGGAGAGACTTGCAAGAGATGCGTGAACTATGCCAAACCATTAACCAGGCGCTTTCCAGTACCACTCTGCCCTTCAAAACTGTCTAAAATACTTCCAGAGTCTCATACTCCAAATGCTGTCTGCCACCATTACCATACATTCCTGTGCTTCCCTGCCACCAAACGAAAGCAGACGTGAGGCATCCCACCCCAATCGCACGCCCCTGCCTTAACCCCTCCCCTAGGCACGCCGCTCTTCGTTACATTTACCTTGTCACCTAAGCGCACAAACCTGCCCAGGGCTGAACTCGACACCGGGAAGGCTGCTTGCCTAGTAATCTTTTACTGCATTGATGGCCCTTTTATAAAATCAATTCTCCTGTCATGTATGACAAATCATGGGGTGGCACGGAGCTGTTTACAGGAACAGTTATGTTGGATACGTTCCCTTACTAAAGGAGCCAAGCGATCTAACCAACACTGCCTTGACCCTGTGCCTACCCACATCGTTTCTCTTCATCGGTTCACAAATAACACACCTCGAAATCTCAAAAAGCAGTAATAATAGAATTACCCTATCTCGTTCAGACTGCAACTAGAAGGACTGAAAATACATAAAGGACAACCTCTGCTATGTGAAAAAACAATTCAGCTCTGTTAGGAAAACAATTGACCGAGTTGCACACCACAGCTGGGACTTCACCCATGACACTCACGTGGATCATTCTTCTGGCATATAAACCCTCCTTGATTTGACCTCCTCGTCATTATTTTTATGGATGCCAACCATTACTCAGTCACAAGGAAAACTGTTGGCACGCTGCACTAAGCTAAGTCGTTCGCTCACGTTCAGAAATACAACGGCTTCTTTTTCAAAAAGGTTGGTACCTTGAATTATAAAAATTCAACTGAATGACTAATAAGTTGATATTTTAGTACTCAGCAAGGAAACTAAGGCATAACCTTGCAGAATAAATGCTTTAAATAACTGCGTGTTAAGATACTGAAAGACTGAGTCTTTCAGGAACCTTAATTTCAGGCTAAGAACTTTGATGTGCACTCTCTTAAGACTCTATTCGGGCTACAGTAGCTGACATCCAAGCTGTTCCAGTCCTTATTCTTGAGATGTAATGACAAACCTCTTCACTATTATACTGCTTTCAATACCGCTTTGCTCCTCTTCCACAGAAAATGATGGATGGGGGAGGGAAGCAATTCTCTTGTATGGTGAAACAATTGGTTCAGTTATCTGCTGATTCAATACTCACTGTTATATGATTGTAAATAAGCTGAGACCAGCCAAAGAGATCTGCTAATCTGTAGAAAGCTGCCAATTTACATCGTAACAACTTCTCCCCTTTTTCATAAGCAATGGAATCTGATCCTCTCAGGTCATTCACCGGTGTCACCATGCCGAGACCTGGGAAGGAGAAGGGGTAGAAAGCACAACACTGAAAACCTAACAACATGCACTGCTATTACAGTGGTTGTTGTTACTAGCTGATATCAACATATTAACCTAAGAAATGGATAGCAAACGTTAATTACTGTAATGTCATCATTCGTATTACACAAATACAATGACAGTCTCAGACAAGGTCATTTATCTTTAGTAGACTCAGCATTTGTTTCCTTCCTTAACATTCATCAGTGCTAAGGTGACAGTGTGGTCCTTAGAGGTTTTTATTTTTCTGTCTCAAAACCAATGATTATCTGTAAAATACAACTTCATGTTAACAGAAAAGTGTAGCCCCAAATATTGCACCGTTGGGGATAAACAATTTGGTATTCCTGAAAAGAAGAATTATACATCTAAAAAGATGCACACGAGTTCATTTAATCAGGAAACATTAAGTACCGGCTAGAGAGAGGATGATTATGGCAAATCATTATAAATACTGTAGATCTTGCTTCAGTGCAATTAGAAATGTAGTTAAAAGTAACTGTGATAAAGCAGAACAAAGCCACGCTACAGTCTAAACTACGGATTTACTTTGGAGCACAAGCAAGGATTTATATTATCTTAACACAAACCCTGTGTGTGCGTGCACTTGCCCATTTTGGGCTTTGCTTTCCTCCTTTGTTTTGCCTGCTGATGTTTCCCGGCTGTAGCGTCACTTCACAGAACAAAGCTGCAAACAGTATTTCGATGGCAGAAATAATTAGTTTCTAAAGACCTTCACTGTCACTAGACTACTAATGAGCATTTCATTTTCCTGCAGACAATCCATGTGGTAAACATTACAAATAGTTAAACCTTTAGTTTTTCTACTAGTGCTGACTTATTAGGCATACTTTTCAATTAAGATCCCATACTTGAAACAGCTTTTGATGTAAATTATAAACATGAATCACACAGAATAGCACTGTGGCATTAAGAACTAATCAATTCATCTCATGTTTGCAGTGTTCCTGTAAGCAGAACAGGACACCATCTGAACTTCCCGGCGCTCTTCATGTCTTCATTTTATGCCTTTCAAAAAGAAAAAAGAAGAATGCAACGGTTATAAAGGAAGGTGGACTCACTCATGTTCAACGCAGCCATTCCCCCTTGCGGTGCTGCAGGGTAGACATTCGGTACATTCGTCGTCATGAAATCCGCAATCTGCTGTAAAGCCAATAAACCTGTCGGGTTCTTCCCCTTCTTAAATTGTTCCTGGATCATAGATTCCAGCTCTTCACAAAAAGCCTGGCAAGAGGACGTGGCATATTGTAAAGCCTGTTCAAATGAACTGCAACCTTTCACATACCGCTTCTTCTTAGCGCTCAGATGGAAACATCCTACACCTCTTGTGAGAAGCGGCTCAGGGTAGACTTACTGGGTGCATAATGTTACTTGAAAATGTTGCTCTCCAGAGCTCCAGTAATGAGTCACTGGTTTTTTGCTAATGAAAACTGCAGAATTCTCTACAAGTAACAGCAAAACTCACTGAAGCTACTCATAAGGGTTTCTGGAAGAAGGAGCAAGATGTACAACCGACTTGAACACAAAACACGAAAAGCAGAAGAACCTGAATAGAGAAGGAAAATTATCAGCGTGGCTCACAGGGAACTGAGAGCCAAGAAGGCATCCAGGAACACAAGAAGGAATAGCCGCTGGATTTAGCTACAGTATTCTTAAAGAGGAGGTTGCTGACTTTTTTCCTGGCTTTTTTATTTATTTTTGGTTTGGTTTGGGGGTTTTTTTGGTTTTAACTTCAAAAGGAAAAAAACAAGATTGTTTTACTACTGCTGGTGGCCGCTGCTTTTGAGAAATACACTGGAATTTGTACACCAATCATTAGGTGAATCTAAATAAGAAGGGTTGATTTCATGCGGAAAAACTGTAAACATAGCATTACATCCCTGTTCTTAATGAAGCTGTGTCAGGAAATGTTTTGTATCCAGAGTCACCCATCAGTTATTACAAAAGGAACAACTGTTATGAAGGAAACTGTGCTTCGTGTACTTTCCCCCTGAGGGGAAACACCTTTAATATCACATTTCAATCATTCATCGTTTGTTATTGTGCAGCCTTTCAGGAAGGGATATAGAAAAACATTTCTTCTGTCCGAAACACGCATGAAAAACGGAGCACGGGACAGACCGCCTGGTGTAAGCTACTCCGAGAAGGGTTAGTGAACTGCTGGAAGGAATACTAAGTACACGAAACAAGTGAAAAAATGCCTGACCGGGACGAGCTGGATAATATGAAAAAATGTTGACGACTACACAGAAGAGTCAAAAAGCAAGACTGAGGAGCTGCTTCATGAGTAGACAGTCAAAATCCAACCAGATAATGTAAGGAAACATTAGGCTACAATTAGGATACTTCAGGAGAAAGGCCAACGAGAAAAAAGATCGAATGGATCCAAGATAACTTCTCCTTCCTTCCACAAGAATATTAACGCCAGAGATATTAAATTTATCACTTAGAAGTTGGAGCATTTTCTTTTCTTACTGGGCTTTGAAGGATCATGGAGACTCTCTTCTTCTGTTCCATCATGTTGAAGTCCTGGCGAAGGTCAGGCGCCATATTCCTCTCCCTCAAATATTCTGGATTATTTTCATCAACTCGATCAAAATACCTCTCTTTATGAGGGGCTGTTGTTGGAGGTGGTGACGTCACCACCCCCACACTGGAATCACCATTCATAGCACGGATTTAAGGAACCTATGGAGAGAGGGCAGAGAAAAGGAATAAATAGCTCAGGCAAGGAAGTAATTACGAACTTCACATGTGTTTGTTTCAGCGTAACAGTTCAAGTCTAAACCCAGCACGCCTTCCCAAACACAGAAACCACGTTTACGCAATTGGATAGCGATACTTTAGAAGATAAAAAGAGTATTTTAAAATACAAGATTAGAAAATTAGGCTAGCATATATGCAAAGTCAAATATGCTGCACAACACTAATACAAGAGTTCCCATTTAAACTACCTCCAGTTCTTGAAGCTGCGTACACGGCATGGAAGTCCTTCAAACCTTCTCACAGACGACGACACTGAAGTTCAAGACACGAGGTCTCAACTCATTGGTTTTGTTTTCTTTTTGGGTTGGTTTTTTTTTTTTTTACTTAGGTAAAGCAGACATAATGAAAAGAATATCGTATAAATCAGAATTTAAGTCATTACGGAAAAACAGGTATTACACAGTTCATTAATATGCAGAATCAACCCCAGCAAAACACGCTCAGATGGCGAACACATTTCTGGAATCAAGCTCAGCAATACTGACTCCACAACCCGAGGCGTGCTTCTCACAAACGTATTTAGTTTGGGCTCATTCAACAACACGCACATCACTACATTAGCATGTGATTTTTGGAATCTGGCAAGCACGCACGCAGCCCCCACCCACCGGCCAGGGTTCACTTCGGTTTTTCATGCTGTAATCAGCAAACTCCTGTATCTACCAGAAAGGCTGAAAACTCAGCTGGTATCACTCATACACACATCCTTCTTTCACTCACAAGAATCCCTTGGAGTAACATTATCCCAGTTTTCTGGGCACAATATTATAACCTTCGTTCCAAAATCCTTTCCAAAAGATTTTTCTGAAGCCTTCCCCTGACAAGCAACCAGTTCAATAAAGCCACCCTTGCAACACCTTGAGACTCAAACCTCTGACTGCTGATCATCTGACATATCAAATTAAAATTAAGCTTTTTCAGAAAAGATTTATTTTCTTTGCACATCATACACGATTAAACAAAATGTCACTAACAGAAATCGTACTTCACTGAACTGCAATAAGGATATTTAACTCCGAATGGCTTTCCACTTCAGCAAACTGCAATTATTTACAGGATACACAAAATACACATGGTCAAAATCCCTTGCTATCATGACATTTAGCTACTTCACTACAAAAATGAGCAGAGAAAAGCCAGTAGGTCTTTTCCTGGAGGTGGAAGAACAGGTAAAGAGAACAGAGGCAGAGTCTAGCTCCCTGTCCCAGTGTGCTGGGTCTGGCTGGGTAGAGTTAATTTTTTTCACAGTAGCTAGGACAGGGCAATGTTTTGGATTTGTGCTGGAACCAGTGTTGATAATACAGGGATTATCCTGTTCTATCCCCTCATCCCATGGAGGGGAGTGAGCGAGAGGCTGTGTGGTGCTTGGTTGCTGGCTGGGACACCTCTGCACTGTTTGAAGTATTTCATTTTAAACCAATCAGTTTAGGCTTTAAAAGTCATGGAGAGAGAGAGAGAGAGATATTTTTTTTTTTTTTAAAGTAAGCACATACATCTTTATTATTATTCAGACTTCTTCTGATTTCTACCTTTCCTCCACTCAGGAAGAAATACAGGGTATTGCAGAACAAACAATGCTGTTACCCGCACGGACAGATACCGTATCTTTTAAGGTAGAAAGCTTGACACAAGTGAAGTTACAGCAAAGGAGCCACCCCACCCCTGGCAGCTTCTGATCGCTAACACACACCTTTTAAGTTCTCTTTCTCATCACACCCTCCAGCCTGCACCATCTGCCATTTCGTACCCTAAAAATGCTTTCAAAAGCCCACTACCACTTTCCACAACCCCTCTTCCAAGCTCTACTAGCCATTCTGATGCCTTTAGATCCACTTTTTTGGTTGAAAAACGACAGTTTGCAGATCCAAGCATATCGCTTACTCTCTCACAACTGCAGGTCACTACCCAACGTAAGTCTGACCTTCACCACCCTCCGCTTATCGCAAGGAATCAGAGTTGAGAAGCAGCGCAAGGGCAAGCCCACAAGTAAGGGCAAACTGAACTGCCCAAGAGGTTCAGAATTCATACTGCGTTCTGTCAGCTATAGGCACAAATGCGGATTTACTTCAAAACAAACCACGGGAAAACTGTGGAATTGAAGCTTACACCAGTGCCACCAGCAGAGATCAATGGCCTGCTCCTGCCTGCTGAAGCATTCTACTTTCAGAACGTATTTAAGGGTAGAGTTGCATCTTGTGTGTATGTGTACGTGCAGACTTATTTAAAGAAGAGTGTACACACATCTGCAAATATAATTCTGCATTTAATTATTTACACTAATTCCATCTTACTTTCAGAATACCAACAGCTATTTCCAAATGAATCATACAATGACTTCTCTTCACTGTTTCTTACACTGGGAAGAACCTGCCTGCCCAGGCAACATTGCAGTGGGATCACCACCTCCTGCCAAAGTTGTATCACTCCTTCACCCAAGCATAACACGGCACTGAAGGTGGCCCTGGGAAGCTACTACTGCTTCACCAACACGCAGTGGCAATAATTTAAAAGGAAATTCAATGCTTAACATTAAGTCATCATTTTATATTCTAAGGTTAAATATCAGTTTCAGAGCTCAGTTCTGTAGAAATTTCAGAGCTCAGTTCTGTAGGGGCTCAAAATGAATGGCACACACCACCCCGCTCCATCCCCAAGGTCTAGTAATTAGCTGGTTTAACGCAACTGTAATGGTAATTGTTCACTTTAATGGCTGTCAGCTACTGATGATAAAGGTATTGATTTCTGAATTAGAAACAGATGTGTGCGACAACATTCTGCACAAGCCATTGAAATTTATGTACGGGTTTCCTTGGAAGACCTGCTGGGAGTAAGGCATGATGAGCTCTCCAGTAATGCGGATACCAATAAATAAAAGGAATCTGCACAGTTAAGCTGAACGCACGCTGGGAAATGGCCAGTGGTTCTAGAAAGTGGAAAGTCACACTGAAAAAAAATCACAACAGGCTGCCCAGACAGTAAAAAAAAAAAAAAAAAAAAAAAAGAGTAAATTAAGAGAGTCTTCACACCCACAATTCTTCAGGACATGGTTCCTTTACAGTGTCGCGTACTACAGCCCCCAAGATAAGCTGTAATGTCAAAAGACTTTCTGCCACGATAAGTGTTTTTATGTGAGAGCCTGCTCTACCACAACTGCGTCGGAAAAAGCCACACCCTCAACTGAAAACGCTCTGGCTGGAAACCCTCCGTGCATCCACTGCCCTCCTCTCAGAAGCAGCTATTTTCAAATACAGAGAGACAGTCAGAGAGAACAACGTGTATTAGTGGGTGGGGAGGAAATCCTAAAATCCCAACCACACCTTCTAGTAACTGAAGCAATTAGATCCATTCGTCTAACAGGTGTGGATGTACCACCAGCAGAAATGTGAATAAACCACCACACCAAGTGAGAAGCACCCAGCCCACAGCATACTGTATTTACCACAGGGCATGCGTACACGTACGCAAGTGCTATGAACGGGTTGGTTGTGAAACACAGTCTCTGTCAGGCAGCCAGCTTTATAAAATGTATAGGGCATTTACAGATACTGAGCACTGCTTACAAAAACCATTCTGAAATTAGCATTACTATTTCAGGTCGCTTTTATCTTTCCAAATCCCCTTCCACCCTACCCTCTTCTAACCCAAGAGTTTTGTCACAGGATTCACCTGAGATGAAGCGGTGCTACGGTTTATTTTAAACAAAAGAAGAAAGTTTTATGACAGGAATGCCATAAAATTGCTCACATTAACCTCCAGAATGAAGAAACCCCTCAATTTTTAAACAGCTTATGTTCCTCAGTACTCAGTCTGGAAAGTTAAATGATGCACATGTAGTTAAATAAATTTAAACAGGTAGGACAGTGAATAATAGCCAATGAGAATCTACAATAATTTAGGGGCACATAAAACCCGCAAACCCTTAAATCTAAAAAACCCCCAAAATTTGTATAGAATAATTCAAAAATTCAAACCCATCAACATCGTATTTGGGCTGGGATCTCACTTCATTTAAACCTCAATATTAAACTCATTTCACTACCTGGAAGTTAGGACAGATTTAAGTCCTTATGCCTCTGGTAGTTTATAAGGTCAGTGTTTCTCACCTGAATCATCATCATGAATATTATGGGAACCTCGAGATTTTAAATGTCTCACAGGTACACTAGGCTGGGACCTGCGAACAACATTTCTTACAAGAAGTGAATTTTTTAATCACTTAAAGGTTGGTTTCATTTTGGTTTTTTTAATGACCTGTAATACGTTATTTTTTGCTCCTCCACGCCCAGAGGAAATTGTTTTTACTAAGGCTGCAGTCGATGGGACTAGCCCTACTCTAAAGGCTGCTCGCTGCCACCAACGGTCTGAGCACACCTCTTCACACCAACGCGGCTCTAAGTCTGCTGGGGCCAATTCCGAATGAAAAGACACTCTGCGAAACAGAAAGGAGCTTGCATCAAGAAGACAAGGGAACCTACAAGACTTCTGGAAAGTGTAAAATACACTGCCAGCTCTAAGACAGCACATGCAAAACCAAACCCTACGGTTTGGGGTGGGGTGTTTTTTTGAAGTTTAGGAGAGAGTCATCTGATCAAAACCTTACAAAACCAAATCACTTCAGAGAGGAAAAAGCCCAAACCCAAAAACTTGCCCTCTTCCTGGTAGCTGACAATTTCTCTGTACAAAATAAGATGGGAGCAAGACATCTGTATGGGACCTTGTGTCAAATCTGCAAAGTGAACGGGCGGCAGAATTCCCAACCGTCAGTGCAACCCCAGTCACCAGCAACAAGACCGAGGTTCCCCACTGCCAGAACATAAAGTTCCCGAGGCCAGTTCTGACAACAACCTAGTAATTCGCTTTTATCCATTTTCTTCTGGCAGTTCTTTTCACAAGTTCTCCTCTCACACCAGAACCGTGCCACTAAAGTCTAAGAGAGGTGAAAACAGATCTGACAAGTTACTCGGGAAGGGATGAGGGGGTAGCAAAACCAATTAAAATACAATAGCTTGGTTTGTTGCTGTTGTGCAATCAGCAACCTTTGAGGAGCAAGAGCCGAAAGGTCCATGGAAGTGCCGAGTCAGGCAGCGTGCTGGCAGAGGGAGGGAAGGGAGCTCTCTTTTGGATACGCACAGGAAAGGACAGGAAAAGAAGAGTAGTTTGGTGGCCCAGGAAAGGGGCCTGGGGGACCGTGGAAAGCTACAGAGGTGAAAACCGCACGCAGAAGTCACGAGGCGAGAGGAGGGAGGAATAGGAAGGGAAAGGGCCAGGCAGCACCGGGGTAGTGCAGCACCGCAAACCAAGAGGTAACAGGGCCGCTGCAAACAGACTGAGCTCATGTGACCACTGAGCTGGCGGGGAGATGGTGAGGAAGCAGAACATCCACCTACAGTGAAGAAGGTTTCATTATCACTTGGTATCTGCAAAAATCCTGACTATAAATTTGCACTGTTACCACTTCACTCAATATTCTGCTGCTTTCTGTATTTGTTCCAATTTTCTTTTACTTCAGAATAACATTTGCCAAACTCGCTCCTTAAAAAAATTAATACAACTTTGTCATTGGGAAATTACTTATGATTTGCACTACAATTTCTCTCATTTTCCATGAGAACATTTTGGCACCAATGACACTGGATTTGTTCTTGCCCTTTCAAATGTTTCCTACTGAGCTTTTAGAAGGAAAACCTGGCACCATCTTAGGAAGTCTAAGAACAAAGAAAGTAAATCACGACTGTACGGTAGTGGAGAACGTACTTTACATCATGAACAATTACGTTCTTTTTTAGCAAATGTTCCTAGCTCACGCATCTTCAGAATTTCCTCTGCTCTTTGTTTTCAAACAGGAAGATACCATTTCATGAACAAGAACAGTTATTTATCTTGTACTGAATGCAGGCACCATCATCTTGCTTATTAACAGGGATGCTGCAAGTTAAATACTGGACTTGAAATATTTAGAGGATATCCAACAATAAGCTTAGCTGACCAAAACCATTGCACTTTGTAGCTGTAATATCACGGCTCAGTATCTGAGATGTTCAAACAAACCTTGTTAGAGAACAAGGAAAAGAAAAAAATAAATAAATAGACCAAGTCCCAGATCTTCCCTGAAATGCATCTACTTTGTCAGCAATTATTTCCTATTTTCACCTTCTCCAAAACACCAAAACCAGAACCTTATCAGCGTGGGCTGTCAGAGATCTCACGGTTACGTTACAGAACTGACAAATTTCATTTGGGCAAACTTGAAACCTCAAACCATACAAAACAATGAACATTTACACCAGTTTTTAAGACACAGTATTATCTGTCTGCTAAGGTCAACAACATTTCTTACCATATTATTTCCAATACTTTCATTAAAAAAAGATAACCCTAAAATGGCTTAAGAACAAAGAATAAAGCTAGAAACCTGCTTCAAATTAGACCTAAAATTCCAACTACTGATGAAGGGAAAGACTTTATGTAACAGAACTGTCAAGTTGCCATAGGCTTTTACCAGAAAAAAAAAAAAAAAAAAAAAAAAATCTATCTACACACCCCACACCGCCCACTCCCTGCCCTGCCACCCCTCTACCCCTCCCCCCTGGGAAAAAAACACACAAAAAACCAACAATCAGCTTGAAAAGTAAGTATCTTCAGAAACAAAACTTGAAGAAGTACTTTTGGTAAACTGGTAATAATGAGGTTTTCTAGGCTGCTCAGTTAAAGAGAACATTACTAGCAAAATATTTTGTCCCGTAGTGACAGGACATGGGGTAATGAGTTAAAACTTAATCTACCAGCAGCCCTGAGGAGAATGACCTGGGGGTACTGGGGGATGAGAAGCCGGACATGAGCCAGCAGTGTGCGCTGGCAGCCCAGAAAACCAACGATATCCTGGGCTGTATCAGGAGAAGCGTGGCCAGCAGGTCGAGGGAGGGGATTCTCCCCCTCTGCTCTGCTTTCCTGAGACCCAACCTGCAGTGCTGTGTCCAGCTCTGGGGAACCCAACATAGGAAGGATATTGACCATTTGGAGGGAGTCCAGAGGAGGCCACAAAGATGCTCCGAGGGCTGGAGCACCTCTGCTATGGGGACAGGCTGAGAGAGCTGGGCTTGTTCAGCCTGAAGAAGAGAAGGCTCCAGGGAGACCTTACAGCACCTTCCAGTACCTGAAGGGGCTACAAGGAAGCTGGAGGGGGGCTTTTCACAAGGACCTGTAGTGACAGGACAAGGGGTAATGGGTTTAAACTGAAAGCAGGGAGATTTAGATCAGATATCAGGAAGAAGTTCTTCCCGGAGAGGGTGGTGAGGCGCTGGAACAGGTTGCCCAGAGAAGCTGTGGATGCCCCATCCCTGGAAGTGTTCAAGGCCAGGCTGGATGAGGCTTTGAGCAACCTGGTCTAGTGGAGGGTGTCCCTGCCCATGGCAGGGGGGTTGGAACTGGATGATCTTTAAGGTCCCTTCCAACCCAAACCAGTCTGTGATTATATCTGGTTCTCACATAAACATTTCAAAAAAAGACATGAAACATCAGAGTTCACAGAATGGCTACAAGAATGATCCAGAGGGTAGCAGACTAACTTGTAGGGACTAGTAGCTTGTTTAACCAGAAAGGTTAAGTGGTCATAGAGGTGAAGGGGCCTTTCAGTCCTGCTAACAAAATTACGGAGAAATTAACAATTGGGAGTGAATATCTGATACATCTGGCCTTGAACAGAGATGGAAGTTTCCTAACCATATACACACAACACTGAGTCAGTAACTCTGCTTTGAAAAATTTTTATTAAATGCAAGTTTTAATCCAACTTCCAGAGCACTTTCTACTATCTGCACTGAGATCATAATCCCGTCTGCCTCTGAAAGCTCTGAACCTGCCAGTCCTTCTTAGGCTTTGGGAAAAGTAAGTTCCCACTTGCACAGTATGCCCATGTTATTTGCAGCTTCTAAAGCACTTCTAGTATTCTAGCACTCCTATTTAAATAGCACCTTCCTCTGCTGGTAGGCTGGTGACAGCTGGAGACTGAATGTCAGACAGAAGGCGCAAGTACTCAGAGACAGTACCAAAAATCCTGCTTAATCCTTCTCCTGCGCTCAGGTCAAACTGATCAGGCTTGCAATTAGGACAAATTTTCCCTAAGATCAGGTAGAGTACCTCTTACTATTTTTCTATAATCTTCAGCAGCATGAAGTGCAAATCTCCTACCCAAATCATTCAAGCATACCTTACCCAAGATTTCAGTGACAAACACTCCCCAAGTTCCCAAATTCCTTAGCTTGCCTCACTGGCTTCTTCCACGCGTTCAGCAATTCAGCCCACTGAAACTGAATTGCTCAGGTTAATGTTTCTTAAAGTTAAGTTTCACAGCCTGTAGAATAAAAAGGGTTAGAGAGAGGTGGTCTCTCTGTGCCTTACTGACAGAGCTATAAAATGCGTTGAACAGAAACCACTGGGGACGTATTTTTTCCAGCCTGCTTTATTGCTACATTAAATTTCATCACTGCTCTCACAGAGACCCAGCCACACACGCCACCCCATCCCACACAAGGAGGTGAGGCAAGTCACTAGCTCTCATTTTTCATCCTCCAATTGTGCAGAAAGTATCTGAGGCCAAGACGATGTAAAATTCAAATATTTTTCCACTCTTAATACTCGTGGATGGTGGCGGCAGTACCAGAAAACAAATGTACATTTATTTTTGCCATCAGCATCATGAGTCTATACAAATAACGAGGTTTAACCCAAATACTGCTTATTTTTAGGTTTCTGTGAACCCACATGCACTTCCCAAGCCTCACACCAAACACGCCAATAAGCCAGTGCCCTCAGATTTTTGAGCACAGGTCAAATCAGATCACCAGCTTTCCAAGGGCAGGGCCCCAGCTTTATCCAACAAGTATTTAGAAAGCTTGAGACAAACTGATCAGCATGTCTGACCCCAAAATGAACACTGGCCTCAAACTGAAGTTACAAAAGCTGCTAGACTTTTAATTCCAACACTGGATTTGTGGAAAACAAGCACACACAGCAGTTTCGCAAAGAAAGAGCCAAAACTGACTGAAGCAAAATTAGATGTTTAAATTGCCAGTGTAATAAATGGGGTAAGAAAATTTCCATATACACATATTCAAAATCAGATTTTCCTAGGAAACAACACACTTAAAGTCATAAAAGTCCCCAAGTCCCTTAGTAGTACTCCACACAGTCCCCTAGTAGGAAAGCCACCTGCTTACACGGAGGTGGCACTTACCCGAGAAGAGCCGACCGCTGCTTCCCAGAACAGCCAGTTCAGGGAGATGCGCAGTGGCTGCACCAGTGGCTTTAGACAGAAACCAGAAGTAGGTCAGACCCTACAATCAAGGACAAGGTTTCACCAATGTCCACCGTAAACTTGGGGATGGCTTCTGCCACAGCAGGTCAAGGGGAAGAGCATGCAGCACAGGCTCTTGCCCACAGCAGTGGAGAGGCTGTAGCGCCGCGTGAGAACTGTGGGGTTCATAATGAGCTCTACCGGGAGGCAGCAGCTCATCTGGATGCGGGACATACTACAAGTTGGAAGTTGTCTAAAGGGAAGTCACACACATGCTCTAGGGGCAAAGACAAGCGGAAAGAGCAGCTTTCTTCTCCCCTCAAGATTTTCGTTTCACCTCAAGTTCAGCAAAATACGCAAAACGAGCATGGTCCCTCCACTACGCAGTATGAGCGGAGTAGCACTGCTTCACTTTTCCAACAAGGTTTGGCAAGTACTATCTTCTGGCGGTACTACCTACCCGGTGCTACCCTGCTTTTTTTTAAATAAAGGAGAGTGGACTTTATAAAATGAGACATGAAAATCTATCTCTATTAAAATGTTTGTTAAGCTTTTCAAAAAAGGGTTATACCAAACCAGTGTCTGGGGAAAAATGAACAAGCAAAAAGACCCTCCCCACATACCCAGTGCTACCACAGACCACCAAACCCCAAAAAACCTGATGTGTAAAATTCAAATTATCTTTAATGTTCACCTCTGCTGAAGCCACTCAGAACTATGCTTTCAAAAAGTGCTGTGAATAACAAAAGCACCTACAAATGACAGAAGAAATTAAAATTCATTTTTTAATAGGAACATAAGATACTTTGCTGATACTTTAAAAATGCAAGAAATTTCAGTAACTAAGGATTCATGATACTAAAATATTAGTATCACAATGCATAAAGGATCAACTGAAAAGCAGCAGTGGCCCCACTCTGGCCAGGATCCAGTTATTTTCATGCAGACTGAACAGCAAGAGATGAGATTTCCGAAAGGCGTTGGCAATGAACAGAACAATGTCATTTAACCCTCTGAACTATGCTGCAAAATAATTTCTTCCAGAAGAGCTGGACGACATTTTGTATCTTTACTTACTTACGGGAGAGAGAAGTAGTTGGTCTTTTTCCCCCTCCGTTACACAAAGAGTGAAAACACTGCCCTAGACTCGTTGCAGCTACGATCTCACTTTACGCAAGCATGAGAGCTGTTTTATGGGTTTGGTGGGGGGTTTTTTTGAAGTTAATTCAAGTTAAATGCTGAAAACATCTCTCACCCTAGAATGAAGAATCTGTTAACTTACTCATTTGGGTGCTACCCTTTGGAACAGAAAGCTGCTTGGGGTAAACCCTTAAAAGGATCAGATACAAAAAAACCAAGACCAGGTCTTTTTAGTTTTAAATACAATTGCATTGACAATGTTAGAGAAAATTCAGATGCACTATATTCCAAGGGTTCGTCAGCCACAGAAATTATGACAGATGGTAAAAGACAACACGCTTTACAGTCCGAGTATACGAACCTCCCAGATCAGTAACACTGAAGGTGGCAGGCCCACAATCCCTCCAATTTGCCTACGGACACGTGCGAACAGAGACACGGAGGCACTGCTCAATCCCGCCTCTAGTATGGCAAAGACTATACCTAAAGAAAAATGTTCTATTTACTGTTTATTAAGAGGCTGAAACTGGAATGTTTAAAGGAGGGAGCAGGGAAAGATTGTGTAGGGTTTTTAAACCCCAAGACTTCTATACATGGAGACAAGACAGTGGAGTTTGAAAAAAAAAATTCCCTCTTTATTATAAAATTCCCCTTATTTATCAAGGAAGTCTACTAAAAAAACCCTGAAATCGTAAAAAAAAAAAAAAAAAAAAAAAAATTAAGCACTTGAATGACCAGATTCTGCTTTACAGTTTATTCTGACTGTGCAAACAGAGCTTAGGGTTTTTTGTAATGACAGTTCTGCCAGAAGGACTGCAAAATTGAAATACTCTAGTTCAACTTCGTCATTCACCAGAAATTATTAAACCTTAATGACAGCTCTTACACATCTTGATTTGGAGACAAGGCATTCTTACTGAAGCAAGGGCAAACTAGAAGTGCCTAGGCTTATCGGTTTTCCTGCCCAGGCTGAAATAAAGTATTACATATTACAATAAGGAACAGTGTAACTCATATTAGATCGTACTAAATGATATCTATTTTCGTTATGCTAAGCCATCCCATTCATTAACTCTCCTTGTGTTGTTCTGAGCTCCTGCTCTGAGGTACCTGGCCAGGGGGAGGGGGTGGGGGTGGGTATTAGAATCTAACTTGCCTGTCCATCAACAATAACTGGTTTTCAGAGAATTTGACATACACACCCCCCTTTTTTAAGAGCTTATACTTGATCATGCAATTTTTATCTGCAGAGATACACTGAAACGGTCCTTTTTTTATAAAATATCCAGTTTTTCTTGATGGATTTGTTAGGCAACGACATCCTAAATCTTTAATATGCTCTGGCAGCACTTGCTGGTACCCCAAATTATGTAATAAACCCCGATAATAAAATCTGATCATTTCTTTATACTTTTCAGGAAACGGTAAGGAAGTTCTAAGCAACTGGTGTAGCTGCTCCAAAAGCTGATGAAGTCACCAAAAGAAGAATGAAAAGGCCAAGTAAGGAGTGTGCCCCCACTTGGCAAAAGAGCCACAAGGCGAACTTACTGTTTCTTTATGAACTTGTGACTAATATAGCCATAACTTGGGCGATGCTACAGCAAACGCCCCACAAGAAAAAAACCCTGCATGATTGTGTTTGAGATGTTTGAAACGGAACTCACCTGAACATTCATGATTAGACGCACGAATTCAGCCCTTATTCTCTGACAGAGAATCCAAAGAACTGGGAAATCGCTACAGTGACCAGAGAGCGTGCCGGCATTATGCGGGAAGCAGCAAGTTTGACATGTAAGCAGCGCAGATGTCGCTGATGGGTGCGCTACCAGTTCGAGCTAGGAAAGAGTGAATCAAAGGACATAAACGAGGTAGAGGCTAATACAACGACTGGAGAATCCAAGTAGGCTTGAATCGGGCAGATGAAGGCAGTAGAGATGTTGAATTTTTCATCACTTTCTCATTCACATTCAGCTGAAGTTTTTGTAGGTGGCACCCAAAAGTTCTTTTAGAACTTCACAGTTTAGGTGGGGAAAGGAGGGAAGGACAGAAATCCAGATAAATTACAAGACCAATTCAGTCTCTTGACACAGTAGAATTGGACCTAATCTTAAAAGCTGCATGCAGGAGGAAACAAGTACCTTTGGAGAATGCAACCGTAACTATTCATTTTGACGTAAACCTTCCATATGAGATTTTATACTGCACTGGCATGTAAAACCAGCTTTGAAACATGAGCTTCTCATACGTATCGGCACTCTGCTTCCAAACTAGACAGCTAACAGCCAGGCTTATTGAAATTCAAAAATCTCCTTTACATGGTCATTAATTAGACATTTTTATGTCCTTCAGTTAGATGAAAAATTTTAGGAGACAAAGTGGTTTACACCATCCTTTACCCATCCCTCCACTATAATTTCTGGACAGTGTTTAAAATACACGCCCTATAGAAAGGATATTAACACTATCTTCATAGAAGTCCTAGAAGTGACAGTAAGAGAAAGTTCATCCCATTACTCAGTTTCCAAATCCAAGAGCATTCTCCTTTCTGCCACCCAGAATGCTCTTGACAACTTTAATCTACAGATTAAAGACATATAAACTATAGATAAAAGTCTTACTGGAACTCATTTTCCTGTGTCAGATTGTTCTTTGTTCTGCACTGGAAACAGTATGTCAAGAAACACCCATAAATTCTATTTTAGGAGCAACTAATTTCTGCTTTTCTTTTTCCCAAGGGGAACACACTCCCCACCCCAAAATTATGCAGTCATGTTTCCTACTTCTGGGTAAACCTCAGGGGTCATGCACACCCACATGGTAACAGATGAAACGCCACGAGAAAACTACCTTCCTGGTCACGCCGTCTCCCTCGTCAGGCAAGTATTGCACAACTGAACATGGCTGCAGAGAAGAGCATTATGCAAAGCCGGGACTTACCTTCCAGCCGACAGTCTCACTGTTTCCACCTGAGAGTGGCAAAGATGTGTTATTTACTCTACAGAGTTTCAGAGTTACTAGGGGAGAGGCGCAGTAGTCTGATTTCTCTAGTCACTGTAAATCACGCCAACACAGTGTTTAATGGCCATTTTAGCAAAGTGACTTGCAGAATCACAGAACACCATTTTCTACAGCAGCCCAGACTTCAACATTTCAGGAATCATGGCCACTCTCACGCTTTCTACCGGGCCTATTTCTTAACCAGGACCATTCCAGTCTCCAGACGGTTATGTTATTCAACTGAAGATTCAACAGAATAAAGGAGAACACACAAAACGCAGAAGGACGTGCACAAACCATGGCATAAATGTTCTGTTTGCAGCGCAGGAGAAGCAGGACTAACCCAAGCCTGGTACTTGCTGCTGGTACTTGCTAGAAAGGCTGCAGAGCCTCACACACCACCAACTGAAGAACAAGCCGTGCTCTCCCTGCTGTTACAAAGCAGGCCCATTCACCAGGGCTGCCTTCACAGAAGAGCCCAAGCTGGCTGCACGTACATCATGGCTCTGGTTCCAGCCACCCAGTCTGACTGAACTCAAGCCCCAGTGTATAAAACATGAAAGGCTCCTGTTCTACACACCCCCGTGCTTCCAGATTAAACTGAACACAATCCATCCATGAAGGCTAACACCTTTAGACAAGAACAGAACGAGGTTGAACAATCCCAAATAAACCACACGGCACTGTCAAAGTACTTTTATTCCTGACTCAAGTTGTAAAATGAACTCTTTCTAGAAATCCCACTGCCATTATTTCCTTGCTGAAATTGCGCATGTACGTGTCATTCAAGTTAACTGAAAGGCTGCTGGCATCGGAAACTGCAAGCCAGTGACATGCACGCGGAATTCTCAACCCAGCTTTTAGAGTGATTTCCCAAACGGCATGCAGTCCAACACCCGCCAGCAGTTTCTGCCCACGCAAAGTCCAACGGGTCTCAACAAAACCTCTGAAGCTGGTAAGCAGCTCTCCAAAACAACCGCGTGAAATTCAAACAATAATCACTTGCATTAGAGCTGTATTGTGGTACTTGTTTTCGCACCGGCATTACATCGCCTCTTTAAGTCCCTGTTTCCATGCTTTGTAAAGCAGACCGTGCTTTCTCAGGAGCGCAGGATTCCTTGCAAACCCTCCCTTGACAGTTATTCCCACAAGGTGCCTGCCACACTGCTGAGCCTACACAACCGTGCGTGTGGTCGTGCTGCGAGCTGGGTAACAGAGTGGGATAGGTCATTCGTACACATGCTCCCCCCATCTGAACCTGCAATCGCATCTTTTGCAACAGAAGCTCCTGCCCTTAAGGGATTTCAACAGGATCTAACGTGTCCACATACTTGAAAGCGTATTAGGCCACAAGCGATGCCCAATTTGTTGGAGCTGTTCAGCAACAAAGCACCCAACGAATCTTATCGAATCCAACAGAAATCCTACAAAAACGTATTCCATAGGGCCACATGATAAATCACAGGTACTGTTCCATTTTTAACGTTGACAGGTTACCTTTCCATGCATATCCAGACATCAACGTATTCTGTCTCTGCCAGAAGTCCCCACACAAGAGAGAGGCAGTCTACGTAGGCCATTCCACTCCAGCTACATTTGAGCCAGAAATTAGTAGCTTCAGACTAATTTTGTTTATTTTTTTTAACCAAAAGTCTGGCAATCTTAATGTACAAATATTAAGCCTGATGCTTATTTAATCAACTGCCCTGATTTAACAAGGAAAAAAGAGATTCTGTAGCATTCTCTTTTGTATACAAAGACTTTCTGTAGCTGCCAGAGTAAAAACCTTTTGGGGTTTTACAAGCAAACGTCAAAACCTTGTCTAAAAGGGAAAAATTGCCAAACACAGACAAACTAGTGATTTAACTCTTCAATCATCCCGATTAACCACGGCCAGCATGCAGTTTTAAGAACAGTATAACACACACACACGGTGATGTACTGATTTATGCCTTACACCATGAAAAAATGACATACGTCTCAACATTCCTTGTATAACTGATACAGAATGTGTAATCTTACTTTGCACTGCGCTAAACTCTTGACCGTAACAATACCTCATAGCACTAAGTCCCAGGGGCTAATGTGACTTTTTTTTTTTTTAAACAGCCTGTTTTAAACATATTACGTGTAAAAAATCCTAGTGAAATCCTCTGTGTAATGCAATCCAGATTTTAAAAACTGTTTCTGACCTTACCATACTAATTTATTTTTCTGTTCTACTTCTAATTTCTTCTTCTCACCTGCCTTCTCTAAACTAAACCAACCTCAATTTTTACTCCTGCCTGATATTTGCCCACTTCCTTTCCTACTAGTTTCAGACCTTACTATAGCACTTGAGAGATCTACAAGCTAACAGCGGAACAGGAAATACTTTCAGATTTTTTCCCCTGAGAATTACTCCCATGAGAATAATCATGAACCTCCATCACTAAAAATCAGATGGTTTTATGAAGATGTTCAGTGACACACAGCAGCAATATATCTCACAAGCTAAAATTATTCTTACAAGTTTGTTATCAATCCTATCCCTGATCTTCCTCTATGTTATCATCAAGTTCCTTGCTCTCCTCCAGTCTCAAGCAACCTATACAAGACTTAGTTCAAATTTCATTTGTTTCCATTTTCTAGGTCTCTAATAATATAGGAAGACATTAATGGTAGCAAAATCTGGACAGTCCATCATCTAGTCATTGTATTCTACCTCCTTGTTGCCAATCTGCTCTGATCAGATGCCACTGTCTCCACCAACTAGTCCTTAATATTCTTCACAGGGAAACTAGTCTAATCCAACAAGTCTTGGAAAGGATATGCACTCACTCTTCTTCGTGGTGGTGTAAGATTTTTCTGATTTATCCCCCAAAGATCAACTGCATGTCAACATGCATCTTCACTTTATAAAAGAGTTTCCATTTTATACTAGCACTGTGTAATGTGCCTTGTTTATGAGGCACAGTGCCAACATGCAAAATATATCACTAAGCACACTTTAAAAGTGTGTCACCAGCTAACACGACAGAACATCTAAAAAAAGTTAACAGACATGACCCTCATATGAAATAAAAAACCCCAAAATGCCAGATCTAAATACACTGCTGAAAATATAAATTATTCCAACTTTAACTGCATCCCTTTCAGAACGAACTACAGCATAGGCCACATCAGCAACGGATGCTATTCTAGACCAGACAATAAAAGATTATTTCAATTTAAGACAGCTGAGCATTACTTAGTTTTAATTTTGACAGGTAAATGAATTAAAAATAGTGTATCTGAAATATGTTATCACAGAATCACAGAATGGTTTGGGTTGGAAGGGACCTTAAAGATCATCTAGTTCCAACCCCCAGGCAAGGAATGCACATAAAGCCAGAAATATTTTTCTTCTCCCTAATGTTTAACAGCATTTTTTTCAATTAACAAATTACCCCGTTTACCAAAAGGGGGAAACTGGTAAGCTTCCAGTGTCATATTCATAAAGCAAACTAGAAAAAACACAAAGACGCTTGGCTTTTCAGTAATTATTTCTATCACTCCAAGGCAATAACATTATTTACTGTAATCTGACGTTTTTTAGGTACCATGACAAATCCTATACAGTCTAGTTGAAACATATACTTTGAGAACAAAAAGTCAAGATAATAGACTTCTACAATTTTCTGATTGCCCCTACATTCTTTCAAAATACCCGTATTCCTAAATACATTCTCACTGCAAGAGCTTTAAGATGACAGCTGCTAAGTCATCCACTCTTTGGAGACCACTGCCAAACAGTTGGAGACTTAAACTGATTTTCTTTTTTCTTTTAGTACAAGAGACTGACTCTAGTTCACACATATTTTAACAGTAAACAAGAAGACAGAAGGTCTAAATAATAAAGCAGATTAAATACAGTTTAGTCAATATTCATATAAACAGTGAACACTTCCACAAGCTCTAAAGTAATAACTATTTTTATCAACTATTGAAATAGTAACTGTCAAGCATTTTTCCCCCAAAACTCCCACTTTGGGATGTTATTTAGCTAACGTTAACACTTAAACATGTGCAAAGTGCCATTTAAATCATTGACCTTACACCTATGCATTTGCCATTCATATTAATCATTAGGTGTGAACCTCGCAATTTAAGGGAGTAAGATTTAGTTTCCAGCCTTCTACATTTTGTTCTGAAAACATTAAGATACTATTAAACTTGTGAATAAAGAAAACTATCCTACATACAGCACACACATAGGGCTAGACACTGCTTTGGCAATTCTTTATACCTAAAATCAACAGGAAATTCAACTAGCAGCTGAAGGGAAGTCAATAGTACACATTAAGCACCATCAGGAAGGAACCTTTCAAACATCATTAAATTTCTATCCTGTCCTAACCAAACTACTTTCCATGCTAGAGCTTCCTTCCAAAAACGAAGCTTCCTAGATGAACATTTAGAAAAAATGAATAAACAAGGTAGAGAGTAGAAAAATATCAAGCAGACATTGTATTTCTGCCTGTTTCTGTTCCTATAAAACAACATACCAAGTAACTTACACTACAGATATAGACCAAACAATCGCACAAATGAGCCTTTGCAAGTTCCCTCCTGGGTCTGAGATACCTCAGCAGAAATTAAAGCATGATTTAACATGTCATAACAATTGAATAAATTAGAAAAATATTGTAACCTCAGGCAACATTAATTCCCCAATTTGCCAATTAGTGTCTTTCTGTCAGGTAAAAGGCAGCAGAGCCCTTTTCTTTGTCAAGTCTCCCTTAAAACCACCAATCTTCTGTGATGCAGAGATACGGGAGTGTCCCTCAGTGCAAACACAAGCACAACGCTTCCTCAAAAAGTTACATTCCAAGCTTATTAAATGGTCAGTCTTAGGGCAACCTACAGGAACAGCAGGGCAATGCCCAGCAATATGACGTACAGTGTTTTCACCACATCAACCCTTCAGCTTGCACCACTTCATTTGTATTTTAAACGGCCCAAAGGAGAATTCTCAGAAATACGAAGACAATGACGTAGCTGTACATGTGTTGTGGGCAGCTTCCTTCAATCACTAGAGACAGCAGGAGAAGAAAACAATACGAGGCTCATTATTCAATCTGTTGAATTACTCCGTGCTGACTTGGGGTTTCTTAATCCACAACATAATAGATATCCATTACCTAAGATACTATCTTGTGTAATACGCTACATTGTATTTAAAACATCCTACTTGTCTAATATGTATTATCCGTGGATAAAATGCATCCCTCGGTGTGCAGCTAGTCTATTTGTCCAAGAAACAGACCACCTATGCACCTACCGGTTTCTGGTCAGGTTACTCTATCATTTTGGACTAACAAGACAGAAATCATGGGAACAAATGGATATTCTGGGTCAAGGAGTTCAAACCCCAAGGTACCGTGGGAAACTCCATATTATATCCCCTCCCCCACCCTTATGTAAGATAACCAGCTCCATCTTGAAGACAGTCTTATTCCACTACTCCTAAGGGAAGGCTGCTGCAGACTTCTATCCTCCGTTGCTTAGGAACCATCTTTTCTAATTGCCAGACTAGGTTTATTCTTGGAGAGTTTATACCCATTTGTTCTCATACCTCAAGCTTCAGAAGCTCTTTTTACCCACCTGTGTTGTTGCGCTCATTTTTATGAAAAGCAACCTCTTTCATGCCTCGGGGTTTTTTCCTCGATCGAAACCAGACACACTGAGTGCCCCTTACAGAGCAAGTTCTCCCTTCCCTTAGTCATTCTACGAATCAGTCCCTGTACCTCTTCCAGTCCAAATGCCATTGTCACTTGACGGCAGGTGACAGGAATTAGACACAATATTCCAGATCAGCTTTCACCAGTGCCAGAGAAAGTGAGTACCACTTCTTTAAAGGAAAACAGTGGCAGGACAGTAACACTATACTTGTTATCCTAATACTTTTCACAGTTGCTAACTTTGGTAGGTTAGTCATCCTGAAGCATTCTAAGACAGTCTTCATTTTTTTTTAATGCTGTTAAATATGGCTCCATTTTCTACTGGGCATGTCCTAAGGTCTCAACTTCGTTCCATGCAAAACTTTCGTTGTGCTGATACTTGACAGCGGATGAGAAAGCAGGGGACTGGCAGAAGAAGTAGGAATGCATCAATGATTTCAATGAAAATACTAAATCTTGAAACTGACCCTTGACAAATTCCACTACGAACATACTGCGAACGCATCACCTTCTGGTCATCCAGTTATGTCCACACTGGACACATTTTACCACCTCAAATCAATTTTCACTGAAACATCACTCCACTTTTACATGGACTCATATTACACACATTATATGACTCCTAAGTCACCAAAGGTCAGCTCTAACCGTGTACCCTCTCCCAAGACGTCAGGTATCTTACAAAAAGAGCCACCAGATTTCTGACCGTCTTCCTCTGTTAAGAGCTGTGTCACTTCATACCCCATTTTCATCTTACCTCCATACAGAAGAGCTTCTCTTTCTAAATTTAAATAAACCTCTGAATACTGTCATACCGACGATGCAATAATAATAATAATAATACCAATACTTACAATGGAGCCTCTAACCACACAGACCACCTACTTCAAAATTACAGAGTAAATACGACATAGTCCCACTGACCTGCACCCTGTGAGTTCAACTTTATGGAACTCACTTTTATAACCTCTCTCCAGTAAGACCTATTTGCCAGTGTGCATGTTCAAAACTGTCTTCACTGGCAATTAAGGCAAACTTTCCATGTAGTCTTTCACCTGTACCTAAATGATTTTCAGTCTTATGTCATTGTTCCCATGCTTCCTGACAACACAGGAGCCTTTTGCAGGTTTTCTTCTCGCTCCTGATGCTCCTCTTCAATGTGCTATTAACCTTGTTAGAGCTTGCATCTCCACTGTTTTGTACATGAAAAAACAAAATAAAATCAAAGTTCAGTGATAGCACAAATATTTTTTAGAGTTGCCAGAATTATCTGCATTTACTGCTGTATCAGAAGTTCAGCCATGCCAGAAGTAGCTGAAAGCACCTCATCAATAAGCCCTGAGCATTGCTGTAAAACTGGAACTGCCAGAATACGTGGATGCTAAACTAAGCTATGGCCTTCGCAATTTGAATGTTCACTTCTGTAACTAAAATTATTAACAGCTTTTCATGACACCTGGAGAAGTTTGGGCGTTTGAGGGGTTTTTTTTTGCTTTAGTTGGACCTTTGTTTGCTTGTTTTCCCCCCTGCATGATACATGCCTAAAACATGAATAAAAAGATTAATGCCACAAGGTCTCCTAGAGAGAGAAAAAAAACCAGAAGGCAAGTCAAGCCTGCTTAATTTCAGCTTTACCTCAGATGTTATATCGAACCAACCAACCAAAAAAAGCAACAACAAAACCTGCATTATCAATATTTTGGTTTGAGAACACACTGCAAAGCTATTGCAAAACTGGCTTGAAAGGAAAAAAAAAGTCCATAGAAACAAGGTTCAAATTTAGGATTACTATAGCAACAGAGAGGAAGGAGGGGAAAATTACCAGATTACTCTCTCAGATCATCAAATCCTTGAAAGAATAAATTTACATTTGAGTTTCAGTCAAGTGAACTGTATTTATCTTATTCATTAATGATTAACACATCAAATTAAGGACTTAACGAAACAAGCAAAAACTGTAATACAAGAAGGAAAGTAGCAAATGCAACATTTCAGACTGAATGACCTCACCTCTTCCATCCACCATTACATATTTGGTATCACAACAGGTCTTCAAACCAATAACTGATAACAAATAGCATATTATTTAGAAAGGTGTCTAATCCTCATTAAAGGCCTGCAAAGAAAAAGAGGCATTTGAAGTCTGCCTCATTCTTAATTAAGCAACTCCAGTCACTACATTACTGAAAATGTGCAATAATGTGCCCCCATTTGACTTGGGGGTGTAATGAATTTCTGAAAACGCAGTGCCATTACAGAACTAACATATTTCAACAACATATGTGAACACAGTAATGACTTAATGCCCTGAGAACCGGGGCATGCAGAAATAAGCTTCAGCTCTTTAAAAAGGTGACCATATGAAAAACAAACCCAGGATATCCTAAGTAACTAATTACTCGCATCTCTCCATTATGCAATCCTTAACATTCTTTGTATTTTGGGGTGTTTTAATAAACACAAAAATAATTAATGTACTGGACACTATTCCAGTACCAAGAGATAGCATATTTACGTTAATGACTGAAAATAGAGCAAGAAAAAGAGCAGCCTCGGTCTTCTTTGCGAAACCAGGTATTTCAGTACTTCAGCCCTCTCACACTACTGGATCCCAAACCCACTAAACACGCAGCTGAAGTGGCACATGCAGCTACAAAGGTTGATTTTTGACACTGTGAGCTTTGCTTGAGGCATGAAGGGGTGTCTCCCCACTTCAGTGCTAAGTATTGACCCACAGAGACTTTAAGCCTCAGGCAACTTTTCCACCAGGCAGAATGTTCAGTTAATAAGGCTGCCCTCATAATTTGCAGGACTGCCTAAGTCCAGCTTTTCTGGCTAACATTCAGATTTTAACCATGCTGCCCAGCTTTCTGTTCACCAGTTCTGGCTCTCCCTGACCAGCTGCCAAAATGCTCTTTATTTTCTGGTGGCTGGGCAGGCCAGAGGACAGTTTGAGAGACTACCTCCTTCCAATTTGTGCAGCAGACTGCTCACTGTGTTCTCTGCCCTTGGCTCCCCACCAAGTAGCTGCAGTGAGGGAAAACTGGAGGATACTGGAAGGTCTGTCATTCCACAACTGTGAAGCAAGGGTGTTAGGCTTCTTAACTGGGGTTTCCGTGTCCTTAAATCACCATTAACAGACTGGAATTGAGTCAAAGCGTGTCCTACACCAACAATAAGGACTATGGCAGAGCCAGAAGTGGATGTCCCACCTGTCAAAATCCTTACCCTATGCTGGAGTCGCAAATGTCCTCTCCTTCCAGGAGAGAGGCAAGCAGCTCAGAATAAGACGATCCACATAACTCAGCAGCATCGCGATTAGTGCAGGTTCTAAGGTAGATTAGCAGCAAAGGGAAAAACGCACAGGCAGACATTCAATTACAAGTAGCAGCAACCAAAGAGAACAGGATGGTCCTCGGTGGGTCCAAGGCACAGAAATCCACCACCTTTCCTAGACATGTACAAGACCTAACAGCTTTCCCTCAGGTTAAACATACACATTTTACCTCCCTCTCCACCCAAACCACGCGTGATTCACTTGCGTTGGGAAAGCTCTAAGGAATTTACCAACTTTTAACCCAGATCCTTATATAAGCAAACAAAGAAAAGAAGATTCATTTCATACGTACAGTTGAGATCCAAGCAAACATCTAAGATGACTATTAATTTATTTTTCATGCCTATTAGGAGATTCCAAAATAATTTAACGCTGTACCCTGAGTGTTCTACATAACCAAGTAAACTTTTACTGTGTGGCTCTGGCCACCAACGTTCTATGAAAAATAATTTACAACAAACACTGCTTTCCTCATATCATCATCCTTAATTCACTCATAAAAGATAGCAAGTTGTTCTCAAAGCTGCCAAGTTATCAGTCATAACCAAAATTACCAGAGTATTTTTGAAAACTCACCATCTAATAAATCTTACTTGGGGCCCAAGGGGTGCGGCAGGAAACACCAAAAAAACCCTACACATTGCTATATATACTACTAGGCTTAAAAATGACATCCACAGTAAGGAAAGAAAATTTACTTTGGAAGCAAAATAGAATCTTATGCTTTGCACGAAATCTGTTATTCAAATCATACGGAAACTTGAAGTGACATTTAAAACTAAAGCAACGCTTTAGTTGTGTAGAATTTTACCTGAGAATCGTGGAAAAACTTTTCAGCGACTGACAGCACCTAGGGAAAGATGATGGAACTAATGAAGCAGGATTTCCTACCAGCTGAAGTCTCCTATGCTTCCCTATTTATCCTTTTTAACCCCAAGTCCTTCGTGGGTCTATCCCTGCTCCTCCCTTCACGCAGGCTGGCCGTGCAAGTGGCAAAATACGCCCTTTCCTGCCAGCCAGTAGCCAGGTGGCTCCAAAGGCTACACAGCAGAACACTCCTGCCTCTCAAAACACAGCAGCAGGCATGGCCCTCCCCCCTTAGGGGGGCAGACGTTGTGGCTTTACATTATCAATTGACTGGCAGAAACTGCATGTTTGCAGTCACCAATGTCCTCTCAAATTCAGCTGAACATAGTCAATAGCTTCAGAAGTTGAAGAGAAAAAGTAAGTCCCTTAAATTCTGGAATACTTTAAAGTGTGCCGATTCAAGATTACTGTGCAAAGTTATGCTAGACAAGTTTTTTTGGAGGAAAAAACCCCAAGTACACTGCATCTGTCAGTTAATGCACAACAGCAGCAACGTCTTATTTTGCTGAATTTTAGATGGTATGGATGTCTCACATGCATACATACTTTATAGATTTTTCAGCAATATTTTGTAGTAACAATACCTAAAGAAATTGGTTCATTTGTTAAAAAAAACTAAACTCAAAGTATACCGCCGCCTTCACCTCCACACTCACAATGAGGAACAGCAACTTTATGCTCAGTAGTATATAAAAAAAACCCAAAACAAAACAGAAAAACAACCCAAAAAACCACAGCAGGCAATCTTCATGGGTCAAGGTTTTCCACAGACACCTGCGGGTTTAATCTGGCATTAGCTATAATAAAGCTGAAATAGCGTATCAGATCTCTCAAGATCCAAGATCTGAAACATGAGAGATAAAAAGCATAAAAAGCATCACAACAAGAATTTGAAATTTGTGTGTACAAAAAAACTACAATAAGTTTCTACGGTTGCAGTTAAATCACAGTTTTTTAGTTCAAAATAGTTTTTACATGTTGACTGATTCCAACCAAAAACCCAGAAGATCTTAGGTATAGTAATCTGATTTCCCCCTAATCTTTGCTGCAGGAGTGTACCAACCACAACTTAACATCTATCTACTAATTTGATATGCAAGTATCAAAGACACCATAAAGTGCTACTGATTAACCACATTTACTGCTCACTGTTTCCATGACCTTTTCAGCAATGCAAGTAGCTATATGGAAGAAAAAGAAAAATCTCAGAACCCTGAAATATTTTATTCTCTATCTTTTCAGATTTCATGAGTCAAGATCTGAAAACCATATATAACATATGGTGTAAAAATCCATCATTTTAAGAGACAAAACCCAACGCATTAGTCAATTAAAAACTGCAAAGGAATCTTGGATTAGCCTGAAGAGCATGGAAACTCCAAATCTCAGTTGTACAGAGTAGCTGTTAATATCCCAGTTTTAAAAAGGAATTGAAATGTGCTTTCATGTGTGTTGGTTTTTCGTTAATTTGCAGGGAAAATCCCTCAAATAAGTGATTGTGAAAAACTCTCTCGATGCCCTGCTTGCTAGCACAACCGATCGGAGGTTCTACGTGCTGATCTTCCACTGAATAATAAACTGCATCCAACAGAGCAGGCAGAGATCATTTCTCAAAATGCAATCTAGTGAGCAAGGCCAAAAGGAGGAAGTTCGGAAGGTTCTGAAGTTGTTACTCCTGTTTGGCTACGCCTTCAAGGGCAACATTTTCAGTTTCTCCCTAACAGTCACAGAGTGAACCCAGCAAAGCCAGCAAGCGTACACGCTGGTCAGCCAGCCCGACTGCCAGCACTCAAACCCACCTCTACCCTACAGCTTCATTTGGCCTGAAATGAAGAACAGTTAGACTTTAAAATGCCCCAAAGCTGCAGCAATACTTAAACTTCATTCGAGACCAGGACTGTTGGCTAGAATGATAAACCTGAGCCCTCACGACAAATGACGTCATCCCAGCTTATACCCGATTCGAAAAAGCTGTAGTTCTAAAAACGGTCTTTCCTGGAGTCTCTGCCCTTACAGCTTTTGCAACGACTAACCACTAAAATTTCTGAACCGATAAGAACACAGAAAACAACATCCTCTGGCTGGTGAGGAAAGTAACCAATTATTTGCTTCAATCTGACTCAGGTTTATCGAGATTATTCTCAATAAACAACAGATGCTTATAGAGAAGACAACAGATGTTATCGTAAAGTAATGTTGAACATGCCATTAAGTTACTACAGGACCTTGTTATTGTACACACAATACTTCAAAACGCTAGGAAAAGTAACCATAGAAAAGGGTATTTTTAAAGGAAAAATTATCATAGATCAAAATATCTGTATAACCAGTACCTTTAAGCATTCTTACAGCTAATGAAAAGCTTTCCCCGGGAAATAAACTGGTTTGCAAGATGCCCACTTTACACCTCTCTACCGACAGGTTTGTACAGCTGCTGTTCTCAGCCCTATCAAAAAGGGGTACTTTTGGAGAGAAATGCTGAGTAAGTGGCAAGACTAGGTAATGTTTTTCCTATTCCCCTGAGAAGGCTGATTAAATTACAAGGATGAAAATTGCAAAACTCCGGTCATCTAGGAGCTTCTACTATTTAAAAAATACAGCCGCTTTAGAATCTGTTAATATGAAAGACCTATAATTTAACAGAAGAGTTTGAGAGGTTCCTCAGTAGATGCCAAATGGCCTGCGCAACAGAAGCAGCCGTTCAAACTCACATTCGTATCTGCTCACAACCACTTTTAAAACATAAAGCACCTATCGCTCCCAAAGCCTCTAGGAAATATTTACTAACGGTATGAACTGCTAGTACAGCGCTGTTTCAGAGGGTGCTTTCTGCCACGCAGCGTGGTCCAAAAGTAAATTCTGATTTGAAAGAAAGTTAGCATTATTTTTTACCGCACGTCCTCACGCTTCAGGTGTCCTCACCGCACAACAGAGGCAACACTTCTCTGATATGCTCTCCTTCATAAAAGCAGCGGGCAAGTTTTGTTACTGTAAGTTTTCCCTCAAAGCAGGACTGGCTCATTTGCATACCAACAGATTGGGATTTAAAAATTACTCAACCCTCACACCACTGCTACAGTTCTTAAATAACTAAGAAAACTCTTCCTACCACTCAGAAAAGCAGTGGGTACAAGATTTACCGTCTAGCCTCCTCAGAGTTAGCAAGCAGTCGTCACAGGGAAGCTGTATGTTTACTAGCAATCAGCATGCTAAGCATCCTTCTAGTCTGAAACCTCCAGTTGCAATATTTTATTCTGTTTATTAACAAAATTAGCTACTTCAAAATTCAGCTGCTTCCTCCTAAAGCAAGTCACAGAAAGTTGGGTGAGGAGATTTGTTAAGAGCATCTCATGCTGCGAAGCTACCCTTCAAAAACCGAGACTTGAAAGGGGCAGAAGTAGCTTCATCCTTACTCCTGTGAAAGCTCCTCAGCGCTCAAAATGGGTCTGTCCACATAATCTCACCAAATGATCCAATTCTGTGTGTGCAAAACAGCATTTGATATTGATGGTGAAGCTCAAAAAATGAGAACAGGTGAGTCATTTTCTGTTGGAGGCATCTAAAAAGCACTGTCACAGAAAAATACTGATTCAGTAAGTGACCTTCTTCGCTCTATAGCATTAGTGAACCATACTCTAATGAACTTATTGGCACAACACGCTAGCCAAAGTGCTTGTTTCGGACGAAGTACAAACGTTCAGATTTCTCACACCATTTATAACAGCCAACCATAGAAAGAAAACATTCAGGCAACACAAGAGGTGTGGGCGAAAAAGCACTATCTTCAGGGTGGAACCTCACGTAGAGAACACAACTCCAGTAAAATTACAATACACTTAAACATGCAAACATAGTAACGCACCTCTTATCTTGCTACAGTGAGGCTGTAAAAATTTGCAACTGCCTTCCTGAAAAGTCTCCTAAGCAAAGCACCAAGTTTAAACCCTGTAATTGATGCAAAGTACATAGAACATTATGTTCACTTAAGACTATTTTTACACGATCACATCAAAGCTGCTTACTGTATATCAAGAAATACCAAAGCCACCTGCTCCAGAATTAAGAAGCCAGTCCATAATTGTGGGGTTTTCTCACTTATTATACAACAGCTCTAAAAAGAGGATTTCCTTATGGAGGCATAGAATTATTACAAACTATTCCTAAAACGGGCTTCCATTTCTCTTTGTTAAATCGATTGATTCATCGACAATTTATCGATTGTTCTTTATCTTAAAAATACATTCTTTATTCTAGAATGCATTTGTGGCACTAAAGAACCAGCGAATATTCTGTAAGCGCACTCAGCCATGTAACAAGGACCCAGAGCCGTAAACAGCCTGTGTGCATGGAGGTACCTGTAGCTTTCAGCAAAGCATACAGAAATCATCTAGCAGTAGTCGCAGTTGAAGAACTCAGGAGCTGAAGGCAGACGTGTTTTGAAAGCCCCATATGAAGCCATAAGTCACCATACAAGGAAACAGAATACTTCTGGAATATTATGATCTATAGCAACTTTCCATAAGGCAGAGAATAAAGCAGCAATGTGCTTACACCACTGAGCTACAGCAGGATCTCGTGAAAGATTTAAACCCGGTGCTATTCCTAGCCCCCTATCTCAGTACAGCCATGGATATTTTTCCAGCCTGACTGGATTTTCCCCGTCCCTAATTGCTAGTCTTACCTAGAGCAAACGTAGATTAAGAATCAACCTCAAAAGCAGCACAGAGCCCGAGCAGGAATTATGCGCAGAAAGACATGTGACGTTTCCTATGAAAAGCAGATACTGGAAATGCTAAAATATAGATACCCCTTCCATCAGGGAAGCAAAACAACTGCCCGCCTGCTGCTGCTGCTGCTGGTACCCGGCCAAGCAGGAACACCGCACAGCCGCCCCGCATCCCCTCCCTCATCCCCACGTCCTCTGCGGGCGGCTGTCTGGACGCCTTCTGCCGAGCAGAATCAGCAGGTCACCTCGCGGTGTGGAAGGGGCAGGTGAAGCAGGAGGGCGGCGGTGGGAGGGGAAGAGCCGAGCAGACGCATCGCTCGGGTGCAGTGGAGATGGGAACGCCGAGCGGCCGGTTCCTGCGGCGGCGAGAGCAGCAGGAGCATCCCACCTCGCTCCCCGCGGTGGGCACGGGCAGCGGGGGACAGGGCCGACAGGAACCTGTCCCTCCAACGCCGCGTCGCCCCCGCAGCTCACCGCCCACCGCCCCAGCCCCTTGAACGGCCGGAGAATCTCACTCTGCCCCCCACTCCGAGACCCGAAACCCTGCCCGGCCCCTCACCGCAGGGACCCCGCGAGCAGCTGGTTTTTCCACACACCCCCCTCGTCCCACCCGCTCGCTGCCTGTTTTCAAGGCGGAGACAACCACCCCGCTCCCCTCCCAGGGCTGAACAACCTCGTTCCAGCGTCTGCGCCCCCCCACCCCACCCACCCCCCAACCTCTCCCCCTCCGCAGCGCACGCCCTCACGCCCCCGCCGCGGGCCGTTAACGGCTGCCCCCCCACCCCCGACGGTGCTCACCCGCGGACAGACGAGAAAGGGCGGCGGGAGGGAGCGGGCAAGCAGGGCCCGCCGCAGCCGGTGCCCGTGACGAGCCTGTCTCCGCTGCCCCGGCCCCGCCTCCCCCACAGCCACCGAGCGGCCCCCGCCCGACAGGGTGCGGCTTCCCCGGGCCGCAAGCCAATAACCGCGAAGCCCATTGGAGGGCGTACGCTCGGCCACTAAGCGGCTCTCCTATTGGTGGGGGCGGGTGGGCGGGAAGCGCGTGAGGGGGATGGTGGGGAGCGGGGGAGCGCGTTGGGGCGGGCGGGGCTGCGCTTGAGGGGGGCCGTGAGGCTGCGGGAGGTGCGGGGGGATTCCCCAGCGGCCGGGCGCAGGCTGAGAAGAGCCCCCGGCGCAGGGAAGGGGGTTCTGGTGGAGCCGGGTCCCTGCGGAGAGGAGCAGCGCGGCCGCGGGGAAGCTTATCGTACAGCAGGCCGAGAGATAGGGGCAGGAGTCGAGTCACGGCCAAGGAAGCGTTACGATAAGGGGTTCTTTAACACGCAGCCGCGACGGGATCTAATCGCTGGGAGCTCAGAGCGGGTCAGGAGCGATGCAGAATTCATCAGGAGCGATGCAGAATTCAGATACGCAGCCGGAGTAGTCACGCCTGAGACCCGCGTTGGCGAGGGCTAGAGCCGTCTGTCACAAGCGCAGGTACTTAAATGCGGCGAGTATCCTCCGGCTGCTAAATTCCAGCCTAAGGAGAAGCTGTATACTTGATGCAGGAAGTGCGCAGGGATGTTACACACCTTGCGTATAGGAGACCTGATTAGATCTTCATAAATCATCCCTTTAGGTCTTGAATGCTCTGAAGAGCTGTGTGGCTAGTGTAACCCCACGCTCGGTTAGTCCCAGTGAATAAAGCACCAGTTGTAAAGTTAACCTCTCCTGTTAGCTATCTTGATTTTCTGTACATTTTTACTATCGTTTCTATTCAGTTTTAAGTCTGCTGCTTTACATTTCTTTTTGGAAACTGCAGTACAGAATAGTGCCTGCCTCAGGTCGAACAAGAGTTGAGGGTCTGGCAAACTAAACTCTTCTCCTCTCTTACCTACACCCCCCACCCCCACATTACCTATATGATCTATATCATCCCTGTCTTCAAGGCCAGGCTGGATGAGGCTTTGAGCAACTGGTCTAGTGGAGGGTGTCCCTGCCCATGGCAGGGAGGTTGGAACTGGATGGGCTTTAAGCTCCCTTCCAACCGAAACCATTCTGTGATTCCATGATCAGAAGAAAAAGACTCCTGCTAGCAGAACCTGATGAGTGCCCAAACATCTCTCCTCTGGAATACAGGAGGAAAGCAGCCTGCTCTGACCACCTCCATTGAGGAAACACACCCCCAACTACCTAGTTCATGCTTTCTGGCAATTAACCTTCATTAGTGGTCAGAACGGACAAACAGGCCACAGAGATACACATAAACTTGTAAGTGAATTCAGCCATCACAAATGGTGGTTTAGTTGCCAGGTGGTGACACAGTGATGATGGCACATCTGACAAGAACACAGTGCTGGACACAGATCTGCCTAATCAAAAGCATCCCACCATAGGACACACATTAGCATAATTACTCGTAATTAGGAAATCACAACTAAACTTTTTTTTTTTCTTAATACGAACTGTTGCTGTAAGCCTAAAATCTTATTCGTTTCAGCTGTTCGGTGCTGAACCCTGTTAAAGCCAGTGGATGTGTTTACATAGCAGACAGCATACTTTTGTCCTTGTTCGCAGTCTGCACAAGGAGCTCTGCAGGTGCTCCACACCTGCACGCTCCAGCCACCTGCCGCAGCCTTGTCTCCCCCTTGGTGTGCAGATGACTGTCTGTCCAACCTCTCAGTCATCTTGGCACCCCGCTTACCTCTCTTTCATCTCCTCGCCATGGCATTCAGCACGTAAAGCTCTCTTTCTTCTTCTCTGGTAAAGTAAACGGGAGAACAGACCCGTGTTAAAACTAGCTCAGCTAAAAAAATACTGCTTTGCTTTAAACTGAACGGGCTTCCTCCCCAGCTCAGCGCGTGGCAGTGCCAAGAAAGAGGGGGCTGTTGAGGACAGCAGCAGTGCCCAGGGCCTGGGGGAGGGCAGGGTCACTCCGTTCGCTAGCAGTACTGGCTTAAAGTACTTGTGTAACTACTGGGGCCGGTGTCACAAGCAGCTTAGGCTGACCAAAGGACGCGTTTTGTCACCGCACCGCATTGCTCTAATGGGGAAACGCTGCAGGAGAGTGCTCTTCCTTTACCCCTCTGTTCTGCTGCCCTGCCCCGTGACCTGCCCATGGCCACAGGTTCCCCCTGCCCCTTGCAGCATATCCGGTCATCGTGAGGCCAAAGATAGCGTTTCACCCGGCTAACCTGAGGGAAAGGTGGGGGTGAGGCCACATTTCTGCTGAATCAGCCGACTCGACCAACCGCCTTCTCAGCCCGAGAGGGCCACAGCCGATGCATGACCGCTTCTACCCTGCCTGTTCAGTTTTTGGCCCGACCAGGGTCCTGAACCGCCCCTACCCAGCTGCGGGAACGGCAGCGCTGGTGCAAAGGCAGGACTGCATGGCTAGAAACGTGAGGGAGCGCGCGTACGCGCTGACACGTACTAAAGCCGCACGTGGTGCGGAACGAAGGCGTCAAAGACAACGTGAAAAAGCCCTTCCGTATTAAGGCATGAAGAACTTGTCTCTGTTAACTCTTACCAGCTGGATCTAACAGCATTCCAGCTACGCAGCAGGTACAACACGAACCACGCGGTATTTTTCAGCCCGGTGGTATTTGACTCCTTCAAGATCTTCGTGCTGCTGCGAGGGGTCTGGGAAAAGGACCAAGACAAGCCTGTTGCCAGTTGCCTTGCACTTGCCATATGCACATCTGCACGTGTACTGGCCCTTCAAAAAACCAGACAAATCCTGCCACATATTTACCGAGGGCACAGTGTCCCGTGAGAGGTGTCAGGACACGGTGCTCTTTAGGCAGTACGGACGTTCCCCGTGCTGACTCATCCACCCTGAGTTGATCTCCTTAGCAGGCTCAAGCAGCAGCAGCGCTGGACTCACATCATACAGTCTCACCTAAAAGAGTCGGTGTGAACGTATTCATTCGCAGATTACTTCGGTTTGGCTACACTAAGTGTCAGAAATGTAATGCTGTACAATTATTCTTCCACAACTGACCTCTCTACCTGGCATCAGCACTCCTCGGTGATCAAACCGGTTACGAAGCACGGTACTAGCTTGGTGTCATTGGTCTGGCAGCAGGACACTTACCTTCTCCTTCACGTGGGGTGTACTCATTCCCTGTAAGCAGTTCCCGGTCAGTTTTCTTACCTGTGAACTGGGAACAGTAGTGTCAAAACAGATCTTTTCCTCTTGGCCTGCCGGAATGGTTCTGTCCTCGCAGTCTGCCAGGACTTGTTTCCCTGCTGTGATCGCTCGTTTTCATCTCACACAGACCTTCTATTCTACTTCCTGGTCAGTGTTCTGGTTCCTCTACATAAAAAACCCCACCAGTACGTGAATGCTCTGTGACTTGTCCCGTGGGCCTGCAAAAGGGGAGTCGTAGTGCTGAAACGGCCTTGCCGGGGGGCAGCACAGTAAAAGCCAGGCCCTGATCCATCATGCCGGCCCTGGAGCGGCAGGAGGGCCCGCGTAGACAAACACAAGTTACCTGTGCAAAACAGCCCAAGAGCAGCCCCAGAAGTGCCACGTGTCCCACCGGCATCCGGGATGCAGCTGGTGCTGGTCCAAGTGAGCTTACGCACACGTAGCATTCCTACCGAAACGCTCGTGAGGGATTTTTCTTTGAAAATAATGAACTTGTATGCCTTTTTAAGAACTATGTAATGGGTTATCTTCCTTTCAGCTGTAACGGCATTAATAACGTCTCATGGCTTGCGTTTAGCATGACTGTGGTTGGTCAGTGTCGGTGAGGTTCTGTCAAAAGTACTATCAGAAACTTGATTTTTATCCCAGCTGCGATCACATTCTTCACAGGTGGGGGTTGCTTTTTTGAATTTTACTACTGATTTAGGTAAGGGAGGAGAATTTTCCCAGTGGTTTGAAAATAGTATGTAGAAACAATCTTGTTCCATCGCACGTTTCTCAGATATAACTACATGGAAGGGAAAAAAATACGTATTCTGGTCTTTCATCTCCCTTCGCAACCAAACAAAACCACATCTGAGGTTTATTTGAGCTGGGGAAAAAAAAAAACAAAGAGAACTGAAGCACCAGGTGGGGAAAGGGCAGAGCAGCTGGAACAGGCTGACGCTAGGTGTTGCCAGATGTTATATGATTTATTAAACTGAGGGACCACTTTGGCTTGAAGTCTAAAAAATATGGACTTTATTATGCTCTTGGGGGTGTAGGGAAATTTTCATTCATGTTTAAGAATAAATGCAAATCCAACTTCCTGGTTCGAGCTGGTTAATAAGTTTCAATTAAACACAACCAAAGCCACAGCAATCGCTTTAGCCAAAAGGAACTCAAGCAACCGTCTCTTTTAATGTCACACCACTCTTTGTGGTGGTTTGGGTTTGTTTTTCCAAAATCCTTTTCCAAGTAAAGCAGATTCCTTTAATTGCAACATTTATGACTTCCTAAGCATCACGTGCCTTCTAGAGGCGTGTTCTCTGCAAGTTGCTCCCATGCTAATTCCAGTGTCACCTAGCGCTGCCGAGATTGTTTTTAGCTGCTCACTGGTGACATTTTCATCCTCAGTAGTAGGAAGAGAAGTGCCACTAACAGAAGTTAGAACTTTTGAACTAACTTTAGAACTAAAACCAGGCCCAGGGAAGTGAAACAAGGAAAGGAAAAAGAAAAAAGATAGCAGGAAAAGTTCAAAGTGATGAAGAGGGCTAAGAAGCATAAGAAAAATATTTTGAAGTACTTAATATTTTAATTATTATTATATACAGGAAAAAAATAGTTAATCTTGGAAGAGGCTTAAATTAAAATTGACATTAAAATATCAAAGTTTGAATTCCTTTAAGTCACGTTTAATTTTAAAAAGGCACGTTTTCAGCAGTACTGCCACGGTTAGGGTGTGGCTGGCATTTACTTGGAAAAATAAACGAGCACGAATATCAGCACAGTGTAAATTAAAGCACAACGTGCTCACTGACAGCTCACTAAACCAGACAGCTCGGGAGGCCACACCTGATGCGTGTCTTCCCTTATTCGTCCTGTAATAAAACCCTTGAATAAAGTTTACATGGAATAGACCTTTCTTTTTTCCCCTGCTGCTGCGGCTGGCCTTTCACCTCACCAGCCTCTAGTGTCTGTGGAAAAAGTTTTCAAGGTCAGAATTTAAGTGCCCACCAGCATCCCCAGTACAAGCACCAGCCGTGCCACGAGTGTACACAGAGGGAGTTAGTGTGCTTGTCAAAAGGCAGAAGAAGTAACTCGAAGAAGAGTTAGATGCTTTTCCCTGGATCCAGAGAGCTAATCTTGCAAACAGTTATCATTGCAGTCATTTCTGTACCTATCAACTTCAGTAGGGTTACGTGCAAGTAAAACTACATTAGAAGTGATTCTGTGCTGTCTCTAAGATTACATGCCCATGAGGGCCACGTCATGAACCCGAGAGGTTGGATTATGCACTCCCCTGGCAACTAGATGCAGTAAGGAAGGAGGCACAGGTGAGGGACAGTAATGACCACCCTGACATTAAGGTACAGGGATGGAAGATTTCAGGGCTGGCTATGCTACAAGACTCACTACGTGCCCTAAGCCCACTGAACTTCATCCAGGTTTGAAGTGAGCTCACATGCCATCTACTCTGAAGTGTTCTTTAGTATTTTGGTACTTTGAGTAGTTATAGTAAAAGAAGTATGACCTCTGCTATTTAAGGGGTTGTAAAATCATGGTCATCTGAAGCACTCCAGTGCTAGCAAAAACTCCTTGACTTGAGGAGTTGACTACTGAGCAAGACAGAAACTGTTGCAACATCACGTGATTTGCTTGCTGCTAGGTGAAGTACTGAATGTTCAGAACAACGCTTAATGCTTCACAATGTAGGTAATTTAGGTGGTGCTCCGATGGCCATTATGTAAATTCTACCTCAAAGTGCATTTTAAAAGTCAACACATAAATATAAAATGCAATTAATTTTGTTGTCAGCTATGGTTAAGCACACTCAAGATGAGTAATTTTCCTAAACGACATTGCTACTTACATGAGAAAGAAGAGCCAAAAGACATCTTACAGCTCGACTTCAGGCAGAAACTTGATGAGCTAGGTCTTTGAAACTTAAGTTCCAGATTCCTTCCAAAGTCAGGCAGCGTTGATTTCTACCCAAACGACTTCCAGGCCCCCTTAGTGGCTGTATTCCTGCATCCTGGAACCCTGCAGGGAAGACGACGAGCAGCCCATGTCCCCAGATCCCAAGCTAACCACGCTAAAGTTTCAGAAGTCTGCAGTGTGCTTTTGAGCTCCCCAGAGCATGAGGCACCAGAGGCCACGAATGCTCTCGCTGCTCGCTTACCTTCTGGTGAGAGCCCAAGCCTGGAGGTAGGGAATGCCTGCCTGCTGGCACAAAGCACCTTTACTGTCAGAAACAGTCTGGTATCCGTTCACTTCTTAGGATACGCTGCCCACGGACTGACAGGCCCTTGTTGAAATGTTTATTTTCAACAGCACTCTCATTTTTTCCCCTAGAAAAGCCATTTCCCCCAGTATCACCTTAACACTTTTCCTTGGAAGTTTAGATGCAAGAGGCAGGCCTTTTCCCAAACTAGTATCAATTATTTTGACTTGCATATTCCCAAACTCACCAACTGCATTGTTTTGGCATCCCAAATACTGCTTTTACACTTCTCCACATGCTACGTTAAAGCTCAGGAGCTTGCAGCAGGCTGTAGATGCAAGGAAAGAGGGGAGCCAGGTTAGTACGAGGTGAAGGAGACGGCCTATAAGCCGTGCGTTCTGGCGGTGCCTTTCCTCCCTGCAAACACCAGGGGTATAGCTTCGTCTAAGTCTGCATAAAACAGAATAGACTAGTATGTAGGAGCCAAATGAGTTGGAAGAGAGAGTGCAAGTGACTGCAGATTTGCTTGGAGCCCTTCCACCCGTTTATGGAGAGATGTGGGGATTAGGTAGCGCTCCCTTATGTATACCTCCTACCTTGAATTCTGGAGATGCCAGGAGATGGACGCCTACGAGGCGGTAAGCCTACCATACTTGTACTAACCTACAGGTGCAACCCTACCAGGTTACGGTGACGTTTCTCTGCAGAAGGGCTAGTGGGTGCTGGGAAATTGAAAGGTCCTCTTTTCCCCAGCAGCACCTTCGGAGATTTGGCTTTCTTGCTCAAACATTCCTCTTCCTCTGAGTTGCTGTCTGTATTATGGTCGTACTTGCATTTTGTGTCCACAGATAAATGCTTCAGTCCTCAACCCTGTACTCAAGAAACTTTGAAGGAAGTGGAAAACAGGCAATTTCCACCCCCAGCCACGTTGTCTGATGACCAGAATGGCCAGTTTCTGATGGGGTTGCTTATGTCAGGATTTGCTTCTGAAGGGGGTTGAAAACTTAACTTCACAGTTATAAGAATTTCACACAACTACAACCAACAGCCTTAAAACACACACCTGTGAGGTGAAAGACAACTGCACAAAATCAGGTGAACTGGCATTGAGAGTTTATCCGCTCCAGAAAGACATACATTTACATAAAAAAGGAAATTAACACAAAAATTTACATATTTCCAAATCCTGTCTTACACAGGTAAAGACAGTGTTGTGTTTTATATGTATTGGATTACGTAAGTATTTTTACAGTTTAAATACCTGAAGAGTACATGGTTGCAAAGAAAAAACCATAAATACGTGGCTAGGACCCAAAGATAGCAACTGTGTGACTGCCAGGACACAGTGAAGTCTATTCCCAAACGGAAAAGGCCGCCCTGTAAACAGCATGTGGGAATCTTGGGACCAACTACAACTTGCTCTGATACACGTGTATCTACACGCCAGAAATACTTTAAATGCCCTGTTGGCTGAACTCTCTCCACAGAGTGGGTCGTATCAGGGTAGTGAACCATAGGGAGACACGTGTAAGATAAAAGGAATTAGAAACTTAAAATATCCAATATTCAACCGAATCTGAAATTTAAGTACTGCATGTTCTTTACACACATAAAACCTATTTACAGCTGGGACAGGGCTCAACAGAGTGACACTGTGTCTGTCAGTCTCTTGCAAAAGGCAGAGTTTCTCACCTCTGTTCCTATGTATGGCCCTAATACTACATCTCTCTATTAAGGAAAATGCCGTAGGGATTAAATCCTGGTTTATTTGTTTTCATAAACAGAAAAGTCTTATTCCCTATTGGTTTTGTTTATGTCTTTAAAGTTGTGACCATCTAACTGTAACAAGATTAAAACTGGCATGTGTAAACCTTTAAAAGGGAACAGAAAAAGAAAGTGAAGTTTATGGATAGAGATTCAGACTGACAGGAACTGGATACCTTCTCCTGTTTCAGGAGCGACAGGATTAAATTATTATCACAAGTCTTGTAAACATCAGTAGAGTACAAGACCATTATAACTGTACTTTTGAATCAACAAAGTTACTTAACAGATCATTAAAATAAACTTCTCTCTTTATTAAAAATTATGAATAGGGTCATTTTGGCATAAATAAAGCCCTTGGTTTTAGGATACCTGTACCCTAAATACATATCACAAAGCATCCTGCTAATGCCTATCACTGATAGTGCTGATGGCATGTTAGAAACAGGTTTTATTTTGCATGCAACTACAAACTGAGTAGCAGTTTTAATAATGGAAAAATCCTTGGTGATCTGCATGAAGCAGACTGGGGCGGTGTGTTTTTCCCTACAACAGAACGCAGTGGCTGACAACCTGGATGTCAAGAGACTGACCACGAAGACTGCCGGAGTGATAGTAGCATCACACCCATGGTTTCAGGGTTTGGGGGTTTTTATTGTGCGTTTCATTTTAAAGAACCTTTGATTAGGGCCATGTGAGAGAAATCTGCTAGTCAGGATTTGGGGTGTTCAAAAGACCCCCTCCCTTCCCCTTAGGGTTAAGTAGTCCTTTCTCTTGTGTCATACAAGTGTTGAGGAAACCCTTCTTCCCTGTGAGGGTGCCAGAGCACTGGGACAGGCTGCCCAGAGGGGTGGGGGACCCTCCTTCCCTGGAGACTTTCCAAAGCTGCCTGGACTTGTTCCTGTGTGAGCTGCTCTAGGTGATCCTGCTCTGGCAGGGGCGTTGGATTAGACGATCTCTAGAGCTCCCTTCCAACCCCTACCACTCTGTAAACACTGATTACAAATCCTAGCGGCGCCTACCCTGGCAGTTCAGAACTAAGTAATGGGGGTCCCGTGAAAGCCAAATCAGTTGATATCAAGTGCACGTCGTTAAGTAATACGTGGGATGCCACAACCACCTCAGTCGGACAGTACCCTGATACTGATTACTGCAGGCATTGCAATCAGAAGTTAGGTTTAGGTTTGAGGTGGCTTAAGAAAAAAAAAAAGCCACATTTCCTGATCATCTTCACCTACAGTCAGCCAAGTTATCTGCACAGGAGTCTTCACTATTTACACGTCAACTATACAAGTAATACAAAAACTCTCAGTTAAGCACCAGTGCTGACTTAAGGAGTAACACCTTCAAGTCAGAGTATTAGTATTCCCTGTCACAAGTGGCTCCTGAAGTACTTTCAGGAGTTCTCTTTTTCTGTGTTGGCTGGATTCTTTGTTCATGTCCATCTTCCACATTCCAAGAAGATTAGTAATAGCAGCAGTTTTATAAAAGGTGTAGGTATCACAGACAGCTTTCACAGCATAACCAGTTAGATCTTTTTAAAAGAAAAAGAATATAAAATCCACCGAGCTGGATTGTAAGGTTTTGCCAAGAGTTCATTAAATGGAGTCTATATAAAATTCATGTGGTTGAAACAGACTCAGTTTCTGCGTGCAAACAACGGGATGTCCAGCACTGCCAGGAGTCCACAGCGAATTCACGGGCAGTAGGGAACCTGTTTGTCCTAAGCGCCGGTGACCGATGCCAGTCATGTCACCTGGGTTTCGAGTAACCGTAAGGACACTGAAGAATCAGGCTGTCATGGCTGGGTAAGACATGAGTGCTATAGTATTCGACCAAACTCCCCATGTTCAAAAACATGATGTCTGAATCCAGGTAAAACCTGCAATCCTGTTGTAGAACAAACACACATGTAATCATCGACAGTAATTTTTCATCTCAATGTTTAAAAAAAACAAACCACATCATCAGAACAAAGAAGTTCTTTTAAACAGGCTACTGCCTTGCAAACTAGTCACCTACACAAGTCAGTCCAAATTAAACTCAGGAATTTTATTCCTTCCTTTAAGATTTGACTGGAGCTGAAATTCAGATGTGAACGTTTCCAGCTGGTTTGTCTTTTGCACGATTCAGCAGCTACGAAGCCCAGATCCGAGTACTCCAACTCGCATCCTAGGCCAGGCATTTGTAAGTGCACTTATCTCTACTTTTAGGACTGGGAAGAAGTTTGGAGTTTGTTAGTTCCAATATATACCTATACACATGCACACTTCATAGTACCCGCCCCCATGAAATTCATACGTGTAGACGTGCACGTACAAATACTTGCACACACAGCGTCGCTACTAACCTTTTCAAAGATTCTGTAGTTTCTCACTTTTTCTGCAGATTCATCCCATACGACCAAGACCTTGAAGAAGAAAAACCCAACGTATTCACTCTGTGCTAATAAGCACTTCTAAGGCAACGTATCATTAAGGATTTAGTTACAAACCAGCCTAAGAAAAATATCACTCAAGTTATGATACCGATTGCCTCAGGTTTTCTGGCGTTAAGGAAACAGCACATCTACATTGTTATGTAGTTAGTCATATATAAGATACAGTATCTCTAAATCAGAGAGTTTTGGGGGGTAGATCCAGCAATCACAAGTTACCTTTCCAGGCTTAGTAGATGAGTTCCTAATACAGTACAATCCATTCTGCGGTTGCTGCCGCGGGCTACTAGCTTTAAAGGTCCTAAAAATAACAGAGCAATTACACGTTAGCATTTTCTGTACCAGATAAGTAAAATGGCTGGATTGTAAAATTCTTATTACAAATCTCTATTTCAGGTGTATGAATTCACAGCACGTCATAGCTGAAAGAATTTCCCTGTTCTCACACCTGAGCCAGCAACACAGCACAGGAGATGCGGCTTTCTGTCCCAGCTAGCACCCCGGCACAACCACCTGCTCCAGACGGAGCAAAGTCGCTTTGCAAGTAGCATGTATTTTCACTTGATGCGTGAGCACTGAACTAACTCTCCTAAAAAGCGATTCCCATATTAAAGGAATGTAAATACTATTATTGTGTTTTTTAAACACAAATTATACCTAGCAAAATGATCTTTGACTACTCTTCAGTACAGGTTTTTGTAGCATTTTTAAGCAACTATTTTAAAATCACATTGTACCTTTCAACTTCGAAGGATTCAGAGGTATTAAGAAATATTGATGCCGGCAGCCCAACCTGTAAGAAACATGAAGAAAATAAATCTCCATGTAAGTCAACGACAAATCAAAACGCTAGAAACTCGTTACACAAGTTAGCTACAGCCACCAGTATCTGAAATTATTGATGGTGGCTTAATCTCTATGCTGCTTCCTCCTTTGCATCTAATATTAAAATCCAGGATTTAAAGGCCTTCCTTAAAGCAGGGGGGTAATAAGAACCACACAGTGCCGTTTTCAGGAAGTTTGGGGGTTTTTTCCCAGAAACATGCATGTAAAATATTCCCACATGTTTAAAAAAAAAAAATCAAGAAAGATACTCTTTGAGATTGGATTATCTGCTTGATCTTACTTTTTCATAGTCATCATCAGAATCATCATCAGATTGTTTTGGCTTGGAGGGTAGTGCTGGTTTTTCAAGGGAGAAGCTTCTAAAACTCTGTCCATCTGGTGGTGATCTCCTGGCAGAAAGAGAGCAAAAACTGAAGGGCATCTCCTCAAGGAGGCAGAGCAAACACACACACAAAGCACTGGAGGGATCATAAAACTAGAACTGAAGAGCAAGGTTCAGTTTAGGCCCCGAACCACAGGCTCATTTAGGTTGGAAAGGACCTGTAGAGATCATTTAGTCCAAGCTCCCGCACAGCGCAGGTCCAGCTAGAGCGGGTAGCCATGTCCACTCAAGCTCCGAGTATCTCCAAGGATGGAGATCCCACAGCCTCTCCGCAGCAACCTGTTCTGGTGTTTCACCATCTGCACGGTGCAGTTTTCCCTAACACCCAGCTGTCATTTCCCAGGCTGTGACTTACGCCTGTTGCCTCTTACGCTGTCCCTGCAGCCCTCTGGGGTCTTGCTCCACCTTCTCCAGACCCACCCATTAAGTGGCTGTAGACAGCAGTGATCTCCCACTGGCCTTCCTAAAGGCTGAAGGAACCCAGTTCTCTCAGCCTCTTCCCACGTATCGCGTGCTACGGCCCAAACATCTTGGTGGCCTTCCCCTGGGCTCACTCCATACATCAGTATCTTTCTCGACAGTCTTCTGCCTTTAAAGGGTTTATGACTGGTTCTGCAGAGCTGCTAAACAATCCAAGGGACAAAACTTTTCATCTGACTCGCCACCATAATGAGTTCCACATCCCCTACTAAAGCTGGTCTTAATATGAAATGAAACACATTTGCTACCTCCACAGAAGCTGAAATTGGTTTTGCAGTTCACTGAGGTTCTAACATAAAGGTTTCTCACTCACTGCTATCAGAAAACTAGTAAGTCTTTAAGACACACCTAAAACAAGTTAACTACAAAATTTTGGTGTAATTTTTCTTTTTTGTTTGGTTTATTTCTTTCTTTCTCAACTATTTCAGAGGCTAAACTCATTGCAAAGTTTACACACAACAATACAGAGGCAAAAGAGCGCAACACTGAGGAAGAGAGGGATGGTGCAGGGAAGGGAACAGGTGTCAATGCGAATACGAGAAACGTGTCTGTCAACTAGTTAACTAACACGCTATGGGAAAAGTTGGAGTGCATTGTCTTTCCATACATACTGTAACTGGGAACATGAAGGCTTCTCTGACCGAGGCTTGATTCCAGGGGGCTGGTGGCTTGGCACAGGCGGCTTTGGGAGCACTGGTGGCACAAACAGTCCAGGTTTACCATGTTCTTTGGGCTCTAGTGGTTTTTCAGTGAACTGCGACAGCTTGGGTTTATTGCCTGGTAGTGGAGGAGGAGTTCGCGGTGAAAGGTTTAAGGATTTCAGCTTCTCGCATCCTTCTGGAGTAGTGAGAACTTGAGCTAGAGGCAGAGGCTCTGGAGGCAACGAGCAAGATTCTTTGACGCACGCTGGCTTTTTGAAAAGCGGCAGAGGGGGTACAGGGGGCAGCTGGTCACTCAGTCTCCGGCTTGAGGGCTGAACCTTGAGATTAGGTTCAGCTCGGCCCTGTAACTGGGGTTCTCTCAAGCTTAACAGATCCTCTAGTTTGATATCAGGTAAGCTTCTTTTAGGAGGCGGTGGTGGTACTGGCACAGCAGGTTTGCCAGCGAAGGAATTTGTCCTTGATTCCGAGCAGGCAGCTTTTCTGACGTGCGGAACCGGTGGAGGCGGGTAGGCTGGGGGCAGGACCATATCTACAGAAAAACCCATCAAACCCGTCATGAAACACTGAGGGGAAATACAGTATGTCAACGAATGAGACTTCAAGTTTATTCTCTATGTGATTTAAGATATTTCATTGGCATCTGCTCTGACAGTACCCAGAATGCTGGAAAAGCACTTAATTTCAGCACAATTCTGAACGTTATGTTTAGTAAACTCCTGCAATTTTTACGCGGGCATGGCTTATGACGACTTCGCAAAGAGTTTTCCCGTGGCTAAAACTACAGAAAAAGAGATCACACTAAAAGCATTACCCCTCCTCCGGACTGATGACCAGGCACAGGTCCTTACAGGGCAGGAGGCCTGCAAGAAACACGCTCTTAAAAGGCACCTAACACTGCCTGTAGTTGTTACTGCTCTTGCTGCAGGCTTTTGAACCCAAGTCCCTCTCACGATTAGGTACCTGTGCATCACCTCAGTAATTTTACCACCTGCAATGCTCTGGATATAACCAAGCCAAAATAATCGCCCAGCTTCCCACGTGAACACTGCCTTCACGGGGGGCCTTGCGCAGGGCCTGCTGCGAAGGGAATGAAGGAAATCACGTACCGTCTTTCACTGTGTCAGGCGTGTCTGGCTGCAGGTAAGACTCCTCCTCTTCCTCCTGGTCATAATCTGCAGATAAAAATCAATGTGTCAGACTCTGGTAAATACTCCTGGAACCAAGAAAGAGTATTGAGTATTTATGGCTTTTTAATAAATATTTTCGACTTTTTTTTTTAAATAAATACAGCATTTATGATCTTGCAATACAGAAGCTTAAGCAAGCCTAGTGATGTACAGTACAATTAATTCTTTTGCCTTGCTCCGGCATCAAAAAAAATGCCCCACAACAAATGCCTTAAATGGTTTCAATGTTGCCTTTAACTGTAAGTCAGAATAACCATGACATGAAAAACATGCTACTTCCAGGCAGTAATTTCTCATTATTGACTACGATAGGAGCCTCGAGGACCATACATATTATTTCCCCAAGGAAACGTGCTAAAAAAGTTGAGAGCATCTAATAAAAGTCAGTTAGCTCTAACTGTCCTAATTTAAACTCCTGCTAGGCCTCTTAGTTCGTATTCCATGCAACCTTTCCTTCCCATAAACACAGGAGTACTAAACTACAGTCCTACATGAAATGCTGATGAGTGTTTTCCTCTGCTTTGCAGCAACTGAACCGGATTTCCTAGAAGGACTCACTCCTATCTTTTTGTCCTAGTCAGGAAAAACAGTCAGGAATTTCCTTGCAGGAAATGAGAGTACTTGCTCCAACCAACCCTGCCCTTAGAAATCTGAGAGGGCGGGTGGGAAAAGGCCTAGCAAAGGAACTATGTTGACCCTTGAGGGAAAGAGGCTCTTGTTGGATTTTACCAACACACTTCTTGACCAGGTCAGCTGCTGGAAAACGCTGTGAAGGCCTGACAGGCCCTCTGTAACATCCTCACCTTTCATCAGAAAATAAACACACTTGGCCCAAACTGTTTACCGAGGAACAACTACAGCAACAAACAGGTATCACACTTGGAATGAAACAGGCTGTGCTAAGAATGAGCTTTTCAGAGCCTTACTTGGAAACGTTAGTTTGGAAGTCACTGAAGAACGTTAGCCCATGCATTTCACGTAGGCGCATCCTACGTCTAATGCAAGATCTTCCTGAACTGGGGGGAAGATCAAACCTGTTTCATGTAAACAGATGACAACGCAGATGCAACATCCCAGTGTGGGCGACTGCTTGTGCTGTAGGACAGGTGAATTCATTTCACAGTCTAGAGAGGAAGCAATTAGCTCCACAGTGTTTTACTGCATTGCCTCCTCAGGTTTTCAGAATGTAATTTTAAGTGCCTAATATCCTATTATTATAATTACATTCAATTATCATCAATAATATTCAATTATCATTATAAAGCCACTTTGTATTTCTACACTATGCCCTACAGACACGTGCAAAAGTTTTATCTTTCTGCTACATCTACAAACTCTCCAATATGCAGTCTTATTAAAAATGTTAAATAATATTATTAGGGTGTCAGAGACCTCCTTGAAAGATCTGAATTCCTTCAGTTACCATTTATTTTTACTAATGGTTTATGGCACAGAGTATCTGCTTCCGATTTAAAATTACAGTAACTACACACCCTGTAAAAGAAGAATTTATAGTTGCAAATTGGATCAGTTTGCTTAAGCTATGGGATTAATTCCTGCAGAATCCAGAAGAAATAAACGAGCAAATAAACCAATTTATCAGTGTCTAGATTTGTCACCTTCATTATCTGCTGAATGATGAGAATACTTGATATCAATGGGACGTTCTACTGAGCCGTAGAAACTGTCTGCATCAGAACCAGAGTCACTGCAAGAGAACAGAGAGAGTACCTTCTGCATCACTGTGCTTGGGACAGTAAACAGGTAGCAGGACTGCGGCCCTGGAAAGGAATGCTGGAACAGCAGAAGCAATCCATCCCCATCCCCCAGTTAACAGCCAGGTATGTTCCTCCTGTCTTCTTTCAGTTTTTGTTTGTTTTACACAAAGCTGAGATTTAAAGTTCTCTTGATAAAAAGATTGATTTTTCTCTTGGCACTCCTACAACTCCGTACTAGGAAGGCCTTTCATTCTTGGGCCTTGCTGCGCCTCAGTAAGTAACAGAAAATTACTTGTGGGTGCAAAGAGCCTAACACACCACTGTCAGGTGCTAGTGCGAAGGGGATAAAAAGCAAACAAAGATTAAAGGTTTATACCTGAATTCCATTATTGTTTCTTTCTTCTCGTGGTAGTGATCGATTTCCCTTCTCAGAGACAGCATCCAATGCTGAGTAAGAATAAAAATACAACATTCAGCACACCCACCTTTAACTCATCAAACAAAGCTGCAGGGTGTCTGTCCTGTGCAGGAAGAGGGTAACTGTGGAACCCACGCTGAGACAGTATTTATTTATCCATGATTTTGTATGCAGAGGACTTACCAGTCAGATGTTCTGACAACCTAAAATGCTACATGAAGGTATTAAAGTGTTAAACTCTCTGTTTGCAAATTTCAAACCATTATTTCTAGGGCCAGGTACTTGTTCACAGTATGTTTATGGGCGAAATATTTCACTGAACTGTTTTATCGAAGTTCAGCACACCAATACCGGTTCCTTGGCTAAAAACAAAACGAGGAATATGGAGAAAACCACGCCATCCAGTACGTTGCTTATAGTGTTACTTTGTGTTGTAATTCAGGGAATGGCTAACTTAATAGTCTACACTTCTCCATTTCCAGAGGAGCCCAAAGAACGAGGTACACCAATCTCAGTGACAGCTGCATGTCCGTTGAGATTTTAGGGAAGTCCATGATTTGTTTTCCACTTCAAGAAAAATTATATTGCAAAAGAAGAGAGTTACCTTTCTTTCGTCTTCAGAAGAAGCTGAAAAAAACCACGTTCTGTGCTTCTTGCTGATGTGAACTAACTTGAAAGGAAACACGTTGCTTGAGGTCGTCTCCTCAACTGCCCGCATAACCCTGAGAGACAGAACCGCCAACGCATGAAAACCTTCACCTAGGGAGTTCATTCTGCTGTGCCACTCAAAGCTCTGACAGAAGGCGGTTTCACCGGCCACTTCTGCCTTACGAGAAGTAACACCCGATCCCAGGAAAACGCCACAAAAATCCCCGAGCGTGCATTTGTAACACTTCCCCATTACAGCGACAGACCGGACAGTGCAGGAGCGCTGACAGGAGGGCGAGCGCTAGTGCACCCGCCAGCCAGGCTTACAAACGGGTATTCCCATCCGTCCCCCGGCGTGAATGAACGGCCGTAACGCACGAGCTTCACACCACCGTGACAAGTGTTCGGGGTGCCTGTGATCCTCATTGCACAAATGCACAGGGGAGAAACCAAAACACAGGTTTTCCAGAGAAATAAAGAATTAATATTAAAAGTTAACTTACGTTTTCCCCACTTTTCCCTTATGAACACTTCCTTGCAATTTTTTAATTATTACAAAACTCAATCTCTTTCACAAATCGCATTAGATAAGTTTGTTTCCTTTATTTTTTTCCCCAGAGGAGTCTCAAACGAGAAAATCCTTGACACACACAGAAATGTGGTTGTAAATGCTCGCTGTAAGCCTTTACAACAAACGAGGAGACTAAAATCCTACGACTGTGGGTAATCTAAAAGTAACATTCCTAAGAGTTATCCAGTGTAAGCCATAGAGAAATCTGATTGATGTTTTCAGTCATCACTGGGGCTTTCTCGTCCTACACTTTAACTCACCAATTTCCTCATATAATACATTATTTCCCTAAGTCCTTCCTATTTAAGGAAGGTGATTGATTTGCAGACATAGAAAAAAGGATTCTCAGAGACATTTGGCTTTTGGTGAAATACCTGATCAAGACAACATTGTTTGGAAGAAAAAGAAGTCTAATCGACATCCTGAAGCTCCATTAAGAACCGTGTCAACTACAAAATCGTTTCAGAATTGGAGATTCCATGGTTTTGAGACTCCCAATCCTCCTTTTAAGCTGGAGGCTGTAGCTTTCTGCCTCTGCCCAGCCCAAAACAGAGCCACAAAAGGAACCGTAAGTTAGTTATTTCACTAAGATAAGGCTAATACGGATGTTAGCGTGGGAAATACCTGTGGTACAGCTGGGAGGGTTACTAGCTACAGGTGTCACTGTACGTTTTGAGTCACTGGTGAGCTCAGCACTTTCTCACCTCCTGTCCACTCCACACACATAAAAGGCTATGGAATGACATCTCCAATAGAAACGTCCTGGGAAGCCTTAGAGTGACTTGTTTTCACACAACCTTATCAACTTCCCAGTCTAACAAATTCTTTTAATTTCAAATTCTTTCTTTCTCAATAATGCTTATGCCTGTGCATAAAACTAGCCTAGACCTGGTCTCAGTTCCACCCAAGCACTCTACAAGGCTGCTAGAATGCAGATATATAAAAAGCAAGGACGCAGTCCCTGGCATTTGCAAATTCCATGGTATTTTTCACATTTATGTGATTACAGAGGCTAGATTCATGGCCAAGTTGCAGTTCAGGTTGCTTATACAAATTCACCTTGAATTTTTACTTAGGTACAGTGTTTACAGCTACACCCCCATAAAATATGCCATTGCTGTGGTCAGTTATAAAGCTTTCACATTCTAATAAAAGATAATTCCTTATTCCAAAATTCTGAGAATATTATGCACTACAAGAATAACACACGATGTTCACAAACACAATAAAATTGCAGTGGTTAGGACCAATAACGTGGTATTTCCCTACATTTTCTCTCTCATTAGTCCTTTCTTGGCATGAATTACAACAGCAATTCCCTAGACTAGCAATTCCTTAGACTTCTACTAGCAGGCCTTGTATGTATGCTGCACTCAGAATCTGATAGCACTGGTTAACTTGAAAGCCATCCATTTTTGTCTTCAGCTTAAAAAGCAAAATAATTAAGATTTACAACAAAAAAAGTCAGACATTTCGCATTCTCTCATTTATCACTCTGTAGCTGATTGAGTTTTGACACCAATTAGTGTTATTCAATCAGTAGCTCCATAGATATTCCTTTCCCATCCCTTCCTATTTTTGTGAAGATCATTGAAATAACTAGAGAACAAAGATTGTCTGTCTGAAAGAATCCACATCCATCTGCATGTGCAAAGTCTGCATTAAGCCAGTCACAAGAGCGAGGCCATTGCAATTTTAACAGCTTTGCTGGTTAAATAACAAAAGATGAAGGCTATGCACTTGCAAAGCACAGGAAACATCATATATGCAGTTTGAGAGGAATCCATCTCCTGGAGTCTGGGATCAGTGCTTAACCCAAATGAGAGATTTAACTTGGTCGGAAACGAAAACCATAGCCCCCTGCATTAAGCTAAAGAAGCTCGGGTGTTAAGTTCGTTCTTTGGCACTCACCTGTTGTAACCATTCAAAGAAAAGGCACCCTGTGGAGATGCAGATGTGCTGCTCTTAAAATAGTAAATACAACCCTCGTGGATAATCACAAATCTCAAGGGCCCTGAAAAGACAACAAGTGAGCAAAACGTAAATCCGACGGTAGTACCTTAACTAGAACCTCTTAACTGGGGTAGAATTCTTGTCTAAGATTTAAGGAATCTTAATAATCATTCTAAAAGAGCACCAACTAGTGAAGTGACAGCTTGTTGAGGATCAGTCACATGGTAAAGCTGTCCATTCAGAGTGGCAGGACTACGGGTAGTATTTACTTCCCTCACTCCAGAGGCAGCTCATGGGGTAACTGCAACAGAAGCCTAAGGGGCTGCAGGTCTGACCTCCCCCTGTGCACCCTTACAAGAGGAATTAGCTAATTCAGATTGCAACCTAAACAAAATGGGAGGAAGGCAGCCACGGGCTACAAATACATATTTAGTTCCACTCCAAAACCGTGAGGTACTTCCCTCTCTTCTTTCACCTCAAGTACATAAAGCTGCCAAAAACCCATGGTTTATTGTCTTTTTTTAAAGGGGCCAACACTTCCTCCTTTACCAAAGGCTCTAATCTTTGTCCTTAACTATGTAAGTATAGTTATAAACAGGGGTAGCAAATGAGTAGCATATCAGTAAACCCAAAATCTTACATCTTCTCCATGTAAATACATTCTGATTCCAGAAGCAATTACTGTTTCTAAGTACAGCCTAATGTTGGCAGTCAGAAAATGTCCATTTCACAACAGCAGCAGGAGATGGGGATATTTTTCCAGTACAGAAAAACAAACTGGAAAAAAACCCTGAGTACTTATTTCTTTTAGAAAAGAATCTGAAATTGATACATATCCAGGGAACCTATTTCTGTCTTTAAAAACTCACTTGGGAAGGACCTGACAAAAGATTTAACCAAGTAAAAGAAAATCAACCACAACACTGATCATTAAAGATTCACAGATCCAAAACAATTAAAGGAAATTCAACATGGGTCTTTTATACACATATTCCAGTAAAACCATAATCCAGTACAGACAGACTAAGTGGATGAGCAGTTTAATAGCCTGCTACCATGAAGTGGGTTCATGGCCCCAAAGGCAAGCATTTAAAACATTCAGTTAATACCTTATTCAACTTACACTTCAAGATCTGCAGCTGGGTGCCTCCTTTTTTATGAAGATACCCTGATTTGGTCACTCCTCCAGGCATTGTCAAAAGGTTTTGTGCTCCAATTGCTTTCATTGGGACTGGCCAGACCTGCTCCTGCGAGGCCATGGCCATCGTTCTGCAATTCAGAATAATTAAAACCAGATTAAAATTTAGATTTTACCGAGAACCAAAGCCTGGTTCCTTAAACAAGCTTTCCCAACAACTAACGTGGTTCAGCATTCAAGTATGTAGCACAGACAGGTGTTCATAGATTCCAGGAAGTTTGTCATGTATAAAAACCATGGTGCAAAAAGTCCCGATTTATTTATATACAGCTCTCAAAAGTGATTGACAGTTGCTGAAACAATGCAAGAGTGCTTAGTAAATGTTATCTAAGTATTTACATTTTCCAAATGCCCCAGATAACACTGTGAGGCTTAACCAGGCAGGTGACTAGAAAGAAAATGGGGTTCTTCTCCCAAGTTCTATGCCACGCGTGTATGTACGATGTCATTTTCTGTATAATGAGGGAATTAAAAGTCATATTTTAGTAACTGCAGTACCCAGTACTACTTACTCCCTATATTTACAGGGTTTATTCTGACTGAAAGCATTAGTGTGTCATCTTGTACTGGATGTTGTACATGGCAGCGCCCTGTGCAAATGAAGTTCACCTCGGCCTGCTGCAGGCTGCCATCTCCTTCATGTATCAGTTATTAATGCCATGCTCCACCAAGCATGTTTGCAGCTACTGCTCTTTCTGCTGTCGCCCTAAGCGGGTTCACAAAAACCCCCACTTTCTTCAGCAGCAGTCTTTTCTGTCTGATACATCACTGCGAGACCATTCTTTCATCAACTGGTAATGGAACGAGGCTAAAAATCCTAACGTGAATACAGAAAAAAACCATGCATGAACTGAAGGGTTCAGGTGGGAAGGGACCTCAAAGCCCATCCAGTTCCAACCCCCTGCCATGGGCAGGGACACCCTCCACTAGACCAGGTTGCTCCAAGCCTCATCCAGCCTGGCCTTGGACACTTCCAGGGATGGGGCATCCACAGCTCCTCTGGGCACCCTGTGCCAGTGCCTCCCCACCCTCTCCATGAGGGTCTTCCTCCTGATATCTAATCTAAGTCTCCCCTCTTTCAGTTCAAACCCGTTACCCCTTGTCCTGTCACTACAGGATAAAAAAAATTGCCAGTCTTTTCCACCCCTCTCCACAGCACGCATCAGCAGCAAAGGGCAAACAGTTAGTTCTAAATCCTAATCATCTGACCTACTGAAACATCGACTGATTTGCATTTCTGTTTTTCCTAACACATATCAATGGAGATGTACTCCACTGTACTTTTGTTGTCATGCCTCAACAAAACCATATCCCTTGCTTATTCTTTTCAGAATGGGTACTTCAAGTTGCCATCTTCGGCTGAAGAGCCTAGTGCTCAGGTAGGCGCAGAAGGTTGGAACTAGATGATCTTGAAGGTCCCTTCCAGCCCAAACCAATCTGTGATTCCATGAATTTTAAGCAGGAGAGTTTAAACTCAAATTCGCTAGGCAGCCTAGAAAACGTCATCACAAAACCCAAGTTTCAGTCCCCAGACAGAGCAGGCACAAGCAGAGAAAATAGGGTCCTCCAAGGGCCTAGAAGTTCTCCCAGCAGACACTGCAAGGCACCATGGTTTCCCAATTTTCCCTCAGGACCTTCCTGCTCACCGAAAGCTAAGTTACTTTTGGTGTATTCAGCTCTATTCTTCCTTCTATTTCCTCCCTGTTCTTATTACAGGATCGAGAACTTCCCAAGCTGAGTTCCTTCTCCCCCACAATGAAGTTTCTAGCAACAGCGATGTGTTATCAGGTCCAAGAAGGGGCTACACACAGATATTTTAAGCTTTTAAGCATTACCAAAGCAACAAAAGTTACCACCCCACCTAAAAAAAATAAAAAATCCTTCAGAATTATTTCTTCCCATCTGGTGGCAAAGTCAAAGGGAGTGAAACAGAGCGTTACCCAGCTGGCTGCGGACGCCAGACAACCCTGCAGTACCGCTAAGAGCGACTTCCTTTAAATGAGGAGCACAGGGCAAGGCCTGGGCTAAATTGTTCTTCTAAGAACAGCCACATCAACACACAAACACTGAAAATCAATTTACGATTAAGTTACCCCATTCTGTTTCCAGCTACATTCAGAAACGATGATTAAGTCAAAATGGAACCTTTTCATTCAGACAAATATACTCTGATGTCAGTTTTCTTGAGCTCACTCTAACATTAGTCTCAATGCCATCCAACCGTTTCGAGCTCATCATGGGTCTTCAAACCCTGTGTGCTCCTACTGCAAAGAGCAGAACAAGAAAAGACTTAAGCGCCCAGCCTTTGGTGCCAAGCTGTTTCAGCGTCCTGTACTTTGGTTGAAAACGTATCAAGAAGAGGCAGAGTTAAACCTCTGGGAGAGGTTATCCAAAACAATCCGTAACCTGAGACTTCTCAGAAGCCAAACACTGGGGACAAGGGTATCCCGCCCCAGGTAAATACGGAAAACCGAAATATTTGAACGAGGTCACGTTAGCCTTCTGCATGGGAACAGACTAGTTAGGCTACTCGCTAAAGCGCACCTGGATGGGCCATTTTCTCCTCCACCTGAAAAGCCAGAATATCAGGCAGACAGAAGATACATAAGTCATGGAAACAGAGGAGGAGGGGACATAAAATCCATCCCATTTTACACAGTGATGACTATAGGATCCAACAGAGGGGAAAGGACCAGAGAGTATCAGGTTCTGCTTCCTCTATTCATGATCATTTCTTGCTTCTGACTACTCACTATTCTCAGTCCTGAGAATAGAGACCAAGCCTCAGCACTTCCCCATCCCAGCTGAGCGAATCCAGGGAGATGCAGGCGAACTCCCCGCAACCAAGTAGGCAGCTAAAGAGCCCACGTACTGCACCAGGCTTCTCAATCGATTTAGAAGCTGCAACGCCCATTTTCTGGATCTCATCCTGACTTGTAGCACTCCCCATCGCATCTGTAGGCTCCTCACGCACTTGCATTTGCGGACACATCGGGAGGACTTTGGCATTCTGAACTGAAATGTTTGAGTTAGGCTTCTCAAATCCATTTAAGTACTTTGAATCTAGGCCCAAGCAAATTTTTCTTCTTTTCTTGACAGTACAAAACAACTCTGGAAAGACACTAGATCCTATGCTGCATCCAGCTGCTGGGAGAAAGGTGTCCAAACAAAGTAACTGCAAGATCTTCATTGTAGGGGTGGGAAGAAAGAAAAATGGATGCTCTTCAAGATTTTTCTGGCCTTAGCACCCACAGTGTGGTTGCCTTGAGCTCACTGAAATGGTTCCTTCCACTCTTGATACTCCTCTTAGAATTTTTTTAAACCGCTACCTGAAGAACGGATCGACAGCAAGCACTGCAGTCACCGCAGAGCCTGTTAGCTCCATGATCCTCCAGAAAGGTATTTCCAAGTTGTTCCTTAGGCAGTTACATTCTGGCACTACAAGACAGAGAGCCCACTACACATTTTCACCCCGGGTGCACGTCCCTCTTCCACGGGGCTGACAACGGAGTTAACGGAGAGGACCCGCTAAGTGCGACGAGCGCCAAGCCATGCTCTCTGACACCGGGCCTCCCCAACACAGAAGGTCACACAGCTCACGCATTGTCTTGTGCAAGCTCCCAGTGGCAGCCACACACCCTCCTCTTCTTCCCACTCACCGAGGGACTGGATGCATGTTTTCAAATTACGTTTGCCGTCAAGGCCCAAAGCCCATTAGAAGTGGCTATTGGATCAACCTTCTCCCCACTGCCACAGCCCTGAACAGAACCCTCTGACCCAGAGGATGGCAGCAGGCGGTGAAAGGCCTTGCATCACTATTTCTCAGATGATTCCCATGATAATTTATGTCTGTGAGGGAGACGATAGGCCTTCGAGTGTAGTAGGAGAAATGGTGAAGCAGCGCTTTATAGGAGCTGCTTCATCACTCAACAGCGCTTTTGGAAAGACAGAACTCTTGGGCGTGATACGGAACTTACACAATTGCTGTTGTGATCACTTCATGTATACAAACTGGTCTGCCAGACTCAAAACCCAAACCCATCTGCAGTGTATTGTTACTGCACCAATAAAGTCAGGCCAAACCCATCACATGAGTATACTTTTCTCAAAAGTGAAAAAAAGCAAAATTACACACTTCAGCGTGTGAGCTGGCTAATGCCTTTCCGATGCAGAAGTTTCTTCTGAATCATAGCAGTACTCTTACCAAGCTCAAACTCCAGATGGAGAGTAGAGGTCTGTTACAGTGTAGTGTGCAAACGTATACATCTGTGAAGTCACTTTAAGCTGTCCCCTCGGCCAGCATATATAGAACAGCTAGAGTGGAGGCTAGGGCATAACTTTACAGGCTAAAAGTCCATCTGCAATATTAAAAATCTGGGTTACATTACAGAAGAACACTTACCCCTTTCTGGCCTTAAGAGCTATGGCATTCAGCCCAATTAAAGCAAATACAAGCTGATTCAACTAAGGATTGCATCCTGGAAGAGCCAGAGAGCTCTTGCTTAACTTCAGCAAAACATACAGCAGATGTGATGATCTCCACATCTTGTGGTATATAGGGATAAAACCCCATTACCCTCATCTCTCAAACTACAGCTGCCAAAAGTTGTATTGAAAGTTCTCACTTGTTCTAATATTATTTATGGTCTGTCCTGGAGCCCAGTTTGGTCATGCTGAACACAAATAAAAGCCAGCCTCCAAAGTTGCAGTACAAAAATGAAACCTGGTCTGAGTTTGTAACAAGAAACTTTATGCCAATTATGCCTGAGAACGTTTTAAACTCCACCATACCTCATAACTTCCAGTTTTTCAATTCTATTTTGAAAGTAAAAGCTGGCAAAGCAAGATGCTAGTTTCCTTCTGAAAATAACTTCCCCATAATGTTACATATATAATACAGAACTTACAGACATAAGTCCATGCCTCATATAAGGCAGAGGGAGGCTGAAGTTTCAGTCTCTGCAAGAGGCTTAACCAAAAATGAGGCATTACATACAGAAAAACTAAAATGAAAGGTTCCCCAATGCGCTCTCTGCAGCCCTGAACAAAAACTAGTTCTCCAATTCAAACACCTAAACATTTACCATCTGTTCTTAACACTGCTTTCTGCAAAATTTTCAGGTCTCTATTCCATTTATTAACCATTCTCCAGTATTTCTGAACTACTCTTCCATAAGCTGTCCTGCTTTTTGGGTTACACATTCCATTTCTTAATACTTCTGACAGCCCCTTTCACAATGGCCTCTCAGGAGGACTAATAGCACAGTACAAACACTGTGAAGGCAAATAAATCTTACAGGACAAAGGGAAGAGGGAACTAAGCCCGACGGAGATACGCTGTTGTAAGCAAATTTACTCAGTTTAACTTGCTTCAACTTGCTTTTCTTCTCTGGCAAAGGTTTTCAATGCACACGCCTCATCTCTTCCCCCTTGAGTAAGTATTTTACCCCAGACAGAATATTCTGCTCCTAGTTTTAGCCTGCTCTCTACCTAAAAGAGAAAGGATCATAGAAATACAAGCCACAAACACGCACTAACCTGGTGACCGTGCCCAATCGACACATAGCTTTCCTGCTGGCCGTTTCACCAAATGATTGTTTCCTCTGTGATGACAAAGCCATTAATAACTTATGACCCCTCTCAGGCATGACAGGAACATCGCTGCGCTTCTCCCCGTCCGCGTATTACGAGGCTGAAAGTGACTGCGATAGCTGCCGTACGCTCAGCACGCAGAAGGAAGGGAAACCCTGCCCCGACTGCTTGTGCATCCGCGCTGCAGGGCGGCCAAAAGGGACGCCTAGGCAATGACTGGTTTCCTTTGCTACTTCCTGTTTCCCCCCAGTGCGAGTGGGCAGCGCTATCTTTGTCAGATTTCCCAACTTCCCAGAGAGGTTATAAATCAAACCCTGCGTACCTCGAACCTCTCTCAGACAGCAAGCCAGAAAGCAGAGGGGATTTTCCAGTGCTCCCTTGCTTCCTGCTCACCTTTCAACCACCTCGTTTCCCTCGGGAGAAAAAGTCGTCCTTTTTTCTTACCGTGCGCTCGTGCTCTCGTGCCTGCCGCGACACGGCTCGGAAATGCTGCCTGGTAAGTATCTCATCTCCCTTCTCTCTCCTGTAGCTTGTCATTACCTCTTCAACCCAAGAAATTTAAAAAATAGCCATTTCGAAAGATTATCCATACTTTAGAGCAAGTCCTGCCTGTGTGTTTGACACTATGCAAAACACAAGAGACAATAAAATTCAAATCCAAGGGGCTCACAATGCAAGGGCAACCATTCTACAGGACAAGCATCACCGGCTGATGAATAAATGCCATTGGTTTACGTCTATTTTCACCCAGAGTTCTTCAAAGGACTCAAGCATTTCACTGAATTTGTTTGGAATTAGCCCACACCCAGGTTCAAATAAGACAAAACCAACTAGCAAGTTTCAGAATGATGAACAAACCCTACATACACAAACACACCAAGTAAAGCTTACTTCACCTATTTTTGGAGAAATGGACACAAATCTGTACTCCAAAACAGAAGAAAGAAGTTTCTATATAAAGACTTTCCTTTTTGTAAGCTACCCAGCAGTCAAAGCACAGAAGCAAATAACGTTTCAGATACTGGCCATTAGCTAGAAAAGCCATTCTTGGTCTCCACTGTAGGGCACCAATTTGTACTCCTTACATAGCCAGGCTGTTCAGGAAGGCAGGAGGAGGGCCACGAAGATGCTCAGAGGGCTGGAGCACCTCTCCTGTGGGGACAGGCTGAGAGAGTTGGGCTTGTTCAGCCTGGAGAAGAGAAGGCTCCAGGGAGACCTTATAGGAGCCTTCCAGTACCTGAAGGGGCTACAAGGAAGCTGGGGGGGGACTTTTCACAAGGACCTGTAGTGACAGGACAGGGGGTAACGGGTTTAAACTGAAAGCGGGGAGATTTAGATTAGATACCAGGAATAAATTCTTCACAGAGAGGGTGGTGAGGCACTGGGACAGGTTGCCCAGAGAAGCTGTGGGTGCCCCATCCCTGGAAGTGTTCCAGGCCAGGCTGGAGGAGGCTTTGAGCAACCTGGTCTAGTGGAGGGTGTCCCTGCCCATGGCAGGGAGGTTGGAACTGGATGATCTTTAAGGTCCCTTCCCACCTGAACCAGTCTGTGATATGATTCTATGAAGCAAGCCATAAGTACTACACAGCTGCTGTTAGCTAAAAGGATCAGCATATCAACACAAAATCCCAGTGCTGTTGAATAAGAATCAATACCCAGGAGTCTTAGTAGCTTAATTGATAGATTCTTCACAGCAAAAAGATGGAAAGAGGACTACAGCTCAGCAGTTTGTGAGTTCAATTCACTTGCTTGATCTGCTACAATATCAGTTACCAGTTCAGACTTCAAGCAACACTTTAAAGCAATCTTTCCTCCCCCGGTTCTCTGCTATCTAAGCACACTCTCCTAAATTTGCATTACCCTCTTTGCTACCTTAACCTCTACGTCAGTACAAAAGCCATGATCAAAATGACAGTATTTGTGTCTATGTAACACTGTGGGGGGGGGGAATCAGTTCCTCTTTGCCTTTTCAGGTCTGACACACCTAAGTCTTGGTTTTCCCCTCCAAACTCAGCAACTACAGTACCACGATCTTTGGCCTCAACAGTCTCATTTATCCAACACACGCTCCTGAAATACAGCTTTTCCACTCTAACCTGCCTGATGCCATCCTCTCCCGTTGTTTGCTTAAGCACTCAAATACAGGATTTTTCAAGTTCCAAGATCCCCTTTTGATTTTTCTGGTGATTTCCAACACTCTCAAGATGGCCACAGAACAGAAGCGCACACAAGCTGGAGTACCGCTGAGGAACAACCAGAAACAAATCCAAAAATATTTAGCTTAACTTTCTAGATCAAACATCTATCAGAAGGGTTGTGTTTCAAAACGGCAAATGAGTCTGAAGAGACACAAAATCTTTATGGATTTGATTAACATCTCTGTCAGGGAAGTGAAGGAGTATTATGTACATCCTTCTTCACAACACACAACTCCATCTTGCAAGAAACTCTGGTATATGGGTTTCGGACCACTAACCCTCACGTGTCCCCACAACATCGGTGGTGAGGAGCAGCCTTGCACCAAGCTGGCCCAGGGAGACTGCAACTCAAACGGAGTTACTTCATTTCTTTAACATGATGAGATTTCACTCGGTCTTAATAGGAAGAACCAGAGCACCAGAAACCAACACTGGGATTTCGTTCCAGCAGGGCTCCTGCCTGAGGAAGTCAGCCCATCATCTCTGTCCTTGTTAGGAACAGCTCCTGCTCCCAGTCAAAAGCAATTCTACTCATCTTTAGTTAACGGAGAGCAAGTGCAATAAAACATACATCTAGCACTATGCTGTCCTCGCCAGTATAAATTCACTAGTCTAGCTGACAGGTTGAGTTGTCTCTGCAGCAAGAGAGCTTCCTCTTGCTGACCTATTTACAGGAAACTGCAAGAATGGACTGTAAATAAAAGCATCGCAAGAAGAGTGCAGCAACAGCCAAGGCACAACAATTAACAAAGCAACCAAACCAATTCAAATAGCGTAAACCCCCGGTTCCTTCAGCTCAGCAGTCAAGTTCCACTCAGAATAACGTAAGAGTTCATACATTCTGTATTTCCATAAAAGCCTACAGTATAGTAAAGCATTGAAAAAGCCACATTCTGTTAAAGTTGTACTGACTTTAATGAGCTTCAATCAGGAGTAGATTATTATGAGTTTTCTTATTTTATCAATTCTACCAAATTAGTTCAGTCCCACGTTTCTAGATCACAGTGGAAACACACCAACTATATGGAGAGATGATGCCTCTGTCAGCTGTATCCTCCACAACTGCAGAGTGTAAAAGAGCAAGTACCAACTACTCGCCTGAGTCCTTCATCTGCTAGGTAAGGCAGTCCTGGAAAAACATGAATAACCATGCATCAGAATTACTTCTCCTGGGTGACCTGCAGAGTAAGAATTTCTAATTTTTTTTTTTTTAAACTGGCAACAAAAGGGAGAAATGAGGCCAGAATTTGCAAAACTACTTTTTCATTACCAAAAGAATTCCTGTTCTTGACGTTTCAACTACCATTCCCTCCTTCAGCTTACTTAGGAAGAACCGGAGAAGCCTGAATAATATTTTTACTTATTTACGTATTTTAAAAAAGTAGCCGAAGCCTTGATAATGTATCTTCAATCTAAAACTGAGAAACACCTCAGCTCAAAAAGCTTCACAGTTTCTATTTATAACCCACTGCTCTGAACATCTATAGACATATTATTGTGGGCTTAGAACTTCAAAAAAGCCAGTCAGCACTGGTCCACAACAGAAAAGCCATACTTCAGAGAAAGAGCGTATCAGTTTTAAAGCAAAGTTGTTTTAACTTTTCTTGGTTGTTTCACCACACAGCTTGGTACAAGTCCTAGAGGCAGATATACTGACTTGGATTTGGGATATGGTTAATGTCATATATTGCTCAAACGTCTGCAGACCAAAGTACAGCTGCAAAGTGTTTGCAGTACATACACAGAGTGTAAAAAGTAAATTAGGCTGTGCAGCTGGACGGGAACAACCTTCTGGAAACTCTCAGTTTAAGCACATTATCATTTAACAAGTTCTCTTACATCGGCTAGCCCTGAACAATAACCTAAGGCTTCATACTGATGTTAACAAGGATTGAACTCAAATCAGTACAGCCATCCTAGCATGATTTTTTCATTATGGCAATTCTGAGCAGCTTTTCAAGTTAAGTTTAAGGGATTTCTAATGAATCAAAAGGTCCCGCAGAACTGTTGGGGAGCATTCACCCAGCGAGTTAACTGGCTGTCAAGCCTGCGCTAGCCAGACCATCCCAGTAACACTCGGCATAAGTAACACACAGCGGAAGGCAAGTTCTTAAACACTTCCACTGCTTATCATGTTTCTTTAAAATAAAGTCAAAGACATGTTACCATGGCAAGACTTCCATTCTCATTTACTACTCAAACCAGACAGACTTTGTTACTTTTAACTGTTACCTACATGCAAGATCCCTGTAAAACAAGACTGTAAATGTAGCTATGGTGATGATTAACTGATATCTTCATCCGTGCTTGTAGAACAATTTAAACTAGACCATAGTTAAAAAACCAAAATCATGTAACCGAGCAGAAGTACAAACATGATTGCCAAAGCCCTATTCCTGGCAACAGCTGCAGAGGGAGTTTCCCCAAATACACGCAGACACTGAAAGTGGGAGTTTCCACAGATTATTTATTCATTTGGCAGTTTTTTGCTGAAGATATTACAGTTGAAACGATTTTGCTGCTAGGCTGATTTGTGGAGATCTGCACACAATTTTACGGACTCATAACTGATAATTTAGGAAGGACCATCGGACTGAAAAATAGTTCCTGCTTACATGTCAAGACCCCTTGAAGCACTTAAGCTGGCAGACCACTGAGCTTCAGCAAAAGCAACACTGAAATAAAGCTTTTGGAAGTTTACAGGAGGGAGTCGGATAGCCATTGCTGATTACAAAGCACATCCAATAGCTACATTTAACCAGCAGGCATCTTGCCATATAAAGTTAAGTAAGTCTATTGTTACAAAATAGATGTTTCTCTTTTCTTAGAATTTTCTTTAAAACAACATAAAGAACATCAAGAGTCCAAGAGGAAAAAAGAAGAAAGGTGAAAAACCCGCCTTAGAGGCCTACACTTCTGTTCACTATTTTGTACCATTACAGACACAAAAGCGTTTTGCCAAGACATCCACCAGTTTGTTGTATGCTGTGCTCGTACAACACTAACAGATCTTGGGTCCAAAAGTAGTATTGCCAGTAAAAGACAGTATTGCATGTGAGCGTATACGCAAGTCGTCAGAAAAAATTACTGAATATAACCAATTTTAAACCAGCAGGATATTAAAAATAACCAAAAAACCCACGAAGCTTATAGAGAAAGTATTTTTGAAAGTCTATCAGCAAAACCCAGCAATGTATAAGTTTAGAAACTCCATGGCTGACCCCCATAACAAGTTACTCATTGAATGCCTAAGAAATTCAGCAAGCCCTGGTTTAGAGGAAGCATTTGGTCACATCCCTGTGAGCCCTTCAAGCCGTGTGCCCCTCCTCTGGTGGGCTGCAGTAACCTTCGGCAGAAGGAAGCGTACCGCTGCAAGCAGATGGCTGCAGGCAGAGCAGAGAGGAAACTGGGCTTCTGTCAGACCCTTGGAAAACAAAACGAAACAAACATTTCCTATTTTCATTTTGCTATGTGATACAGTTTAAAGACTACGTGTAACCACGAAGACTCGCTCTACGCTGCTGTACAACACGGTGCCGGTTTCTAAGTAGTGAAGCATCTCCGAGTTTGCTCTTCTCATACTTGGAAATTCTGACTAGGAACCAGAATCTCAAAATAAGCTACTAACCGTGCAAGTGTAATTTATAGAATTAGAAGTTCTGGGCTGTATAACCGGGCTGTACTGCCAATGGACAGTCCCCACCTCCTACAGCTCTGACGTTCCTTACGCCCAAAACCAAGCAAGGAAGCGTACAGAAACAAGGTTTCTTCATTCTGACTCCAATGACTACTCCTTTTTAAATCATGACAGGGACTTCTCTAAAGGATGTTGTAAGGCATAAGTATTTTGCCACTCTCACCTCCAACCAACCACCCAAAAGACTAAAAATCAAAGGACTGAAACAGGTAGGAGCATGGATTACAATAACCAGGAGTTAAGGCTACAGTGTATTTCATCACTTAGATAACACTACTCTTGCACTGGGAAGAAGAGTCTTTGCAAGCTCACGTGTACTTTCTGCAAAAGCTCAACTTAATTGTAACCACCAGATCACGCGCAGTTGGGATTTTTAGGTCAAGATTTTAAAATTAAAACAAATGTGCACGGCGAGGCCATGCCAGAAAGACAGCAGTAAACAAACAATTTTAATTTGGAGGACATGAGAGGGAAGAGACTTATCATAGGCAGGATGAGGCTTTGAGCAACCTGGTCTAGTGGAGGGTATCCCTGCCCATGGCAGGGGGGTTGGAACTGGATGATCTTTAAGGTCCCTTCCAACCCAAACCATCCTGTGGCTCTATGATCTTAACCCTAAAAATCTACAGTCGCATGCAACCGGCAGCTTGAACAATGCCATTTTAAATTATCATTTATTTTATAGAAATCACTGTTTGCTTCAGAAGTATGACCAAGAGGTAAATAAAAATATTCCCCCTTAAAACTTGTTTAAATGAACTCCAAAAGCAAGGATTAGCCCAACACTGACCTACGCCTCCAAAGCCGCAGAGTTGCATTCAAAAGTGAGTTCACACAGGTCTATTTCCAAGCACAGAAGACATCCATATGCAATAGTACCTAAGACATGAACAACATTCTTGTTTTACAACACAGATCCCCGGTTGCCTAATCAAACATACTACTGATATAGTGCCAACAAAGCTTGCCAAAAGCAAACTGGAGCTGTCACTTCAAAAGATATTTCCATTTCCTTCTGACTGACTTGTCTTTCTTTAAATTAAGGTGTAAGGACTTATTTCAGACAAAGTTTGAAACCACCAGAATCCTAGAATTCTTTTACATACCCTCTACATCCCAGTCAGATTTAAAAGAAGAGGGCAGAGAGTGGATAATTCAAAGATGCTTCTTGGCATCACATTAACCTACCTTAGAGAACTTGCTTTTTCCCAAATCCTTACTTAAACATCAAATAGCATTGTCTGATGCTTCCTCTTATGGTCGCAAAGCTGGTTCCAGGAGCATTTGGCTTACTCCTGGCTTCACTGGCTTTTCACCTCCAAAACTTATTTGTATTTATTAAACACACTATAAATAAATATATCATTCATATCTATACAGTTCTTGAAGAAATGGCGTATGTTGTAAACTCCAGGAATGCTACTAATCATCTTCGCGAGATGAGCTACAAGGAAGACATTCCTTTGGGCACCATTCTTTCTTAAGAGGTTTTGTTTTGTGAAGAGCTCTTTCAGAACAGTGCAGCCAGACTCCTTACAGACATGAACCGGTTATGACAGAAGGGCACTCTTCCTTATTACCTCCAAAAGCTTATGCTTTGTGCACTGCCCAGAACTGACAGCTATTATCTCCAAGAAGCCCCTGCAGCATTCTTTCATTTCCAAGATTCAGTACTCCATACAATTTTACTCTTACGTATAGAGCATAGAACATCTCCAGCAGAAGCTTTTAGAGTATTTACAGATTACCTTCCTAGATATCCTTAAGGCATTCTAAATGCGAGTCACTTGTACACAATGAAGAGCTGAAGCTGGATTTCACTTGCACAAAGGAAATTCAGGAATTTGGGTCAATGGGATTAGTTTTGTTTCAACCTAAGTAATCAAACCTGACATCTTTGTCTAGTAAACACACCAACAGTTCACCCAGACCAAAGCCAGATGACAGACCATACATATCACCACTGCATTGATTCAGCTGTGTGCGCTACTGGCACCACTGAATAAAAAAGGTCTACAGATGCTGAGCTTACAAGAAGAAAGTGCTATTTCTGCACGCTTTTAAAAATATAATGGTGTTTGTGACATTTTATATAGCATTTGAAACCATACAGACCGATACACTTAATGTCCCCTGAAGAACTGCCCTTATAAACGTGTTTGTAATATACATCTACACCTTGAGATAGTATCTACAGTCACGAAAAGAAGCCTCAGCTGTACAGATACCCTAAACATGTTAGAAGTGCATGAGACACTGACCAAAAAGCCTCCCCTTCCTCCAGAAAACAGCCTTCAGACAATCTTTCAGAGTATTCTAGTCATTCAATGCTAACTAGTAAGCCAATATTTTAATGAAAGGCATTTCCTGGCTTATAATGGAGTTCCTTTTCCATTTCTGTCACGTACCCCTCCAGCAGATCAAAACCTAACAGTCCCCATGCTTCAAACTAAAATTCTCCTGTTACATACTTGAAAACATTTCGTCTACCAACTTTTATAAAATATTTCCAAGTTCAGCATCATTACAGCTGGCAAAGATTTTGATGTAATCACAAAAACACATATAGTTTATATGATAAACCAATGGAGATAGACCATTGATAGACCAAGCATGGCATTTGCTCTCAAGAATCACTTTCAAAAAAAAACCAAACACAAGAAAGGATTTGGTTATTCACCATGGTTTTTCGTACCAGAGAAAGAAAAGCATCATTATGGTTATCAAAGACACATCCTGAAAAACAGCTTGGAAACTGCAGACTCCTTCCACCTCCTGTTTTTCAGGTTATATTCCATTTATGTCTGTGCATGTTTCTATACATATACACAACACACGTGTAGCATAACGTGTGGGTATTTATGAATACAATCCGTTCTTTGAAAACAACCACCTTTAAAAAAATTAGCATAACACTGGAGTTTTGATCAACAATGCTAGTTTTGCATTTATGGCTACTCTGTTTTTCTTGGAAGAACAGACAGCGGCGGGATTACTCCAGCTGTAACATGGTGCCAAATATTTCTAACTGTAAAGCAAGAACAAGTATTGAGATATCAGAGCAGCAGTTGTTCCTCTTCCAACGACCTCTCGTGTGGATTCTCTCCACATAAAAAAAGTAGCAAAAGCCTTAGCTTACAGGCTCAATCTTCAGTTGACCTATTTTAAAAAGAATTTAAAAAAAAAGATCACAAGACATAGTAAGACTTAATAACCTTTTAAGTCCAGATGAGACATTTACAATTGTAACCAGTCAGTAAAACCTTCCTTGAGATTTTTGGGTAGATTTTTGGGTTAAGTGGTGGTGGGCGTTTTTGGGGTAGGAAGGGTGGGGTGGTGTTTTTTGGTTTTTTTTGTTTGGGTTTTTTTTTTTTTTAGTATGGGCAACACAAAGTAGCAACAAGACCACTGAGCTTCACTTCCATTCTCCAGTGCCACTTCCTCTCCTGTGCAGTCTACCACAGAACCAGCAGCTGGCACGGACAAGTGCAAGGAATGAAATAGTTACGGTTTAACTGCACGTGAAAAAATAACCCTTAAGTCAGAAAGGACAGAGAGAATACCAGAAAGCACAAGGCTAAGGCATATACGATCGATCTTGACAGAGTTCTTACTATGTACTGTATTCCTTGAAATCCTAAAGCTCGACTTTTTCACTGGTTGGAATGCTATATAGTTTTTCTTTGTCATTTTTCATTCCGCTTTGTTGGAGATGCAACTGTCCAGTCAGAAACCACAAGGAATCTATTCTCCAAGACCTGCCATCCCTTCTGACATTTTGGCAGTTCTACAGAACACCGTCCTTGATCCTTTTCATTCCAGTACAAGCTCCCTCTTCTTTTTCTAGGTGACATTGCTGAAACATTCAATGTAAAACCACCAGACCTTAGGACACGAAGTTTAAATAGTGAACAGTGATACAGTTTTATCTTCTTCTTGGCACAGAATTATTAGGAACACATCAGGTTTGTATTTGCATTTTATGCAGACCTCATGCCTGAGTATCAGGCCAAGTTTGTATTTGGTTTTTACTTGTAAGCTGCTCAAAAAATCTAAAACCCCAACAATAAGAAACTAACAAAAAGATGACTGGCTAACACCACTACTACAACTGGTAAAAACTATGTGGGAGACAGAGCTTTGTCAAACTTTTGTTTCCATAAGAAGGTAAGAATGACACTTCACAACTCCCAATTAATGTGTGAGGTGCACTGCTTCCATGGACCTTCTCAAACAACACAGAACAGCAAGTGCATTTAGAGCAAAATCCACTACACCATGCACTTTTCATCATCTCCATAGGCTAAAAAAAATGACAGGGAATGAGTAATACATAGCAGTGAAATGACTTGGCATGTTGACCAGAATGGCAGGAATGGCATAGGTCCACTCATCTCATTAATTTCCTCATTGCTATCAAAAACGGAAAAGAACACCCCAGGACAGAAGGGAATTGTATAAAGTTGCCGGATGAAGAGTTTCAAGCAAAAAGACTTCCATTTGCCACCTCTCATAGCAGAGACACTGCTGCCAATCCCTTCTGCTTGGCGCTCTCTCAATAAACGTCTGCCAGTCAAGTGCCACATTCCTTGGAATAAGATCTCCACTCTGGAAGAGACCTCGCTCCCAGTTCCACAGCCCAGCAGTGAGCTTCCTACTACCAAGTAATTATGAAGTACCATAATACTGTTGCAGCCCATTAGACCAGAGGTTAGTATACCTTTAGTAATTAACAGATTTATCACTAATCCCTTGCCACCTGCCAACCCAGTTTTGCTGGGGAGCTGAATCCCACAGTGCAAGCACACAGGTGGCATCAGCAGCACTGTGACTCCCTTCTCTTCCACTAAGATAACCTTCTACCCCCAGCAGGCCCCTCATTCCTCCGCGAGCAGTGAAGCCCCAGCATCAGCCAGTTCTGCTAAGCAGAAGAGCTGCCAGCAGGCAGGGAGGAGAAGAAACATGGCTGTGGAAGTAGGGATGCCATGCAGCTGTGGAAGAGCAGTCTGGCAGCAGAGGCATGGCAGGCATAGTGCCAGCATCACAGATACTTTCCAGACTTAATCACTTTGATATCATGTAGTACTGTGTACCTTTGGAAATGCAGTATTCTATCTTATCAGCATAGTTTCCATCATTATAAGAAAGGTTATCTGCACCTCCAAGCAAAAGAGGTGAGATTCAGCAAATTCACACGTTCCTCTGATAATGCTTCAGTGTGCCTCTTCGGACACCCGGATCAGGCGCCTTCTGAACTACAACCATCTTTACAGCAGCTGTGATATTTGCCCAGGGACAGAAATAGGGGCTTGGAGGGGGTGGGGAGGGGAAATGACTCACTGAGGCTCTGAGTTCAGAGCGGGGGAAAAAAAAAAATTCACTGCAACTTCTCATAACAGCTTCCCACAAACACAATTTCCTCTAAGTGGCTAGAGAGTAGTTAGGCTGTCTAACTCCATTCTCTTGAATAGACTTTTCGTGTTTAAAATATTCCTCTTCCCCTTCCAAATTCCCTGCCTCCCCTACCCAGTCACACATCAAGTATTTATCTAGCATACTTCCAGCAGTCTGCCATGCTTAACTGACTCCTGAGTAAGAGTATCCACACAAGCTTATTGATGGGAGGACTGGAATAAATTTGGACCAGACTATGCAGCATCTTATTACCTGTTTGAGTTCTCCTAAATCCAGGATCACAATTCTGTTATGCTTAATCTCATTAGCTGGAAGTAAAAAAACTATCTTGAAGAATACTCTTTGGGGGAAAAAGGAGTACTAATCTTACAGCAAGACTCATCTGCCTCTGCTGCAATAGCTATTTCACCTTCTCAGAAAACACTTTCTGGTCAGTGTTGAGTACATTCATCTAGTTACAGTCCTAATCAAAAGTCTCCAGTTGTTAGAAATCAAAGATAAGTACTCTCTTCTAGGTACCAAACCACAGAGACTGCACAGGATTGGTTGTCCTGTGCTCCTTGAGGCAGCATGCCCACTTGGACAGCAGAAAGCATAGTTGTCCACGCAACACGTACAAAAGCGTGTATATGCAAATCCACCCTTCTCACTTGAAGCTGCACAGTGCTTTGGAAAGCTACTGTGCTGGTTTTGGCTGGGATGGAGTTACTTTCCTTCACAGCAGCTGGTATGGGTCTGCGTTTTGGATCTGTGCTGGAAACAGTGTTGATAACACTGGGATGTTGTAGTTATTACTGAGCAGTGCTTACACAGGGTCAAGGTCTTTTCTGCTCTTCACCCCACCAGTGGGTAGGCTGGGGGTGCACAAGAAGTGGGGAGGGGGACAGAGCTCGGACAGCTGACCCCAACTGAACACAGGGATAATCCATACCATATGACATCATGCTCAGCGAATAAAGCTGGGGGAAGAAGGAAGTGGGGGACATTGAGAGCGACGGCTTTTGTCTTCCTGAGTAACCGTTACATGTGACAGAGCCCTGCTTTCCTGGAGATGGCTGAACACCTGTCTGCCGATGGGAAGCAGTGGATGAATTCCTTGGTTTGCTTTGCTTGTGTGTGTGGCCTTTGCTTTACCCATTAAACTGTCTTTATCTCAACCCACCAGTTTTCTCACTTTTACTCTTCTGATTCTCTCCCCATCCCAACCAGGGGGGAGTGAGCGAGCGGCTGTGTGGTGCTTGGTTGCCGGCTGGGGTTAAACCCTGACACATACCTGCCTGGCGTGATAGTGGAGTCCGATTAACTGACTGAAAAAGGACAGTGCAAAGCTTGAATGTTGAAGCGTGACTGATTAAATGCACTTAACAGCTGCAGATGCTCAGCAAGTCAGGTCACTCTTTTGACTGAACGTAGCTCCAAGTGCCTCATTTTGATTAGTCAAGTTTACAGATCAGATCAGTCTTGAATTAACTAATTCTAAGCCTTTCCTTTGTCAACAGGACCTGTAGGTTCATAGTCTAGGGTATTTTTATGCTAAATTTCTCTCTACATTATTATCAGGACATAAAGTAGAAAAAAATGCTAATCTTTCCAGGAATTCAGGAAGGTACAGAAAACGATGGAAAGAAGTTGTCTAGCTCTCAGTGAAGCCTCTGCATCTAAAGTGTACAGTTTTATTAAGTATAAGGAAATACCAGAAGCTGACTTCAGTACATAGCCTTGGTCGAAACAGTGCGATCGCTAGATTTGTGCAAAAGGTGTAGGAGTGCGCTCAGTGAAAGAACAACGTTCAGTAACAGCCTGTGCCATCTCTGCCCCAGGATCATACCACAGTGCTCCAAGACAGGACACGCTCTCACTTGAGGAAATAACTGTCTCGCAATTGAACTTAGTCTCTTCAGGGTGTATAACAAGTTCCAGCTTGGTCTAGGAGAAACAAACAATGATGTGACATGTTGTAATAGAATTACTGTTAAGCAACATCAGGGTAATGATTTACTCTTTTTAGGAGGGTTGTCACGAGATTAGAGACTAATAATTTAAACCTCTGCTGCCTGGTTGCGGGAACTAGCTCTCAAGGTTAACTACATTTCAGTATGAATGCCAACCTCAGCAATTAAATTGCATGCAAGCAACTTCTGCTGAAATTAAAGGGAACTAGGTAGCATTCAAGGTGAAATTGGTAAGGATGCAGCATTTAATCCAGAACTTTTTACTTTATAGAAGAGTTTTAACAAGTTTTACAGGTACTCCAATAGAAAGGCTGTCTCTCACTCATGTCAGAATATTAAATAGTAATGTAAATCTTGTAAAATAATTTAAAAGAACTAATAAAACACGAGACGAAGGACCATTTCAAAGAGATTTTAACTTGGAAGAAGATTTACATGCAGACATTGAAAGGAAGTCACAGATCAAATCTAGTTTTTACTCCAAAAATCATAGTTCAAGTCATTGAAACTCACCGTTAGTTTTGTTTTTTCCCCTTCCTCAATAGACAACTATTTATTTAATAGGAAAATATGCAAATATTTATAAAAACAACTGTTTCCAGAATGATGATTAATGTCTATCACTACAGTAGCTGACATTAAAAATAGAACGGGGAAACAAAGCTTCCTACCAAACCACCTTTTTTTTTTTTTCTCTCTTACAAGCCATATTTCACCAGACAAAACTGAGGTATTCACAACATCACCTACTTCCGCTTCTCTTCTTCCTTTTTTGTTACCAAGCAGCTATTACACGACACACGAAAACAAGTAACACAGACTTTCACACTTACTAGAATCTGTTTCAGGATCCGAGATGCTGCCCTGAAGTGCTACATAAATAAAAAGATAAGACATCTCAGTAACTGATTTCAGCAGAGTAAAGCTCTTCTAGAGATTAAGAAGCCTATTTGTCTTGAGAAGAACTGGATATGAAAGTGGAAACTGACGTGTTAAGAAAGACTTCCCTCCTCCAAGGGTTCTTGCTTTTGAATTCTGCGTATCTTTAAATTAAAAACTCAGTGCTAATAGGAAATGAAGCTAAAGTTATTTGAAGTCACCTCAATTTCAGAGCATTTAGAATTAAGCCCTGCTTTCATTTAAGCATTAATTATTAAATTGCACGGGTTCATTGTTCATCTAAGTAGGGATGCCGGCTAAACTAGACCTGACCTTATTTTCATCTGGTAAAGCAGAATAACAGCGAAAGACGCAGTTCAGCTGGCAGTTCTGGGTTGGCTAACCTGAACAATGAAAAAGTGCATTTATGCTCAGTTACAAAGAAGTTCAGGTCACTGCAGCCCAATCTAAGTTCACATTCTTGTCCTAATAAAGAGAAAACCCATACGCGCAGGCTACAGTTCCATCACCCAGTATGTTTTACGTGGGTTTTTTGGACCATACAAGTACTCAACCCAGGAATCCTACACTTTCCTACTTCCTTGTACTATTCTCCCTCCTCTTGTTCATTTGGATGTCCTTCAAACTCCTGAGGAATCTTTTGCTTTTAGTCATGTCTCTTAGGCATAAATCACCTTTCATGATGAATCTTGCAGCACACATCCCATCATCTCCCCCTCCAGTCAACACTTAGACAAACATCTCCGACGCAGCAACGGTTTCAGACATGCACACTCGTGCCGTTGGACTCTCCCAGTCTTTTCTTTCCAAGTACTGCCAGGAGCAAGAATGAGGAAAGTAATTCAAACTCCACAACACAGGCTGCTTTTCTACAGCAAACTGGGACTAATCACCCCCCTTGAACTTGGGAATCAGTGCTAAGTCAGGGTGCTGGAAGGTTACAAACGAGCTGTAAGACAGGAGATGACCTGTAACATAAAATACTGATACCCAACGTTAAGAACTGGGTCCTTTAGTAAATTTCTGGTCTACATATAGCTGCTCCTACCCTGCTGTAGGTGCGAGCAGCTACTGTCTAGAAGCATTAGTCAGACAGCGTGGGGTTTCTTTTTTTAAACTCACCGAAACCAATATGCTAGCATCATTGCGTGCTCAATATGCATATATGAATATTGCGGTATTGCTGCACGGCACAGTTAAATATAATTGGCAAGATATATAGTTGATCCACCTCCGGTCTATCATACCGTTCATTTTGACAAGGAGAAAGCAAACAAAAACTCCACCTCTGTGTGAAGACACAGGTCACAGACTGTCACCGTTCTCTTCAGTATGCTGAAAGCAGCAGAAAGGCAGCAATACACTTCGCAGACAGGGGAAAGGGATGCAGAGAAGGTGAGCAAACACTAAAGGATGGCTACCCCATGACGTAGGGAGTCTCAGTCCACGTGACAAAAAGGCAGTTGCTCCAGTCTGGGCAACAATGATATCCTTTACTGGGCAAAAACGATGCTCTATCTATACACAAACTCATAACTGAATTGAAACTCCGAGAACTGAAATCGTCTGATGAGCTGTCAACTTTGCCAAGAAGCGTCCAGAGCCTTGCAGAGGCATCCCTATTTATCACATTCAAGCAGTACTAAACATTGCCAACTACTACATCTGAGTCCTGCCTTTTTTAAGGCTCCGGCTACTATGCTGAGGAATTTTAGGTTCTGGGTTTTTAAAACAGCATGATACCCTTCCAATTAGCTGAAAGGCTTAGAACATACAGTACCTGCACCCTGAAAGTGTAGTAAAAGCCTGCTTAAAATATTCACAGCTTCCTCGTCTGAGGGACCTCATTCATGACCTTTGCATATTTATGCCAAAAAGAACAGAATTCTAAAGTTTCAGTGTTTTGGTGCTCAAAAAAAAAAAAAGAGGTAAATAGTACTCAGCATGGCCACCAAGTTTTTTAAAAAATTAAGGCTGACACTTTTCTCAGCTGTTGCTCCCATATAAGTTCCAATGGAAATTCTGGTTTCATATTTTGAGGAAGCCATCTGGAATGAAAGATTCCCCATTTGAAGAGCTGTTACAGATGAGTTCATGATTAAAGGCATAAACCCGCATTTCTCCAGTACTCTCATTCATGGTACAGCAGAAGAGATAATGAAATAAGAGCTTTGGTTAAAAGCGTTAGGTAAGTTTCCTGTTTGGGCGTTGCAATATATTCCCTGCACTGAAACGGGCAGGAATATCGATGAGGCGCAGTATCAACGACACAGTAATACACAGAAATCTTATGTGCACGCATGTGTCAAGAGGAGATGATGTGCATGTAAAAAGTTTAGTTGCAATGTCTATGATTATTGTAGTTTGATGTAGTAATCTGTTCACGTGGACCACTGTAAAGTTTTTGTAAAGTCATCAGCAACCTATGTGCGGGTATTAAGTCTTCTAAATGTTCTGTGAGAGAGTGAAAGCCATTTCCAAGCTGTACAAGCCTTCGCAGGCCCCTAAATCCATTTGGAATTAGCGGTACTGTAAAGAGGAGGACCCAAAACTCCTGTCTTCCTTCTCTAACGTATCCAAGGAAATGGTCTACAATGACAAACCCAAATCTAATGTTTTTATAAGTTACAGTAGAGTGGTTGCATTTAACTATGAAAAAAAAGGTACCCTTCAAAAAAAGGTAAGGGTACCCTTCAAAAAAAGGTAAGGGTACCCTTCAAAAAAAGGTAAGGGTACCCAGTCAGCTTGAATTGGGAAGTTCCTTCTTTGTCAAATTAACACTGGCAGTGCATGGCCGGTGCGGGGGAGAGGGAATTACATACATGCATTCCCTGGAAGACAGAACAGACCTAATGATTCAAGTGTACCTACTGTTCCATTAGGATGGAAGCGATCTTGGTGGTACATGATCAATCATGTACAGTTTGTCACTGTTATAACACAGTGTAAATAAAATAAAAATCCAGAACGCTTTAACCTTAACCAGTTGAACGGTGAGAATTCTCAGACATAGACAGGATGAAAACAGGAGTTCCCTTGCCTTGTTGGAGTTTTACCTGTTGCCTCTCTGGAAAGATAAGACTGTAAGGAAGCAAAGGTCTGCTTTGCCTCTAGGCAACCACAGATATAAAAAGATTAATCCAGCAACAAAATTCAACAAGCAGCTATTCCTAAGCTTTGCCAAAGATTTGCTTATTTCACACCAGCTATCTAGCTCAGCTCTTGACAATTGTTCGAGGAGACAGGTTCAGAATGACTCTAAAGTGCTGGCAAATCTTAGCATCATAGAAAAGGGAGAGCCCTATCTACAGATTAGGTGTCCCTGAATTAGCCTGGTTAAAACAGCCCGTGACTGCAGCAGGAAGATACAACAGTCATCCTTACAACAGGCACGCAAGCTATTCTCTTCTCTGCTCCTAAAAACAAAGCTTGCAGGAGCTGAAGACATAAATGTTTCCAAGGTCTGACTTTTCAATGACTGTAATTACTTCTCAGCACCATACATCATCTTTAAATATTGTTCTGCCAAAGATATCAGGATATGCAAAACCACTTCAACAACAGCTTCGAAGAGATAAGAACTTCGTCTTTACTGGAAAAGAGCTGGCATGCAAGTAAAGTAATTAGGTTATCTGAGATACCCTGAGATAGGGGAGAACAACATCTAGGCTTGTCTCCATGGAAGTCACGTCTCTGCACTCTCCTCTAACTGTCGTTCTGTTTAAAATCCATCCCTTAATTGGGGAAAAGGAGTTTTCAGATGCCTGCATTTGTTAAATGACAGGTGGACTCTTCAAGCCCCTTTCTTTCTAACAAAAAATAAGAAAATTCAACATAGGAGTTTATGAAGGAAAGTCAAGATAGAAAAAAAAACTTCAAACAGGTCTTGGGGAAGTACCGTGGAGACAGCATATTGCTCTTAAAAAGTATGGAGTACTGAGATTTCTGTTATATGCTCTAGTCGAGTCATCCTTCTTAAGCAATCAACCTGACCATACATATGCTTGTAATACAGAGCATGATAAATAACTGCTTAAGGTTGACAACACCCAGCGTAGTTAAAAAAAGAACTGATCAAAGCTTCAGTGCCTACAATTCTTTCCTCAACACACTGCAAAAGGCCCAGCTTGTCCAGACATTCCAGCGTAAGATGAGTAGAAAAGGTGTTTATCAACCAGAGCTGGTGATGGTCCGCAAATACTAGAGGAACAGGCAGAGACATACGTATGTGTGCTAACAGTGTAAAAATCACACATTCCATCGAGCACCGTACTTACAGCCACGTCCTGGGTGTCTCAAGGATTAGCCCTGAGGCTGCTTTAAGCCCCTCTGATTTCCAGACTCACAGTTCCTTTCCAAACACTTTGTTCCACTACAGCGTAGGTTCAAAAGCAAATGTGAAGCAATGTCATCAGGAAATGCCTTCACGGAACAAGTTTACTTTAAAAAAAGGCCAGAAGAACGCTTAACTGCACAAGGGAGGAGTAGCCATTCAGGAGGTTATTTTCTCTCCTCCCTCAGAAATCCCCATCAGAAGACAAAATGCATTGCAGAAGAATTGTTTGTATCCACCGATACTTTCAAATCTAAACAAATCCAATTTACTCTGGAAGTCCCCTAGTAACTGCTGTAAGTCCTCACCCTTGTTTACATACCTATCCATCAGTTCTGCTGAGAATCTGAGCCTGTATGAACTTTCTTGAAAGGTCTGATAGATGTAATAAGCCAAGATCCTGATCCTACAGTAATACAAACTAACAGTTTTACAAATAATAGGGTTACTTACATCTGCAAGTACTTTTAAGATCAGGGCTTAAGCCAACAACAATGAATTGACACGATACTTTCAGGACTGAACATTCCAAACAACTTATGAAACTGCTGGATGAAAGCATGAATTACCCATTGTCAAACCTCTCCTGCCCAACAGCCTGGAAGATGTACCAACACTAAATCAACGTTGTCAAGTTAAAACTCATACCCCTCTATCGCAGCAACCTCAGCGTCTCGTAACGCAGAGCAACACACGTACTAACAACCCAAGGGCTGCGGAACGAAGGGCAAACGTGCCCACCAGGGTTTGAGCGGCAAAGGCACTTCTACAGGTGAAGTGAGGAACATGTAAGCGCCTTGTGGTCATCCATGTTTGCATCTCAGGGTTAAGAGTAAGTTGACAATTCCTCCTACATTTCCATTTCCACTTAGTATTCATTACCAAAGAGGCTGCCCTGTTTGGTTTTCTGCCAGAGGAGACTGCTCCACCTTCACTTAAGCAAGAAATTGAAGGAGGAGACTTTTTACGCCCTCTGGGCTTTGGTAGGCTAACTCGGTTTTCTAACAACAAAATCAGATTGGAAGTGTGGTCTTTGAAATACAGGGGGTTCATCTGCCTGTGGGAGCTCACAGATTCACAGCCAACCGATCAGACTGGCCTCCAACACAGGAACTCTCACTCAGACAGCCCTGCCTGAGGTGCCTGCAGGAATTTATCTCACTGCATTCATCCTTACTGCTTTCAACACTACATCTCTTCCAGAACTGGCATCTCTATCTCACTCCTTCATAACTTTCCAAAAAGGTCTTTATTTTCTGGAGGTTTCAGCATGAAGTTTGTAATCCTTTGTGGAGAAGTTTATGGAGAGCTGGGAAACGTTAATACAGAAAAAATTACAAACGTGAACCAGCATGTAACCCACTGCTAAGCTGACCCAGTACTGACTCCTCAGGAATGGAATATTGGCAAGGGGTAGCTATTAATCAGCTCTCTTGCAACAGCAAGATGGCTCCAACAGCAAGTTAATTCTGCTTTTGTCTGTATCATGACAGCGGTACACAAATGAAATAAACTGCAGGGGCTCCAACTGTTTCCTGTACAAATACCACTAAACCCAAACAGGTGTATTATTCAGATCTGAATTTGTCTCGTAACCCCCAAGATATTAAGTGCAGAGCAAAAGTGGAAATTTGCTTTTCATCGTAGGGAACATACCAGTTTAAAGCAACTGATTTCACACAGGAAACTGAAGTCCTGTCTGTGCACAGGCCAGCCAGGGCGCGTACACCAGCAGCAGCGGCTTCGACATCCACTTAGCAACACCACCTCACCTGTAGCGATGAAGTCAGACGGGGTACAAGGGCAGTTCCGTCCCACTGCTGACCTGTTCTTTGCATCGAGCATCCCCAAGACCCACACTGAAGAGGGTTTAGCGGACAGAACGGTAGGAGGGGAAACATTTATCCACCTTCTCAATGCATCCTGAGTATCAGCATCCTTCCGCTACCAGTTTGCACTGGTGACTTGCGGGATGACAGCTGAGCAGTGAAGTAAACGCATGCCGGGTGTCCCCGCTCTCCGCCGACAGAGGAGCTACAACGCGTGGTTTGCACAGCGCCTACACCCGCAGGCGGACGAGAACTTCAAGCCTTGACAGAGGTGACGGTGCGAGCCAAGTGGGGATGAGGGGGCTTCCAAGGTGGAAGGGGCTTGAAGATGGTAACTCTGAAGAAGATGCATCTGTGCTCTGCATTTCACCTCTGGAAAGTCTTGCCTCATCCTTTAACGCACATCTATGTTACCACCGGGAACGCGCTGGGAACCTGCTGCTCACAACTCGCCGTGAAAGCCGCAGCCCGGCGTACGTGGGGGAGCGGCATCCCTCTTTCCCCTTCTCCTTCCCGAAGGGAACCACGGACACTTTCTCCCTTCGGCCCCGCACCCCCGAGCCGTCTCCATCCCACCTCCCGCCCGCGGGTCACCACAGCGGCACCGACCGGGCAGCACCAACGCACGGCACGGGGAGGCGCGATCGCTTCCTTCGCGGCAGCGGGAACGGCACCTTCCCGGCGCCGCGGGGCCGTGAGCCGCGTTCCCGGGGACGCCTGGCTGCCGGGAAGCCCCCGTAAGCCCTCCCGAGGGACGCTGCACGCTCCCGGGTGGACCCGGCCGGCAGCCCCGGGAGCCGCCTGACCCCCACCCGCCTCTCCCTGCCCGGCACGAGGGCGCTCCCGGTGACTCACCCAGGACTTTCCCGGCGCCCTTCGGCACTGAGGCGGCGGGAAGGGGGGGAAGGAGACGCGCCGGGCCCCCTCCCGGCCCCGGGCCCCCCGCGGGCGTCCCGCACGTGGCAGCGGAGGAGGTGGCTGGGGGCGCGGGGACCAGCTCCACCTGATCCCGCGGGGAAGAGGGCGCCTACCTCGGCCGCAGCTCGACTCAGCTCCGCGGGCGACAACCGCCGCACCGACCGCTCATGCCCGCTCCCCGGCCCGGCCCGGCCCAGCCCCGCAGCGCCCGCCCCTGCTTTCACCTGCCGGCACGGTCCCGCCCACCCCGCCGGGAGCTGCCGGCAGCCGGGGCGGAGACGGGCAGGAGAGGGCCGGGCCGGGCCGGGCCGGGCCGGGCCGGGCTGTTAACGCCGTGCCGGAGCAGCAGCCCGTTGTGCGTGAGGTTTGTAAGCCGTAGCCAGCGGTGGGCTCTGTCAGGGCACACAGAAGGGCTGAGCTGCCCCTGCGCTCAACTCCCTTTTCATCCCGGTTTTCCCCACATCCATGGTAGCCAGAGCCTGTCAGGCTGAAGCTTATCTGTATCCCCAAGAGATGTCACACACTTGTAAGGACGTTTTTAGGTGTTCTAAAAGGTGGCTTTTAAAATCTGATAAGCTGTTGTTCACTTCATTCTCACGTGTTAAATGATAATTTAAGATATGCTTTTATTACACTCAGTGTTTTGGACTCTTGGGCTTTGGTTTGTTTCTCCACTTGCCTTTTTTTTACTTCCTAGATTTCTTTGTCTAACCAAAAAAAGTGGAAAAAGTTGGGCTTTTTTAAATAACATGAGCAGAAATTTGAAAAATCAAAGTGAAATTTAAAAATATACAGAAGCAGAATATGAAAAAATCTATCAAAATGCTATTTAAAAATGCTTAGCTACTTGGAACCCCTTCTTGTAGAAACAAAGTAAGAAGTAGTATTGCTACTGTGAGAGTACTGCTATGAGAGGTACAGAGTGGTCAGTTCTAATTCCATCTGCTTTCGGAACAACTGGAAAGCAGCACTTCATAAAGCAAACCCTTTGAACCCCAAATGCCCAAACCCTTGATCTTTGCATAATTCTGTAGATTTTTTTTATTAAAAAGCAGCATTTTCCTTTGGTAATAAGTCAGCTAATACTTTAGTTTTAAAGCCTTTAACCTTGACAGTGGTCTTAAAGCAGTTTCTGTGGTCAGAAAACAAGGTGCCACGTTTCCTGTGAGTGTCATTTATTAGCGTTTTTCTTTTGTCGTTCACAAAAATTCGTAGTATGAAGTAGCAGAGAGAATCCCTGCTCTGCATACAGCAGGGCGAGCGCTTGGTCTGCGACACGAAGCCCAGAGTTTTAAGTACGGCAGAGACTACCAAAAGCTGGTTGGGAAATGTGGTTTAGCGACGAGCTTCGATTTCTAACACAAACAGAACATCCTGACTTTACTGGTGGAAATTACAGCATTTGATTCCTGCCTGACTAAACCCAGACCTTTGAGTCTCCTGAGAAGCCAGATCAGCGCACTGACAGCACTAAGCTAAGGCAGGTGGGGGGAACCTTCGTTTTGTTGGCTGAATATGCCCTGTGACTTCACTTTATAGGGTACAGCCCGCGATTAAAATCAGCCTGCGTGTTTTTACTGGATAGCGAGCACGTTACCGTGTGGTCTGCCAAATGTGCTGGAAAGACATATCTGGTCCTCAGCAAGGAAAATGTTCCCCACCCCCAAACGGAAGGCTTAACTGACGAGCTTTTATACAAACGGTTTTACAGGGTAACAGCCCCTTCCCCACCTCCCTTCTGAGCTGAGTGTTCCTTTTGTACAAGCCAAGCCTTCGTGTGACCTAAATCCCACGCTGCGTTCCAGCTGAGAGGACTTGAACGCTTGCGTATTCCTCCTGGGAGCTCTGTGCCCGGGACCTTTTAGGATCCCACTTGTGTAACATCGGGAAGGCAAGAGTATTCCACCCAGTTATTTTGAATTGCAGTAATCTTCTGTAGTGAGGAAACATCCCAGCTTCATTTTATCAGTAAATAAAACATTGCCTTCACCTAAAAATCCATGCTTTTAGCAAAGAGAATGGTCAGACTAGTCTGGCATGGTCTGCTTTGGGGAAAAAATTTCCCTTTTTTTCCATTTACCTCTACATTCTTACTTATTTTTTTCCTTCAAATTTGCATATAGCACATGAGATTGAAGGGACTATGGCTGTGATGCTGCTTTCACCTCCACTCCTCTTAAACCCAGAATTTGCATAAGCCTCATTATGAAAAATAGCATGTGATTTTTAGCTGGACTAAACTCTCGACCTAACAGACTTGTCAAAATTTCGTGATTTCATTAGCCAGCTCATCCAGAAATCCGGGAAAGACGCTGTCCCTCGCTGCATTGCAGCCCTGCTTCCTCTTTCCTTGTTCTCTTTTTTTTTCTCTCTTTCTTTCTTTTAATGTGCCTGCAAACCCGTGGTCTATTTGTTGTAATTGCCTCTGCACGTCTGACTTAGCTTAGCTTTTGGCAAGTCTCATTTCCTGACCTCGAGACATGGTTTACCTTTGCTGATCAGTCTGTCTTTCTGCTTCTTGCAGAATCTCTACCTAATTTCCCATCTGTGGTGGCTCCACACTTTGAGCTTCAGCAGCTCTGCAAGTTTCTTTCCTTGGTTTTCTTTTGTTTTTTTTTTTTTTTTAATGCAGTCGTGTGGCACAGAAGTTGTAAAGAGTCCTGTCTGTACCAAACCGAGCATCATCCAAAATGCAAACCTGGGGTAGGGCTAAGAGTAAGGTGGGGAGTACTGCTTGGTTTTGGGGGTTGTGTATTTGTAATTTTATCAATTACCTTGTAAAACATGTGCTAAAACATTATCAGTCCCAAAGAACAGAAGAATTTGTGTCAAATTTCAGGCCCTTGTGTTCTGCTTGAAAAGCCTCAGAGAATTGTCTAACTACAAAAGTAGTGGCTGTCGCCAGATTACAAGGTGGCACCGTGAGATACTAGCAAGATTGCTGACTATGGGATTCAGGACTGGGTTACCTGTTTAAATAGGCCACACACCTAATACTTTAAACATGCTGGGGTATTTCTCGCCCCATTGTTCTACCCCAGAATCACGGACAGGTCTGATTTTGCTTGCTGCTGTTGCTTTTAGCTGTGCTTTTAGCTGCTATCCCAACCTGGGAATGCAGACTGAAAGCACGTGAATCGGGCTCCAGAGACACTATCACAAGGGGCCCTGATGAGGGACCTCTCTGCAGTACACAAATATTTTCTCTAAGAGGGATGAGGATTCTGATTGTTCCTCCCAAAAGGCACACAGTAAAATGACAACATACTTAGGTGCGAAGAGGGTACTCATCTTTGTTAGTTATAAGTGCCAGAGAAACATGAAAAAAATATTGAAATTCCAAAGATAGAGATCTAAAAAAGAGCAAATGTTTTCCTTAGCGGTATTCTCTGTTGTGTTTATAGGACTCTTACCAAGCCTTTGGTAAAAATAAAGCCTCTGTTTTGGTTTTATTGTTGTTGTTGTTGTTTTTGATGCTGACAAATACGGCAATTAATTTAAGTTACATAACCTGTTCCAGGGCCCAACTGTATCCCTGCAGAGACAGAACAATTCATTATGGATGGAGGAAGTATGCCAGAAAAAGCAAGGCTTCTGAAGGCATTTTGCCTGTTTCTGTTATGCTTTCCAGCTGAAGCTGTAAGGAAATAAACTCACTAATACTTCTCCAGCGTATCTGGCTGACAGCTAGTACATCCCTCCTTGTCTTCCATGTTACAGTTTGATGCGCAGGCCGAGAGGAAAGTGATCTGTCTGCAGTCATTGCTGTTGCTGGCAACAGAGATTATTCCCTTTCTTTTTTGCTGCACTGCATTTGCAATCAAATTTTATCATTCCTCTCTACAGAAAACAATAATCTCTTCTGCCTGGTCTTCTGTGCTTCGTGTTGAAGCAGCCATAATTTGGGTTTGGCGTCTACATTACTGAGTTCCGTCACGGGAAACTCAGGGATCTCCATTTGTCTAACGTGTTTTGCAGTTGTATGAAATATCTGGTAGGAACATGAAAAGGAAAACAGGGATTCAGAAAAACTCCGATAATCTGTCACCCACCTGGTCTTCAGAGGAAATAACCACGCCTTGGATAGCTGAGATTTTCAGCCTGCATGATTTTACTTGTTAAGTGAGAAGTCAATTATTGAGACTAGAAGAATGCATTTTTCTTAACTTTCTTGCTCTTATTAGCAGAAAGTATGAGCTTTTCCCACATGACCTCATCTGTGTTCTGATGAGACAGGTGAGAAAGATCTGTTTCCCTCATGTCCCAAAGGAGTATTTCCTTACAATCCAAACTGCAGTGATCAGTTTCACACCAAGGACATAAATCAGAATGACAGTAAACACCAAATTTATAGCAACAGTGAAATTTGTCTCCTGATAAAGGGCTCTTTTTTTTTCCCTTTGAAACAGAGTAAATGAAATCTAGCCATAGGTGCAGGGGCAGAGAATCCCAAATAACACGCTGCTAAACCTCCAGCATACGATTCATGATTTGAGTGCACCACACTGATCTCCTCCTACTCTTTCCAGTCTCTTACAGCAAACTGCATGGTAACAGAAACCATCTCAACAATTCCAGTCTGCTGCTAGTGAGTAAAATTATTTTCATCTTGTCAAAGTGATATAACTCACATGGTTGTGAAGTTTCCAGCAGGAAATTACTACTCACATAACTACAGCCTTTTTTGTGATGGCTCACACTAAGAAGAGTGAAGGGCAAGACATTCAGTCCCGAATAGAAATACAACTTTTCAGAGCTGTTTGGCTCCAGACGTGCTTACGAAGACATGAACGCTAGAAAACTTGGTGGCTAGGGGTTTCAATATCATGTAGGAGGATTTAGGTGTGTAATCATCAGTAGGAGAACGTGAAAGCAGGCATCTTTTGGGAGCAGGACTGATTTTAGGCACAATGAAAAGGGGGTGCAGCCCAGCAGCTGCAAAGCACCAAAAGGCAGCAGCAGCATCAAAACCCTTCTAGTGCGAGGAGGTGTGGAGTTCTTGCCTACGCCTGCCTGCTGGAGAACGCTGAAGTTGCTGGTGTGGGTGGCAATATTGCTAGGGAAACCAGAGCAGTTTCCAGCTTTGCTCCAGAACAACAGGACACTGAATCACTCTTACCTTGACCTTTGACCATGCTGACATCTCTATAACCCTTCTCAAATCTTTCTTCATATGTGGGCGCTGTTTGCTGTTTCTCCCATAGTTATCTTTAAATCCTAGCATGAAGACTATTTAAGTCTCTTAACTGCTGCTTTGATCTTCTTCCTGGCAGGAATCCTCACTGCTGTAATCATCCTTTTGAATGGAGCAAAACTGCACCAGAGTTTTTAATGCTTATTCATCCTTCAAAGATACAGAATCTATTATAGCATCCTTTAAAAACTAATGCATATCCAAATGAAGAAAATAATAAATAAAAAAAGCTTAAAAGCACAAAAGCTTACAACCACAACTGTTGTGTAAGAGCAACCTGCAAAAAGTGTAAAAACCCACAGTAAATCCTTTTCCAAATGCATCAAGAGCAGAAAGTGTACCAGAGAATCAGTAGAGTCAATATGTGATTAAGGTTTAAAGGTACCTTCAGAGAAGATAAGATCATAGCAGAGCATTACAGAAAAGCTGAATAAATGCCTTCCTTCCCTAAAAGAGTTGGGGAAGTTTCCATGCAAGACCTTTTCTTTATGAGACAGTTATTAGAGAATCTGTGACACAGGATCAGCAGGAAAAGATACAGTTTAAATGAACAAGATAAACAGATAATCACCAGAACAAGACTCCATTCTCCCAGGAGCTCGAAGTGACTGCAGTTCAAGCCATGGCTTATAACCTCTTGCTTAAACCCAGCATTTTATCTGAGAAGAGCAAGGTAATAAACATGATCGTGATTATTTTTTTAAAATGGTTCCACGAGAGAGTCAGGGATCTACAGACACGGCATCTGAAGCAGGGTGTATAAAGAGTGTCACCAAATAATTAGGAGAGGCAATAAAGATGGTGTGTTAAGGAGAAGTCAGCATAGCTCTTAGAAAGAGGACTTACGCCTCACAAGTAATTCTGTTGGAGTTCCCTAGAGGAGTCACTAGGCATGTGAAAAGGGAGATCTGCCTGATACAGCCTATACAGATTTCTAAAACACCCTCAGTGCAGTTAGTCATCAAAGACTTTTCAAGAAGCTGAGCACCAATGGCAAAAAAAATGTCTGAAAGTTGGGAAAAAGAAGTTGGGAGTTAAACGGTGAGTACTCACAGTGAGGAAGGCATTTTCCTTCCCTGGGAACTGGCATGGAAATAAAGCTTTTCAGCATAGTCATACACGATGTGATAAAATTACTGTAACGCAAAACTTGAGTGATATAAAATGTGCTGATATCAGGTTATTTGGGGTAGTAAAGGTACGTGCTGAGTGTGAGGAAGGACTTAATACTACTGAGCAACAGAGCTAGCTGAAATGCAGTGCAAATAATTGCAAAAATCTTCCTAACTTAGCATATAGAACGATGGGCCCTGAGATGGTTATTACCACTGAGGAATGAGCGCTTGGGCTGTAATAGTTCCAGAAAGCTGGCGGTCCAATGCTTAGCAAGAGCAAAACTGCAAACAGGACATCAGTGATTCTTAGCAAGGGAACCAAGAACAAATGAGGGAACAGCCTTACACCACAGTGTAAATCCATCAAGCCTCACAGCCTGGACTCTCTGTGCAGCACTAGCTCCCTCACTGCAAAAAGGGTACAGAAAGTAGTATGGAAGGCAGTAGTTGGGCCGTTAGGCTGTAGATCTCCTTGCCTCAGGATGCTGTGGATGCTAGGAGTTCAGATGGGTTTCAGGTGAGCCTGGGAAAACCTAAAGCAGCAAGCCCCATCATCAGTTAAAAAAATATACCACTATCTCCATCAAGTTCATCCCTTTTTAGGTGTTAGATGATTAAAAAATGCTGGTCTAGACGGACCTTTCATATGACCATTCTTACATTATCATCACTGCTTTCAAAATATATTATGCATATTGCTCCCTCATCACTGTGAGAGTGCCTCAGCTGATTTCTCTGCAGCCACCTGATAAACTGTGCCAGCAGACTGGTTCTTAACCCCCGAGCCATCATGTTATATTTCATCAGGCTCCATGGATTGCCTGCGACATGCGGCAGCAATTTTGCGGGGACTTTCTGTAAGACCTAGGTGAAGCTCATACAAATACAGAAAGCTCTGCAGAGGTAGCCCCTCTGATTTTTTGGTTTGGTTTGGTTTTGTTCTTTTAATATATAGCCCTACATCTTCAATTAGACATAGCTATGAACTGGATACACTAACTGAACTATTGTGACATAGCGGTGCTATCAGGATGAGAAAATTCCATATTCAAAATTCTGTAGAAAATCGCCTCACCCTTTAGAAAGGTGGTGGAGAGGACAGCTATGTCTCAAAAGGGCACAGGCAATGAAAAGGAAGCTGAAAGCTCCTTAGAAACCAAACCTAACAACCAGAAGACCCAAAACAGTCTTGTGATTGTGACCGCTGCGGACATCTGTCCAACAACTGTGCCAAGAATTCAACTAATAAGCAAAAAACACAGCCAAAAATGAACAAAGGAGTGTTGTCTCCTTGGGGAAGCTGTCTGGTACTGCAAAGTCTAGCTCTGAAGAGCACGTAAGTCGTGACAGACATAATGTAGATCACTACAAACCCCGACACCCCCCTTCAGATTGAAGAATGTATTTGAAATCCAGTGTTTTCAAGGCAAGTTTACACATCAAACTGTCAGAGTCCTAATGAAATGATGTGAGCCTTGAACCGGGAATAAGGAAACAAGAGAGACGTGGGTTGGCATTTTCTATGGCTCATCACTTAAAGACAATTTTACATCCATAAATGAACTTAACACTTTACAATAGACAAAGCGATTTAAACAATAAATTCTATCCATGCCCCACGTAGTCTTAAGGCAGAAACAGATACAATATAGGATGGATCACTATAAGCAAGCACAAGAAGTGCTGTGGAGTTACAGAACACAGCTGATGCTAGGACCATGGGTTGTGAAACATGGCAATATGAAGTAAGAATATAGGAGGAACTGTACCAATCTGACATTTAAAGCCTGTCAGTCAGCTCTATTACAGTATTGGTCTGCATATCAAGGACAGGTAACTATAATGGTAAGAGACAAACCGGCAGTCACAAAGCATACAGTTACCTGAACAACTGAAAGTCTATAAGAAAACTTGTAGAAAACACGTAGGCTAGCGAACCACTGGTGAAACTAGGTAACAGAAGTTTCAGCGCAGAATAAAATCTCCCTTGCCTGCAAGGTTTCATTCCTACCGCCAAAAATCTGAAGGGTTCAAGCTGTACACATCTCAAACTAATATGTAAACAGCCAGTGCTCATTTTATTTCTCCATAGTTTTGGGGTTTTTTTGAATACTATTATTTGTTCTGTTCCTGGTACAATGATAAGGGAGCTTGCTTATTTTTCCAAGCCCTATGTTTTTCAAAACCGAACCAACCACATATTTTCAGTATGACATGAATTTTCCTTAACCTTGCTTTACATCACCAAGTGTTATGAAGCTTATTTTCTTACTGTTTGTAAAGCAGTTTGAAATCTTCTCTTAAAAAACCACAATATATCCAAGTAATTATTCATTAACTTCTGTCATCCCCATTCAACACTAAATCTTCTCCAGTGCGTCAGGGCAGTTATCTGGTGACATTCTGAACCACCAAGAAGGAGGAGGCATTTCTCCTCTGTTTCTGCTCACACAAAACTCACTGATGCCACAAATCATTTCCAGTGATTTTTCCCTCCAGGAAAGCAGTGAGAATTTTGCCCTGATCAGAACTGATGTCTGCAAAAGTGGAAAGACTCTCTGTCTCCGTTGTGAACAGGCCGGTGCCTGAAAAAGTCTTTGCTATACCCTCTTTTATTGCAAAACGTCACTTTACATTAGGAATAAAGGATAGCAAAACTGAGGTGACAGAAGCTGCTCTTTATATTACAAAGCATACAGCATTGCAGCTTCTTGCTCACATAATATCAGTGTGCCTCCTTCACTTCAGGACAGGGGAGTACACTGCCAGCTACGCTAATACTCTCCCCTCCCCGTCCTCACTCCTCTGCGCAAATTACTTGAAGAGACTGCAGGTCTCAGTGGCGGGAAGGACAGAAAATGGCTGGTATATTCTGCTCCCCAAACAGAGCATCTGAGCCTATGACATATCCTGCCTATGTCAAAAAAAAACCCACTCAAAAAAAAACCCACAAAGCATTCCTTACAGCAGCTACATGCTGACGTGCCGTCTAGAACTGTCAGCTTTTGAGCCGAAGTAAGCACATTAGGCTTAGAAATAACAATTATTTTAATCTATGTGAGTCCTGTAATGAACCCAGCAGGTGAGATTCAGGTCTAGGTAAGATACAGAAATTTAAACATCTATATGTGAGCTAGCTGGGTAATTTTCCTCTGCAGCCCCTGGAGTTCTAGGGCTTGATTATCGCTTTCCTGTTGCTCACACATAAATGGCTGACGTTATTTAAGACGACTTAGATATCCATGACATTTGCACAGGGAGGGTAGCTATGGCACAGGGCCTGCACCCTGGGAGCAGCAGCCGGGGGCCAGGGGAGGTACCCAAGCCATCTAACTAGCCACAACGTGCCTCTGTTGAGGCAAGAGTGTCCTATCCCTGGCCAATACTCCCAAAGAGCTACTCAGCTTATCCAAATCCACCTTCCTAAGCTTCATCAAATTACTGGAGTGCATTTAATAGATTTCCTTGGTTATGAAAGAACCTTTATTTGCAAATAAGATACCTCCACTTAACTACCCCAATTAAGGTGTATTAATCTGACTCCTACTCAATGGCCTTAATTCACATGCCTAAATATTTGCATTTTATGCCATTTGAGATGCCTTAGGGTATCCTGAATTTTCACGTGGAGTTGCCATAAGAGCTATGCGACACCCATGCCCTTGGAGATGCCGTTGGAGACATGGCCCTACAGCTCAGAGCACCTCAAAGGGCATTCAGTGTTTAGGAAATGAGAAGTTCCATACATCTGTGTGCTCTCTCCTTTCTTGTCTACTACAAATCAATATAGTTGATTTATGAGCACCACACCAAGCTACTGTGCTGAAGGCATGAGGTGTTAACCATTTCCTCCCTCTTTTTTTTTTTTTTTCTCAATCTCTGTGGCCTGTGCAACAGGCCTGTGCATCCTCCACTGCTGCAGCGGTCAGAGAGACTGAGGTGAAGGTCATGTTCTCAGGGTCTGGCCAGTTCATGCAAACCCACACCCTGACCTCAAGACTTTCTGGAACATCAAAGGCTTCCTTACCTCCTCGCTGAAGACATCTTCAGCTTGTCATGGGATAGGTCAGTACAGCCAGCAGCAGCCACAGGTAGCTAACTCAGATGAATACATAACATACTAAATTCCTTGAACTCGAACGTGCACTGCTTATCACAGAAATCTTTTTTCCCCACAGCTAAAGCCATATCTACAGGCACCGATGGTCTCAGCAAACAATTGCTGAGCCCTTGTGTTTTCTGGGTTGCGGGTGACTCAGGTCATGCTATGTGTGAGTGGCCCTTTCTCCAGGAAGTACATTCATAAGAGGACTGTTTTATAGCCTGCCAGAGACAGGTTTTCATACCAGGCTGCCATGGGGTGGGCAACTTCCATAGTGTGGCAGAAAACTGTCAAAAGAGGTTACGGTTACGAAAAAGTTGGAAGTGAAGTTAAGATAGCAAGAAGAAATTTTATATTTGCATCGGGAAGAAAAGAAACACTAGCTATTGTAGAAGGTCCATTAGTCAAAGGAAATGATAAAACTGCCAATAACGATCCAGAAAATGCAGAACTACTTAAGAGTTTTAGTTCATATTTGGAAGAAGGGATATGATGTACCCGCATCACATGAAGATGATGAATTGCAGTCAAATTAGCAAGTAAGTCAGATGATAGCAAAATACATCTCTTGGGATAAATACTGTTACATCAACCAGCCTGCATTATTTGCACCCAGAAATTGCAAAAGAGCAGGCTATGGAGTACCTCTGGCCTACTCAGGCATGGAATCATACAATCATTTAGGTTGGAAAAGAACTCTAAGATTATCAAGTCCAACCATTAACCTAACACTGCCAAGTCCACCACTAAACCATGTCCCTAAGTGCCACAGCTTCTGAATCCCTCCAGGGATGGTGATCCAACCACCTCCCTGGGCAGCCCATTGCAGTGCCTGACAGCCCTTTCAGGGAAGCAATTGTTCCCGATATCCAATCTAAACCTCCCCTGGCACAACTTGAGGCCATTTCCTCTTGTCCTATCGTTTGTTACTTGGGAGAAGAGATCAACCCCTCCTCTCTGCAACCTCCTTTCAGGGAGTTGTAGAGTGACAAGGTCTCCCCTGAGCCTCCTCTTCTCCAGGCTGAACACCCCCAGCTCCCTCAGCCGCTCCTCACAGGACTTGTGCTCCAGACCCTGCCCCAGCTCCATTCCCTTCTCTGGACACACTCCAGCCCCCCAGTGTCTTTCTTGTAGTGAGGGGCCCAACACTGAACCCAGGATTCGAGGTGCAGCCTCACCAGTGCTCAGTACAGGGGGACAATCCTGGTCCCGCTGGCCACACTGTTCTTGATGCCGGCCAGGATGCCATTGGCCTTCTTGGCCAGGGTTTTATGCTGGACTAACACTACTGAGTATTTCCATCATTAATATGGCAGCAAAAAGAAAATAACCATGGATAAACTTGCAGATGACACAAGGATGGACTGCTAAATAAAGATGAGGCCAAGATGCTTATATTAGTGGTAGGGACCACTAATACATACAGAGTGGAAAAAACCAAGCTAAGGAAGGAAACTGTCTTTCTGTTGATATTAGGAGATTAAGATGAGTTGCCTTTCTGGTAAGGATGCCTCAGGTAAACACAAAATATGCCACATTCTTTGCTAGCACCAATTACAATTTAAACAAAAGGAAGTTATTGCTTACCTGCCTTTCTGACAGAGTGCTGACATTTACATGAATATTTGCTCAGAATTACAGCTATCATCATTGAAAATTCAGAGTAACTTCCCTAGAACATTTCTTATCTGCCCTCCAATATTTATTATGTTTTGTGTGGCTCCTGAGGCCTTGAAAAATTTCTCTGAGGACTTCCTTGTCTAAATCTAAATTCATTATCACCTCTCAGATGACTTGTCACAAATTCCTAGAGATTTCTCTAAACCAGATTAGGTGTCATGGAAACGAGGCTTTGGCACCCGCATGTCCTTTTCACCACTGGATCTGACCGTAATGCTTCCATCTGGTGAACAGTCTGCTAGCTGGCACAGCGATACAGCATCCCCACTCCTGGTGAGGGCACTGCACCACTAGCAAAGCAGCAGTCAAAAAGGACACATCCCCTATTTCCTGCGAAGGTATCCTTTCTCCCAGATGGCAGATGGACACCTGGTGCTGCTTTGAGGACTGTGGTACGGATTCAGTTTCTGCTCCTTTAGGCTTCAGGTTCACTGACATTTGTTATGTTTTTTCATACAGTTTTCAGCACAGGTTGGTATACTTTTTGTTCTTTTCCCCAGACCTCCCTATGCGTTTTCACTCCAGTGCTCCACAGTCTGTTTCTAAACTGTATTTTTGTTTTTAAAGGACAACCAGAAGTCAAAAGAAGGAGAATTATTCATAAGTAGTCATCCTTGTTCAACCCTTACATAACTGATCATAGCTTTGATGCACAGTATTTCATTTTCTTCCCACTATGTTTTATATCCATATGAAGATAACCCACTTCCAGAGCAGACTAAAAAGTAGGCTGAAAGAGGGATATTTCTATGCCGCTGTGTAGTCTCTTTAATCTTTTCACTGGAATATGTTTGCCAACACTGACAGCTACATTAGAAATAATGCTTAAAATACTCTTATGCTGGCAAAATAGAACCCATCTCACAGCAGCATTAAGGAATTTTCATCTTAAATTAATTTAAAAATGTATGTGAACTAGGTCATCTGGAGTAGGAAATGCAAACTCTACCAGTAAATAACATGGAGAAAATTGTGCCTTTTTCACTTGTAGATCCTATACAAGGGGTCCTCAGGACATATAAAGATAGGAGTTAGCAATGGCATATGCAATCAGTAAGGGTTCTGTGATTTGATTTGCAGCATGGAGAATATATTTACACAGACAATGCGCTACTGTGTGGAAATACCAGAGCTGGCTCTGAACAAACTGGCTCAGAAGGGAGAAGCAGAGTGACTGCATTAGTATTGCTTTCCATCTGGGCTAATTAGTCCAGCTAATAGACAGGCTGAATCAGCCAGCACAGAGCTCTGTGACTCTCCTCATACGGCTTTGTTACTCAGCTTGCTCTCTGAGAGCCAGCTCTGGTAGCACTACTTCCAAATCTGTTGCGCCACAGAGGCGTACATTTACTGCTGCACATCCAGCCTCTGTAAGGTCTAGAGTGACTATAAAGCTAAGCCCTTTCATTGGCGGGAGTACGGCATGGAGGCTTGAGTGCCTGCTGCAGGAGGATGGCACACTTTACATGCAGTGTCGTACGATGAAGTGCCTGGAGAACCTCACGGGCAGAAACTGCAGCCCAGGTGTCCGGTTCCTGTTCCCAGCATCTTCTCTCACGAACATCTACACAGCAAGAGTTTGTATCTTCCCAGACACAAAGAAGAGACTTTAACCACGATTTCCCACAGTGTCACTGGGAACACTGCCACCACCACTACTGGAAAAGAAAATACTGGAAGGAAAGCTTTTAGGTGTCTGATTTCAGAGGCAGCCATTGGATTTATATCCTCCGTGGAAGAAGTTGTGTCACAGTAATACTAACTGCGGTGGCCAAGGCTGGGTGTATTTCAGGACACATGCCTGTTGGCTAACACAAGCAGTTCATGCACTCCCAGAGCCGTGAACCTGTTCTTTGCCTCCTGCCCTCACCACTGGAGAGGTGCTGAGCCTGCCAGTGAAAACATCTCCCTACAACCTGGCACCGGGCAATCCTTTGCCTCAGGCTGACCTCCACAAACCCTTCTTGAGATGTCCAAACGTGCAGTATTAAACAGGCTGCCCCTGAGAGCTGGAAACTGCTTCACAGGGACACCTGAGATTCAGGTGAGGTTCCTCCTCACCTTGTCACATGCCAGAGAGTTTTGTCATTGCCATGAGCCACTGGGAGAGGCTGCTGCTTCTGCTGACCTCCGCAGAGCTTTCAAACTGGCCCGTGCAGTTCCCATGGGCAATATTCTCTTACCCTCTGGGTATTTCAGACCAGCGTAAGGGAAGCTGAAAACTTGCTTGGGGTGTTCAAGTGTTGAGGATTGCCACATCTTTCAGTTGGAAGCGGGTAGATTGAGACTGGACATGAGGAAGAAGTTCTTCATGGAGAGGGTGGTGAGACACTGGCACAGGTTGCCCAGAGAAGCTTTGAGCAACCTGGTCCAGTGGAGGGTGTCCCTGCCCATGGCACGGGGGTTGGAACTAGATGATCTTTAAGGTCCCTTCCCACACAAACCAGCCTGTGATGCTAAGAGCTTTAAAACAAAAATCAAGATTAATTTGAAACCACTCTTGTCTCCAGAGGGTTATAAAGAAATGGGAAGTAAAAATATATACTCACAATACTCAAGCCAGACAACAAAATATTAAAATGTTGATAAAATATTTGTGAAGAAACATCAAAAAATGCTTAATCATTAACAAAAATCTCCTCCCCTATCCACTCAATTTCTTGTAGATATTTCTTGACCCCCATGGTTGGGAACTCTGCTGTCCTTTACATTTCATGCTGGAGGTTACATTCCTCGGAGAGAAGCACAAATGGTGGTATCTGTTACAATCGGTCTTTTCCCCAGACACACGAATTCCCTTTCCATGCAATTTGTTGCTGCAAAACTTCTTCACTTCTAACCTGTTTTGAAAGGTGTTTTGATGTGCCTTCTACAATCCTGTCAGCAGCGTAGCCCTGAACGTGTGAGGACTTGGGCAGAGGTGCCGTCTCCTGGCTGTGTGAAGTCAGGTTTCCCCATCCGGTGGCAGGAGATGCAGGGAAGGGAGTGGAAGTGGGGCTAAACCCACCTCTTTCAGGAGAACAATTAAAGACTTCCCACTCTCATCCCTTGCCCAGCACTACGCACCACCACTTCCATAAGTAATTCTGTACCTTTACTTGCCTAAGGGTTATGAATTAGCTGCATTCACTGAAACTTAGGTTTTATACCTACATGTAACCTGAGAAACTTACTTGATACAAATATATAAATGGAATTACAGTACCCCTAATGGTTGGCTTTTTTTACTGAGACCAGACCAAATGATAATCTGCTGTTCTGCAATGATAATGTTTAGAGGAAACCAATCCCCAAAATCTATCTTTGAGGGATTTTGCAAGAACCCTCTGCATGCAGGGATCTGCGATTTCACCCAGAAGACCATGTCACAGATAAAGCACAATAAAATACTTCTATCAAGAAAAACTAGTTTCCCCTTTGGAGCTTTTGAACCATTTCCAACTGTTTAAAATATCACAAAATAAGACCCATTTTTCTGCTGTTGAGGACAGGAGACTCCCTCACCTCTGAGATAAGCAGTTGTAAATCTGTGGTTTCTAGTAAGACTAGAGATAACATGAGTGTAATACCAAGAAAAGTGCATGTCCCCTGCAGGGATGCATCTGCCTTGCTAGAAAGCAAGAAAGACTTCTACCACTACTACCTTTCACATCCACTGTAGCTGTCAGGGAGATGAGCTCCCGTGGCAGAGAGCTGCTGCCCCAACCTGTGTGTGCTGTGTCTGATGACACCAGCAGTGTGACCATCTCCAGACCTTTGAGCTGACACAGCCAGCTCACAGCCTGTAGGAGCTGTAACCTGCAAACCAAGAACGCTTGGAAAGCAAATGAGAGAAAATCCGAGTAAGAGTGTGGAAGAGGGGTGGGAGAGAACAATTCAGAACTGAATGTTGGTGACCAGGTATGACTAACCCTCCTGATGACCAGGTATGAAACATCCTATCATTTCCAGGATGTAAGAGCCACATATTGACGCACAGGTGAAGAAACCAGACTGACAGTCAGCAATATTTCCTGAAACGAACAGAATTATGACTGTGAGACAGGGGAATTTACTCAGCCTATTGTCAGACTATCTAAAAGAACAAGACAGTAGGAAAAGCTTTCAACAGAGTTAGGGTGAAAGAAAGGTGAAGGAGTTCGGAGACAAACTCATCTTTGTCTAGGTGTGTAGGGCCAGGGCTTGAGTGGTTTTAGAGACTGAATTGTCCTCATCTCTTAACAAATGATCCCTTCAGGTTACGCTTCAAGAAGATAGGCTGGGCAATATTTCAGTATGTGCTCTGTTGGCAGAAGGCTTTGATGTCCAGTGTCAATCCAATGCTTTTCAGACAGCCCTGCTATCATTAGAAAAAAATTGCAAAAGCGAAAAAAACCCAGCAAACCACATAAAAACTCCTCACATAGAAAAGTGACAGGAAAGCTTAGCTAAAGACATACCTCATGAAATTATTTAGAGCAACTCAGACTGAGGGCAGTGGAGGTATTCTGCACTTCCACCATCACAGCTGTGGTAGTTCAGTCTTTGGAGAGTTGAAACACTATCTTGCTTCAAAAGGAAATCACTGAAACTCAAGCTGTGGGGTTTCGTATCATGATGCAGATAGAAAGGCCAAACAAAACAAACATCAGAACAGTTCTTGAGAGTCAGCAGAATCTAAATTATATTCTTCCGTTATTAATTCATGTTCATTTTAACCCTCTTTCCTCCCAATTTATTCTTCTCTAGACAAGAATGCTTATAACCATGGACTCAGACCTTTTAGTCTTACTTCTGTTTCAGTTCCACTTGAGGCCAGTAACAATCATAATTACTTGTTGGCCTTGAACTGCTTCCCATTAAAAAAACCTGCCTTAAAAATGGGAAATTCTGTGATAAAATGTCTTTGTAACCTATATTCAGCTCAGACACCAGACATCTGGGTTGGACTAGATGATCTTTAAAGGTCCTTTCCAACCCAAACCATTCTGTGATTTCCTTAGCACAGCGTTTTCACCTGTCTCCACCTTCTCCTTGGAGCTGAAGGAGAGAAACTGTAGTTCTCTGCCATTCCCACTCACGCCTAGTAGATATGTGTCTGCATGCAGACATATAGTAATGTAAGAGCACATAGATCTTGGTGGAACACCACACAAACATAATCCCACAGCCACATGCAGGGACATGAAATGAGACTGCCCGTGGGAAATCGAGGCTGAGGGGTGCGTCAGGCTTTAGGGGCAGTGCTGGCAGTAGCACACAGTTGCTCATCCCTGGGGCTTTAAAGTCAGCCCGCTTCTACAAGGAACCGTACAGCTGGAGCTCACCTGAGGCAAGTGCAAAGCCAAGCCCATGATGGAAAGATTCGTGCTGAGAGCTGCAGACCAGCACGGCAACGCAGTGAAGGGCCAGAAACATGTGCTGTGCTCAGGGTGAGTCATACCGGGAGAGAAACATGGGGGCAGGAGGAAGAAAGGTGCCGTAACACAGCAGCTTTGCTGGATCAGGGAGGTGCCAGCAGTTCCTGGGCTGAGCGGGTTTCTCCTGGAAAACACAAGCCTTTGCTGAGGCGATACCCTGAGAGGGCTTTCATTTCCTGGTAGGAATTAACAGGAGCATAAAATGAATGGTTCAATGTCAGTTAGGGGATAAAAAAATAATGTTACTGAAGCTGCTTTGCAGGTCAGGTTTGGGTTTGGTTTGGTTCACTGTTAACAGTACTGGTTCTACCTGGTGACATTTCCCTCTGAAGCCCCAAGAGCTTTAAAGAGCGTCTGGGTGCCTAAATTGATCTTAGACTAAGCTCACAAGGTTACACTGTGTGAGGTCAAACAGAGCCTCATCTCACACCTTCACAAACAAGTGAGACATTTAGTATTTTTGGAGGGACTTAAGCATCTCCAAATGGGAATGGTGCTGGAGTAAGCAAGGATGAGTTCAGAGAGAACTGGCTACTTTACTCTCCATGCAAGGGTAGCAGTACCCTCATGGGGAATGCACGTGGGGTAAAGAGCAGATTATCATTTCACTCCTTAATTTACTGTGTACCAATTTTCAGTCATAAGCAGCACACATGCCATGCTAAACCACATTTTTAAACAAGCGATTAAGTCAAAAGAAGCACTCGATCCTCCTATGGCATCTTGGATTAAGCAAACAACATCCTCTCTAAAAAATATCAAATGTAGGTGTACAGTATATCAGCTTTACTAATTTGTTCCATTCAATTGTTATTATGAAAAAGGAAATGATCAACACCTAACGCACTTTTCATTCATTCTCAAAAGTGACTCGCTCAAACAAACTTCACAGCCCACACACATCCACCTTTAAATCAAAAAAACCCAAACCCCAAGAGCCCAGATTTGACCTGCTGGCTTCACTTCTGTTATTTGTAGTGTCACTTTTTTATTTTTGAACTGTGGCTTTTAAATTTGAAGCTAAAAATAGCAGCCACCCCCAGAGTACCCTTTGCGTAGGGGGAATGTTTTGTACACAACACTGTCTATGTCCCTTCCTTGTATCACTCACCCCGCCTACACCTCTTGTCTTCCAAGACGATTTTCTGTGAAGATTAGCGCGAGGTATAAAGCAGAAGCCCAGCTCGCGGTTAGTAGTGTTAATACGAGGAAGTTCAGTCGACCGTGTTAGCTTTTGACTGCTTGTTTCACACTGCAAATAGCAGGACGGTACTTTACAGCGGTTAGTTCTGTCCTGGAAATAGGTATGCAAGCAAACAGTTTCTTCATTTCAATAATAATATTATCTAAAATCAAAGGAGTTATATATGTCGTTATATGGGAACGTCCTGACTAGTTCATCTGAATTTTCCACCAAGTTCTCTAGCATTGCTCAGTGTTAAATACTTCTGAGGAAGGTGCAACAAACCATCAGACAGAAAATTAAAAAATACCTTCCCTGTAAGCGAGATTTCCATTGCTAGATACTTCTTTCATGCCCTGAGGTATCTGTGTGTCTCTGGGAAAAAATCTCTATCCCGTCTAAAATGATGGCATTCGTTTTCAGCATGACGGATTCTGAGCACTGACTCCTGCCGCACTATTGGCTTCAGTGCAATCTTGAGGCAGGTCCAAGCACAGGAACCTAAGAATACATTATTGTGATGATTTGGCACATCACCTGCTCTGCACTACTGGCCCACGAACACCATCCCTGTGACTAATCATTTCCACTGCCTGCTTTAGAACTTTCTCTGTACCTTGACTTCTTTGTGGGTTTACTCATTTCTAAAGAACATGCCAACTGAAGCCACTCCTTCCACTGTGGCACTGTATTTTTCAGGTTTTTATGCATCCAAGGATTTAGGTAATTTTTCTGGCTGGTGTTCCACACTGACGTACCATTTTCCGTAGTCAACCTAGGGTTACATCTGGAGTTAATTAGTAGGTGATGACAATGACTATAGGAACTAATGGCATAAGTTAATAGTTTAAATTACTCCTTCCCCTGTGATAACCTGAAAATTTCTTTGGCCATTGTGTAACCCATTCATCTCGATGACTGGGGTTCCTGTGCAGTTCTCCCCAGTAGTCCAAATTGTGTTTAATCTAAACTACGTTTTTGCCATTTTATCTAACGTTTCTGTTCCTAAACTATCACAAAAGAGAAGGCTGAAGGACCTGTTCCATCTGAGCTGTGCTTAATGCAATATCACACCGGGAGGCACCAACAGGACCCTGCCTACGCTCCCTTTGCAATCTCCCAGCACACCTGAAATGCAGGAGTGGTCTGCTGTGCCCTGTATCCGCGGAGGAGGCAGCTCCTCTTGGCAAAACCCATTAGCTAAGCACCTCAAAATGGTTCTCTATGAAAGGAGAATCCCACGATGGCTCTTCTGATCTACCAGAGATCAGGTAAGGAGACACTCCAGAAAGGGCTCACTGCTCCTAGTCTGATATCGCTCACGGGTAGGAGAAGAAAAAAGTTTGGTTTTTTTCCCAGTATCTTTGCTTATATGTGAAATATGATTCAGGGGGAGTTCACAGCAAGACAACAAGGACTGATTTCTAGGTGGAATGCAATGTTTCACTATCATATTGATGATAGTATATTTTTCCCCCCTCACTCTCTCTCTCTCTCAAAAAATATATAAAAAAATCAATCCCTATCACTCTGTTTTTCATTTTGTCGGAGGACAAAGAGTTTGCATTTTCTTTTTAACCTGCTCCTGTTTTCTGTAACATCCTGCGTGTCATTCTTTGGTCCCCATGAAATGTGAATTCCTGTGAATGTCACTTCTAGTTAGGAAGAATGAAAACCCTTTTTCTAGTATCTGTTTAAAATTTTTAGCCCTGTCTCTCTTTGATGAATGACAGATTACCGAAAGGAATAAAACTGACATATTTCACTTGAGAAAAATGATGCAACTTTACTAATCTTCTAATGAGAGCTCCCATTGTCGGTTAAAAATAAGTGGTATTTTGAAAAACAACATCTGAGCTGTATATCAAAGTGTCCATGTGTGTCATGCACAAAAATAAACATTGCCCTTGCACATTAAACAGCATTTTTTTTCTGGCTGTGGAAATAGGACCCACTGTTTCGAAAGCTGTTGTTTGAATCTTGCACACATAAAGGCTCTCAGCTGGAGTTTCATCAGCTGCCAGCCACGGTCATTACACACAGGCCATAATAGGAACCTCCTGAGATTCTGGTGATGGCTAAACCTGGTACAGTTACTTCTCCCTGAACTTGCTAGCTCTGTGTCCTCATGTTCTCTGATGTTCAGAGAGACGTCAGTTCCTCAGGAACAACAACGGACCGATAGAAATATTTTGATCTATGTAGCTGGGCCGTCAAGCAATATTGCTGAATGTAACTGCTCCATGTGAACAAATAATACCTGCTACAATTGTGCTGGCTCTGTACAATGCTTCTTAGCTCAAGATCATGATTTCAGCCACCTAACTAGATCAGGAACTGGGCTGGAAGAGTCACAATTAGGATAAGACAAGGGTTTAAGGTTCAGGTTGACAAGGGCTATGATGCAGGGCCAAGAGTGAATGTAGAAGGCTTTACTAAGATAATGGTGGGGCTTGTGCCAATAGGACATCCTTATCTAATTTTAGGTCTCCATCTTACAGAAGTTTGGATGTTAAGATTAACTCTAAGATTTTTTTCGGGGAAAAAATACAGGCCAGCAGGGGCTGATGAAGAAAGATCAGTACTGGACTGAGAAGAAGCCCTTGCTAAATTTAGCACAGGCACTAAGAGAAGCATGAATCCAACACTAGTGCAAAGCCCTTCCTTAGCTTTAACACAGTGAGCCCTTCCAGTCTCATAAAAACTAGAGTCCACAAGTGTGATCAAACACTGCAACCTTTGTCAGATCCAAAAGCAAATAAATTGACCTTGCTTGCCTGTGTGCCCTTCCATCATCTAAATCTTAAGCCCAACTCTCTTCCAGCAGACCCTGCCACCCTCAGCCATTCTCCGATCCAAGCCTGATAAGTCTGGGTGGCAAATTTAGCTCCAGGACATGTTTTGTCCCATCCTGAACTACAACCATTCTTGTGATCCAAACATCAATTTACATTAGTGCTAAATTTCATAGAATCAGAACAGTTTGGGTTGGAAGGTTGGTTTGCATGGTATCTGAAAAGAGTTGATAAAATGGTTTAGGATTAGTGTTAAAATTACAGTTTTGGGTAGCAAAACCCAAAGACTTCAGTTTGTGGCTGCCTCCAGCAGAAATCTGCCGAGCATCAACATGGGCCACAACGCTAATTTCAGATCTGGGCCTGGCAAAGGTCATTAGATTCATGTATGCTGAAGAGTCTAACTGCCAGAGTATCTCCTCTTCCAAAATCAGGCAGCGAGCCCAGAAGACATGAGTCTATATGTTTCTGGCCATGAACATTAAAGGCCTCTTCTGTGATATCTGGTATACACACTCATATAAATAAATTTCATGGTGACACAACCTAGGAATAAAATCTAAGTGATGGAACACTTCTTTTTAATAATTACAATATTATTTGTTTAAATTCTTAGAAAAGTACAAAGTTGTGAAGTCCAGACCCCAAAAGCTGGGAAACAAATGAAATGTAATTAATTAAATTCATTAAGTGTATGCATGCAAGTGCATTACAATTCAGCCTTTAATTGTATGACAAAGTTTGCTCGTGTTATTGCATGTATCGGGTGAATATTCCTCCTCAGTATGAGAAGAAATGTACCAGGGCTGAGTAGTTAATAATGGTATAATTAATAGAGTCCCACCTTAGCTGCTGAAAAAAATGTAAAATGCCTATTGAATGGGGAAAATTATTCCAGAAAAGAGAAACAAAACCATCCTGATTAAAGAAAATGGAGAATTTGAACATGCAAAACACTGTGCTTATTAATTTTTTAAATGTTACAAGCTGTCAACACAAAATGATGGCCATCTGACACCTAATATCTCCAGATTACAGAACTGTAGGTTGAAGATAACAGTACTACCTGAATACACAAGAGTGTTATGAAGATAATTAGTTTAAATTGGTGACTCCAGATTAATTCAGATATCATGAAGACAGACACACAAGAATGCCTGCAAAGAAATACATCAGTACTAAGCTGGATATATTCAAAAAGCACTTGGAAGAGGAACATTGAAAGAAATGACTGAAAGAAATATTGACAAAGTACACACTCTCGTCTTATAGGGAAAAAAGCACATAAGAAAAGAATTAAAAAAACCCTCACCTACGTGCCTTTGTGCAGGTATTCTGACAATTTCTTTTTAAAAAGAAGAAATAAAACTGTTCCAGGAAACATTTAAGGAACATAAAAAAAATCTAGATAACAAAGATAGATAGCAACCAGTCACTCAACCTCAACCAGAAAAAAATCAAAAATAAAGCACTGAGACAATCTGTGTGCTTAAAATAAGACAGGCTCATTTTTCTGTGCTGAATTTGGATCTGAATGAGGACTCAACGGAAATAACAGAAGCTATCGCACATTTTTACACCACAGTGATATCAGCACACGTGCTGATGAAACACTTCAGTGCCCATCACTTGTACCTTGGTGTGCCTCTCTTAACCTGCGGGTCCAGGTCAATACCCTCATGAAATTATGAGCACTCTTGGTCATGATCTTTTCCAAAGTAATTTTCTTTGCAAAAAGATCAAATGGGCACTTCAGTCATTCACACGAATATGCTTCATCTGTAATACCTATGACAACAAGACCAGAAGCCACTATGTCTGATTTAAATAAGATTTAACTTCCCTGCTTCCTTCCTCGGCAATAATACATTCAGTGTCCCTACTCTTGAAAGTGGTTGTTATAAGGACTAATTAATGTGTGCTGTATAATTCTGCTAAGACTGAGAAAATTGCTTAATAAAACTGAATTCCTGAGGGAGTTATGACTATGATTTGTTCACTCAGGATTTTCATTAAATAACAAAAAGCTACACAATGTGTTGGATATTAAACCAGGCTTTAAGGAAGGACAGGATCTACAGAGTATGCCACTGAGCATGGACGGTAGTTCTGAAAAATGTAGGGAGGATTGGCTTTCCAGCTGGACCCAGACACTAGAGCAGTTGGGAATTTTTAGCTTCTATTTGTTACAAAGCAAAACAAACTGATAATTCCATAAATAATAAGTGTACCTGTAAAAAAAAAAAAAAAAAAAAGAAAAGGCATTTTATATGTTTGGTTACCATGATTAAATATGTTCTAGACACAGACAGCTGCTTCACCTTTCCAGTCTACTGTAAGGATGAGAGTTGCATACAGTCCATGGAAAATTCTTTGCAATACATCTCAGAGAGTTGGCTCCGTAGCCTTATACTCAAACTGCTCTTGCAATTCTGACATGTGAGAGCACTCTCAGGCAAAAAGCAAGAGGAACTTAGTATAGGGAAAATTTGCTATATTCTGTCCTTCTCTGGAGTAAGTAGAGCTGCTTCAGTCCCACCTAATACATGGATTTGACAATTCTGACTTGGAAAACCAGAAGCAACTTCCAGTAGCAATCCTACACTAATATGTTCAAGCATAAGGCATAAAGCATAAGGTTCTTGAATGCACTGAGTTGCCTTTAAGTTGAAAAATCAATATCGATGACAAGCAAATCCTGTGATTCTTTAGCAGCAGTTGTAATAGTACAGTGAAATCCAAAACCACCCGTTTATAAACGTAGACGTCATGATTCTAGATGCTATACAATCAAAAATAAAGGTTTCTATGTCAGAGTTTCGTATGCAAGTGCGACATGCAACACAGCAGAAGGATAAAGAGGAAACATAAGAAAATGAAGAGGTAATTGGTGCACCAGTGTTACCATGCCAGTGTATTGACTGGTCTGTTCTTTGGGGGGAAGCAGCACAGAAAAGGAATGTTAATGACAAACCAGTAGGAAGACAACGACGTATCTTGGTAAGCAATTACAAGATGCATAAAGCGTAGACAAGCAAAAAGCCACCGAGAAATCTAATGAGTAGGCCGAAGGAGGCATCAAAGGTCAGTTGAAAGAAAGAGTTACTCATTTTTCCCTGCCTTTAACTTGTTACATGACTGCAGACAAAGCACACTGGTCGGGGCTGCCAGAAGCAGCTCCAATGACTCAGTTTTTTAAATATCTAGTTAAAGTCCCTTTAGAAGGACCTGACTTTCAGAAAGGATGTATAACACCTGTTTTGGAAAATCAGGTCTTTTTAGGTGACTTAAGTTGGACACCAACAAACTCAGCTACTTGCCCCAAAATTTCAAGCCACTTCTGATATTCTCGGCCTAGGTAATACTTCAGTATTCTTATTCTTAAAAAGGAAACAAAAATTCTTACCTGAGCTGACTGTTTCTCTGCACTAGTTACTGAATGCATATGTGAAGTGATGGGTGAGAGGCTACCAAGAAGTGAATGGTTATGAATGTGTATTAACCAGTGATTGCAAAAGGCTAGTATAAACTTCTAAATTGTTACACTGCAAAAGGTAATTAATATGGTAAGGTATATAGATACAGCCAATGTCAGCTAGAATATTAGGGACACGCAAAAGTGAGTCCAAAGATCACAAGGATTAATCTTACTAGCTATATCCAAGATTTTGAAGTTGTTTATCCCATAACGCAACACCTATTATTTCCCAGGGAATCAGAGAAGAACTGAACTGCAAATCTCCAGTCACATCAGGAGACCAATAAAGGTGAGAGAAGATTCGGATTTTATAGATCGTTCTATCCTAGGAAGCCAGTGCCATGTGAACATCAAAGAAACTCTTTTCTATGCTATTTCTCTATCCTGCTTTTAAACTAAATGTTAGAGAAGATTGCTGCACATTAGTTATGTTTCTCATATGAGTAATAATGGGCTAATCATGCAAATGTACAACATTACCAAAGCAATCACAGCTAAATTATAAGCAAAGTCTGGTTTATTGACTGACTCAGAACAATTCCACCACCTCTTCTGCTGTGAGAGCAGCTTACAAAATCCAACAACCAAGCGCCCTGGAATTTGTCTGTGGACTGATAAATCCTCAGACCTCAAAGGTACCTTCCCTGCCATGTCCACATGACAGGCAGACTAAGTCCCCAACCCACCACTGAGACCTCTGGCTCAGGAAAGACCTACTATCCCGAATAACTGAACGGATGATACCTAGCAGGGCATCTCCCACCACACTGCAGACCACATGACATACCAGAGAGTACTGCTACCCCCAGAGGTCCCCTGTGATGTGAAGCAGTGCCGTGCATTAAAAGAACAGGCAAATCCTGGGGCTGGAAGGATTGTTTCACTTTGTTGAGCTCCACATGGTAGTTTGCTACCGCATTTCACAAGATTTGCAAAACACGAATTTGCATTTCAATAAACACTTGCATTTCTTCAATGGCACAGATCCTAATCTTTTTCCAAGCATGGGGGAATGCATTTTCACTACTAACAGTGCTTATAGGAAAAGATTGGTACAAAGGGGCATGAAAAAGAGAGTTAGCTGCACTCCATGAACTTGTTGCTCTTCTACCTCAGGAATTTTCTCGGCTTGCCCCTGAGATGATATTTATCTGAATTACCTTATAGAGAGAGAGGAGATGATGCACCAAATAGCTGACAGACTCACTCATAGCCACAGTGACTCAGCCTTATGCCATACATACGCACCACTAAGGCTTCATCCTACGTTAATGAAGTCAACATCAAACATACCATGGACTTCAAAGAGTCAGGGAGGAGGCTTTTACTCTAAGATGTTTAGCAGTGTCTCATGAGCTATCCTAACAACTGCTCACCTACCGAAAGACAACTCTGACACAGACATTAATAATATACATTGTTTATAATGTAACTTTACTGCAAGTCTGTAGCTGTTGGCATTTTGGCAGCAGAGCTACATGCAGTGGAACATAATGAGATCCAAGAGGTCCTGGAATTATGGAGAAGGAGCTATAAAATGCCAATGCAATGGGGAAAAAAGTGTATCTACTGACTGTATTTCATATGGCAACACATTAAAACAAAGGCATTAGGAGGTTTGGAAAGAACATGTGTAACATGACCTTTTTTTTTTTTTTTTTTTTTTTTTTACTTCTTTGGCTATTTTTGCTTCTTTCTGATGCTTGTGTAACACTCTGCATGCATCTATATGTGCAGCTTTTACTTGCATCCCTGCAGCTGAGTTGACTTGCTCATTACCTACAAGATGAGACATCTGTATGGATTATTAAGCCTAGCTGCCGGGTCTGAAATCATTAATTAAAATATAGATGAGATAAAGGAAAACACCAGCCATTGCACCACCGTCTCCAGGAAGGATGGCTTAGTTCTCAGTGCTACGAACTGGGGATTTATCACTCCCACCCAGAGGTTAGGAAGCACTTAGAATGAAACAAAGACTAGGGTAGCCCTCTTACCATCAAGACCGCAGTTACCGGGGGAAGTTCCCGTGGATGTGACGGACCCAACACTGCCAAGTCGCCCGCCCGCCCCGCAGCGCGTTCCTCGAGGCGGTGGCACCACCTGCAGACAGCACACCAGACGTGCACCCCCAGTCCCGTGCCTTCCTGCCTAACACCCCCCTCATCCTCTCGCTCTTCCTATCCAATTGCTCTCCAGCCCTTCGCGCCCGGTCCCCGCTCCTCTCCACCCCAGTCACCCAGTCTGGGACACCATTCCCTTCCCAGCTGCCCCCTGCACCGTCCCACCGGGTGGCTGGAGGTGGGGGAGCACAGGGCACGCTGCTCCCTGCCGTGCTCGCCTATGTCCCATAGGATACTTCTCCAGGTCCCAAAAGGCCGAGAGCGCACCACTCAGATGATTGATGAACAGCTGTAGACTAGTGAGTGATGATTAGATTAAGTCTGATTAAGTAATTAGCTGAAATGCTCTCAGCCCGTCAGCTGGGCATGCCTACACTCAGCAGGCCGTCTGTCTGGGTACAACATGAAAAATGAGTGTCGTGGTTTAACTCCGGCTAGCAAAATACCACGAAGCCGCTCTCACAAATCCCCCTCCCCTCCTCCAGTGGAGGGGAAGAATCGGAGGAAAAAGAAATAAGGAAGCTCGTAAAATTGAGATAAGAACTATTTACTACTTAAATCTAAATCAATATATACAGGTACTACTAATATTAAATACTTAAAATAGTAGAAAATGAAACATATAGTACAATATATACAATATGATACAATATGATACAATTTCCCACCATCCACTGACCAATGCACACCCAGATGTTGAGGAATGAAAATCAGACCCCGAGAGCCCGAGACCCACAGCCCGAGAGCGATCGCAGCCCGAGAGCCGCGGCCTGAGGGCCGGAGCCCGGGAGCCTACGCAGCAGATTCCGAGCAAACCTTATCACTGATAACACGGCCAGAAAAGTCAAAACAATCCACCAGCTCCCACACGAAGGAGCCAGCACAGGAGTTAGCAAAGCAGCTAACGCAGGAGGGTTAGCAAGTGCCCAGAGAGACGAGCAAGGGAGTAAGGGAGAGAGAGAGAAGCGAGAGTAATGGCTACCGGACCCTCTTCCCCACCCAAAGAGACCGGAACATGACGTACTATGGGATGAAATACTTCCTTGGTTAGTCTGGGTCTGCTACAGTATCCGAAGCGGACAAAAGACCTTGAGTTCAGTACAAGCCATCCCCAGCACCAGCTGAGGCCTTATCAATGTTTTCACTTACTGTCCAGCAACAGAGTTCCCTGGCAACCAGAGTAAAGGGAGTTAGCCCTTTCCTGACTGAACCCAGCACATTCTCCACCCCTTATTTCATACCATTTACGTCATGCTTATTTCCATAAATTCTCATGAACCAGCTGCCCCTTTCCCATCCCATCCCACACAGATATCATTCCCTTAGTCTTATGAACCATATTGGCAAAATGTCCATTAGTCCATGACTTTGGGTTCTATCAGGTGGTCACTCAGGACAGAAAAGGTGAAGTGTTGCGTGGGATCGTTGAGCGCCATTGCCAGCTCATGTCAGGTCACTACTGCCCTTCTGGCAAGGCTGGACCTCTGTAGATTCAGGTGATCTCTGCCAGAGTGATTACTACAATACAGAGCTCAGAACAAGGGTTATTTGCAGCAGTTAATGTCCATCATACAATTTAGTTCATGGGCTAGTTTCACCCAGAATCAAATCTCCTTGAGGCACACATTGAACTTGTCCATCTTCTCTCATTACCCACCAAGTACCTCCAGGTCCTTGAGCGAAAGCAACCCCACGGATGGGTTTGCCTTTGCCCGAGGCAGGAATAACCCAGACTGTTTTTCCCAGCATGTTCTTAACATGCACTACAGGGACCTTATCTCCTTCCACAGTGCGCAGAAGTTTTGATTGAGCTGGGCCAGCACGGTTGGCAGATCCTCTGGTGTTGACTAACCAGGTGGCCTTTGCCAAATGTGTATCCCAATTTTTGAAAGTTCCACCCCCCATTGCCTTCAGGGTGGTCTTCAACAGCCCATTGCACCGTTCAACCTTCCCAGAGGCAGGTGCATGGTAGGGGATGTGATACACCCACTCAATGCCGTGCTCTTTGGCCCAAGTGTCTACGAGACTATTTCGGAAATGAGTCCCATTGTCTGATTCAATCCTCTCTGGGGTGCCGTGTCGCCACAGGACTTGCTTTTCAAGGCCTAGGATAGTATTCCGGGCAGTGGCATGAGGCACAGGATATGTTTCCAGCCACCCAGTGGTTGCTTCCACCATTGTGAGCACATGGCACTTGCCTTGGCGGGTCTTAGGCAGTGTGATGTAGTCAACCTGCCAGGCCTCCCCATATTTATATTTCAGCCATCGCCCCCCATACCAAACAGGCTTCACCCTCTTGGCCTGTTTGATGGCAGCACATGTCTCACATTCATGAATGACCTGCGCAATAGCGTCCATGGTCAAGTCCACCCCTCGGTCACGAGCCCACCTGTACGTGGCATCTCTCCCTTGGTGGCCTGAGGTGTCATGGGCCCACCTAGCCATGAACAGCTCACCTTTATGTTGCCAGTCCAGATCCACCTGAGCCACTGCAATCTTAGCAGCTTGATCCACCTGCTGATTGTATCGATGTTCTTCAGTAGCTCGAGTTCTGGGTACGTGGGCATCGACGTGACGCACTTTGACGACCAGGTTGTCTAGACGGGAAGCAATGTCTTGCCATAACGCTGCAGCCCAGATGGGTTTGCCTCGGCGCTGCCAGTTGCTCTGTTTCCACTGCTGTAGCCACCCCCACAGAGCATTTGCCACCATCCAGGAGTCAGTGTAGAGATAAAGCACTGGCCATTTCTCTCGTTTAGCAACCTCCAAAGCCAGCTGGATGGCTTTTACCTCTGCAAATTGACTGGATTCACCTTGTCCTTCTGCAGTCTCTGCAACTTGTCGTGTAGGACTCCACACAGCAGCCTTCCACCTACGATGTTTCCCTACAATGCGGCAGGACCCATCAGTAAACAGGGCATATTGCTTCTCATTGTCCGGCAGCTGGTTGTACAAAGGGGCTTCTTCAGCCCGTGTCACCTCCTCCTCTGGTGACATTCCAAAGTCCTTGCCTTCCGGCCAGTCCATGATCACTTCTAGGATTCCTGGGCGACTGGGATTTCCTATGCGAGCTCGTTGTGTGATCAGGGCAGCCCACTTACTCCACGTAGCATCGGTGGCATGATGAGTAGAAGAGACTCTGCCTTTGAACATCCAGCCCAGCACTGGCAGTCGAGGTGCCAGGAGGAGCTGTGCTTCAGTGCCAACCACTTCTGAGGCAGATCGGATTCCCTCATAAGCTGACAGTATCTCTTTTTCGGTTGGAGTGTAGCGGGCCTCGGATCCTCTGTATCCCCGGCTCCAAAATCCAAGGGGTCGACCTCGGGTCTCCCCTGGTTCTTTTTGCCAGAGACTCCAGGTAGGCCCATTCTCCCCGGCTGCGGTGTAGAGCACATTCTTTACCTCTGGCCCTGTCCGGACTGGTCCAAGGGCTACTGCATGCACGATCTCCTGCTTGATCTGTTCAAAGGCTTGGCGCTGCTCAGGGCCCCATTTGAAATCGTTTTTCTTCCGGGTCACTGCATAGAGAGGGCTTACAATTTGGCTGTAATTTGGAATATGCATCCGCCAGAAACCCACAACACCTAGGAAAGCCTGAGTTTCCTTTTTGCTTGTTGGTGGGGACATAGCTGTGATTTTGTTGATCACGTCCATCGGGATCTGGCGACGCCCATCTTGCCACTTTATTCCTAAGAACTGGATCTGTCGTGCAGGTCCCTTGACCTTACTTTGCTTTATGGCAAAACCAGCTTTCAGCAGGATTTGGATGATTTTCTTCCCTTTCTCAAAAACTTCGTCTGCTGTGTCGCCCCATACAATGATGTCATCAATGTATTGCAGATGTTCGGGAGCTGCACCCTGTTCCAGTGCGGTCTGGATCAGTCCATGGCAGATGGTAGGGCTGTGCTTCCACCCCTGGGGCAGCCGATTCCAGGTGTATTGGATGCCCCTCCAAGTGAAAGCAAACTGTGGCCTGCACTCTGCTGCCAAAGGAATGGAGAAAAAGGCATTAGCAATGTCAATCGTGGCGTACCACTTGGCTGCCTTTGACTCCAGCTCATATTGGAGTTCCAGCATGTCCGGCACAGCAGCACTCAGTGGTGGTGTGACTTCATTCAGGCCACGATAGTCCACTGTCAGTCTCCATTCCCCATCAGACTTACGCACTGGCCAGATGGGGCTGTTGAAGGGTGAGCGGGTTTTGCTGATCACCCCTTGGCTCTCCAGCTGACGAATCAGCTTCTGGATGGGAAGCAAAGAGTCTCTGTTAGTACGGTACTGCCGCCGATGCACTGTTGTAGTGGCAATTGGCACCTGTTGATCTGCAACCTTTAGCAGTCCCACAACAGAAGGGTCCTGTGAAAGACCAGGCAAGGCAGACAGCTGCTCAGTTTCATCAGTCTCTAAGGCAGCTATCCCAAAAGCCCATCGGTACCCTTTTGGGTCCTTAAAGTACCCTCTCTTAAGATAGTCAATGCCAAGGATGCACGGAGCATCTGAACCAGTCACAATAGGGTGCTTTTGCCACTCCTTCCCAGTCAGGCTTATTTCAGCCTCCAACACAGTCAATTGTTGGGAACCCCCAGTCACACCAGAAATGCTGATGGGTCGTACCCCCTTATAGCTTGATGGCATGAGGGTACACTGTGCACCCGTGTCCACTAGAGCCTTATACTGCTGTGGCTCTGATGTGCCAGGCCATCGAATCCACACAGTCCAATAAACACGGTTGTCCCTTTCCTCCACCTGGCTGGAGGCAGGGCCCCTCTAAAAGTTACCTGATTCACAGTCACTCATGTCTTGGAGGAATGGATTATTGCTCCGCTGCTGTTTGGCTACGGGAGCAACGGTTTTCTTGGAGGAGTCCTTACTGGTGTGCTTTTTCCCTTTCAGTTCACATACTCGTTTCTCTAAGTGCGAGGTAGGTTTTCCATCCCACTTCCTCATGTCCTCTCCGTGGTCACGTAGGTAAAACCACAGGGTACGGCGTGATGGATACCTTTTATATTCCTGTCTTTGAGGAAAGGAACGCTTTCTCCTAATGGCTGAGACACTGGCTTGTGCAGGTGGGGATTGGAACATCTCCTTTCTGAATTGTTTAAACTCTTTGGACAGCTCCTCTATAGCCGAGACACAGGCCCGCATGGGGGAAGAAACAATGTCCTCATATCCTCGGAACTTTTGAACTATCTCCTCCACTATTGGGTCCTCATCCCTTTCCCAAGTGAATACTGCAAATGCGGCGGTTATCGAGGGTGGTCCATTCTGCATTAACTTCCGCCACATGGGTCGTGTGCACCTGATTCTATCTGGATCTATCCTCCCATCATGACGATAAACTAACTCTAGCACAGCTAGTTCCCTCACGTACTGGATAGCTTTCTCCATGGTGGTCCATCTGTGTACGTGATATGGCATGTCTTCCTTAAAGGGATACCTTTCCCTCACACCATCCAGAAGCCTCCTCCAGAGGCTTACATTCTGTGTCTCCCTCCCAATTCCTCTGTCAATGCCACTCTCTCTAGCAAGTGACCCCAGCTGCTTGGCTTCTCTGCCCTCTAAGTCAATGCTACTGGCCCCGTTATCCCAGCAGCGGAGCAGCCAGGTAATAACATGTTCACCTTGCTGACGGCCAAAGTCTCTCCGGATATCCCGGAGCTCCTTCAAGGCTAAAGATCGCATGGTTATATCTGCATCACTCTCATCCTCTGTCCCTGTCACTGCCCCTTGGGATGGCCCTGCTGTCTCCCCATCAACCTGTACCAGACGCCCTGATTTACGCTTCCATTTCTTTTTCTGTACTGGGTCAACTAACACTGGTGCTGGTTGATGCTGGCAGTACCACACAGGGGTCTGCACGGCTGCATTGCACCCTGCAGTGTGTAGGGCTGTTGTGGGAGGTGGAGCTGCAGCAGGAGGCGGAGCTGCTGTGGGAGGTGGAGCCGCAGCGGGAGGCGGAGCTGCAGCAGGAGGTGGAACCGCAGTGGGAGGTGGAACTGCAGTGGAGGGTGAAGCTGTTGCAGGAGGTGGAACCATTGTGGAAGGTGGAGTCACACTGGGAGCTGGAACTGCAGCAGAAAGTGGAACTGTTGTGGGAGGTGGAGCCACACTGGGAGGCAGAGCTGCAGCAGAAAGTGGAGCTGCGGTGGGAGGTGGAACCACAGTGGGAGGTGGAGCTGGCGCAGAGGGTGCAGTGGCTGCCGCGTCTGTCGAGGGGAGTTGCCATCGCCGCGGAGGTATAGGTGGTGCAGGAGGTGCAGTGGCGGCAGTGCCCATCGAGAAGAGTTGATGTTGCTGCAGGGGTGGAGGTGGCGCAGGCGGTGCAGTGGCTGTAGTGTCTGTCAAGGGGCGTTTACGTCGCCGTGGGGGTGGAGTCGGTGCAGAGGATGGGCTACTTGTGAGCGGTGATGTAGCCATGGGGGATGAAGCCGGCACACAGGGCCTGCCTCTTCCCCAAACACCAGTAGCAGATGGGGCAGTATTCCAAAACATTTCTTTAACTTTACACAAGAGCAAAAGAACATTCAGAAATGTGCTGATCACTAACCACAGGTCACCCCGAGACCATGAAAAATTTCCCAAATACTCATACACTTGCGCCATTGACCATAGAGAAGAGGTAGAAAATTGGAATAATTTCCACACATCCACCCAACTGAATAATTCCTTCACATGCAACCCACTAAATGATTTCTCCTCTACAGGCTGTGTCCCAGAAGTGAAAAGGGAAAAGGTATAATTAGTGAAAGTCCCTATGACATTACATGAGAAACATGCAAACGCTGCCAGTACTGCATACAGATACATGATTATTCCCCAAACCAGTAATATACAGACCAGCCAAATCAGACTCTTCAATCTGGTCAGAGCATACATCATCAGTATCATAAGGAGCACCCAAGGCAGTAAATCCCACCTTTCTATCATCCACTTAAAGATCCAAGAACTTAACGTGCTGACCAACCACCACAACATCTCTATAACCAATACTTATCACACAATCTGCTTTAACACACAGTAATCAGATCTGTTCTTATCTCAACCCTTCGAGCCCCACGTTGGGCGCCAAAAAGGACTGTCGTGGTTTAACTCCGGCTAGCAAAATACCACGAAGCCGCTCTCACAAATCCCCCTCCCCTCCTCCAGTGGAGGGGAAGAATCGGAGGAAAAAGAAATAAGGAAGCTCGTAAAATTGAGATAAGAACTATTTACTACTTAAATCTAAATCAATATATACAGGTACTACTAATATTAAATACTTAAAATAGTAGAAAATGAAACATATAGTACAATATATACAATATGATACAATATGATACAATTTCCCACCATCCACTGACCAATGCACACCCAGATGTTGAGGAATGAAAATCAGACCCCGAGAGCCCGAGACCCACAGCCCGAGAGCGATCGCAGCCCGAGAGCCGCGGCCTGAGGGCCGGAGCCCGGGAGCCTACGCAGCAGATTCCGAGCAAACCTTATCACTGATAACACGGCCAGAAAAGTCAAAACAATCCACCAGCTCCCACACGAAGGAGCCAGCACAGGAGTTAGCAAAGCAGCTAACGCAGGAGGGTTAGCAAGTGCCCAGAGAGACGAGCAAGGGAGTAAGGGAGAGAGAGAGAAGCGAGAGTAATGGCTACCGGACCCTCTTCCCCACCCAAAGAGACCGGAACATGACGTACTATGGGATGAAATACTTCCTTGGTTAGTCTGGGTCTGCTACAGTATCCGAAGCGGACAAAAGACCTTGAGTTCAGTACAAGCCATCCCCAGCACCAGCTGAGGCCTTATCAATGTTTTCACTTACTGTCCAGCAACAGAGTTCCCTGGCAACCAGAGTAAAGGGAGTTAGCCCTTTCCTGACTGAACCCAGCACAATGAGTTTCCTTCTCCTAGAGTCTGGAAGACTTGCCTTCCCCCACTGGCTCCCATATTCCCAAGCTATCTTTGCTTCCGGTTTTTCTTCATCATTACTGCTTTCAAGAAATGCAAACGCTAGTCTTTGTATCACCAGCTTTACGGGGATCAGGAGTACACGTGTCTGAGTATCTGAGAGAGATGAGCTAGGGGGGAATAAGTGAACCTGAGAGAGACTTTTCTCCTTTTTTTGAGACCATTCTTTGACATTTTTTGATGTCGGGAATAAAACTGTTACCAAACTGCTGTTGTGATATCTTCCCTCTACACCCCAGCTGTTGTCCTATTTGCTCTCATCCCAGCCAGAGCAAGGCTGGCCTTAGCCACTGCCTTCTATCTCCAGCCCATGGATGGAACTGAGTAATGAAGGACTCTTCTTGGTTTTCAGTTGCTTCCAACAAGCACCCACAGTGCTAAGTTCAAAGAAGACATATATAAAAAGCTCTGGAAGGAAAAAGGAAGATGTGGTCTGACTGTTTCTATCATGACATCAACATTAAATTAAAAAAGGATGCGATGAAATAGTCACCAGCATCAGGACCTATTGCCTGGGAAATCATTGCCAATTACCAGAAGAAAGGAATTCCTTGGAAACAACAACTCGAAAAGCCAGAAGGAAGTTGTGCAACTGTCAGTGGCGAAGGCGGCAGTTCTCACAAGCCATCAACAGGCTAGAGACATGACCTGCGTAATACCATCTCATCAAGATGTGTCTGCAACCCCTCTTATTATAGCCCCTGGTAAGCAGTCAAGCCCTCTGGGCTGAAGACCTGCATCATTACTAGGAATGCTATCACAGGGTATTTTTCTTTTTACAGTGCTTAAAAGTCTTTAAAAAGGATTAACAACCCTATGAAGAGGATAATTACTATTTTCTCTGCTTGACAAACCAGGAAAATGAGATATGGAAACTTTAACTGACATATTCAAAATACTCCATGTTATAATTAAGAGATCAGAGCTCCTACCTCAGGGGTCAAGGTGCTGAATTACTTTATGTTTATGTATTATGCAAACTGGATTCTTTTTAAAGAACATTTAAAATGAGTCTTGACTCCTGAATTTTCCTTCTGGTTCTGTCACCGGTCTGTTTAACAAAATGCAGAAGGAATATGTAAATCAAGCCTCACCTGCTTCACTCATGTTTGCAGCCTTTAATCAGCTGATGACTATGATGCTTTCTGATTTCCTGTGATGAAAAACATTTAACAGCAAATATCATTGCCATTATATATACTTTTATATTTATACAGAAGTGTGAACAGCAAGATTTGGGAAGTTTACTCAGGAGTGACAAAGCAGAAGGAAACGGGCAAGGGACTTTACAGAGTTTCTCACTCTATAGAGATATGGTAAGTGTGGGAGATGCATCTCTGATTTTGCCTGGAAACAAAGCACGTCATACTCCCTACACCTACTGCACTACAAGATTTGAAGCAGCAGCCTTGAACATTCTGTTCTATGAGCAGCAGGAGTTTTGGTTACTACATGCAGTGGGAAAGATTCATGCTAAATTCAGTGACACCTCTGATCACGTGATAAGGTGGAATTTCTGTTCTTTTAGTCTATGATGTAGAGCATCTAACCTATGGACTACTCTGACATATTTCTGTCTTCTGTAAGACCTGACAAATATCTGCCCTTTTGTAATTTGTTTTCTCATCTTTACTAGAACAACAAAATGAATTTTGAGCCAGCATATTCAGGACAGATCTGAGATAAATTGCTGTCAGATGGTTATAATTCTGAGTGCATGATCCAAGGATCAACAGCTTCTTGATAAACAGAAGTTCTGTACTAGCCCTTTTTTTTTATCCACCATGTAATTAATCAGGCTGATACAGTCTATCAGCACCTACATGTGTTATCTTTTGATGCAGTAAAAAATGTACAGCCTATGCTTCTCATGGTCTAGAGATCCAGCAATTTGTTATCCTGTGACCTAAGACCATCTGCAGAAACGCCAGGGCCCATGACCTTACATTACTGTCAGCCTGGGTAGGATTTTAAGAGAAAAAGCATCCTTCAGGCAGACCCGGGAAGAGTTGTGCATCATCGGAGGCAAGGTAAAACTTCCTATGACGTGTGATCAGGATAAGCGCAGCATGTGTTTCTTTTGCAGATCTGACATGCGGACTCACGTTAGCAGATGCTGAGATGAGTCCCAGGATTTTACAGCATTAGCAAATGATTACTGTAGAAGTAAGCATTGGCTAACAGCGAGCTCACGTATGCTTGTGAACTTTTGAACTAGGGCAGTATGGTATTTCAGTATACCCACAGTCAAAGACAGACAGAGCGACATGGAATGAACTATATACTTGGGGTGATTATTTCTCACTAGTCAATCACCAAGACAAGGGCAAAGAGCCACTGCGTCCTATGTGAACACCATAACTGCAAAGTTTGTGGTGATGACTTACGTCCACAGTCAGGGTGGGAAGCTCTGTACTGATGATTATGACTCATGAGGAACTGAAAATTTTTTGCTGTGAGTTGGCTTAATGACAGCGTAAAAGTAAATATTCTGAGAGGCAACGAGAAGATTCGTGATCTCAGGTGAGAGTCTGACTATGATCAGCATCTCAAGGAGAAATTCAAAGCTCTACAGACAAGGAATTCTTCTTAGCAGAATAAACCACAAAACATTTTTGCCAGGTTTTCTGTCCTGTAGGTAATCTGCAGAGAAAATGTAAGAATCGAGGGGCTTCCAAAGCTTGTGGGCAGATGGAGACTTCCTGTCAAAAGTGCCTCTAAATGCAGTGCATTTCCCCTTGTTCTAGGACAAAAGACACGAGCAGCTTTTGGGTGGCACACATATAGGTGGGACAGAAATTCCTGGTGCTGCCCTACCATTGCCAAAGATTTGGTTCTCCCTCCTTCAGCAGGTCATTGGCATCTTTCATCAGTATAGCACCACAGCAGATCATCATTCCTCAGCAACAACAATGCAGAGTTACAAGTAATTGACTACCTTATCCTGAGGGCTCCACTGCAGAGGAGCATGACCACTGTCCATGCAGGAGCTGACAGAACACATGGCACAGCCATCTATCTACCTGGGGAGAACGACTGTCCATGGTTATACGCGCCTTGAAGTCAAAAGCTAGCGATGCCACTGAAAAATCCTGTGAAAACGAGACTGTTCCTTTACGGCACAAAACAAAACCTGCAAATAAGCAATGAAAAGACAGAAGGGCTACAGTAATCTCACCGCACAGAAGCTGAAATCAGCTGCGGACTGGGATGCGCTATGGCTGGAGAGCGCTCACACCCCACGTTCGTGCTACAAGGCAGGCTGACATACGGGCATTCTCTGCTGACGTATGGACATTCTCTGCCCATACGCGGTGCTTGGAGCTGAAGGCTCCATCCTGCGTGAGTGCATGCCGGTATAGTCACGCTGTGCATTTGCGTTCTCAGAAGATAATACGGTGTAGTGATATAAACTATGGTCGTTAGTGCAGTCCAAACAGAGCTACGTTTTAAACCCTGTCTAAATTAAAACTTTCATCAGTCCGATGACATTGGTTAGCGTCTGCGATTCATACTGACACAGCTACCGGCTGGCACAGGTAGAGTGGTATAAAAGTACCACCTAAACCAGCGGTAAAGGTGCTAGTATTTATTTCAGACATTTAAGTGACATTGTCTCAGTAAAAGCCCTTTTTTCCTCCTTTTACAACTATCGATTCTTCCACCTGGGCTGTTTTCAGTGTGCTGTGTATATGTAAAGCATTCCTAATGGAATGAGAGGATAACGGGGATCTGAACCACAGCTGACCTCAGCTGTCTCCCCCGCATCAGCCATCACACAGGAGCATCACGTTTTGAAACAGCTTTAGGAATCGGTTCCTAACGTTGAAGCCATTACTGTTTCAGCAAGAATATTTTTAATACCTAGACGTAACAGCACCGGCTGCCACCCAGACAAAAAGGACAGCCTTTGCAAAGGGCGAGCACGGCGATGCCACCGACGCAAAAGCCGGTTACGCGGGGCAGCGGGGCCCGCACTGCAGCAGCGCAGCGAGCCCCGCCTGTGCCGGCCGCGGGCCCCCGCCGGTCACCAGGGGGCGCTGGGGCCGCGGCGGCCGGCGAGGCCGCACCCCGCGCTGCGCAACGGGCCGCGCCGGGCGCTGCGGGAAGCGCGGGACGCAGCCCCCCCTCCTGCTCCAGCTGCGCCCCTCGCCTAGAAAAACTCACCAAGCCCCCTGCAGTGGGGCTGCCGGCCCCGGGATGCACGTCCCCAGCCCCAGCAGCTCCTGCCATGCTACGCAAGCAGCGTGAGCGGGTTGGTTGGGACACCGCTGCGTCCTGTTGGAAGATGTGCTGGGTTTAGTTGGGATGGAGTTATTTTCCTCTCAGTAGCCACTATGAGGCTGTGGTTTGGATCTGTGCAGAGAATACTGATAAGGCTAACGTTCTTAATTGTTGCTAAGGCGTGTTTGTACCATGCCAAAGACTTTTTCAGTTTCTCATACTGCACCTGCGTTCCCGGCTTCTTCTCTACAAGCAGCTTGGCTTCAGTGCCAAGGATCGATTCCTAACGCTGTTCCTTTGTGATGGCTGAGGCAGGGGAGACAGCTGAGATGAGCTGTGGTTCAGATCCCCGTTACACCGCTTCACCAGCACACCGCTAACAGCCCCGGTGGAAGTGCTGCTCCACAAGCAGCTGGGAGCGGCCATCGCCCGGACGATGGACCAAAGGGACGTTTCATGCCATCAGACGTCAAGCTCAGCGCAGAAGTTGGGGCTGGGCCGGGGGTCAGGTTCGCTCTCATCTGTCTCTTTTGCACATCACACCTTGCTCTGGCTCTGGTTCTCTGGGGCTGTCCAGCTCTGGCTCTTGCTACTGGGGAACTGGCCGGGCATCAGTCAGCGGGTGGTGAGCGACAGAAACCCCGACAGAGGAGGTAAGCGATACCCCACTGGTAAAGGTCTTTGCTGCTTCGATGTTGTGCACAGCTGGGAAGGAACAGCTGTGCTGGTAAGATCTAGCAGTGTGAATCAGATTTCGCTTTCTTCACAACCACCGCACGCAGCCACAAAGCAGCTGCTGAGGAGGGGTGGCTGCGGCGTGGGGCGGCAGCGGGGCTGGGGAACCAGGCTGCAGTCTCAGCCAAAACACTCCAGCAGCTGCACGCACCTTGGGGGAGCCCAGCGCTGTGTCTCAGCCCCCAGCACAGCAAACACAAGGCTGCAGGTGCACCTCTTGCTTCCCCTCCTGCCCTGCTACGCTGTGCTGCCGGGAGACCTCCAAGGCCCTTCCCCTTCCCTTCCTCCCCAGAAGGTGCCTCCAGGCCAGGCTGGCCCGTTGGCCTCACCCGTGCATTTTGTCAGTGCAAAAAACCAAGGAAACAGCAAAATTCGAAAAGTTACAAGCCCCTGCAAAGATTGCAAGCCAGAAGACTGAAAGGTCAGTTATGGACTTAGGCAGGTTCATAAATCAAAAAAAACCCCAAAACTGTTGGAAGAGAAAGGATGAGATCACTTGTTCTGAGCTTTCCATACAGGTGGGACAGGAGAGGGGAGGCTGGGGTGGTTTGAGGGGACCCCCCTTCCCTGCCAGCAGCAGCCAGGCTCCTGCCCAGCCACCCTTCCCCAGCCACATAAGCAAGTGGCATTTATTTATTATGACATTATTACAATCATTTTATATCGCTGTCCAGGCCCAGGAGACTGTGGGACTCTGGCAAAGAGAAGGAAAGAAAAGATCATTGGTTATTTACGAAATAAGGCTTTTGGTAACAATTACAACAGTTTAGAAGCATGGGAAATGCTGGACTTGCCATTGGTTTCTGTGGTGATTTTTACACGCTTTCCATTTTCCCAAATCCTGTATTATTACTCTTCCCAAAGTATCATATTGGAAGGTAAGAATGGGAAAAGCACGAGGTCGTATCACTACTGTGGTGTGTGTATGTATGTATGAATATATGCATGTTTACGCATACATGAGTAAGTATATGTTCGTGTGGACTTCTAGTTCCCAAACTTGGTTTTTCGCCAGTAACCTTCTGCACAAGCGTGGGAGAGAGGAGAACTCGTTATCCAAAACACGGTTATCCTATGCATATACTAATTTAATATATGGGCAGTTTAAGTAGAAAAGAAAATCTAGAAAACATTTTTCTGTAAAAGTACATTTAATACTGAACATCAATGGTTTAGCTTCTTCTAATTTAAAATCCTCCTCTGCTTTTAATTTCCCTTTTCTTGATTCAGCGTTAACTGAAATATAAATTCTTCTGTCTAAACAGTATCAGGACAAATACCAAGACTTTATAATCTTGCAAAAACCTTTACTTACAGAAAACATTAATTTTATGCCTGTGAGTACCACCAACTGATTTCAAGTGGGCCACTAATACACAAATTGAAGCCTGTCTATAATTTCATGAGTCGTGTTCTGCAGATTTATTCAACGGGCAAAATCCCTGCTGGACTGGAAAGAGGAGAACGTTGAACAGGAGAAACATTTTGTTTTCAGCAAAGATAATGATTAAATCAGTTCTTTCCATTATTTAATCTTGTTGACTTGATGTTGTTTTACAGTAGGGCAAAGGCTTCCATTGTGCCCCAAGACCGGACAAGGTAAGGTAAGATTCAGCTGATAAAATGGTGAAGAATTGAAGGAGTGGAAGGGGATGGTAAGCCGGAGGACTAATTTGATGTCAGATCAGTGAACTTCAAAGTTCAAACAATCTAGCCTAAGAAGAAAGACATATGAGACAAATACATTAAAAAATTAGAAGATAGGAGAACTTGGATTACATGACTCAAAGCACAGCCTGAGGGACCATAAAATATTCCAACGCCATGAAAGGTGGTATTTTTGCAGTGCACTAGAGAATCTGCACTGAATTTTCTGTGAATGCTTCAAACTTACTTTTAAATTTTACATTAACATTTTTGCTTTTAATTAAAAAGCTTTAATTTTATTTTTAAATCAATTAAAGAAACGTTAATTGAATCTCACCACGATACAAAGGGATTTTAATCCAAATTCTTGTGCTCCATCCACCTCAATCTTCTGACAAATCAGACTTGCCAATTGCAGAGCTCTTGAGGAAACAGGCCCAGAGTGATTATTCAGACTAGAAACTCACAGCTAATGACACCAGAGACAATTGTATTGACAGCGCCACCACACACATTCACCCCTGATCGTATGATACTTCCATCAGCAGTTTCGAGTCAGCGCAATCACAACCAGAAATTGCATTGATGACCGACATACAGACACGCGGTGCCTGCTCCGTTACATTTACATAAGCGCTCCATGGGACTCCCCACAGGCTTCACAAGTCCTTCCCAGGGCAGCCCAGCGCAAGGGGAAGCACCCACCTGATGGCGGGGAAAGACGACAGAAAGACGAGGTGATGTCACAGCGCAGAGCTGGGCCTCACAAAATATTCAAATGTTCAATAAACCCAATATTCTGATGATTAATAAACGCAAATTTAAGCCTGTTGGAATTCACCGCTGCCTTCCATAGTCAGGCAAAGTTACTAATTTTAGAGAGCGTGTCATCACAGTTACGGTTTCATGAAGATGAACCTTGGACACGCTGTAGATTTAGACCAAAAATGTGCGTTTGAATCAAATGAAAACTTCAGAGCGTGGGCACTTCAGCCAAGTGACTTTGCTAATTGGGTAGGAGCTCTTATCTCAGAAAGATCGATGCTCTACGTCGAGTGTCAAAGGCAGCCCCCAGAAAACCACACTGCAGTACGCACAAAATGTGGACGATGAAGATAAACGAGAGCTCTGTAAGCCAAGAAAAATGATAATGTCTTTACTATTACAGTTCTGGTTCACGTGTAGGAAAAGCAAATAAAGCAAAATTCAAAATACACACAAACGTGCACGTCTGGAGACCTATGGGTGCTACGCAGCCGCGAGCTAATGATCATGGTTAGCAGGGTCACCACGCGGGGTACACGGAGGAACCCCTATTTGAGACAGAACCCCAAGTTGTGACAGGCACATAGCCTAGCAGGCTGTCCTGGATGTCCCGCTGAGGCTCGCTGCAGTAAGGCATGCCTGAGCACAGCACAACACTGATGCTCCCAGCCACACGGGCAGAAGGCTTCATCATCCAGAAGGCTCGCCTGCTATCAGGGGTGATGGATCCAGGGGTCCTTCAACAGAGCCAAATGCAGCACTTAACAGCGCCTGACTAACTGATTGCTGGATCAACAGCAGCTGAAAGAGGGTGTTGGCTAGGTGACGTGATTCTCCTGCTAGGATTAAAGGAGAGTTGGAGCAAAATGTACGCAATAGCTGTGTTTTGTTGGAGATGCTGTTCTCGCCGAAAGTAGGAGCCAGAAAACTAAACCCACTGAATCTGGATACCTGGAAAGGCCAGAACTTCCCTACAGATCAGGAAAGAAACGCGTGATGTAACGTATCTGGGTTTCCAACACTGAAGAACAACAAAATGCTGTGAAAAGGGAGTAGAAGAGTCAAAATTTCCACTGTTTCCCTCTGCTGCCATCCATTTCCAAAACAGCAGTTACAAACAAGGAACGCAAGAAAACTGATAAAAATACAGACAAGATCTGATTTTTTTTTTTTTGGTTAATTTTTTTGTTAATGTATTACTGTAAGGGCCATTATATGAAAAATCTTGCAGGTGCCATTTACAAATGCAGACGGCCATCGGCTGCCAACGTCAGTGTACTGCGCCACTGAACCCGGGTCAGTATTTTGCTCAAACTGATGAACAGCAGCTGAGATTGATTTATTTATTTATTCATTTTTAACAGCATCACTTTTCAGCTTCTTCCATAATCTGTTTGACTTCTCAGCAGTCAGATGAAGATTTTTTCCATTCCTTTGAAAATAAATCAATGTTAAATCTGAATATTCAACAACAGGTTTGGTACTATCATAATAATGGAAGGGAAGTGGCTGAGAGCTAAAAATGAAAGAGTTCAGGACAGAAACAGAAACCTGAGTGATTGTGGGAAAGGACATCAGATTCAGGCTGCGAGTATGAACTCAGATGAACGATAAATTCAGTTTCAATGGCTTTCCCATGGTAAGATTAAAGTAGCCGGTTCTGAAGCAGAGGTTAGGCTTATTTGAAATGACACAAGAATAAATCTGTGAGAGGAAGAACTGAATCTCTGGTACAGAATTCGCCTCCTTCTCTAGAACAAAAGTTGGAGGTTTTCCCAACATTGGCAACAGTAAATCGCATTACTAAAAACACGGCAGCTTTTACTGGTAGCAAAGAAGGAAACTGAGAGGCAGCGTGTAAAATGTAACATACATTATGGGAAAACGATGACACAGATGAAACTTGTGAAAGAGCACATTCTCCTATTGATGTGAAAGCGTTCATTGGCTTTGCGCTTTTGATTCACCTTTATCTTCTTTCTAGAGAAAAACACGCGGAAGTAGTATGGAAAATGAGTGATGCTGTCAGAACTAGGTTGTGAAACAGAACTGTGTCTTTACAATTAATAGGTATTAGAACAGATTTCATTTTGTCTCATCATGTTCTGACACCCCCCACCCCCCAATTTATATCTAGATTAAATATCTCTATTTGGACTCCATTATGTTATATACATCTGGTTTTCTCTGCTTATATTTTTTTAATTGTCCCTTAATTCCTCTTTATCCAAGGCTTCCAATCACTAAAAGGGAATAAGAATACTTAGCTACCTTTGTAAACTGAAAAGCAGATGAAGATGGCTAGGCAACATTATTACTGCTAGGTAATAGCAATTTGCAGTGTATTTCTACGGAGCCAGATAAACATTCTGTATTTAATATTATATGTAAATCAACGATTTGGGCAAATATTAACGTTCAAGGTATGCTAAATGAAATCTGCAGCAGTTTCCAGGTAACTGGACCAGTTATGATGGATGTTTTGCTTTATTCAACATTTTATGAAGGGCTCTACTAAACACATTGCTTAATTAGGCTGTAGGGATTTCTCTTCTTTTTTTTTATATTGAATTAGAAAACTCTTGGGAAAGCGTGGTTTCTACAAAGATGAGGCAAGTCAATTTATTAGCCTAGGCTGACAAACTTGGTAAACTCACTGTGTGCACTTCCTTTTACTTTACTGAAAACCAAACATGTCACAGTCCCCTATTTAGATCATAAAAAGTACAAAAGTGAGACAAAGAAAAGGAAGAATTGGTAATGGGGAAATGTTTACAAATCTTACTGTAAAATATGATTGGGACCTCTCTGTATTACAGCTTTCATACAGTGTATTAGGATGTAATAAAAATGGAAATAACATATGTTTTGAACAGGATGTCAGTTCAATAAAAATCTATAGATTACCAGAATATGCTGGTTTCATTTCTCGAAGCCCACTGAGAAATTTTCTCCACTAAGAACCACTACGGAAATGCTCATGTAAATAATAAAATCCTGTTGACTGAAAGTAAATAAACCCTTGTGACTAATCTACCTTGAAGGTTTTTCACTGGTCATTTTCCTGCTAACCCCGACAGTAATCTTCCTGTTCTTCTTGGATTAGGTTTTTGGGGTTTTTTTCCTGTTTGCTTGGCTTGCCTTTTTTGTTAATGGAGAAACGTAACTGATCATAACGTGACCTTTTTATCTTGGCTTCCAGCCACGTGGAGTTAAAATCTTGATCTGTGGTGCCTGAGTAACATGTAAAGAGCTTCTGGAGACCTGACTTGTCAGTGAACTATCTGGGTACTACTGGAGTGAAAATTGATAGAAAAGTATTAGTAGACTGATTTCAGTTTCCGTTTCTCTTCAGTGCAGTGACCCACAGGATTTCTGAAGTAAATGGGTGCAATCCATAATTTTTTGGTATGAACACTGTTTCAAACAAGACTAGGTAGTTATGGGTAAATAGAAATACATCACCTTAGGTTGAGTCGTGATATACACAAAAAAAAACCTGACAGCTCAAGCTCAATGAGTAAGTATCTATGGCTCCAGAGTAACTCAAAAAACTCATTACTAGTCTCAACAGTATGAGGGGCTCAACTGAACATACACATTGATGCACTCTATCATCTACATTTCCCCAGTATGTTGTATCAGGTTTGTACTGTATTTGCCAAGACTGTACAGCATACACTGTGTGTCTACACATGCACACAAGTGTAAACTAACAATATGTAACCAGCTCCTATGATTGTAATGTAAAATATTGTATCAAAATAGAAATTATAATACCACGTAAACAAAGTTTTTACTCTGGAATGTTTATATGAAAAGTGGGGGTTTTTTAAAAGCCTTGTAATTAACTTTCAGGGAAAGTCTACATTTACATGGAAATGACATGCTGAGGAGACAATGGGACCTTCTGGAGTCGCAATGACCCCTTCCGGCACGGCACGTTAGTGCCTATGAAAGCCGTCTGAGAGGGACAGACCCAAGGGAATACACACTAAAAACCTTTCCTCACAAAGAACCCAAGTTACAGAAACACAGGACTGGCATCACCCTGGCAAATGGCACAGGTGTAAGAAATGGCTGGATGGACCTCCATGCCCTGAGAAATAACTGATTGCACAAAAAGCAGAAAGAAAAACCAAAATGCTGAAAAGAACTGTACGTTATGTCCCCATGGTTTTTTACCTTGCTTTCTGTTTGCTGTTAGTTATGGGAAAGAAGCACTAGGTGTTCCAGCTTTACCACTGAATCGGTATTTTTCTGCAATCACCAGATGCATCTGAGTAAGCGGCGCTATTTTTAAATCCCCAGCCATCTCGCACAGTGAAGTAATTGCATAACTGCAGAGTCACGCACTGCACAGGGCATCACTTCTCTTGGTTTGCAGTGTCATACAAGTGGGAAAGGCGTACAAACAGTATCCTATGAATTTTCAAGAGTCTGTGACTAAGTCTCAGTTTCAGACTCTGTCCTTACCCATAACAAAACGTTCTCTGAAATTTTCCTATAGTTGCACTAACATGGTTAAGTCCGGGTTCCGTCTGATTTCTTTCGGTGACGAGAAAAATTTCACAAAGTCATGAGTACAGCTGTGACAGCCACTTTCCTGGCTGACACATCAAGGACTGAACTGGGGACCTCCAGAAGAAGAAACGTGACAGCCTTGAGCACTGAACCCTAATAGCTCAAACCGACGTGTTACAACTTCTGCTTTTTCTTGATTGGCGCACAGACTTAAAATCTCGCTGTGCTTAGCTACATAAATACAAATGACCACAAAGTTCAGAACAATGCAAACGGAAAGAAACCAAATGCTGCATCCTACAGCTGTATCGTACCTCATTTTCACAGTAAACGTCTAGGAAGCGATGCACCAGATTGATTAAACAGACATTAAATAGCCTGACTGTTGCATGTAAATCAGTGTGATACAAGAAGAGATACTCAACTAAACATTAACTGGTCTCACAGATTAATATGAAAGTCAAGCGCATTCAAGCAGAGATGTTTACAGAGGTAGGCTAAGAGAGCCTGGCATCAAGTATGGAAGGATACGCACACAGCAGGATGTCACCGCATACATTCTGACCTCCTGACACAGGTTTATTGATGCTTGGCATCAGCTTTTAGAATTGTACATGGGAACACTAGAAGAGCAGCAGAGACAAATGTTGCCGATCCTCTCAGCTAATCACTTTCAAGCCTATGGCAAATTTTCAACTTTCACTTTTACCAAATACAGCGCAACACATAAATTTTAAAGAAAAAGCAACAGCAGACATGTGGCAAGTAAAACAACCCAAGCTTTCACTGCAGCAAACGCCGTAAGGTCACTTCAGTTTTTCTGTGCTATTAGCAGCAGCTCAGACACTATGATAAGCAAGCTCCTCCTAAAGATTTGTGGATTTACTCCGTTATGAAGTTAGTTTGCTCCTGCACCCTAATCTCCCAGTTATCCAGTCTTCTTCTGTGTTAGCATGCTTATGGGTGACTTCTGGGGAAAAAATTACTACATCTTTAAGAGCATAAGTCATGGGACTGTTTGCTTAATGGTCACACAACACGACTCTGCTAATGTTTTTCCTCTTCAAGTAGCCTTCCTAGCAGCCTTGTGCCCTGAAAGGAAGAGTTACATGCCCAAAACGATGTGCCAGGGCATGTGCTATATGCCTCGGGCTATAAACACAGAATTCTGGAGAACACAAAGCAGTACTTTCATTATTTTGGATACCTTAGCAAAACAAACAATACCCTACCCTCAGCACCTAAGGTCTGTAGGACAAGCTCTGAATCCAGGGGTTTAATACAGACCCATTCTTAACACATGTAGAGACTTTCCAACATCAGGGAGCTTAAAAAGTCTCTGGCTCATTCATCCTAGAATTAGCCTGCTATCTCAGTGCTGCAGGTGTCAGGGAGCAGCAAGAGTGGGCTGCAGCACAAGGGAAAATGACCCAGGAACCAAGGGACACAGCAAGGCAGAGAGGGGCAACGTCCTTACCCACAAAAGCCATGGTCCCACAGGACCCAAGCCAGAAGCGCAGAGCAGCCCCTCCAGCAGGGCTAGCCGAAAATTGGGTTAAGTGAGGCAGGGTTGGGACCAGCAAGGTCCATCGCTGGTGTACCAGGCATCCCTACAGTGCTGCTCAAGCAGGCACCCATGCTGTTGGCCTGAGCTTAAAGGCAGCTCCTGCTGCAGAGCTGCTGGCCCAGCCACTGCTCCACCAGCAAGTGACATACGCAACACTGACCGAAACCGAGAAAGTTAAAAGGTCCATGCATACAAACTAGGGATGTGAACCAAAGACTGGCTGTGTACACATACAGTTTTTAAGTTATGTCAGACTTGTGTGATCCATCCAACGCCTGGATGCTGCACCAGGTGGGCTAGGAAACAGGGCAGTCCGCCAGCCTGTGTTCACTGATGAAAGATGTGTGAAGAGGGCCTATTCTCAACCCCTTTTGTTACAACCCCCATCACTACAAGCCTCCACGGTGTTGCTGGGTAGCTTCTTTGCTTCAGCAAAGGAGGGAAAACATGGAAAAACAGCCTTTTTGAATGGTATGCCCCATATCAGTGGCAGGATGGCTTCTGCGTATTAACCAACAGCATCACACTTTGGACCACCACCAGCTGAAAGTACATATTTGCATCAAACACAGGCTGTGCAGGTATTTCCCAGTTTGCTTCCACACCAGTTGCTACATGCACGCGCCATCCCATCTTATCTTCGACAAGAATCAAATAGCATTGTATTTCAAAAGTGATGCACATGCCAGGAAAACAAAGTACTTCTCTCACACTGATGTGAAATCAAGAACCATAAATAGCAGATATTTATTCAAATTACTCAGCATCACCCTTCTGAAGTAACAGTAATAATACACTTCTGCCACTTGCCATCATACTGAGCATGCTGCACTTTGAGAAAGGTATCGCTTCCCCATGCTACTACTTTGCTCCACCACATCTCACGATGTATTTAGCTACACCTATCCAGCCTACAGACAAGCCAGATGGGGCATAGTCACCACAGGGCTGACACTCTCAGGGAGCTGGGGAGAACTGTGGGCATTATCCACTTCCACACATGGGGAAGCAAAGTGATTTGGAGAGGCTGGCAGGGCCCTTTTCCGCTATCTGCCCTCATGGATCCTGAAGACTCCAGGTTTCTTGGCAAGACAAAGGACATAGCAAGACACATACAGACCAAATCACATCAGACTGACTCTTCTGGCAAGGGTGACAGCATTTGTTCACTAGGGAGGAGCAGCCCATGAAATTCCTGGCAGTTCCAGCAGCACCCCAGGACGGACTGAAACTCGTTCAGCTCCATACTGAAAGAGCAGCACAGGGTTCACAAGCCACACAACAAGCAGGAACAGCACTTCACTGCTCCATGCAAAAGCATCTCTTCTTCCCAACGGGGCAGCTGAAGGAGCACAAGGCTCTCAAACTAGTCCCCACACAAAGCTGCCAGGAAAGTCCTTTTCTCACACTGGTCCTCCTACAACACACACAATAGCCAGTTTCTCAATTCCATTTGCCTCTACCCAAGTGTATCAGATTCCTCTTCTGCAATCCCACCTATAGGCTGCTCCAGGAATAAATACACAGGGATCGCCCCGGGGCTAACAGCACTTTTGCTCTGTTAGAAGAGCTACAGAAAAGCCACGGACATGACAGGTATCACGGTTCCCCTGTGGCAAAAGTATCCTGTAGTTATGGAAATGTGTCGGTAAATTTTGAAGGTGCTGCTCTGGCAGAGACTGGTTCCATTTGGCTTACACTGCTCTGCAGGACTGAGAACCCTGCCAAGACTGGAGACATTATTAGTGGAGATGGGAAAAGGAAAGGCTGGAAAACGTCTTTCAAGTATAACATTCTAGTACAGATTGACATTAATCCATTAAGTGAACCTGAAAAAGAAACAAATTTTGTCTTCTGGCTATTCTAAACACCATTTTTTCTATTAACAGTAGTCATAAATTAATTCTGATCCTATCGTTATCAGACACTACATCTGTAAAATTGCCTATGTATTTGTACTCTTTCCTAAAGTCTTGTGTTTTGCAGCTCAAGCAATCTATGCTTCTTCGTGTGCTGGGTTTAGTTGGGACAGAGTTAATTTTCCTCCCAGCAGCCCGTATGAGGCTATGTTCTGGATCTGTGCTGAGAAGAATATTGATAACACGCTACTGGTTTTAGCTGTTGCTAAGGAATGTTAGCAACACTTCAGCTCATAGTCTTTTGATGTTAAATGCAATTTTGAGTAAATCTCTTGATATCTCACCACTCCAGGTTTCCTTATTCCAAAAATAAAGAAAGAAAAAAAATCCTTGCTTGCTTCTATTAAATTAAAATTACGAAAGCTACGTAAATGCTACAAAATTTTGGTGTCCTCCTCAACCTCTTTTTCAGAGTAACACTCTTTGCCACTTCTTGTACTGAGTCTGATTGGGATGCAGCTAATTTTCTTCACAGCAGCACATATGGTGCTGTTGTAGACGCATGACCAAAACAGTGCTGGCAACAGACCAGTGTTTTAGCTATTGCTGAACAGTGCTTGCACAGCGTCAAGGCCCTCTCCGCTCCCCACTCTGCATGCCCAAGGAGTAGGCTGGGGCAGGAAGGGGTTGGGAGGGGACACAGCTGACCCAGACTGAACAAAGAGCTGTTCCGTGCCAGGTAACCTCATGCTCAGCAATAAAACTGGGGGTGGGTGGTGTTTTGAGAGCAGCCACTGCTCAGAGGGTGGCTGGCCATCAGTCTGCTGGTGGGAGGTGGCAAGTGATCGCCTTTGCATCACTTCTTTGGTTGCTTTTTCTTTTTTCCCTCTCCCCTTACCCCTCTCCCCTGACCTTGCCTCAGCCCACAAGTTTTTCCTTCATTTGCCCTTCCGATTCTCTGCCCTGTCTTGCTATGGGGTGGAGTAAGCGAGTGGCTGGGTGGGGGCTTACCTGCCAGCTGGGGTCAACCCACCACACTCCTCTACTGCCTCTGAAAATCAGTAATGCCCAAAGCAGAGTTTTCTCCTCAACCGCTAATCAATCATTTGGCTACTCTCATTATCACGCAAGTGAACTCCTTCACTTCCTTTAAGTTTACAAGAAACCTATGATTTTGCCTACAGGAAAGAACCATGAACCAAGAGCCGGATTCATTATCTGGCAATTTCATAGCTTTTCTTTCATTCTGAGACACTTCCTGGATAGTTCACAGGAAGTAAGAGACGGGGAATATTATGTTTCACTTTCTAAAGCTGGTGGGCCAGCTAATGGCCATCGCTATAGTTTCAGAAATCAGATTTAAATAACTACTAAAAGTTGTTTTATCTACAACTCACAGTAGTGAAGGTGCAAATGTGGTGTTCTACAGACATATAGGAGGCAAAGTTTGTAGGGAGAGACAAACCAACTAGTCTGAGGAAGCAGAGATGGTCACAAAAGGTATTTGCTTTTTTCCAGGTGTATCAGAGGATCTAACAAAAACACACACTTTCCCCCCCAAGCCATACCTCTCTTGTAACAACATCTTTAAGGTTGTTAAAAAGGTGTAATTTCAGTAAATATAAGATTATGACAATATTTCAACCAGCCCTTGGAGAAACAGGGCTATTTCTTAAGTTGATTACATGAAAACCATGACTTTGGTGGAAATCCTTTGAGTTCAAATCCAGTGTTTCTGAAACTAGTCCTTTTAAAGGTGCCTCTGTATCTGTACACGCTTGAACTGGAATGTCATGACTTACTTTACATTACATTAAGGTACTTACATTAAATACAACTTACTGCAGACTAACTCCCAAAGAAGCCAGTATGTAGAGTATTCCAGTGTAGAGGTCTTTTATTATTTTGTTTATGCAAGGCTTAACACAATTAACTTTCTCACAGCTGGCTTCTAAGCATTTCAGTCATAAGAAGCCAAGTGTATCAACAGAAAAGTCATAACAGGTCGGATACCACTGGCATTCTGTTAACCAGTTTTAAGTCAAAACCTTGAGATTTTTGTTTAAAAATTAAGTAAGGATAAGTGAAAACTTAGTACGATCTTCATTCCATTGACCAAATACTTAATATTGTGCAGCCTTTTTGCCTTTAAACCATCTACAACAATAAGCCACTATTATCAGCAGTGCAAGGTTCATATGGCAAAGCAAACTAAACTGTTACAAGACTTACCCAAGGCCGAGCAGTAAACTCAAGGGAAGGGACGCTAGAAATGAGTGCCAATCAATTCTCAAGTTACATTCTCACCCCATTAGATGGTGGCCTGTTTCTTCAGTTACATATTAGTAGTTCTCATCAGAAACTGTAATGAAAACCACATGTCTAGGATTCCCTATGGTCTTTCCTCTACAGCGCAGGGCAAAAAGATGGTATAATAATTTAGCCAAACAGCCATCCGCCATAAAATATATTAACGTAGCAACAGTCATAACATACTGCATAAACATAATTAAATGGAGAATGCATTTCATTTAGAGGCAAAAAGACTTCTTCCTGTTGAAACGGGCATATTTCACTGTAGCACATGTCAGTCCCTGTGCCACTTGGTGATATCTCAGACAAATTTTGCCATGAAAAACAGCTGCAGTGTGGTTTTTTTTTCCTAGGAGTTATCACTGTCAAGAAATAGGTTATTTTTTCTTATCGTTTCCTGATTTGATATTCTATAATCCTGTTACAGCTGCATGTCCACGTTAGACTCATTTATTGTGCTAAGGCTGAAGAGGTACTGGTATGCAAACTCCTCAGAAAGACTATTTTTTTCCATGTTCCATGAATTCTGCTTGAGAGCAGAAAGTGTCAAAATGCTTGTCTGCTTCAAGCATGATGGACAACCGTTCTACAATTAAGAATGTGCTTATTCTTGCTTAGAATAAAAATACATTCCAATGAGAGCTGAAGTTTTCAGCAGTTGGTATCTATATGGCATTATTTCTCCACTTCAGTCTACAAAGACTCCATCAATGACTTGAATTTAAAACTCTGCTGAAAACTGCTCTTCCCTGTCCTGCCAGGATGACTGCTGGATTTTCTGCTTTTCAGGTGGAGCTCCAGAGGAGCATTACCATGCTGTTTCTTGCCTCTCAGGCGGATGCTAATCAGAATTTTGGTAAATGTTCTTCATGTGGAAATGGCATGGTGTGTGGGAGGGGAGTGAATGGTGTGGCAAGGACATTTCCACTTACTTGTTCAATTTACGTAATTCCTCCTAAGCCTTTTTCAACATTCTAATTCTGAAGACTATTTCACCATCTAGTACCAAGAACATTCTAAGCAGCCTCCATTTTTTTTCCCTGATTTACGTATTGAATTTCTACTTGACTATGGTTTCTTCTGAGGTTCCCAGTAGTTGTAGGGAATTACTTTTCCCAATCATCCTTTTAAAACAAACATTTAAACATTTTCCCAGTCAAACTCTAGTGGCCTGTTTGCTCATAGATCAGAAAAGCTAAAGATCAGAAATGTGTCACTGCTTTTGTTCTAGTTAGAACGAGTGGTGTGGTCTGGATCAGAGGCACCACGGAGCCTGCATTAGGAAACTGCAGTACACAACATCAGTGTGTAACACAAATGCACAAACCATTCAGCTTTCACCTGGAACCTATTGTTTCCAGTCTTGCAACTGAATGCCTGGCATTTAGTCATACTTAGTAATTTATTTCCCTCTCCATCTGCCCCCCAGTTTAGCTTTAAAACTGCCTGGCCTTTGAGGAGAGGTGAGTAACAGAAACCAGAAAACCCAACAGCCCTCTATATTAACCAAAGCAGAAAATTCAATCAGCATATACAGAATCCCTAAAGAGTCTGTAATATGGATCATATGTTAAGAATGTCAGAGTTGGGGAGTGTTTCCTGCAACCCCAAAAAAGGTTTGTCTGGAGCATTTCAAAGCATTAGTTTTTAGGAAAAAATGATCCATAACAAATACAAGCTGATGTGTCCTGCACCGTCCACCAGGAACAGACAGACATGGGCAAACCCCTAAGTAGCTTGTAGTTTTATAAAGAAGTATCTTGCTTAGAAGGAGGAGTGGTAGCTGCAGTGACCTAAGCCTGTGAGTATGAAAACTGCCTCCAGTTGTTGATAACTCGTTTTCACCAAACAAAGAGCTTTTTACTTCTTTTCCTGTAAACAAAATTACATCTCAAAAATCAGTTATGTCTTGATAGAGTTTCCTAAAGGACCAACCGTACGGCTTGAACTTCTCAGATGAAGAGACAGCACCATCATCAGAAAGTTTGCAAGGATGGGCCCCGTGAATTGGTACTATTGTGCCATGGGCAAAGCATAGAGAACTGCAGAAAGTAAAAGTATCCAGAAGAAACTAAAGCAGGGCCTGCAATAGCTAAGGAGCTGGGGGGCGGGAGGGGGGCAGAATATCCAATACAGGACCAGTAAGCCTGCACAGACAGGTGGATCGCAGCAAAGAGCTAAAGCATTCAAGAGTAACAAGGCATAATAGAAGCCAAGACTCGTGATTTATGCATACAAGCGTATGCCCTGCGTATCTACCAACGCCTACAGAGATGAGACTGAACCATCCTCGTCCAAATAAACATGAAAGAAACACTGCTTAGGGAAACGCAAGAGGACTGCTTCGGATCTGACCAACGTCATGGCTCTTCATTCTGCTTACTGTGATTTACGGGGCCTGGGACTCTGCCCTAAGCATCAAACGCTTTTGGTTTTGCATCCTCCAAAGTTCAAACTGTGCAAAAGAAAAAAAACATGGGGAAAAAGCTTACATCAGAAATAAACAAAACCCACTCTACTTCTACTAACTATGCTAAATATTTTTATGTGTATAAACAGAAAGCAAGACTGAAAAAGGAATGTTGGGAGCCAAATCAGAACCTCAGTGCAAAGAGATGGCTACCTGCGCTTGTCACAGCAAGGAATTCACCCGGTTTTGGGCATCCTGAATGCCCTCAAGCTAACCTCTCAATGAGTTTGCCTGGCCAACTGTAAAACATGTAGAACATTAAATTATTAGAACATACAATACAGTAAAATATATACAAGGGTGTTTACCCCTCCCCAGGTAAGAAGTGTAAATACGGCTGCAGCTTACAATTATTGTTAATCTATGAGTCACAGAAACATAAACATTCTATTTGCTCAGCCTGAAAATCAGATTCTCAGATGCACGCAGAGCTCTAAGGCAGGCACGTCTTTTGTTCCAGTGAGCGTATCAGATTATTTCACTGGGGAAAATAAACAGCTACTGGGTTTTATTACCTTCTGCACTGCACAGGCAACAGCAAAGGAAGTGTGAACTGCTATTTATTTTTTCATCCTAGAGCAGCAAGAGGATCAATTACTAATTTCTAATCAGTCCTGATTAGGTAAATCAGCTCAAGGCAACGCAACATTTCCTAAGTGTCATTACGTCATGACTGACCCTCCAGGACAATTAGCGGTGGCTTAAGACAATGGGGAAAAACACACTTTGATTGGCAAATCAAGCATATGTCCCTATTTGGAAAATGACAGGCCCCCCCCACCTCACCCCAGTATGTTTTACAGTCTTTTCCACACAGAATTACACTTTTAAAGGCACATTATTATATTATTTATGCTCATGTTCCAGATATGTAATTACTGTGTTCATAGGAATTATTCTTACCAACTCCACAAATCACTCATGTTTTAAAATGAATTTTTAAATACAACTATACACACTTCATCTAACTGTAGTGTTCACCTTTCCTTCTTCCTGGTTTTGTGAGACCTGCTTCACTTCCTTTTTGTTTCTAGTTGCTGTCTAATCACTTACGTTCGCACGCTGTACGACACTCCTCACACGATATAATAGGTGGATGTGATGCGCATTGAATTACTTATTCAAAATAACTTCAGGATAAATTCTTTGCCAAAATCTAATCTGAGGTTAAATTTTTCTCACGTGGCTTTAATATCCTGTTACATCCGACGTCAAGAAAGAGTTACAGTGCACTTGAACTTGTATTTCAAGCTGAGACCGGTAAGGTATGGAAAATGAAAGTTTTTGCCTTATATAAAGTAGCGGAGAGCATACCGGTTTTCCATGCAATTAATTGCTGACCAGAATTGCTTTACTTCACAAACCTTAATGTGATTGTCTAAAACCAAAAAAGGACAAACATGGCACTCCACAGAGCAGCTGCTTTATCAGCAAATCTGACGAACAGCATGCGCGAGGCAATCCAGGAAAAGCCAGGTACGCTAAGAAACACGTCTTTAGATGTGACTCATTCTTTGGCACCAGCTTCTTTTACTGAATTCCCAGGAATTCCTCTGTGTTTCAGAACTGACAAAAGGGAACAGTCATCTAAGGACATTCCCGAGAACATATGGGATCAGTTTCTTACTCAAGCCTTACGCAGGTCAAATTTCCCTTCAGTCAGTGGTGTTTTCCTCGGCGGAGTGCTGGCTTCATCCAAAGCACTATTAATACCAATTTTTCGGTAATCTGATGCAATGCTTCATTTTAATACACTGATACAATACTACAAATATAACTGTATAAAATTATTCTATTTGATAGCCAACTAAATTCCCTGATGTTTCGTCTAAGGACACCACTGCCTCATCTAAAAGCATGGGATTTCTGAGCTTCCCTGCAGTTTTGAACTGGTAGGAAACCAAACTGATTTCTCCATCATGAGGGCTTCATCACACATTCCTACACAGCAGTTTGACAGTCAGCACAAGCAATCTTGCTCCAAATTTTTCACTTAGCTCTGACTATACCACAGTGATGCTGAAAATATAAAATAAAACCTATGTAGTTGTTTTATTTTTCCTCCTAACATACATGAAAACTATAAAGCTTGGGTATTTTAAAGCAGGATCTTTACTTTCTTCACAGCAAAACCAGTGTCTTATGGTTGTAAGATATAACTCTGCACAAATATTCTATTCCCTCAACTTCCACACAGGTTGACTGTCCTTAATCCTCGTACATTATTTGTACAATGAAATAGCAAATACATCACACCCCCCGTACCTTGGGCAAGCGTTTTTTCCCTTTTCTGTCTCACGGGATCTCCTATGCACATACAATTCAGTTATATTTTTAGAAATAGCTAAACCAGCAGACCATTCTGAATGTATTACTCCTCATCTTCTGGATAATGCTCTCTACCATAATTGAGATAAAATAATAACGGCTTTCTAACTTGAAAAATCTGAATTGAATCATAGGATAATTCATGCTGGGAGGGACCTCAGGAGGTCTCTAGCCCAATCTCCTGCTCAAAGCACTTCTGATGTTTCACTGCCCCTACAGGGAAATAGTTTTCCTTACTTTTGATTGCAACCTCTCGTTTCAACTTAAACACACTGTCTTCATGAAAGGCTGAAGTGTCGCATCTTGCATTTCACGCGCACCAGTATCACAAGGCTTTCTATCCAGCACCAGCGGAACCGAGCATCTCGACTCTGAAGTTGAGTATCTTCTCCTTTCATCATGTTCCGATTCCTGTAAATCCTTCCACGCACATTCTTCCCTGCTTTACCCCAATACCTGCGAACAGCTCAGGTGCTAGCGCAGGAGGCTGCTCTCTATCACACGGACTGAAGTCACCTCTTTCTGCCCCCTCTATCTCTGGCACGCGGTGATTTTCAGTTGCTCTATGATTGGACAGACGTGCTTTTTGACCCAGAAATGTCTTCTATGATTGTGTGGAACCTCGCGCAGTAAGGCTGCGCGCACATACAGGGTTGTGTTGTATACATCATTATGTATGTGTGTACACATACACACCATAAATATTACAAATAAGAACCAAACTTAACCCAGGCTTTATTTTTGTACTGGTTTAAGGCTTTTTCCTCCCAAGCTCTTCTACCGGTATGGTACCATGGATATAACTAAAGCAATCCAAAAAACCACTGCATCGGTCCAGTTTACCATACTGCCCTCCTCCTATGAGGAGCCCTACTCCTGCCTAAGCTCCCCGGTACCTATGTCCTTGGCTTGCATCATCTGTCACCACCTTACCCACCACAGGGATGGCTGCCGGCTGTCTCTGTCCGCTGGCACGCAGCTGGCTCTACTCTCACCAACTCTGCTCGCCCCCATGTGCAATCCCGAGGGTATAAACACTAGCTGATGTCACGAGTTTTGATGACCGGCAGACGTTGGTCTCCCTCCTAAGCAAGCTTCTCCCCAGAGGCTGTCAAGGCGGGCAGCCCTGAGGCTCTGCCTGACTCCGAAGCCCTCCCGCTGCTAACGATGCAGGCCCGACACACGGTACAGGACTTTAGGGGCGTTTCTTCGTAGTTTGCACCGGCACAGCCAAAGCCAGACGCAGCCGCTACCCCTGGCCGGACCCTCCACCTCAGGCAGAGGGTCGTGAGGCCCGGGCCAGACCGCGAGGCCGCCCCCTCCCCAGCCTTCCGCGCGTGCGCCGGCCCCGCCACCCCCGGGGCTTCGCGGGGAGGCGGCGTGGGGAGCGGCCCGGCCGCGGGGGTCGCCGGCGGGAGGGAAAATCCCCTTTCCGGCAGCGGGGAAGTCCGCGGCGGCTGCTGCTGAGACGCCGCGCTACGGCGCTTCGGAAGGCGGGGCCGCCCCGGCCGCCCGCCCCTCGGCGGCCCCAGCTTCACCGTGCTCCCCCCCCCCGTACAGCCCCCGGCTGCCTCGTCTACCCTTGCGCCCTCGTCGGGGTTCCCCTCTCGCCCCGCTCCCTCGCCCCCGGCGGGGTTCCCCAGCGCAGAGGCGGAGCGCGGCCCGGGGAAGGGCAGCAGGCGGGCCCTGCGAGCCGTTAAAGGAGATCGGCCGGCCCCCTCCCCCGGCGGGGAACGCGGAAGAGGGAAGCAGCAGCAGCAGCACCGGCCTTGCCTGGCGCCGCTTGGGGGTTATATGCACCTGGCCGGATTACTGCTCGCCCTGGAGAAGAGAGAGAAGGGGCAGCAGGGCGACCGCGGCTCACCCCCGCCGGCCATGTGCTCGGTAAGCGAGGGCAGCAGCACCGAGCCCTTGGCGGCCCGCTTCAGGCAGGTGGAGGAGACGCTGGAGAAGCTGCACCGGGAAAACAGGAGCTTGAAGAACAAAGTGCCTCGGTACAACGCGCTCTGCACTCTGTACCACGAGTCGGCTCAGCAGCTGAAGCACCTCCAGCTGCAGCTGGTTGCCAAGGAGGCCACCATCCGGGAGCTGCGGAGCAGCCTGGCCCGGCAGCAGGCGCAGCCGGCGGGCGGCGAGGCGGGCGCGGAGCCGGCCCCGTCGCTGGTGGAGAGCCTGCTGGAGCAGCTGGGCCGGGCCAGGGACCAGCTCAGGGACAGCGAGCGAGTCTCGGCGCGAAGAGTGGAAGCTCTGAGCCAGGTAAAACCGCGAATGCCCTCGCTGTAGCGCTGGCAGGCACCACTGGGTAAACGAGTGCTCGGGCAGCGGTGGCTGCCGCGGGCGGAGGATGCGGGCGTTGGGCGCTCGGGCTCCGCGCTGGCGGCTGTGGAGCGCCGATAACATGGTTTAAAGGGACGTGCCCGGGCTGGCACAGCCCGGACAAGAGAGCGAGTGTTTTGACCCCTGCAGGGCAGTGCTGGTGCGCTGGACAGGGCTTGCTTTATCGCTCTGGGCCCGGAGCTGGACTGTGCCCCCAGCAACGCGGCTCTCTGTATCCAACAGTAGTTGCTACTGCCTTAGGATATTATGGTTTACGTTCTTGACCTTAACCCAAAACCTTAGCGTGGCATTATAGATCTTCATGCAACTGTTTTCATAAGGAGAAGGAAAAATAGTCAAAACCCCTAAATTTGGAAGTACCGTATTACTTACCGAAGACTATCAGATGCAACAGTCTGTAAGATAAACAACTGATGCCACCATTTAAAAAAAAAAAAACAAAACCACTTTAACAGAAAAAGTGCACTTAAAAATGGACTTTTGTATTGACATTAAGGCAGCACATTAACACTGGGAGAAATAACTGGCAAGTCTGGATTGCGGGGAGAGAAATTAGGGAAATAGGGATCTTGTGACAGGAAAAAAAAAAGAGTATCAAAACTGCATCCCCTCCTATCCCGCAAGGGCTGGGTTTGTTGCTGTCGTTAAGACTTTCCCAGGTTCGGTAAAGAATTTTAAAGCATTTTCCTTCTGTATGAAGCTGCAGAAAGGAATTTCCAAACCGAGCAGCAGTACTTAAAATTGAAACACGTATTTTTGTCATAAGTAATCTCTTGACCTCATGCTTATACAAAACATTTTCCATGTATGACACTCACCCAAAATACATTTAAGTAAGTTCATGTTTGGAAATTTCTAATCAGATGATCTTACTGACACTTTGCAGACAGATGACAAACCAGTGGTATCTGAACATGTTTTGAAGTCTGATGCTGAGTGTCTTTATAGCAAAGAGGAAATTTAGCACGATGCTGAAGAATTAAATGTCTCCAACATGAACAAGTGCTATTTCTGTGAGTTAGATATGATTTTTTTTCTTTTTAGAAATATTTTATGCCCAGTCAGAAACACCGAAATCATTGTCACTAAAAATAACAACAACAAAAAAGACACTCTGTGAAGCTGGGGGTTTACGTGCTGGCAGAGAATAGTGCTCCCTGTGATTACACCTCCGTTAGCACTCCCAGAGAACTGGAAGGGTAGAGTCAAGCCTGTACCTGTCTCCTGGTCTATTCTGGCATCCAGGGCATCACTGATTCTGGAGGAGCTGTGCTGCAGAGGTTTCTGTTACCAGCATCCGCTACTCTTTGAGGATATGAAGCACAAGCTGTTCTTGACAAAGCCAGGACTGGTGTACTTCAGGTGCATGGTACTACAGAGGGGTTCACCCCAGCAAGCAATCAAACTTCTTCCTTCTCTGAACACCTGTGGAGACCTTAGCTTAATCCAGCATGGATGATCCCCCAGGGCTTCCAGTTCAACAGAATGGGCAGCAGCGAGATACAGTTGTTTCCAAAGAGCCTGTCAGACCCCCCTCACGTAGCTCAGAGAGTCAGGCTACAGCCAGTAGAGTAATTGCTGCCACACGGATTTAGTTTTCTGTTTGCTTGTCCTTACCACTCATCCTTTCCTAGGGGGGGGAAAGCTGCCCTGTATGCTCCCTCTGCTTTGTTCTTGTGACAGTGCCTGGCAATGAATACACTTCACTGGTTTTTGATAAGATGATTTTCCAGTTTCATTTTCTGAGGAAAATCTCTACTATCTGGTAATCTAGAATGCAGGACCAGTAAGCATTTCTCAGTCGCCTTAGTTATCCCTTTTAAAGTACTTTGTTTCTTGCAAGTTCCATCTTTAGTTTGTTGCTGCTGTGTATCTTGTCATAAAATCTCCTTGGATTTTTGCTGGTTGTTCCTTCATTCGGCTGACTAGGAAGTGCTTGTGCAGCTGTCCGAGCAGTTCTTCATTTTGATCATCTGTCAGTTCCAAGGTCAAGTGATTATACAGAACTGAATTTGATTTATTTTACTTTTTAATTACTTTGCAGTGAGGATAGGAGCAGTATGGAACTACTGCAGTACAGAATTCAGTCTCAGACATATTTTGGCTTGTGAGTTTACTTTAAGTAACTTCCCCTCCCCCTTTTATGTTTAGGAAGTACAGAAGTTGAATCAGCAACTAGAGGAGAAAAACGGAGAGATACAGCAGATGATAAATCAGCCTCCATATGAAAAGGAGAGAGAAATCTTACGACTTCAGAAGAGCTTGGCAGAGAGAGAGAAGGCTCAGGCCACCACTGATGTTTTGTGCCGTTCACTCACTGATGAAACTCACCAACTTCAACGCAAATTAGCATCCACAGCAGAAATGTGTCAACATCTGGCAAAATGTCTAGAAGAGAAGCAAAGAAAAGGGAAGGGGAATTCAGATGACCAGATGCCTACTGAAAGATCTAATCAGGTATTCTTACTGCTACTATGTTTCTTTAAAGTCTCATTGGTTTGGAGGCGTTAATTACAGCATGATAGTTGTAACCGGGGAGTGGTGAGAAACATGCCTTTAAATAATTTCATGTAGGGTGAAAAGACTGCCATGGCAAGCTCTCAATAATTACAAGTACCAAAAATTTAGGACAGAAGCAGTTGTCAATCACTTGCATTTTGGCCATCTCACTTATCAGAGGCTTTTTTTGGGTAGAAGATCTGGAGAGGTCCCTTCTAGCCTCAGCAATTCCATCATGACAATACTTCCCTGCATATACAGGAGGCAGTACCTTCTTTACACCGCAGCACGCTGCTGCACATCACTAGATGGGGCTGTGCTTTTGAAGGTGATGTCCCCTGATTACTTGTTTAAGCATCCACACCACAAAACAAAGCAGAGATATTTTAAAGTGGTATTTATATTAAGAACTCTATAGCCCGTGCTTTTCCCAGATCAGGATTTGCCTTTGCACACGTAGTACAGACCTACAGAAGGCTGGTTAGGGAAGAATGAGTCAAGGTGTCTTACCTTTTTTTTCCCCCCTCTGGGGTTCCCCCCTGGCCTCTCAGTGCAAGGCAATGTTTCTCTCCAGCAGGGATGTTCAGAAAAATTGCTTCACGATAGGAAGGTGGCAGAATTGCTACCAAGGGGTGCAAAGAAACATCTGTATTTTGGCATACTTTGCTAATGGCTGCGTGGCTTTGCTGCTTCATCACCTTAGCTGAAGCTTTTAAGCACAGGGCAGATGGTGTTCTGCCGTTCCAGAAGTCATGGTGGTTCGAAGTCATTCGGTAACTCAGAATACCATAAGGAAATAACATCGGAGGTGCTGCTAACAGATCAGAGTAGGACGCTACAGCCAAGTTTCCCGCCCAAAAAAGAGTACTTGTGCCTCACACGCTCTCACTGCTGCGTTCCACAGGACCACTCACCTCAGCTTTGTAGCACATCCCAGGAGCATTTCCACAGAAAACTTATTCACATGAAAGTTACCTGGAAGAAATGAAGGTTGACTAGGTAGAAGAAAAAAGGACTTTTTAAGGGACATGAAGCGTTTAGTATTATCATATTTTACATGTAATTGACAGACAGGAAACTTGATTGACCTTGATATATGTAATAAGTAGCTAACCTTGTACAGTGGGGACTTCCCTGTTGAAGAAGAGAAATTTCAGATGCAATTACTAGCTGATTCTAGGGAATTTTGCACAAAAGTGTTCTATATTACTCATGTACATCAGGGTTTTTTTAAGCAGATGTCACAACTGTAAAAAAAGAGGTATCATTTTAGTCAATTATTTAGCAAGCAGGGTTTTTTTCCCTCCGTAATTTCTTCCTAGTACTGACCAAAATTGACAGTAATAACAAAGCAAGATGAAGGCCTATCTGTGTCTTTGTCCTGCATTCCCCCACTCCAAACAAGTAGTTTCCAAGGAGTTTGTGTAAACCGTTCAGCCCTGTTGTCATCAGTGTAGCCCCTCATGCATGTAAAATGTGTGGTATTTTGTTATCTTAGTCGGCTCAGAATTTGGTAAGACAGATACGTTCTTATGACGCCACCCAGGTCTATTCAAAAGCAATACCAAGGTGGTAAAACCCCAAGTACATTATTTCTCTGCTTATTAATAATAAAAGTCGCAGACTCTACTATTAGTATTTAGAAATATACGATATAGAAATAAGTAGACCTAGATGTGGATGTATGTAGTAGTTTTACTGACAGCAAATAGTTTTAGGGGAGTTAAATAAGAGATTACTTCCAGTTTAACAGCATAGTTAGGTAGCATTTGGGATTTTTATATTAAAGTAACACTTCCTTTGTCTGAAAATTACAGCTTTTAGACAATGAAACTTCACTTCAAGCTCTTATCTGCAACCTACAAGATGAAAACAGGATGTTAAAACAAAAAGTAGCTCACGTGAGTACTTTTGTTCTGTACCAGATTAAGATTTGATTGAGTATTTTGAATTACAGTAAATCTGTGAGTAGGTAAGGCCGCGTTAATTTAATTAAATAGCAGTTTAATGCGAGTCCAGAATTTTTCTTAGTCCTTTCAACGTGGCACACAGTCATTGTTCACTTAGTGATGAACAACTTATTACATTATTTTTCATGTAGTGGGTTTTTGTTGTTAAAAATGCACTGCAGGAGGAAATTTTCGTGTTCCTTCCATGCGTTAGTATTCCACCGCAGAACAACAGCACTGGGCTCAGGGTGACTGCCAACCCCTCCCATTCCATATTACTTAATACTGTGCCTATGGATGGGCAAGTGGGGAAGGCTGCCCGTGAAGAGCCTGGCTTATAGCATGATAATTTCTGCTCCCCTGTAAAGTGGCTAATCCACACTCCGCGGTTGAGTCAGCATATTCCGTCACCTGCCAGAGAACTGTGCTCCTGCGCATACAGACCATCTGTGAAAGCTTGGACGTTGGTGTCTTCGTGTCCTTCATGCCTCTCCTGTGTAATCTTTCAGGTGGAAGACTTAAATGCAAAATGGCAGAAATACGACGCGAGTAGGGATGAGTATGTGAAGCGACTCCACTTGCAGCTAAAAGAGATGAAGTCACAACTGGAGCAGCAGCACGGCACAACTACAGCACAAACGAATTCTGACCTGATGCACAAGGAGATATTCCGGTTAAACAAGCTGCTGGAGGAGAAAATGCACGAATGCATAAAAACGAAGAGAGAATTAGAAGATGTGAAGAAGGCTAGTGAAGGAGATAATGAGCGCATACAAATGCTGGAGCAACAGGTCATTAAGTTTCTTTTTCCTAGAGGTTGGAATTCCTAGTTTCTCCCCATACCACTGAAGTCCAAGGGGGGGGGGGTGGGGGGGTGGAAATGAAATTATTTCTTTTGAGATTTGTCACTTGTCGCGCCTCATTTGGCAGTACAGTTACTTAGCAACACCGATTTACAGGGAAAACTACTTCAAGAACTGTGTGCAGTTCTGCTGGCTTTAACACAACATATAAGAGATCTGAAAAAGAAAACAAATGCCTTTAAAGTACAGATACAACAGAGAAGATAATGTTGAGATTCTGGGAATAAGTATTTGCAAATAAAGGAATCACAGCCTCAGCTATTTAATCTAACCTGCCAGTGCTCTGGTTTATAAAATATTAACATCATAATTCTCTTTCAGGTCCTGGTCTATAAAGATGATTTCACATCTGAGAGATCAGACAGAGAACGAGCACAGAGTAAAATACAAGAGCTTCAGGCAGAAGTTGCCTGTCTGCAACACCAGCTAGCAAGAAGACAGGTAAGAAAGCAACATGCTACTTTTTCTATTAAAGCATGTCAACAAGATTCAGGACTAAAATATACTTTTAAACGTAAATGTAGTACCTCTGAAACCATTTCAGCTCAGTGCAGCTATCAAAAACTCACATTCTTTCATAGTAGTGGGGATGCTTCCCAATACACGTGTAATACCCATTTCCAGTCCATTTTCCTTCTGTATTGGATCAACATAAAGGGTTAATTCTTAGAGGGACAAGCATGACTCCTGTAACAGTGGCATCTTTAAAGTAGCATACTGATTATATACTGCATCTCCTACAAGCCTTCTTTACTACTGTGTTAATAAAACTGCAAGAACTGATGCATATTTTATTTGAAAACTCATGAAAACATGAGCAGTGCTTCAGATAAAGGTGATAAGGTACTCTGGTGAAGAATATCTTTTTACTGCACCTATTCCAAGAGCTCCTTTTTCTCTTTCTAGGAATCAAGAGACACGAGTAATCATTTCAGAGTTCACATCGGTAACCAAAATCATATGCATGTACAGACGAACGTTGAACATCTACGAGGCAACAGCCCAGGCCAAACAGGCACACGAAGAACATCTTCACAGTCTGAACAAGCTTCTCCTCCTGCGGACAATGGAAACTCAGGATCTGAGGGCAGGGCACAGGGGGAACTTCGATGCCCTCATTGCATGAGGTTTTTCAGCGATGAACTCAGTGATGAATTCCTCAAGCACGTTGCTGAATGCTGTCAGTGACCATGTGATGTGAGGCGTCTAAGTCAATCACTACTTTATAGAGAGTATAACTTTGTACCTATCATCTCCTACAGTCCTAAACCAGAGTCATTCAAGTGGACGGCTCTTAGGAATTAGGAGGATGAACAAAATCTACCTCTTACTTGATTTCACCTTCTCTTGGGCTATATGAAAGACTTCACGATAAAGCAGAGGTTTTTTTATGAAGAATTATTTTTTACAACTACAAGGGGGACCAGCACAATGCAAATTCTACTACAGACTAAACTGAAACTCGCAGTGGTAGTTAGCTTCAGTGTGCAGCTTGACTCATTGTCGAGCCTAATTCTTTACAGCAGTCTGAAGCCTGGTGAAGAAAGTTACTGAGCTTGAAATTTGCCTCCCCTGACAAAAATGTAGGCTGAAGAGCGGGGGAGGAGCATTTTGGCAGAAGACAGGAAAAAAAATCTTACTGTGCTTTATCTGGAGTAAAAGCGAAAGTAATTTTCTTGTCTGAAAGTTCAGCCCCAACAGACATCTCATCTGAAAATCCTTGTGTTCAACTGAAATCAGGAAAAGTGAAGAAAACATAAAAGGGCTGGTTGTTGTCTAAAACTAGCCTGTCTTTTTGCACAGAAACTGTACAGGGATATTTATTTTTTTCTGTGCCATGAGTAACTATTTTACACATTTGTAAATGTGTATTTGTGTAATTATTGGATGTATTCCTATTTTACCTAAGGATTATTTTTATAATAAAAGTGATCGTGCAGTGGCTTTACTACATTAGTAAAGTGGTCAAAAATCTCTCTTTCAGTGAGAGTATTTAAATGTGAAACAGTCCCAGTAACTATACTAAGGGCCAACTAAATGTCATGGTTTCAGATACAAGTTATTTCATTACTTCAGTGATAACCAGCGTCTGAGACTATTTTCAAACACGTTGCAATGTCACTCCTCCTGAATGAGAGGACGAGTGACCTTTCAGACGCATGGGAACACAGTCAATGCCCTTCCCTGTCACGCATCTGCATTGCAGCCAGCACCCACCTGCCCTGGGGATAACCTCAGCCAATAGCAGGGGGCTGTGGAGTAGAAGTGTCAGCAGCTGGCAACAGGGCCACAGGGTTTTTCCAGTCTTGGCTCCAGGTGTTCCTCACCACATCAAGCTGGAGATAAGAGTGGGATACACAGTAAGGGCCTAGGTGCAACCATGACCTTTCATCATTAACTCTGTATAACACCCCCATCTTCTGCTTTGCTTCCTTCCCAAGCACTACACTTCAGGGGGATTGTGGATATTTGTCCTTGTGACAGGACAAGGGGTAATGGGTTTAAACTGAAAGCAGGGACATTGACATCGGGAAGAATTTCTTCCTGATATCCAGAGAGGGTGGTGAGGCACTGGCACAGGTTGCCCAGAGAAGCTGTGGATGCCCCATCCCTGGAAGTGTTCCAGGCCAGGCTGGATGAGGCTTGGAGCAACCTGGTCTAGTGGAGGGTGTCCCTGCCCATGGCAGGGGGGTTGGAACTAGATGAGCTTTAAGGTCCCTTCCACCCCAAGGCATTCTATGATTTTATGATTCTGTGATTTTCCTTGGTATTTCCTTCTCAGGATCCTGTTAGAGATGATGGTTTATGCCAATGTTGCCACAGGTGGGATATTACCAGAAAGGATGCATGGGCCATTGCATGCAGGTGCAATGGTTCTTCACCTCCTCTTTAACCGATTGCAATCCTGGGGCTGATTACCAGTCTGTTTTTCCCAACACAACAAGAACAAACCTGCAGAGATTTCTTTTCTCTTTTTTTTTTAGTGACCATTTCATACATTGCCTTTTAAGGTCTCAGAGATCAGACGCAGCCCACAGAATATAGGCTGAGAAACATATGATTAAACTTCCTGTGGCATAAGCTAATCTTACTTTTTCTGACTGTTCTCATTAGACAAGCCTTGTTTACAGCTCCAGCATACACCAATGCCACTTGGCCAGCGATGGTCCATGTTCTGCTGTATCACTGAGGTTTTTTTTTTTCCTCTAGTGATTCCTATTACAAGACAGTTAAACAAAAAAGTCAGATCTTGGCAGCACACTGTATTTATCACATTTCAGATGATCGCTGCTCTAATATACATCAGGCAGCAGCTCAAGTCTGCTATAGGTTTCCACTCACATTAATCCCTGTGACTACAGCTGGACAGACTGACCTACAGCTATTAGAAACATGTGAGAACTAGATAGGAGAAGCCGCAGCCTGCAGTACACAGAAACGAACGGTACATATTCTTGCGGTTTTAAGACCTGTCCCCTTGTGAGAGCAGAGATTAGAGCACGAATCCTGGAAAAGGATGGCACTTCAATGCTGGGAAACTGGTTGTGTCTTCATAGGGGACCACACTGGCCCTACAGACACAAACAGGTGGAGTTACAGGTCAAGCACAGATTACAGCTACCACCTAAAGCTAGGCAATAAATAACCAGAATTTGAATAGCTGTGGCAAAAATCTAGGACAGATCTGCTGGTTTTCAGTAGAAAAATACCTCACTTCAGAGCTATTTCATTTGCCATTTCCTACTGAGGGTTTTTTTCCCCCATCTGCTAAAAAGCCTTACCTATTTATTTCTTGTTTGTCTTAACCAAGAAACCAGTTACATACACTGTAAAGAACTACCACTGTCTTCCATGCAAACACTTGTTTCAGATTATAGGGCATAAACTACTCCTGCTAAGAAAACTTGGCTCTTACCCACCGCTTTGACTTTTAGACCAAAGTCACCAGTAGATCTCTTGAAGAAACAGCATGAAATCTTTACTTGCCTGCTCCTTGCCAGGCAAAGGACTCACATTGAGGCATCCCAAGCTATTACCATCATCTACATTCCCAGTTCAGGTTCCTAAACTTGTAGGCCAGAAAGCATTACAACCACCAGCTCCACAGTCCCAACACCAAAGTCGAAGCAGCCATGAGCTCTCCGTGTTTTTAGAACCCTTTAAATTAAGGGAAGCTCCTCTGGCCTCCCGCTGGTTTTCTCTGCCACTTGGATGGCTGTCCAACTGAAGCGCATCGTGCTTGGGTAAATGGTGAAAGCAACCCGCGTCCTTTCCCAAAAGGAAGCGATGAAGGCGCATGAGTAAGAAAGTAACTGCATAAAATGAAAGAAACTTGAAGAGCATAAACTTTATGAACTTTCATTATCCATTTGTACCACACTTGTTCGCTGAAACACCCATCATCTGTACAACTGCAGAAACAAGTCCTCACACAAAAGACTCTTGAAACCATATAGAAAACCGGTGTGACCCTATGGGACTCGGTTCGTTATCTGCTGTATTGGTAACAAAAGGCATCCGAGATAACGGAACCCGCGTAGGCTTCTGTACATCTCCGTGCTGGTGAGCAGTGCTGGCGCTGGAGAGCCATGCCAATACAAGACAGGTCCAGGAAGGCTGGGAGGAGGCAGGAAACTGTCTCTTCTGGGTCTTGGGGGAATGTCTCTTAGCATCTTAAGAACTACCAAGATATATTTGTCCAATTACCTTCATTAGCCCATCCCTTCTCCTAATATTTCTCCCTCATTAAGTTACCTTCCCTCAGTTTTGCTCTCCAAACCAGCCTGAGTCCAGAGCCAGGACACGCTCAGAGCTCCCGAGCGGCTGTCTCACCAACAACGAGGATTTCAGAGCGTATATCCTCCTGGCACCGGCAAGCTGGTTCTCACTACTCCTGCACCTCATTATAACATATCTTGCTTGGGATTTTGAAGTAAGTGCTGTTTACTAACAACTATGCTGGTTGCCATGCAGAGCCAGCCCTTAGCACACAATCACGACAGCAGCTGTAGGCGAGACTGACTCACCCAACCTCAGAAAATACAGCTGGGAGAAGCCTTAGAAATTGGTCCCTACCCCAAAAGCCCCAAGTGAGAAAAGCTCAGAAATAACACTGTCTTCTGTAGGACGGGCACTACAGAGCCCAAGTGGCTTCTCACATCTTCTGCAACTTTGAAGGCAACGTCTGCTTCCCCCTCCAATGGTTTAGGACGTCACATCTTTTAAAAGAAGCCTTTAATCATGCCTCGAGATTAAGTGCTCACTAATAATAAAACTGACGACAAGAATAAAATTTGTTCAAGAAGCAGATACCTATATTCTATGGTATTTTTTTAAACTTCCATTTCCTGTGGCTTTGCTGCATGTGTATATATAGAAAGCAAGGGAAATTCCAAACAAGATGCCACACCGTTGTACTCAGAACAGCAGTGCTTCTCATTCTAAAAAAGGGAAGTCTGAAATTGTTTTTCTACAAAATCTATGTGAATTCAAAGTATGCTGTAGTAATATTTCCTAGTACCATGCTCCAGTGGCTATCAGCTGGGGGGGTGTCAGCTAAAACCCTAAAGCGTAAGAAATACTTACAAAGCACTAGGTCCACCCAGCAGGACCTCAGCAGGGGGATGGGGCTCCAGGTTAAGCACCCTGCCTTCTCACCTGATATTTCAAATCGCTCACTAAGGGCCAAGCACAGCCCAGCACGCTCACTGAAGCTTTCCCTGCCATGGGCTGTCCCAGCTGGGGGGTCAGAGCTCCAGCAACTGCAGAAACAGGGGCTCTGGAAAGGTACCAACTGTCCCGAGTGGCACAGCCTCCGCTGCTGCGGCTGCTCAGTTCATTCTTCCCCTTTCTCTTTAGCACGACCACTTTTTTCTCCCTTTTTACATCTGCTGGCAAGAAGCTGCTGGCGCAGGAACCCTTCACAACATGCACTGCATGTACGGCATCTACAGCAGCCGGACAGCCTCTCTCAGGAGCTCGAGGTACTTCCAGAGCACGTGGAGCTCCATCGCGAACAGCACTGAACCAGATGGCAGGCTACGGGACAGCTTACTTCTAGCAGGCACAGAAAACCCCCACCAAAGCCACATTTGAAGGGTGTACCGTTGGCCTAACCATGCTTGTTCGTCAGGCCCGCCTTGCCCAGTAAGCCTTCGGGGGACCCGGCTGGTGAATGGGCCAGCACCCTTGCTCAGGGCAGCTCTAGCTGCTCACACTGATGCTCGTGCTGAGCTCACCTTGCCTGAGGCTTTCACACTCTAATTTCTCAAGGAGTGGGAGGGAGGAAAGAGCAGTGGGACCCAGTTCTGCAGTGCTTGCAGATCCATGTCCATCCCCTCCCTATCACCACTGCAACCCCCTCTTCTCACCTCCTCCCCCATCCTGCGCTCACCCAATCTCTTTGCCAAATCTGTCTTCACACAAAACACATTTGGTGTTTTTTTTTTAGTCGCTGACAGACACCTCCTCGGTTACACGCAAATGTCACGGGCAGTTTTTACAGGAGGGCACACGCATTACCAGGCAAGCCCGGTGTCTGCCCCACCAGCTCTTCAGCCAACACTAGCACACCGCGCGCTTTGGCTGAGCTTCTTGGTTCCTGCTGCAGCCAAACTTCCTCCAGACGTGTCCCAAACCTCCTCTGCACAGCCCAAAATGTCCTGGCTGAAAGGGACAGTGGGTTTCACAGCTCCCACAGCGGTCCGGACTGGGGCGATGCCTGGGGTTACCTTCTCTGCCAAGACCAGAAGCCCACTCCAAGGGACTAGCGCCTTGCTGGGACAGAGGGCGAGGTGCCAACCTGTGGTCTCCCTCCAGCTGTGCCCCCGCAGCCCTCCCTGGGCTGGGCCAGCTGCAGCTCACATGAGCCAGCCACCTGCGCCTGCCACCTGGGCCCCATGCTGGGAAAAGAGCCACAAGTACCAGCACCAGGAGCATTCCCAGTCAAAGCCCTGGGGTTTTCCTACCTGGTGTGAAGCAGGAAGCGGGTCTCACATCACGCTACAGGGCAGCGTCTTCATCTCTCTTGGCACACAGGGTGGGAGAGGCAAGAAGAGCTCAGATCTCCTTCGACTAAGCAATCCCAGCTCATACGAGGGAGAAAAGGAGTTAAAAAAAAAAAAAAGGACCTCAGACACCAGACACCTCCCAAGGAATCACTCCTTGTGACCATCACCACTGCATCTCAGGGAAGCTCAGACATGCAGAGGCATGCAAAGGTGCACAGACATTCGAGGAAGAACACCATCTACCAAAACAAAGGGGGACCTTAAGTGACTCATGCACACCACAGCTGAGCACAGTCTCAAAGGGCATCCTACTCCTCCTTCCCACCACCTGAACTTGCCCCCAGCGATGCAGATCTGATTTAGTGGTTCTCAGCTCCTCTTCTGACCTCAGCACTGAGCACCTGGCTCCACCTCCTGCAGACCTTCTTCTTACCTCCCCAGGTGGAAGGACAGAGCTTTCCTGTGTGCCATCCCCAACAACAGCTGGCAGATGGGAACCAGACATGTCCAGGGGAAAAGGGATCTTCCTTTGACCTGGCTGCTTGGATAAGGGGCCTCTCTGCCCTCCACCAAAACCAGTCCTAATCTGAGCCCTAAACTTGGGTAGTGGTTGGTCCTTACCAGCAGGAACATCCATCGCCCATGAGACACACCTACTGGGTGTATTTTAGGAACGGGTCCTTGAGCACTGACTGCACTGCCAGAGCCACCAAGCAAGCTCCATAAGAGACCCGGTGCAGGGTCACAGTGCCAGCAGCACACGTACATGAAACTATTCTTAGGATGAGGTACACATCCCCTGTCACACCAGCAACAAAACAGAGACGTGCAGGATCCCGTCTGTCTGTGTTCACTGCTGCGCACCGCAGAGGAGGGGCGGCACACCAAATGCAACTGCCTGCAGAGCATATGAGCTCTAAGCGTCGTTACAACTAATGTCTATCGATGGCAGGAGTCCCCAGTGATCTGCTGTAATGCTCTTCACTGCTCTTAAAACCACAGCCTCCCAGTTACCAGCATTCACTTGTGTGGGATGCTCTTCCCTGGGTGAGCATGTTGAGAGAGGAAGAGATGCAAGAGTCCAGAGCACGCGAAGATCCTACAGAACAGTGGCTGCAGCCCGTGGGAAGAGCAAGTGGAATGCAGGAGATGAACCTTGTCACTACAGAGCCATGTCCTGAGAGCAGCTTTTAAAAGGGAAGCTGAAGCTTAGGTAGGAGAAATTGCAAGTCAGGCCTAAAATTAGCCAGGAACAGCAACCCTCTGAAGAGAAGCTGAAGAGAAGCAGATGAAGGTAACACAGCATCGCCAGGGAGGAATCGAGGAATGCAGCGGTTTGCAGGGAATCTGAGACTTGGGTATAGCAGGCAGCGGGCATGCACGCACGCACAGGTACACACACTTCTTGTGCCAAACCAAGAAAGGATTGTAGCCTTTATCAGAGGGTGAATGATGCAAAATAAGGTCTGTCTGCCTCCGAGCTTACACCTCCTGTGATTTTGTACAAAGCAGAATTTTGATAGCACCTCCAAACAGCTTTAGAAGCGCAACTAACCCCTTTTAACATGACTGAGGAGGCCAGGCCCTCCCTCTCTGCTGAGCACTCTACTTACTGATCATCAGAGCCTGCTTTCGCCCCATTCCAACCACACTCAAACACAGAAACACTTCCTGGAGCAGGAGCCAGAGCCTGTGACACCAGCCACGCTAGCTGAGTGCCACTAATCACCAAAACAGCCAGCTTGGCCTTAAAAGCACAATACAATTGCCCTTCTTGCTTCTTCAAGTACCTCTTGTATTACAGAGTTGAGTGGTTATCAAAAGGCATTTCAGCTCCAGAGGTAACACCACCGCTTTCCCCTGTGGCATGTGCGAGGTTTTACACCTTTTCAGGGCCAGTTTCTTTGCAAGAAAGACATTCCAACATACAGAGGGGACAGACTGTGCCCGGTGGTGTGCTGGGACTGATGGGAGGCCTCCGACAGCCCTGAAGGTCCATCCTACATGCAAACCAGGAATTCACCTCGTAGCAGAGGGGACAGCTCTGCAGCACTCGCCAGCAAGTGGAGAGGGTCGGGAAAGGAGAGTAAGGTGGAAATGGTTTGCAAGAGATGCCGAGGCAAAGCACTGCACTAGATCAGGGTGCTTTAGAGACAGGTAAAGCGCCCTAAGTCATCTTTTTAGATGAATCTCTGTGGCCACGACCAGGAGAGCTAGTGTGGGGTGCAGGCAGGCTTCCCCCTCCCACACAAGATCCATCCTTTGATAACCAGACGTGGAATCCCCTAAACTCTCTGCAAGGTGACAGTTCCTGGGGAGGCACAACGTGCAGTGGAAAAAATTGATGAGCACAACCACCTTGTCACCGCCAGCCAAAGAACGGACGACAATTTACTTTGTGAACTGTTTTGAGGCTTCGTTTTGTGGCACCTACACACACCGGTCACACAGCACTGCACCCACTCCTACAAAATGTCAGAGTTTTCAACTCCTAAGAATAACGATTGTGGGGAAAAAATAGCATGCGCTGACCAGGGTAACTCCTGCGCAGCGGGGATTGCACTGGTCTTGCCTTTCTCCTCAACTCAGGGTTTGTGCTCACCTTGTCCTAAATTTGCTCCTGGTGGCATCTCCTTTTGCAGGCAGTGGGCAAATACTAATTTTTACTTCCGTGGTTTCCAGGTGACTCTCAGGGAAAGTTTACTGGAGCTTTATCCTTCCTGAAATGGCAGCGAAGCCGAATAACCACTTCCTCCTTGCACAGCTGAGGAACTTCAAATGTGCAGTGTTGCAAAACAGCGTGAGGACACTCTCCCTCCTGCCTCTGCCATACTCTTGCGTGCATTAATATCGTCGTTACATATGCTGCGCGGCAACGAGGTTGGGAAATACTTCAGCAGTAAAAGCCACTCTCACAGCCTGGAAAAGCAGGCGAGTGCTATTTTTCACTCTTCCTGCAGTCAGCTTGTGCCTTGGGGTTTCCTAGGAGCTGTAAACAACCTAGATCCTGCAGTCATCAAAATTTGTACCTGGACCTCTTTTAGAGCCTGGGCAACTGAAGGATTTTGAGTCAAGCCCCACAAGGCTGCCCGCACTAAATGTACGTGCAAGGATTTCTGCTTTGCTGCACTACATACAGACTTGTAAGAGAAATTTTTTACAAAAGTGATCTCCTGGGTTGCTTCCTTAACCAGAGGGGCACATAGTGTGCCCAGCATCTACAGAAAAGGACCTCAATGTCTCTAAGTATGAAGCTGAGCTCATGTATCGCTTCAGTGATTGTTCTGAGCCTTTGTGCAGTTTGTCTACAAGCTGGTGTCAATACTGTTGTAAGACCTGAAGTAGTAATGTTTGACTGAACTTCAAAAGTCGAATTCCAGCCTCCCCTATGCAGCCTTCAACTCAAGGAAGACAGAGGGCCATGACACATCCAAATACTGTGCTTTGTGGAACTCCGCAAAACACGGAGGCATCCCTGCCATTCTTCTAGAGATGGTGCTAACAGGAACCACAATGTGCAAACAGTGCAAATGTCCTGACATCGTTTCAGTGAGACAACCCTGTGATTTCATGGAGAAAGCCTTGGGCTGGGTATGCTAAAAACTGCAGGCTCAGGGCACCTGTACAGGCAGTTGGCATGGTCAGTGGCTACAGACTCTGTTGGGACTCCTCTGTCCATAGTCATTTGACATGCCTGGTTTGAAGGGGCCAACACTGTGGCTTGATGCACTGCTGTAGTCTAAGGCTGTGCCCACATCCGGGGGTTCTTTACTTAATTACAACCATCTTTAAGTGCATTACAAAACCCCACAACTTTGAAAGCTATGTTGACTAAAAATCCCAGCTACCGGACAAGGGGCAAGTCTCTAGCACACCCAGCCCCATCCCATTACTCGATGTCCACAGACAGGCTGCGGTTCAAAACCTGCCTTACCCAGTACATCCACTTAATTCCAAACAGAGGTGGTTTGAATAGTGAAAGTTCAGCCACTAGTGACTTCAGAGAGCACTTGTAGTAGCTACACAACCTGCAAGAGTCCCTCAGGTCTTCAGTGCACCAAACCAGTACAACCTGTAGCTACACAGTTGTTTTTAATTGGTGCAATTACTCCAATTACTGATGCAATTGCTCCTGAGTCAAGCCTGATCTACACAAGAGGCTGAACCGAGGCAGGTAACAGCCTCAGACTCCAGCATAATCAGTGCAGGATCCTTCAAATTGGGAAAGCCAGAATCTCTTTGAAGCAAGAGCTGTGGACTAAAGGTTCAGAAAATGTCAACTTGTGTTCATGTATCTGAAGTTTGGGGTTTCCACTCCTGCTCTTTGCAAGTGAGGGGTCAAATATGAAAGAGGATAATACAAACACATCAAAAGGCCAAAAAGGCTTACTGATCTGGAAGCCAAGACTGACAATGAAGGAAGGGAATTTTAGGAAATAAACAGCAGAATAGCTTTCAAGCATCTATTAAATCAATAATAGAAAATTCTGTATGCATGCAAGAGTACTGATAGGAATTAAGCTTCACAGAAAAGGACACCGGCACGGAGCCAGTACCTAAAGGAAACACAGAAACTTACTGGAATTTCTGATTGAAGACAGCAGGTCTGGGCATGAATTCCTTGTCTAAATCAAATTTATGGCTGTCACAATCAATGGCAACTTGGCAAAAATCACTGAATAGCTGAGCCTAGGGATAGGAAGAGCTGAAGATCATCTAGTCCACCCCCCTGCTCAAAGAAGGGTCAGCTAGAGCAGGCTGCCTGGGGCTGTAGCCAGTCAGGTTTGACCATCTCCAAAGAGGAAGAGTCTACAACCTCTCTATGCAACCTGCTCCTGGGTTCAACCACACTCACAGCAGAAAAGTTTTTGCTTATGGTTAAGTGGAAATTCATGTATTTCAACTTGTGTCCATTCCCTCTTGTCCTGTCATGGGGCACCACTGAGAAAAGTCTGGATCCATCTGCTGTGCTCCGTAAATACCTGCATATCAACTGTTTATATACATTGGGAAGACCCTCCTGAGCCTTGTCATCTCTGGGTTGGACAGCCCCAGCTGTCATCTCTCCTTGTTTGAACAGATGCTCCTAGGCCTGGAATCATCCTTGTGGCCCTTTGCTGGGCTGTCTCCAGTATATCCATACTGAGGAGCCCAGAACTGGACTCACCACTCCAGATGTGTCTCAACAATGCTGTGCTGAGCAGAGGGGGATATCACCTCCCTTGACCTGCTGGCAATGCTCTGCCCAATGGCAGCCACCTTTAGTACCAGAGGCACACTGATGGCCTATGGTCAACTTGCCTACCAGGATCCTCAGGTTAACCTCAGCTTGAGCTATTTGACACCAGTCAAGCAAAAAACCTCAAAGAAACCCCAAAACAACCACCACACTTGTTGATTTTGATGAATTATTTTTGTTAAAAAATAGACCTATTTCTCTGTTTCTCCTGTCCAACCCCAATCCTGAGAGGGATTTTCTACATTTATTTATTAACTGTCACATTCAACCTATTCAACATCTACAGGTAAATAAATACCCTATGGAGATACAGGGGAGACACCTAAAACCTCAGCTAAAGCACTAGAGAAAGAAGTGACACCCTTATCTCAGGAATCAGTGCTGAATATTCAGAAAAACAATGAGTATTTGGCATGGCTTCTAAAACAAACACTTTTTGAATGTTTAGAAGACAGATGACACAGTCCATTGTTGGCAGGGCTGGAGGGTGAAGAGGAAGGAAAGTAATTGTCCACTTTTGTTTGGCAGACTCTAGAAATTCCTCAATTCAAATGCACAGTCTTGTTTTGAAAACTTGGCTAACAGACTGGTAAGAAAGCGAGAGCATCTTGAAAACCTGTGAGGTCTAATATTTTATGAATAGGCCCCCTATATCACAGCAAGTTAAAATGCTGATGGTATGGTATCACTATACATATTTTAATCCCTCTCCTTCTCCTGGCCAGATACTAATCTTAGTTATCCCTTCTTTCCTGGCTTCACAGTACATGACATTTGCTTTTTTTTTTTTGGCAACTTCTGGAGGTTTTAAGGTAAGCCTGGGGTACAGCAACTGTTTCCATTCTTTTGTGTCTGATTTCCTCACAGCTCAGTTTGATGAGATGTCTAAATCACTCTCTTTGTAGCTGCTTTCCCATTTTGTCAAGACAATGAATCACACCAGACCATGTGCAAACTAGTGGGCGATAACACGAAAATCTCACACGCTTGTTGTCAGTGCCTGTAGTATTCCCTCCTCTGTATTACAAGGGTGATGAGGGTCCATTGCTCACAGGGGTGAGGAAACAGCAGTGGTGACTAAAACCAAGCAGTCATTTTGGAAACTCTCCCATGAGTTTGTGAGTGCATCACGAATGTGACCTGCAACCTCTGCGCTTTCCTAGGCTGCACGAAGGTGGCCCTGAGATGCTGATCTACATCTACTGAAGAACTAGAGCAAGACCAAGTACAAAACACTTTCGCTGTTTTCTAAGCCAGGATCTGAATTGCTGGTACTTACAGTGAAGAAAAGAAGGGCATTACTCACTACTGACAATATTGAATTTCTCATCTTAGTAATGACAGTGGGTATATACATAGTTACACCAAACTCCAGCATGTCCTTCTGAACCCCACCTGTGTGCATACCACATTTAGGACCCTGACATTAAACTGAAAGAGGAAGACAAAGGAAGGAGCTGGACTGTGATGGTGAGGACTGAAACCTGATACAACCAGCACACAGTTACAGCTGACTTTTGGGAACAGCTGGAACAGAGCAGTTATAACAACAAACACAGAGGGTAACAAGGGAGCATGAACCTAAAACTAGCGATTCACTGGATACATCAGGTTTTTCCAAGTGACTGGGCTGATGCTAATCATCACAAAGCATATCATAAAAAAAAAAAATACATTGGTTGAATTTTTTGAATTCCCAAAGATAATTTTGTTTGGGAAGTCATGGATGAAACTCCAGAAGCCTGGAAAGGACAAACATCTTTAAAATGAAAACAAACTAACTTCAATCCCCCCTCAAAGGAATAAGCAGATGGGGCCTACCTGAGAGCAAGGAGGCAATTTATTCTTGACAAATCCATGTTGGCTGATACACATGGCTAAAGTGATTGTTTCTGCCTTTTACAGGATAACAGCTCTTGTGGACAGAAGAAAGCCAGCATATTTTGTGAGAGATACTGCATTTCAATGCCATTTTCACATGACATTTCAGTAAGCTAACTCTGAAAAGCCTTACTTCTAGGGCTGCAAAAATCAGTCTAGGAGAATGTATCAGCACAGCTCCTCAAAGATCAGTCCTGGACCTAACGATCAGACATTTTCATTACTGCTTGTGGGATGGGACAGAGAAGATGCATTAAATAAACATGCAGATCCCAAATGGAGGGAAGGTGCCAGTGCATTGGTGAAAAGGACTGGCTTTGGCAAACTGGGTAGGTGATTTGGCAATTCAGCAAGGACAAATGCAAAGTTATGTGGTTTGAGGACAGTGAATTGCACAAATACATGATGAGAAATCACTAACGGGGCAATTCTTCAGAAAGGTTCAGAGGCTGGTTTGAGTCACAGGCTCCTGCGAATAAGCCGGACACCAAAGTGCAGAGGATGAACAGGAGAGCTGTTGGCTGGATGTGAAGAAGTCCTTCTGCTCTGTGTGGCATTAAAGCAGCCCAGCTGAAGTACTGCACCATGCTTTGCAAACTGTACATCAAGAAAAACATGGGGGGGGGAAAAGTCAGACCAAATACCATAGGACTTCAACAAAATATTACAAAGTAAGACAACAGAGCAGAAGATTGAGTGAAGTCCAGCTACATCCTCGCAGAAGGCAAGGAAACCACGCAGCCTGCCTTCTAGTCTTTCCAGTACAGCAAATTTCATTAGTTTCCCTGACTGGAAAACTCTATGCAGTGTCCACTTGGTCCCTACAAAAGTTTACCCCTTTTTCTGCCACTGTGCTGTACACTTCCCTCCTACAAGGAGCCTTTGCAGCCTACTGCAGCTCTCTGCCAGCTGGCAGCCCTACCCTGCTCTGTGGGACCACCTCCAGGCCCAGCACAGGCACTCCCAGGGATGGAGCAATCCCTCCTTCCCTCCACGGCACTTAACCTGACCCGAGGACCACACACACTAGCAGCCACCTCCCGCCACCCTACCCTTTTCAGACGTGACGTGCATCACGCAGTACTACTGCAACAAACTGAAGAGCAATGACACTGTGCACCACCTCCTACAGCCACTCACTGCATCGCCTGCAAATAATCTCCAAAATCCATGTATGCATACAGCAAAAGAGCATATATTTGTTTAACTCACACACGTGTTCATCTGACAGTAGGGCAGGACCCCTTGCTGCTGCATGGCAGTGCTCTAAGTGACAGGTTGTTCAGGGATGCCTCTTCCAATCCATCTTGGAGGTTTTCCACTACACATGCTTATGCTGCCATGGGCTCAGACAGACTGGCTGGAAGGAAACTTGAACCTGACCTCTCCTGACTTCCAGATGAACCCACTCTTCACCTCGGCCTTCTGGTTCACAGGGGCTCACTCTTTCTGCATCTCCCCTGGAAGAGTCAACAGTTAACTGAGGTTAAGTTTCAATAAATGTTTTAGTTCTGCTTTCTCCAAAACCAAAACCAGCTTTTGAAAACCTCCCAAGTAGCTTCAGGCCTGGTATTTTAAATTCTTTCAAACATCTCAACTTGTCTTCATGGATTCCTCAATTTGGGACTGACTTGGTTCCACGTTCTGCAAAGTGCATGTCTGGGAGCTGCCTCATTTGCACACTTCCTCCAATCCACAGATACCAAATACAGACAAAAACTTTACATTCCCATTGCACTGGTCAGGACTAGAGAAATTATAAAAGACAAAACCTTTTGTTCTTCCACCCTCCAAAAGCCTTCAGCTACACAGATCCAAGTCATGTTTTTGTAAGGCTGCGTGTTTACAAGAAGCTGAATCCCCTTTGCCAGCTCTTCAATTCCTCTTTGTGCCCACCTCTTCCCTTCTCCACCCTTCCAGGCTTAACCTTTTGTTCCTTTTTTCTTGGCTCTTGCTCAAGCCTTTTCACTAACCACCACCACCTTAAGGATGACTGACTTATGGACACCTATTGAATATGCTGGGACGGACTCAGCGATTGCACCTATTGGTGTATACCTACCTGTTCCTTGACACAGTGGTAATGCAGTCATCTTAATATATTTAATCTGGGCTGGGCTTTAATCAGCACCAGTGACTAATGCAAAACAATCTAGGAGGGGGGGAAAAAGAAAGGAAAAAAAGCACACTCCCTCTGCCACCTCCCTATCTGTAACAAACTACTTGTTACAACAAATTCCTGATGCCACTGAACAAAGTACCTCAAATTTTAATGCCTTGATCCCATTTCTCAGGCTCTCCTTCCTAGATCTCAGCCTCAGAGCAGCGGGGCAGTCCTGCTCTCTGTTATAACAGTGGTTAAAGCTCCAACAGTTGCCTTACAACACAGCTGAGACCAGAGTGACTTTACACTTAACAGTGACTTCTCTGATAATGATAATTCCAGGCAAAACACATACAAGAAAAGAATAAAAATCAAGTGAAACAGAAGAAAACACCATGCACACTTAACGCTGGCTTTGCTTTGCAGCCCGAATACAACACGACTTCACACAGAGGCACAGCAGCGTGGCTGGAAAGTAACAGTCCTGCAGAAATGGAAGTTAAACACTGTAGACTAAGGTCTGACGTCATCTTTGATGTGCTCATTGTTTCAGGACATGGGTTTGTAGAAAGATACCTTTCACTAGACCAACTAATACATTGGAAAAACCAGCTAACCCTCTGTATCTCAACTTGGCCCGAAATAGTATTTCATCCTTTTCCACATAATAAATGCAGCCTGTCCCATCTCTCCGGGACAGAAAGACCCCAGAACTGGTCTTACTTGTGGTAAGGCTGAAAAATTAGTTACAATTTTCCTCCAATTAAAAAAAAAAATCAACTGTCTCAGAATAAGATTAGCATTTCAGAACTCACGAAGATGCTTAAAAAAATTAAAAGCTTCAACAACAGTGCTCCAGTGATATTCTCGTAACACTACCTCCTGGAGCTTTCCTGCACACCTACATTTCTCAGCGTACACCTGCACCTTCCAGTACACTTGAACATATATACAAATGGGACCTGATGCTTAAAGTTTTTGTAGGACCAAAGATGCATCGGCATATATCATCGGCATATAAAGTTTCTTTATGCTTCTGCTATGCCACAGAAACAACGGTAGTTCAAACCAGCAAAGCTGATGACAAAATGCCTCAGTTGCTGCAAAACCACAGTGCTTTCCGTCCCTCATGTCTGAGTTTGGGAAGGCTTTTGAAATAGAATTCCTCACACACAGCACAGATCAGACTGTCAGGAGCAGCTTCTCACAATCAAAAGAAGAAAGCAATTTGCTTTTGCAATCCTGGGAATTATTGGTATTCTGAAACACTACTTGGGTGTTTTCCTCCGGAATCAGAAAAGGAAAAAACAATTTTAGGGAAGATTTTCCTTTCTGTTTCTCAGAGCTGTCTCTTGGGAGAAGTGAGAGGAACTGAGGGAAGCAGGCATGGAACTTGGAGAGGACTGATGACTATACCTTATAACAATGTAAAGCCATCCTCTCCCTCTCTAGCAAGTCAGCTTTTGTAAAAATCACAAATCCATGCCATAACTGATATGTATTGGCACATCCTTCCACAGAAAGTCTGAACTAGCACTTACAGGCAGAGTATCTTCTGTGAGTCATTCAGGAAACATTACATCCTTTGTCACCTCAAGGTTAGTTTTAAGATCCCTGAATATACCAGGGCAGGGATCAGGTGCCAGGACAAAGACAAAAAGATGTTAGGAATTAGAGAGAAAACCAAACCACATTGTGCTGATGTATAAATCCTTTTCTCATCACAACTGTATGGGCCGCCTTCTGCTAAATGGGATGCGGACAATGTACAAAATATATAGAGAAGGAACCAGTTATCCAGAGGCTGCCACGCAAGGAAAGATTAAATAAGCTCAAAGTTCTTAAGTGGGAAGAGATATGACTGTTGTCTGAGGATTATAAAATCATGAGCGAACAAGGTGGTGAACAGAGGACTAGTACTTGCCGGCTTTCATAATGCCAGAACTCAGTATCAAGTGGAAAAAACCAAAACAAACAAAAAGTTATTGCATAAATAAAAACGTATAATTGGATTTGGGAACTGACTGCCATGGGATGTTTAGGATGGCAAAAAGATAAGTGGTTTCAAAAGTGATCGGAAGAATTGAAGAAAGATCGATCTGTTGACTCTTCAGCACAAGTGGGGATGCAGCATGCGGCTCAGGAAGTCCCTAAATCATGAGCAGAAGCAAACCAGCAAGGAATCCTCAGGGAAATAAGATTATAAACAGAGCAAATATACAGTCATTGCTGTATTATTCATTACTGGCCTCTGTCAGAGGCTGATCCTAGACTCTCTATCACAGATTGCACATTTCTCATTCTTGTACTGGCACATAGAGACAGGGACCAAAGCCCTTTCTCCCTTATTTCCAGGGGATGCCTACAGAAAGGCTGTCTTGGTCTGGGGCTTTGTATAATTGATTTCAGTCCTGTTTGTTCTAACTGTCTCTGAGTACCTGGAAAACTGACAAATAAAAGATAAGAAATCAGATTAGTATGTGACATAATTAATTTTGATGACAATTACCTGCTGGTGCACATGTAACACCACTACAGCATGAAGGACAGTGAAATTACCAAGTGTCTGACATTGCGTAATGCTCTTCTGGGTACAGATATCTCTTTACCCAACTTACTTCTGTAACACACACCAAAAAAGGGCCAATCCAGGTAGCAATCCAACCGAAAGGATAGACATCCCTATGGTACAGAGCAAGCAGAAATAGTTGGTTTCTGGCCATTCAGCTACCTTGCCTCCTTCACTTAAAATCCCTACAAGAACTCCATTATTTATTTAAAAAACAGCCCAAACCATCACCAGTTAGATTTTATTTGCAGGCCACCGTCAGCTGGTCCCTTCAGCAGAAGAAACAGCGTTTCGCTTAGTGTTTGCCATTCAGTAAGAGCGTGGTGGTATTTACCAGGGACCAAAGCAAGACCAAAACCTCTAGTTTCCTATAGCTGCTTTTAAAAGGGGCCTTTTTTGAGGAATCCCTTTCAATAGCCTTACTATAAAAGCACCGTTTGCTGAAGGTACTTGGAAGTGGTGCCCTTTACAACAGGTATACTTGACTACATCTGATGACACATCTCGTCAGCGCTAACAAAAGACAGGAGAGCTCTTGAAGGTATGCGTGGCACAATACATCCCACTCTACCCACCTGACAGATCTGCTGCAGAGTCTCTGAATGGACTAGAGGAACCTAAACTTGAAACTTTTAGTATCCTCCCCACATCCTCCACCCCCAGGATTTTTTCTCTGAATGCCCACCGAATAACCTGGAGGAAGACACACATATTGTGGTTTCCCATCTTCGCAAAGTGAAATTCCGTCTGGTTAACCACCTGCTAACTGTGTAACATGGCATTTGCTTCACCGGTAACTTGACCTAAAAGGCATATGGACACCACATCTGTGTTAGTACACAAAACTCCACTGCTGGAGGTTTTTACTTTAGAAAATCCAAGGATTTTGCATCTATTTTCTCAAGAAAAGGAGTCGCTTCCTGCAGTTCTTTAAACCTGCCCTCCCTCACCCCCCAGATTTTACGCGGGTGCTTTTGACCATAACCACGCAGGAGGACAGAACGTTCACTTCCTTCTCCGGCACGCTGAAATTCCCTGATTTCATCATGCGCCCGAGGACGCGGCACAGGAAGCCAAGAAGCTCGCTGCTTAATGACAGCCCGAGGACAACACAGCTGCCTGGGAAAGCCTAACAGACACTTTGCTTGACTTTATTCAAACAAGGTTTGCAAACAGCCATGACCGGGGGCACGTGCAGACACACAGGAACACGCAGCTTTATCACAGAACCTGGGGTGACAGCCAGAAGCAGCTTTTACTGCCACAGCTACCAACTTTTCCTTGCAACACTGTGTTTTTAAGCTTTTGTGTCAGGAAAATTTTCTGCAATAGGGAACGCTCACCACATCCAGCTTATTTGACCAGGGGTTTTATAACCATCCTGGGAACGAAGCAGCAGCATTAGAGCCCCATACGTCACTGCAATACCCTAATACCTCTATGGTACTTAAAAGTGGAACATACTTTACGCCTATCACAAACAGGTTAACAAAATCCTCCTAGAAGTTAGAAAAATAATTACCTCAGGTGACCTCTCTCAATATTGACCTGGCAAAACTACCAATAACATCAGGAACTGAAATCCTGAAATTAGGGCTGAGGAACATTTAAACAACCTTAAAACGCATCTGTGTAGCGCATCAGAACAGGAGGGAGACGCCAGGTGCCCACCTTTAAAGCAAACTACTATCCACATGAACCTTGTGCAGAAGTGTCAACTGCTTGTTTTATTACTCTGCTACCTACCGCCGAGCGGTTCTGCTCGTGCCTGCTCAGAGCAACCAGAAGCAAAATCACAGCAGCATTACTGGGAACCGCAAACATCAAGGGTCATACACTTGCTCTTCATTCCTGGAAAACAAAGCCCATCTCTGGAAGCGCCCCAAAGAGCATCTCTAAACACACCAGGCAACATGAGGTTGCAGGGGCAGTTGCATCCATTCAGAGCATGCATCAAACCCTCTCCTCTCCCCAGCCTCCTCTGACCATACAGGAACACAAGAGGATTTCTCATGTTTCCTGGACAGGAATGGGGAAACGTCACTCAAATCCACCCGAGATAGGAGAGCTGATGTACAAAATAAAATCCCTGCGCGTTAAAAGCTGTTACAAAACCGTCAGCGTTCAAGTAACCCCAGAGGGCTGGCGTCACTCTGCATAACCAAGAGGACCCAGAAGCAATGTGGAAATTCCATCCTTAAGTCATCGACTGTGACATCCTCCGGCAGTTTTCATCACTGCTACTTCATGTCAGAAAAAAAAAAGAAAAAAAATCTTTCATCTCACGGTGTGGCCTCTTTTATTGCTTGTTACTCGAGCTGTTACACGCGCAGGTTTTTTCTGATTCAGCCGGAGGGCCGAGCGCCTTTTTTTTAAGTTTTCTAAATTTTTCTGGGTTTTCCCCCCCTGTCTCCCCATACAGCGACTGAATTATGTACCTGCGGTCAGAGCTGCTGTGTGCCAGACGTTATCTTGCAGTCATGCGGCTAGTCTGCTATATCACACGGCCACGGGGGTTGTATCACCCCTCCTCAACAGGTTCCTGGTGCTGCTTGTCCCCCCCTCCCTGACCAGGGGACTGCTTTTCCAAAAATACAGGATCACATACAGCAGAAGTATGAACCCTAAATAGTCTTCTGATGTTACCATGAACCTGTTGTTCACAGTATGAGCCATGAAGCGAGAACAAGCTTCAGATCACCTTTCTGAGATCATCCACAGATCATCTTTGTGAGCCCCAAAGACAGAGGTGTGAAGGCTTTAGAGATGCAGGACAGTCTTGAAGCAATGCAGGGACAAAAGACAGACCACAGCAGCTATGTTCACTACATCAAATTACCCTTCTCCCACACAAATCTCTCCTTTCTCCTGCCCCAGGATTTTCCTCATACTCCCAAACTGTTTCCTTTTTTCACACTGGCACGACCTGGCAGTCCAAGACAGAGATGTACATGGTAACAACCATCAACCCTGCAAAAACCCATGGGGAAAGATGGGAAAGAGAAAAATAGAAAAGACAACATGTTATCTCTCTTTACATGTATCATACCACTTAGGCTTCTTCGCTCCATAAGTGTTAAATCCAGCTGTTTTGGTCCTTTTCCTTGCTGGCAGATGAGAGGACAAGACTTTGGAGCATGTGGAAGGTGCTGACTGATAACTGTGGTGGAGACCCCAGAGCAGGGTGAGCTCGCACCTGCAGCCACAGTAACACAAGAGAGAGGGGAGGCTGCAGTCGATGCATGCACAGAACATCCATCTCCGAACCTGCCCCAGCCCACAGCAGTGAGGGCTGAGAAGGGTTCAGCAGGTCAGCAAGGTCTGTCCATGGGCTCTCTGCTTATTGCTGCTCACTGCTGCCCTGTGAAGGCCAACTGAATCACCACCCTGTCTGCGATACTGCCTGTGACAAGCACCAGCAGGGCATCCATAGGAAAGGCAACCACGCCATACCCATGTAGCTTCTTTCCCATCTCCTGGAACGAAAGGAAGAAAGTTGTACTTCAAGGAAGGTATGGACAGGCACAGAAAAGACACCGGAGGAGAGGAAAACCACCTCCTTAATGCAGATATAATTTATTCAGCATACTACAAAAAATGCAGTATAGTGGCCACACCTACAGAAATTAAAAGTATTATTTATTATAGGAAATAAATACTAATTTAAAAAGGGTGGAAAGAGTAATTTCTTACGTGGTAACCTACACTTGAAGCAGGATTTGGCCTTCTATTAACTTGTTATAAATCCTGAGAATAAAACAGAGGTGAAATTAGTCCAGACAGTGAAATGTGAAAGTTGGATAAATCAGTGGAAAGTTGGAAAAAAAATCAGATGAACTTGAGAATTCTGAGAAGATCAAACTAAACAAAAGGAACAGCACAGGAAGAGAACCTTCCAACGGATGAGCTGGAGCGTCATGTAAACCTACGGTTTCTTATTTTATCTAAAAGGCCTCATTGTTTTATCAGAAAAAAAAAATCTGTTATTGTTCTGTGAGAATGTTATAAGTTCTGTGATAATATTCCTGGATGTGAGAGAAAAAACAGAGCAGCTTCAGGTGCTCGATAACTTCTGGACAAGGTAGGGTTGAGACTTTTCAACATAAATTACAACTTCAGGTTCTGACTAGATGCTAACTTACTATGGTACCTCTTTTGGGGTTTGTTTGAATGATTCCTGGTACCATGAAATGAAGCTAGTCACTGATCGCCATCCTTGGACAGCCCAAGAAGTGAATACAGCACTAGTGATTTTTTCATGCTCATAAAATAGGGTATGGCACAGGGAAAATGGAATTCTTTCTTCTGATCCCATGGAGAGTTACCACTTAAAGGCAGTGACACACATGTTTTTAAAACTAAAGAGTTCAATCAAATATGAAACTCCCACCGTTATTCAGAAGGATAGTTGCAGTGATTCTGTGTTTGTGCTCAGTACACTACTAGCCAATATAACAGCATTATCTAAAAACAGAGACAGCATGTTGAAAGAATGCCTGACAGGTAGCATTACCTTTCAGCAGAAAAAACCCAAACCCAACCATAAAAGCTTGTAGAGGACAACGATGAATAGAGAACACAACTCTGGATAACCATCATGCTCCCAAAACAGGGCATCACTAGTGTAAGCGAAGGAATCCCTGATTCTGTACTGACGCTAAATGAGCTTCTATCTTAGCAAGAATAAAAAGCCATCAGGCACAGAAAAGGATCATGATGGTAGGCAACAAATGGCAACTTCAAACAGGTTCCAGCTAGGGTCTGAGTCTTCATCTACTCTAGTCCAGCATGATCTTGATGTGCAACCTCTTCAGCACATACAACCTGAGCGAGAACTCCTGCTGTTGTGAAGTTCACTGTGATGAAGCTAGAAGCAATGTCCCTCCTCCCCCTCGCCCAAGCAAAAAAACCCCACTCCAAAACCCTAAGTGGAATTGATATGAGCTTAACGAGCACAGGCCCTTTGAGGTAGACAGTGGAACGTCTTGGGATTTCCTACCCAGCGTGTGCATTCCCATTGCAAAGCAATGAAAATTCTTAGGGCTGTGAAACTGTGCCACCTATGTGATCTTTCAGACAGCTTTGGGGCGAGGGGTAAACGAGATAATTCTGCTGCTGTGGTTTGGTTAAAGATGGTTTCCTGTGAGGCTGGGCCTTCAGCATATAAGTTTCAAAAGAGAGGGGGAAAAAAAGGACTGACAAGCAAGCTAGACGCAAGCTTAGACTCTCCAGGAAACCACAAAATAACCCCTCTGAAGACTGCAGAAAGTGCTATTTCTGTGCCTCTATCATCTTTTAAGGAGACAAAAGTGGAGGAGGAAGGGCTAGAGGAAACCTAGGCATGACACCAGAGCTGAACTCATGCTAAATGAACGTGGGCACAAAGGAAAGAACGACTGGGGAATGCCAAACCCTACTGAAGTCAATGGGAATTTCATCAGCAGATTCATGGAGCTGGGGCTGCACCCAAAGGTGAAAATCCTTCTAGACAGGAACAAAGACAGACACTGGCCGTCAGTGTGGGAGCCACGCATGGGAATGTCCCTGTAGACATGAGCAAGCTACGCATGAACAGCGGCTGGAATTACCAAGCTGGCTAGAGCTACTGCAAGGTTAAACCACCACAACCAGACTGTGGTTAAGGGATCCTGATATTTTAAGCTGGTCTTCTGCATAGCAGGGAAGAAAATGAGGTACGGAAATTGTTAGTGGGATACTGTTTGTGCATCATTAGCAGTACTAGCCTTCACCTCAAGGGTTTGGAAACCTCATGGTCAAGAGAGCAGAGGTTAGCCTCAACACTGTCTGTAGCAGAGGTGCTCTGCATTTGCTCTGGCTCCAGAGCTGTACTTGAGAAACACACAGCTTGCAGAGATAATGCTGGACTGTGGTTCGTCTGCTTCATTTGGTTCTGACACCTAAAACTGGGCAACATTTCAAATAGATCAGTCAGAAGAGGGAAAGCATTTATATCAGATTAATAGCTCTTAAATGACATTGAAATGATCTTCCCCTCTGAATTTGAGCCATGAGGCATGGCATTTTCAAGCAGTGAAAAAACAGAATGCTGCATTCATTAGGCTGAACTCCAGCTTTACATTACATGTACACTGCTGGAAACCACAGGCACGTAACAAGCTTCAAATTATGGTTGCCCTGCTAAGAACTAGAGCAGAAATCAAACACTAAAAATGGAGAAAAAACAGTTGGTTGAAAGACCTTAATCTAACCGAGGCTAAACAGTCCTTTGCAGGAACTTATGAGAAAGCTTTTCCTCATACTATCATTTTTCAAAATACTAAGTGTGAAACGTACACTTTAATATTAAAATCAAAACACTGACAAAGTCTTCTGTAGCACGTGACAAATCTATCCTGTGGTAAGTGAGGTACAGAGCATTTTTCAGCATAACACAATCTGTTTGGAACATTATAGCCTTTCTATCAAGTGAGAGTCTGTTTGACCACAGTTCCAAATGTATTCACATTTTGCCTTCGAAACTCATGAAGTGTTTTGGGGTTTTTTGATTTTTTTTTTTTAACTTGTATTTGCAACTGTATGATGGTAGCAAGGTAAAGTTTCCTTTTGAAAATAACTGTAGTTCCAAGTGAAACAACAAAGCTACAGGGAAAAAGAAGGAAAAGTAGCTTTTCCTCTCCTAACAGGAAAACCCTCCTTAGGAATAATGACTAGCCTGTACTAACACACACAGATGACCCTGGCTTGAGGCATGGGGAACTTCTGTGTTCCCTCATCGCTACAAAATTATTTAGTCTGTATTTAAAAGGGTCTCCAGTTTGAACATGAAGAGGATGCCACAGACAAGGCAGGGATGCTCCACACTCTGACAAGGACTTACTGTACTGCTTTCAGCAAGTCATTTCACTCTGCAGTTTACCCTTCTGATGACCTTACAAATGTCATGCATGCCCTAAGCATGAATGTATGTACAAAAAATGCAATCTAAGTGCAAAATAATCTTATCAGAGCAGGGTTTTTCTTTGGTACTTGTTTACTAGCCTGAACTACAGTGAAAGGTTATTAGGGTTGCAAATATAAGCACACTCAAAGTTAAGTAGTGACTCTCCAGCAAAGCATCGGTTCAGCTCCTTTGCGTATGTGCTATGGTTACGTATTTATATCACCAGGAGACTCTTGCTTCACTAAGAGCATAAGTGGACTTAGCTGGGGGTAGGATCACTGCAGTGAAGGAGAGTTTGATACACCAGGCATTCCTGAGGTGCAGGTGTAAGGCATGCTGGAGAGAAGAAATCCTAAGGAGTGTTCTTACTCCTTTGCTGCCACTCCCTACCTTTCATCTCCTCACATACAGGAGATCTGTAGCTGCTTCAGCTGAGGATGAGGTGAACTGAGGCTGAAGCTCAGGTGGATTGTGCCTGCAGCAGAGAAGCCCTCTGCATCTGGGGTGTCTCTTGATTCCTTCAGGCTCCCACTGTGGCTCAGGCCCACCTTCCATGATACAGATATGCTCCCTGGCAGCTCTGTTTCTTTCCCTCCCCACGAAGGGGGTCATAAGAGAGGACAAAGCAGCAACAGGCTGAGAGGCCAGATCCTTGTCTGTGCATCTCCTCAGAGACTGATGGGCCAGGGGCAGAGGTCCGCAGCTGATGCACTGGGAGCTTAGAGAGCACAGGACAGCTTGGAGGCTGAAGCTGGCTTGGCAGTGAAGGGGATAAAACTTGACTTAGCAGTGGGTACAGAAGGGTAAATGTGCATGTGAGACTGAATGGAGCCAGAACTTGATTTGACAGACACTGGAATTTAAAGTTACTTTGGACTAAATACGCTGTTACTGCAATATGATCACCATTAACGTACATGATGACTCGTTAGATTATGTTTTAAAGAGCCTACAAGTGGGAAGAAGCCAGAAGTTTGATAAAACTGGTGAAAAAGCATTAATCAATGAAGAGAAATGGAAAAAAACCCAATTGTTTGCATGTAAAGTCTCGGTGCCTGTACTGAAAATGGGACAAGTAGATGGAGTGGTCACTACACCACAGATCAGAAAATAAAAGTTACCCAAAACACTTCTCTGGTCATCTTTCACAACAGAAAGAAGAAAAACACATTACTGTGATTTCATCAAAACATTCATCCCCTCACATAAGTGGCAAGCTGAGGAAGTTACATTAAGATATTCTTGTACTGCCAAAGCATTTGAAAAGGTCTCTACTTCTTCTTGAAAAGGAATCCAGTAATAACAGGCTGCTTCCATCTCCACATCTCTCTAGTGGGAGGCTGCGTGCTGTAAAATGACACAGCAAGGCACTCCATCCCAAGCTTTTACAGCTGTCATCAGTGTCTGGTCTACTTTATTGCAGTGTTTTCACTGCAACCAAGCCTTGCAAGACACACTCTCCAGGCTACAGGCAGGTACAGCAAAGGAAAGCTTAAATCTGAGCCATCTGTTTACAGCAGCTGTACAGCGGAGGGAACAGCGCAGCTACAGGCATGACAGACAACTGCTGTGCTATAGAAGCACAGAGTTAAAATACGTTACAGAACGCGAAGACTTCAGTTTTAACCCACGTAAGAGAAGTCTGTTTGACAGTGGATAGATTTTTTTTTTTGGGGGGGTGGGTGGGTGGGGAGGGTGCAGATAGACACACCACACCACAATGACTGGCTAGTTTCTCTTTTGAAAGAGTCTCTCACACTGTGTATAGCAGAACCCCCTCAAAGAGAAAGGCCAAAGAGAAGTTGCTAAGATACTACAGCCATTGAGCACATTTACCTTCCACAGTTATGGAGAAGTGCTCAGGGGAAGTGGGCACTGAGCTCCCAGCAATTGTTCTAGGATGGTTCCTCTTCAGACAGTCAGGGCATGGTTTAGGAGCTCTCACAGCCTGGGTGGAATTCACCTGAAGAACCCTGGACATGAAAAAAATGACTTCTAATCATCAATAGCTGCACACATCTGAGTAAGAGATGAGGATGTGGGAGGAGGGAACTGCATTCTTCCAGCTTCTGAGGAGGAGGAAGTGCGGGACTGTCACCAGCCGATTCTGCTCCCTTACACAGGAGAGGGGAAGAAAAGTTTTCCTCTATTCTTCCTCACTGGGGACTAATTCTCAAATCCACTGTGGGACAGGCAGTCCACCATATGCTGAAGAAGAGCAAAATCTGCTTCAAGAAGGCTGAACAGAAGTTATCAGAGGCAGAATACACACGTGTGTTTGTGTGAGTGTGTTAAGTCTGTGAAAGAATGCACTGAAAATAAAGCATCTGGGATTTAGCATATTTACAAACTGTCTTAATGACCAAAGTAAGAGGCAGGTCAGAATCATCCTGCAGGTACACAAACCTGATGTCGTAGAAGTTGCATATGAAAGAGCCACATTATAATAAATGTTTTTATCTCTGACTATGTGATCACTCATCAGGTCCTGGAAAGGTTTTTTTCCAGGATGTAATGCTAGCTGGGAGCAGCATTCCTGACATTTCCTACACAAGAGGAGCAATTCCTTTCCTTCATAAAGATTAACACTGTGGCACCAGAACCAGTTACATGGAAAAGAAAAATTAAGGCACAAATAGTGGCCAGTGTCCCAGCTCTCACCCTCCCACTCTCAAGGTGTAACACAAGGGGCCTCTCTGAAGGGCCTGGGCAAACAAATCCTGCAAAACATAAGAAACTCAAAGTCCACATGCACACACAAAGCTATAGTCTCTCAAAGCTACAGATGGGTTGGGATAGTTTACATGACCACAGTACCGTGACAGATGGATGCTGGCTCTTCAGGAAGAGAAAAAGAGAGAAACTGAGGGCCTCTGCACACAAAGAGGCGCCCTGAACATGCAGAGCTCTGCAAAGCAACAGGTGACAAACTGGTCAAAAGCTTGTGGCTCAGGACTAGAGAGGGGGCTGGTTACCATAACAGTGTGAAAGGTATCTGCTACAGACTACCAAAATCCAGACAAAGTGGATGACACCGGCTGTAATCAGCTGGGAGAAGCCTTGTGATTGCAGGCCCCATTTCTCCCTCAGGGTTCTCACCACCCCACTATCTGCTGGGAGGGCAACAGGGAAGGGTACAAGCAAACCAAGAAAGAAATCCTGAAGGCCATTTTTTTGAAAAACCTGACAGACAAGTCAGTTAGGAGAGGCCATCTGCTCAATCTGCTACTCATTAATCAAGATGAGCCAGTTAAAGCTGTAAAGACTGACCACAGACAGCCTTGGCTGCAGTCAAGATGATGATACAGAAGAAGTCCTGAAAGAAGTAAGGTATGCAGGTAGCAGAACAGAGATCTGAATGTCAGAAGAGCAGATCTAGGCTTGTTCAGGGAACTGGCAGACAGGAGTCAAAGGGACCTAGAAGGGACAGTTGATCTCCAAGAACCATCACTCAAAGCAGAACAGCCTGTTCTGATGTGCAGGAAGTCAAGCAAACATGGCAGGGGGCCAGCTCTGCCCAAGGGGGAACTCCTGACTGAGCTCAAACACTAAAAGGAAGTGTACAGGAGGTGGAAGTGCAGACGGCTTATTTAGGACCCCGAGCAAGCAGGAGGACAGGAGAGTAAAAGCTTGGCTGGAGTTGAATCATGGAAGGAGTGCAGAAGGCAACAAGGAGCATCTCAGCAGCAAGGGAAATGTTTGTCTGTGGACAAAGGGCACAGAAAAAGGCCAAGGTATAAAATGTCTACTTGCCTGGGAAGGTCTGCTCTCAGACCTCCCTGAGGTCATGTCAGAGTCTGTGCAAGCCAAGCATGACCCAGAGTAGAGAGAGGAATAGGGACCACTTCAGCAAATCAGACATCACAAAAGACAGAAGGAGGCTGGACTAGAAAACCTGTAAAGGTCTCTTCTAACCTGAACTAGTCTTGATTATAAATTCCCAGGGAACATCATAAACTCTTAAGCTATCTAAAGAGAACTCAAGGCAGAAGTGTCATCTCAGCCCATCATCTTAACCACAGCTGTGACAAAGCTTAAAAGCTGCTATATTTAAAGGCAGAAGACCTAGTATAACAATGCATACTAGAAATGGTCATTTTAAGTTCACTAACCGTTTTTACCCATATACACTATTCTGTCAGATGCTGACATCTCTATAGTTATGTTTTCAGACACCAATCTCTCAGGTGAAAACAAGGTGGTGCCAAACATAGTGCTGCCCTCTAAACTGTATCAGAAAAGTTGTTAGCATCATGGCTTCCCACTATTACCAAGGGGTTGACATCAGAAATCTGGTGGCTGAATACTTAATCCTATAATACTCCAATGTTAAAAAGCCCCCACGCCCATTAGAGCAAGCATGCCCATTGCTACAACAGTAAACTCATTTAGGTTGGAAAACGCAACAACAACATCCATGTGGAAGATGCTCCATCCTGCTGGTTTTGTTTACCTTCTCCAAGAATATCTGAGCTCCCCTTAGGTCTGATCTATAGGATGCAATTGCTAATGTATGAAGAAACCTTTCCCAGAGGTCACGAGTACCCTGATGCATTGCTAAGTGGCATTATTTTGATGTAATGCCAAAGCAACCATTAGAGCAAAATAGGGGAGGAAAAAAACCCCATCTCCTACAGGGCCACCTTCCAGAACTACTTGGCTTGCAGTAATAAGCTATTTGAATGAGGTAGCCTGCAAATACAGACATGGATATTAGCTCTGCAAAGAGAACAAACCAGACAAATATTAGGAAAATGAGTAAAACATGAGTATATCAGCGGCGCTCTCTAAACGCCCCTTCATTGAACCATCAGCCAGGTAATTTCTTTTATATGTTCCAAATTCATTGTTATCTTGCAAACATAAAAAGCAAGTTAATAATGATTATTTTTAAATATAGCAAGGTCAAGCAATACAGCAAGGCTGCTGCACCAATCAAACAGCAACTACGTGCTCAGTGCGGTGCTACAGCAGGAGGGAGCCGAGCTGGAACAGCCTCTGCCTTCAGACAATGGAAGCTTTTAAAAGTTCAAGCCTTTTTCAGAGCCTTCTTGGAGGCTGAAACATTCTCAGCTGAGTACATACACTCATAGATGCTCGCTTTAATGAACTGAAAGTGTCAGCTTCAAACTGAAAGTGTCCCATTGGTGCGTCAGATGGACTTTTTCTCCAGCAGTGGAAACAATTGTCTAGCCAGCACTTGCGTGGGGCTGCAGATACCACCGAGCTGCTAAAGTACCTTCTATAATAAAATTGAAACTATGAGTAGAGACCATTCATTCTTTACCTCTGAAGCAGGAAGTCCACTCATTCAAGCAACCATCAGCTCGTGTAGCAAAACACATAACATTAACACCATCCCCGCCACTCCTCCTCCAAACATTAAGTCACAAAAAGCCGCTCAGAGGCTTCCTCAAGCCCACCAGGAAAATCAGCGGGGGCTTTTCGTAGATATACTACTATAAGCTGTAAGGTCAACAGCTAATTTCAGCTAGGGAAAGCCCATTGCCATTTATTTTTTATTTCCTTAATGTAACTTACACAGAGTGAATAGGTTAAAAAGGGAAAGGTCTGAGACAACCATGATGTAGCCAAAATGAAACAAGGCTCCTCAAACAAAACCAGCCTGAGACAATATTAGCAAACATATCACACCTCATGCCAGAGCTGACATACCTTTCCACCACAAACACACACTACCATTGCAGTGCGCACACCATTACTGTCACAGTGGAACAACCTGCCGCAAGAACATGATCTCTGCCTCAAGGCTCACGTACACCAGGCGCTTCACTGTCCAGTGTTCAACACTTGAAATACATTATATGAATACAGAGTATCATGAAAAGCTGTTTACTGCAGTGCCTAGAAACAGATCCGGATCCTGTTGCCATCTCATCGCCCCCATCCTTCAGTTCCTCAGGAATTGAGGTAATACCTAGCTTACTAGAAGCAGCATCAAATGGTGTGAAGTATCTAAAGGTACCACAAAGGTTCTAGCATCAGCCCAAGATAGTTGGAAAAGAGTCCTTCCTGCTCTACCACTGTCACAGGGGTGGGTGGGGAACCACGTAAGGAGAAAGAGGCAGGAAAAGACAGTGGACGTTTTATAAAAACAGGCTGGATGAAACTTAAAGAATTGGAAAATTGGGAATGGTAATGCTGTTTCACTTGCAAATTCTTGAAATGCAAGAGTTAATCCCCACTCATTCCCCAGAATTTGCTTAGAAGCCATGACATTGCTTTTACCAATACAGACAGAAAGCTTAGACCCATGAAAAATGAGTCTAAAAGCTAGAAATTAATAATAATAATAAATGCCAATTTATTACAACCAATAAACAGATTGCCCAGAGAAGTTGCATACTCTGTCCTAAAAGGTTTTCTGAGCCAAATTGGGTAACAACCCAAGTAACCTGATCTGATGTCAAAGCTGACCCTACTTAGAGCAGGAAGGGTTGGACTGGAGTCCATAAGTCCCTTCTGACCTGAATTATCCTGTCCTGCATTCCTGTTCTGCAGCCTTCCTGAGTTCAGCCTCTGACTAAAGAGACTATTGAACTCTTCAGGCCTGGCAATACAGACACATTCATGCACAGCCTTCAGAACTAAAATTCCCCTTGAAGGCTTTCCAGCCTTACAGTATTCAGGTGAAGAAGTCATTAGCCCTCCTTCCCAATCAAATGGAAACATCAACTCTGTGATCATCTACTGCCAGTAGTACAGCAGCTTTGAGAGAGCACCAGAGAGCTGGGCAACAACCCTGCAGGTGGCACAGGGAGGGTGCTAGACAGCGTCTGAAGGACACCCAGGCTGTAACACGTGTTAGACTTCAGTACCCTACCAGATTTCAGGGCTTACTAGAAACTACAATAACCGTGAAAATCGCAGCCCACACTTGGGTGTCTGTAGCTGGGCTGGCATACGAGCACAGCAGGCATGGTGGCGGCGACGTGGCATCTTACAACAGGCACAGTCGGAGCCCATCTCCTTGAGGCATCAAACCAGACTGAGTTATACAAAATTGAGTCAAGTTCAAAATTTGAAAGGGAAGCCAAAACCCCTGCTAAATACCTGTTTCCTCATTAACAGCCTTCCGCAGGGTGCAGACCTTCCCCAAACTCCGCCTTGTGTCTCCTGAAAGCACTGCCAGCAGGGGCAGGGTACTGCACCAGGAGTCCTCTCTAGACTGTGCTACCAGTCTTCACTGGTCTGTGCTAAACTTTCGTTTTCTTAATTAACACAGGGAGAAGTGCAATCAAAATTCCAGCCAAACCCATAAAATGACTGTTTGTCATCTGTTTTACTTGTCTGTTCGTAGTTGGCAGCACCCTGTGCTAACTCCTTAAAGGAACCAGATAGAATTTATACCACTCTTTCTGATGCCCCGTTGGTTTTCACATGTATTTTGACAGGAATACCACCAAACTGCATTTGCAGCTTTATCGTCTTACCTGAAAACGCAACACTGTTTTTGCCCTGGAAAGTTCTTTGAGCTATTAAGTTCTCCTCAGAGAACTGGTCTGTCCTTTCAGGTATGTCCACTGAGACACCATGCATGGGGCAACAGGAACCGGAAATTTTTAAAAATTTGGATAAAATGTAATACATTCCTGATGCTGATCCCAAAATATGAAAAAGCATCTAGCATTGACAATGCAAAACAGCAGGGGAAGATGACAGCGAATATAAAAAGGAAGCTCACTTTGTCATGAAGCATACGAACTTCTGTACTGGCCACACCACTCTCACTATGGCTAGTGTTTCCTTTCCTGTGTGGCTTCTCCAATAAGGGACTGCCAGAATGTCACTATAAAAGGGAGAAATAGTATTTCAGTAATTCATCCTAGAGGAAAAGCTGGACATAACCTCCACACTGAAAGGACAGGGTCCACGTTAATTATTTTTGTGTTTCCAAATTCAGATCTATTATGTTTTGAAACCTGGATTTCCAATGAAAACCAAGCTTCTGTCTTTATGTTAGAGAGACAAAAGGCAAACCACATTGCATCTAAATGAACATTACCTTGAAAAGGCATGGTAACATTTCAAGTGAACCTTGGGGTCTCATCACCACTGATGGAAGTTACAGATTTTGTAATCCTGAGAAGTCCATTTTGTCTGAAAGACAGGAACATAATCTGCACAGATTATGGCAACTCCTGAATGATCTAAAAGCATCACACATGCCTTACAGAAATCTAGCATCCAGTATCCTGTCTTGCCGGTTAAAGGCAAGATTATTTTCTCACCTGAAAACCAAGACACTGGAAACCTTTTTTTTTTTTTTTTTTAAGTAAAGTGTTAAATTTTATAGAAAATTCTCAAGAGAAAGCTTTTAGAGGTAACTTGTCATTCTGTTGGAATAAAGCTATCCCACCTGACCAAGATGCTTAAACACACTTGGCCAAGCCCTCTGCAGATACCTGGTTTCCTTCCTCTGTGTTCACAGAGCAATAGATGGTTTCAACTCTCTACACTTCTCAGCGGGAAGTGGCAGATTTAGTAGCTGAATTAGACAAAGCCATTCCGAGCTGATCATTGGAAATTAGCTCACTCCCATGCAAATGAGTACATCTGCTATGAGACACGGATCCTCACTCAATGCAAAACTTGCTGCCCACTGGTGGAAGCTGTTTCTTTCTATTAGCAAAAGGAAGGTGAGCCAAGTAAGTCATGTGCTTTCCTGGAAATTCATTACTAGTGGGTAGAAACCATTGCCATACTACACAGTAGACTGGAGATCACATTTTTACCACAGTTGAACTAACAAGGTCCTGTATCTTTAGGGTTTCTTAAGCACTGAACATGTAAGGCAGCTGATTCACTTCCTCATACATAGAATGGTGATATTGCACCAGGTAGCCAGTGTATGCAATGCCGATCTCAGAATGTAACCTACACCATTAATAAGCATTTCATGTTCCCATCACCTCACTTAATAGTTGCTGCTCAACTTCTGCACAACACCTTTCAGATGAAAATTCCCCTCATAAGCCTGTTCCACGCTCTAAAGACCAGGCATCCTTCAGAGCTATAAAAGGAGTACTTAATAATGACAAAGGCACCTTGCAGAAGTACACAAGTGTTACTTGCTTTTAGGGTCACTTCACAGTTCCTATTCCCATAAGGAAATGTGGTCATGTGTGAGGGAAAACAGCAACCAGATTAACCCAATACCCTAGGATGGCAAGACAAAAAGACAAATTTACTAAAGCCAGGATCCAGAGGTGAAACCAACCAACAGGAAACTGAGCATTAAGGGTCTGGACTGCAGTGTGGCCACAGCTGTGAGGCACGTGCTTCCAGTTTATGAGAGTCTACCAGGGGAGATTGCAATGGACCAGGAAATCCACAGCTCCGATCCATCCCAGCAACTGCCTCCTCCAGCACAGGACATGCTGTTACTATGTCAGGAATGAATGAGCTAAGAAAACACACCTCTTTCATCCAGGGCTGTTTAGGGAACAACTAGGAGTTTTATTTCATCCTGACCCCACCAAGCTTACTTGTAACAGGGAATGGACTACAGCAAGGGGCACTCCACCCATTTTCATCCACGCAGCTGTCCACACATAAGAAACACTATGGTGTGATGATGGCATTTCAGGCGCGCATTAGATAAGAATTAATATGATGGGATTTAGTTTGTTCAGTTAAACTGTTAAGTTCTGCTTTCAAAAAGCCTCAGGAGCACGTTACCACGTACACAACACAATTGCTCCTCAGGTGTTTCCAGGGAACCTCAGCCAAAAGGTCTGTAGGAGCAAGAAGGATTGATGAGATGGTCCAGAGGTGGTGTGAGAAAACAGAGAAAGAACATTTAGTGCAAAAATCATGATGAAGCAAGAGGCTAATACTTCACAGTGCTTCTCTTCTTTCAGCCCATGGTAGTTCTTACATAAATCCTCATAACATAAGACAGACTTGTAATTCAGCCTCAGATGTGGGCCTTGGGAAAATTGGGTTCCATTTCCAATTCTGTTTCAGACTTACACTATAGCTGGGACAAAAGTGGCTTCATCTCTGTGCTGATGTTTCTCCTGTAAAATGGAGTAAAGTCACAGCTGCTTCACATCTTCCCTGCCTCATCCATCCCAGCTGTATACCCATGTCAGCTTGGAGAAATCTTTACCACAGTTCAGATATTACATAATCCTCTAAGGAAAGACCAATTCTCAGTGCAGTGATGAGCTACTGAAATGCATGAGTAACAGTAAACCAGAAATACTGTCAGCAGGTTAAGTCAAAAGCTATTTCAGAAAGCGGATTAAATCAGAGTTCTTTACCAAAAGAAAGTAAGATATTTCCAAAGAGTTGTCAGCCACAAAGCTAGCACTAAAGATGTAACAGAAAATTGTTGTACATGTTTTACAAATCAAGTTAAAATGCAAAAAGGAAGACCTTTATTTGTGCACAGCTACTAGTTTTGGTTACCACACAAGATACAATGACTGAAGTTGACATGGGCTCAGCACAGCCATGAAATTACATATCTTACGAAGTTTAGGCCTATAAAATTGTTACCAAACAAAGAAAATTGCAAGAGGAAATAGGATTTTAAAAAGCCATCTCTGTGCAGTGTTTAAGACTTACACTTTTAAAAAACATTACCTTTAAGACCAATGCCATTTTAGACCATTACACATTAAACCAGAACATCCGTATTTACACCCATAATGCAGCATGAGAAACAAGCATGTTATGTCAGTTATCTCCTGTGATTTAACACACAGAACACATTCCAAGCTATACCCCAAAAGAGTCAGGTTTTGTGTTGGCTTTTTTTCTTTTTTCTCCAAGTCATTTCAAAACACTATTACTTCCACAATTTCTCAACCAGCTGCACTGTTTCCTCATCAGGCTACTTTTGTTTGGGTGATTCTGTATTACAGAAACGCTCAAGATTGCTCAAGCTGACAACAGTTAAACATTACAAAGTGTGAGTTGGCATCAGAACCAAATCCAAAGCATAGATGATACTCACCTAGTTTAAATACATAGGTGTTTCTTGGTTTGTTTTGCTTTTAAAAAGAAACTGGGAAATAAGCAGTATCAGCAGCCAGCCTGGAGATTGTGATCTAAAACTCTATTTGGGTTCCAGCTGTTTTTAATAAATGCTTCTCCCACAACATCATACCATGTATGCTGACATATTGCTGGTATGAGAAGAGGGAACTGGCAGCAGGTCATACCAACCTTATCTATCCCTACATGACATCATTTAAAGGACTCCAGCCCGAGGACAAACATACCACTGTACGGGCAATGACTTTGACATTAAGACTTCTCTTCCAGTTTAGTCTACTTGCATGTATCACACAGATTACCACGTCCCAGTTGGAGGTATTGCCAAAATCTACGTCTCTGCTTATGCTTAATCCATTCAAGTCTCTGACTCCTATGCCCAAGATGTTCCAAAGGCATGTAGCGATGATGCTCCTATTGCACAAGTGTAGATTAGTGTCCAAAAAAGGCATCTGCATGAAGAAAAACAATCAGGCTACAGTGGCTAACATGGACAAAAGCAAGAGATGAAAAGTTCAGACCATATGAGAACATGCCAACTCTCTCCAGTAACTCAGCTGTGACCAGTCTGGATTGCCCAATTGTTAAGATAGGTTAAAAATGGATTTAGGAAGAGCAGTTACCATAATGATCACAATTGGTGGTCTCTGAATAACTGAAATGAAGAAATATTTTGGAAGAGAGTAACAATTCTCACGTGGCAAGTTGATTATTTCTCACACCACATGATCAGTACACTGACCTGCTTAATTCGTGCATTTCCACTTCTTCACCTCACTGTCTAGCTTTACAGCCTCAACTGTAGCTCAGCAAAGAATTTCAGAAACATTTGATACATCTTACGACTTCACGTGCGCATTTACATAACCTTCAGCAGCGCTCAACTATCCATTACATTTCTGTACCACTTTACAAAGCAGTGGAAAGCAGCACGGAGAAGTTGAGTGATGTACCTCCAACTTCCTCTGGCAGGTTGTTTGATGAACCGCTTTGCTGGCTGTGAAACAAAAGCCCCATAGTCCGAATAAGGAGCAACACATCACAAAAGATGATTTTGCCTTACAATTGTCTTCTAACCCACTCAGTACATCTCCACAGACATTATGCCAGCATTCCTCCCAGGAATACACTTGCAGAGCACAGGCAGTCCCAGATTTTACTTTTTCAAATAAAAAAAGAACAACCAATACGGAATTTTATGCCTCAACTTAAAGAGCCCAGCTCATGATACAGAAAGGATAGGATTTTCTGCAAGACAGCCTGCAGAAAGTTTCCCCACCTGGTGAAATATGCAAAGTACAACCAATGTAAATGAGACACAGGCTCAGAGGCAGCTGGGGAGAATGAATGACTGAAACAATTTCACTGTAGACCACAAAATGGCTTGGGCAAGTGACATGCACTACAGTGACACTGCTGAAAAGGTTCATTAACTCTTTAAATGGACTTTTCAGACATGCACTCTGACTCTAGGAAGGAAAGAAGCATTACCTTTTAAAGCTTGTAAGACATACTGATGGCACAGAAAGAAATAAGTAGAAGTCCCATAGAAGATAAATGGTAGCAAACTGCATTTTCATTACACTCTTCAAATGGAAAAGTCTGTTTGTTTACCAGAAGACAAAAACTTTATCTGCACACTGTTACAGAAAGTAAGAGCACCCAATTAAGACATCTAAAAGGTGACCTTACATGAAAGGATAAAGGCAATAGTACAGTGGCTATGTTAGATACTAGTGTATTAGGGCACTCTCTTTCCCTTCCCACTTCCAAGAAACTGTTCTAGCAACCATATCTTTCACAATCAGCAAGACTACAGAACTGTGGTCTGGCTTCCAGCCTCCAGAATTCACTCACTGAAGCAGAACGCTCATACCCTGATATAATCAACATATGTGAATGAAGAGGCTGATGTAACGTTACTTAAAACTTGTCTTTCCCTGTTAGTCTGTTAAGGCTGTCCCAAGAGGGCCTCTTGAAGAGTGGCTACTTCTGATTTGCCCTCAATTTAAAACAAATCAACCAAAAATTTCTGAAAACCTCAACTGCCCTTAGCAATACTGTAGTATCCATTTAGTGGTCAAGCAATAGATGGAGAAACACTTATACAATGTCTTGAAGACGGAGCACAGGAGACAAGGTATATATGCTCAAATATTGTGACTTCAAGTGACTTGATTCCTGCTTTTTTCCCCTTTTGGAAGAAGAAAGCTTTGCTGATAATGTATTTCCAGTCAACACGGAACCGCTCTCCCATGAGCTGATGCAGACGAGTGGTTTGCAGCACCAAGTCTGTTGAAGCAACAGAAGGCAGCACCACACTCATCTGGTCTGATGAATTCAGCATTCCAGCTTTTCCACTCCCGAGCCCTGGATTCAATCTTGTATTTCAGTCATCAGCAAAACAACCTTGACATCATGCTGCTTGCATGCAGAAAAAGAAAAACCCAAAACCCAGCGCAAACCATTGTACTAACTTGAGTCAACAGCCTGCTTAAAGGAAACCAGAATGGGAAAGCAAGTCCAGACACCTTTCCCTCAGAAAAGTCAAACTTGCACAAGCTGGTTGAGTGACATACTTCGTGTGGAATGCATGCTAGTTTATGCAATATAAGTGACAGATAATCGTTTATCTATCCATCAGTATAGATTTCTATTTGTTCTTCCATTTAATACCAGGCGTCACTTTTTCTTCACGTATATGACATCTGCCTCTCCTCTTCACAGACGGCAAGCTGGACAGAATTTGCGGCAAAAACGTTACCTTCTCGTATGTTCCTTGCCGGTTAACAAACCTGAAATTGTCAGCTCACGGGTATTGTCAAAGAAGTGTTGGCTTCACTTTTCTGTTAAGCTTCCATAAAATGTGGTGAGGAAAACGGAGGTGAAGAGTTGACACAAGATTCCTGAACACACGTTACTGGTGGAGGTTTGGCTTCGGGAGATTTCTAGAAAAGAATTTGCCAGTACATCGCTCTTGACCCATTGTGTCTATGCAGATCTGTGGATCGCTGTACTTCTACAACACAGACATACTGGAAGGAAAATTTAGGTTAAACAAATATCCAGACTACATACAACTGGCTATTACAGCTAAAGAGCTGCTAACGACAAAATATATCTACATATTTCTGATCAATTAATAGCTGGTGAAACTGCAATGTTAAAGGCTGGACCTGTCACTGAAGTGTGAAAACATGCTTTGAGCCATCCTAAACCAAGACATTCTAAATACTAGAAGTTAAAAAAACCCAATCACTGACAAAAACATATGAGATAAGACACAATCAATATATACCTTCTCCCCTGTTGTTTTAGGTCTTCCACAGAGGCAGAAATTGGACACCATCCACTTTAAAATCCCACTTGTATAGATCATCTTCATAAGCAAACCAGTAAAAACCCAAGAGTACAGTTAGAGGAAAACATAGGTTTACCTGGTGTATTTTTCAACAGTTTGTGTAGATCCAAAGTGCGTCAATAGGTAGTTTCTTCCACATCTCTAAGCAGTGAGCTGGGAGAGGCCCAAACGTACAGCTAAAAGCAGCAGCAAAGCTTAAACTAAACACACAGACCTGTGAAGAATAACAATGAGGTCCAAAGGTTTGGTATTGCTAATTCTTTGGTCAGTGGGGAAAACAGAAGAGAAAGACATCTTCCTTTCGAGGACAGTTCACTTACATCAGGTGCCTGCAGCAGCAGTACAAGATACAGCATTTTTATGACTATATCACATTTTCAGTTAATGCTGAATGTGGTAACAGAGGACAGACAAGTTGTTGGAGATTAGGAAGGCATTTGAAATTTGGAAAACTGGAATTTTATTTGAAAAGTTCTTTCTGATGGACAGGAAGAAGGGAGACATCCCAACTCAATGCTTCTATGACTTCACTTCAGAGAATTTCCCTACCAAAAGTTTCAGATTCCCTGGAGATTTCAATATGGAGAAAGAGCCAAAGACAACAAAGACACAACACACCTAATCTTAGATGTACGTCACCACACAGCAAGCAGAGATTTTTTCTTTTATAACAGCTTCTTCCATTACAACTGGCACACCTTCATTTGTACTGGGAGATGTTTGAAGTTGTATTAGTGTAAATGCTTACCCCAATAAACATTAAGCATTAATTTCTCCATCATAACAGCATCCACACTAAAGGTGAGCTACCCTTCACTGAAACAGAAAGCAACCAGCAAAGGCTTTTTGCACTGCAGTGAGCACACCGAATGCCCGTGCACTCAACAGTCACTGTGAATTAATTTTGAACACCTGTGTCTTCTGAGGCTATGGGGAGGTTTGCATTGCCAGCGTGCTGAACCTCAGAAACACTGTTTTAAGCACCAATCATGCCACACCAAAAAAGCATGCTGAAGGCTTTTGAAATCTGCTACGTTACCTCAGAAAGCAGCAACAGTGAACAGCAAGCAGAGATGAGACATCCTTGTGTAAGAGCGTCTTAGCGCGCCCGATATCAGCAACACTCAAGATACAAACATTTTGTGCAATCATGCCCTCTTCCATTAAGGAAGTGCCTGACCAATACCACACCCTCAGATTCAGCAGCAGTGATACCAGCAGACAGGCCTAAACCAGATATGCCACCAGCCACCCCCAGAACTTAGACATTCAGCTTTCATACAGGTTGATTAAGGAATAGGGGGACAAGTGTCGCTACAGTTATCCAAGTAACCCACTCTCAAAGGTGGAATTTCAATGCTCTTGAAGAACTCAAATTTACCTACTCATGATGGAGGTCTCCTCTACTCAAAGTTACCTTTGAGCATATTTTATCTGGATTGAACGCATCTGAACTACACAAATATCAGCACAGAACATTTGTGCTTCCAATAGGAGGCTATCACGTTGCACCTGAAACAAACTTCACATGGCTACTTATTGAGGCATTAAGTAACATGCTCATAATTCAGCAAAGCCTTAATAAAACCGTTTAATGAATGGAGTAACAATAACTAGCTTATTTACCCAAGGCCACAAAAGTGGCAGAATTGAAACCAGTACTGTCAAATCTCCTGGCTACCAGACTGGTCCATGCTCATGTTCCCTTAATTATGAATTTAGAAAAATATTACTTGCCTTTAAAGTTCTCATCAAGATGCAACAACAGCAGATTCACGGAGAACCATTCTTCATGCTTTCTGCATAGTGTGTGGAATGTCAGTTGTATTGATATACCATGACAGAGCATAAGGCAAGTATCTCTGAAGGATATTACAGACACATACATATATTCCTCAAATGCAAATGGACTTTTGCTGTCTTAACCCAGGATTTCAAAATAAGGAGAAACTCATCATGTTCATGTATCGCTCTTTGAACAGCTTTGTTAAAGAATAACAATGGCTTCCTTTCCCATTTACCAATGAAAACAAACACTATAAAATTAGTTTTCTAGCATCGTTAATATCTCAGTCCTTTCAAAGCGTTCCTACTCTAGAGGAGCTGGGATCTGCACCAATATTTGCCAATGTGACATCAACCAGTGTTTCCATCCCATGCCTCAATTTGTTGAGGTCAGGGATGTAGAAATTACTAGTGATGACATACAGTGCCACCTTGTGTTATGGTTTAGAACTGAAAAAAGCCTGAAAAAGGATTTCACA